>CM066162.1:58972029-59634529 GCA_033629205.1 Lithocarpus polystachyus | reverse complement strand
GAATTGTTGCACCTGGCACAAAATCAATTTGATGCTCTATTCCTCTAATAGGTGGCAATCCACTAAGAACATCATTAGGAAACACATCCTCATATTCCTGCAACAAAGAAACAACAACACTAGGCAAAAATTCATCAAGTTCGTTAGTATTAAAACAGACCTCTTTGTACAAGAGTACAAATATAGGCTGGTTTGTATAAAAAGCAATCTTGACATCACACGCCTTAGCATAAAAACTCCATTATTTTTTTGTTTTTCTCTCATTTTTTTCACTCTCTATTTTCTTTTCAATCCCTCTTTTGTTTTCACTCTCTTTTTTTCTGTTCACTCTCTTTTTCCCTTTTACTCTCCTTCTCATCATCTTTTTTTGAACTCTCAATCTCATAATTTTTTTCAAGTCATTCTCTCTTTTTAATTTCATTTGATCTTCATACACTTCACTTGGAGTCAACGATACAAGAGTAATGAGTTTATTGTCTTTTACAAAAGAATACCTATTCTTGAACCCATCATGATTAACCTTTCTGTCAAATTGCCATGGCCTGCCTAATAAAATGTGACCCACATGCAGTGGAACAACATCACAAAGTACTTCATCCTTGTACCTCCCAATTGAAAAAGAAACCAGTACTTGCTTATTTACCTTAACCTCTCCACAATCATTCAACCACTGTAAGTTATATGGTCTAGGATGTTTCATGGTAGGTAAATTTAGTTTTTCAACTAAAGTAGTGCTAGTCACATTAGTACAGCTCCCCCCCATCAATAATCATACTACATACCTTGCTGTTGACGTGACATCTAGTATGAAAAATGTTCTCCCTTTGTTGTTCCATATCATCCTCTTTGACATGGGCACTTAAAGCACGCCTAACCACAAGTGACTCACCCTCTACTGGATACTCCACATCATCGTCACAAGCATCCTCAAGTGATGGAATCAGGTCATCATCTCCCTCACTTTCGGTTTCCACCTCTCCATCAATACGTGCAATCATGGTCCTCTTATTTGGGCATTAAGAAGCTATATGACCTACTCCCAAACAACGAAAACACTTAATATCACGATTATGAGTTTGGGATTCATTTTTACCTTTGTTGACACTGGGACCTTCATCTTTCCTTTTTGGTGGTTCGGTTTTGGACTTGAAAAAAACCCCTTCCTCTTTCCTCCCATTTGACCTCCATGAAATAGAGGAGCCCGGATTTTGAAATGACCGAGTTCCTTTCCTTTTATGCTGTCGTTCCACCTTTATTGCCATATGCACCATGTCCTCCAACTCCACTTAGTGCTACAACTCCACCACATTGGCAATGTCCCGATTCAGCCCATTCAGAAACCTTGCCATGGTAGCCTCTCTATCCTCTTCTACATTAGCTCGAATCATGGCAATCTCCATCTCCTTGTGGTAATCATCCATGCTCCTATAGCCTTGAGTAAGACTCTGTAATTTCTGATGCAAATCCCTATAGTAATGACTAGGGACAAACCGCCTCCTCATGATGGCCTTCATTTCTTCCCACGTTTCAATAGGCCTCTCACGGTTTCTCCTTCTGTTCATCACAAGTTGATTCCACAATATAATAGCATAGTCAGTAAACTCAATGACAACAAGTTTTACCTTATTCTCCTCGGAGTAGTTGTGGCACTCAAAGATGAACTCCACCTTCTTTTCTCATTCTAAGTACACTTCTAGATCATTTTTCCCTTGAAATGATGGTATCTTTATTTTTATGTTTCCTAGGAATCTGTCAGCCCCATCTTGCCATCTTGGATCCCTTCGAAATCCTCTACCACGCCTTTCGCCCCTTCGCGTGAACCTACCCTCATTGTTCCACGAAACTTGATCCTCTTCATCTTCAAACTCATCCTCGTGGTAGTCATCAGAATCATCCACGCGCGCATACCTTTCTTGCCTTCTAGCATTAGGGGCTCTTTGGGGATGTTCCTTATGCAAATTAGCAATAACAGTATCTTGCTTGTCCAACCAATCCCGAATCTCATTAAACACCACGTTTATGCGTTCAAATTATTATTGCATAGCCTGCAACATGATGGATGACTCCTCCCCTCCTTCCTTATTTGATGTCTCACCCCTGCAAGACATACTTTTAAAATTACAAAGAAATGTTAGAAATAAATCTTCACAACACTCCCTCCAATGTTTGCACTCAGATTATGTCACTCTCACTCGTGTTTCACTCTTAAATTGGCTTTTTCCTGATATTAGTCTCACACTCTCTTGCCTTTTTCCACTCATAACTTCCCCTTTTCAGTTCTGCAATAAACTAATAAACTTGATCAAGAAATTCAACTTGTAGTATTAAAACAAATACCATCGGCAAAAAAATATGACAGAAATCAAAGAAAATAGGACAAAAGAAAACAATATTTTGGTCTGAGAGAACTGAAACTAAAATTTTTTTTTCTTTTTCTTTTTTGAATTCTTTTTTTTTTCTTTTTTTTCACTTTTTTTTCCTGGGAGCTTGGTGCACGATTTTAACCTAGTGCAGGTTACAGAACAAGAATGAGGAACAAAGAACACAAAAGAAACAAGATAGAAAGATAACAGGAAACAAAAAATAAAGGGATATAGAAAACTGATTTTAGAACCTGAGCTCTGATACCAAATGATGCGAACCTCAATTGACTCACTTTGAGACCTAACAAACAATATTGGAATATTGCCCAAGAAAGCTAAAATTCAGATTTGATAGAAACCTTGACCCAACGTTTATAAGTGAAACGCGAACCAAAGGTATAAGTAACAGACCTTGACCCAATGATTATAATTGAATCACGAACCAAAAGTATAAAGTTTGAATGCCACAAGGAAGAATCCCTAATAAGTTCACAGTTCTTGAAGAACCAAAGAGAAGAGCAAAAGCCTCACCTTTTTCTGATTTTTATTCAATAATCATCTCTATTACAATGAGTGCATGCTATTTATAAGGCATGACTGAATGTAGAAAATATAAAAAACGTACTAAATAATAAAACCCTAACTAAAAACTAATTTGATCTGAAAATAGAAGATCCAAAATAGGAAAATAGCTAAAAAATGTTCTAAATAATAAGAGCCTAAAATTAAGGTAGATCTGGTCTAAAATTAGAAGATCCAGATTATGAAAAATATCTATTAACTGATATGGAGCTGGAAAGTCAATCAGCCATTAATCCATGCCATAAATAACGCCCAATTAAGCCAATTGGCCCTCAATAGCTTGAATAAAATTAATTACGCCTTCATCTTCCTTTGGGCCTGGCCTAGAGTGTCCTACGTTAGAATCAGTCCAAATCTCTTGAATCAGCACATTAAGTGCTTCTTTGATCTTCTTGGATCTTGCTCTAGTAATTGGTCCAACTGGAACATTCAATGGATCCTTGAATGCTTGTTAATTCTCATCATATTGATTCTCATCATAAAAAGAAGAAGATGAAGAAGGACTTCACCAAGAGACATGGTAAACAAGTTGCCTTAGGAGTTGCCAACAAAGGAAAGAAAAACAAAGGAAAGTGTTTCCATTGTGGTGAGAAAAGACATTGGAAGAGGAATTGTCCAATATTCAAAGCTACCAAGAATAAAGGTATGAAAAGTACATTCCTTCTTGAAATATGCTTGGTACAAAATCCCACGGATTCGTGGTGTGTGGATTCAGGTTGTACTAATCATATCTGCAATACTTTGCAAGGGTTCTAGGAGACCAGAAAGCTGAATGAAGGGGAATTGTTTCTTACTTTGGTTGATGGGAGCAGAATACCAGTTGTAGCTGTTGGAGTGTTTAATTTATGTTTTGAGTCTAGGGTTTTAATATTGGAAGACTGTTTGTATGTACCTAATGTGTAGGAATTTAATTTCTGCAACTTATTTAGGTAAACAAGGATATTATGTTATCCTAAAAGACAATATTGTAATAAAGAAGGATAAAGTGTTTATCTGTTCTGGCAATATTGTGGATGGTCTTTATATTTTAACTCCTGACAAGCATGAATTATATAATTCTAAATTAGATAGTAGTTCTCATGTCAAATCATTAAAGAGAAATTTTCCTTCTGCTAGTGATGCATATCTATAGCACTTACGTTTGGGTCATATTAATTCAAATAGGATTCAAAGACTAATCAAAGATGGACTTTTACAACCCATGGACTTTGATGGATTTCCAGTTTGCGAATCTTATTTGGAAGGTAAAATGACCAAACGACCTTTTAATGCAAAAGGTAGAAGAGCCCAAGAGTTGCTTGAATTAGTTCATACAAATGTATGTGGTTCTATGTCAACCCAAGAAAAAGGAGGTTATGAGTACTTCATCACTTTTACAAATGATTACTCAAGATATGGTTATGTGTACCTAATAAGACGGAAGTCCGAAGCCTTTGAAAAGTTCAAAGAGTTTAGGACTGAAGTTGAAAATCAATTGGGTAAACGCATAAAGACCATTCGATCTGATTGAGGTGGCGAATACCTTCTTGGGGATTTCAAGGATTACCTAGTTCAAAATGGGATTGTCTCCCAATTAACTGCACCTGGAACTCCCCAACAAAATGGTGTAGTGGAAAGAAGGAATAGGACTCTTTTGGAAATGGTTAGGTCTATGATGAGTTATTCAACTTTACCAATTTCCTTTTGGGGATATGCACTAAAAACTTCTATGCATATTTTGAATTTAGTTCCATCAAAATTTGTTCCAAACACACCTAAGGAATTGTGAAGTGGGCGCAAGCCTAGTATGAAGTATCTCCACATTTGGGGATGTCCAGCACATGTGTTGAAAGGAAAGTCTGATAAGTTAGAAGCTAAAACAGAAGTATGCATGTTTTTAGGGTATTCAAAGGAAACCAAGGGTTATTTATTTTATAATCATAAGAATAACAAAGTGTTTGTTAGTACCCATGCCAAATTTTTGGAAGATGATTATATGAATAATTTTAATCCTAGAAGTAAAGTTGCATTGGCTGAATTAGATGAACCTATGATTGAACAACCAATGAATGAAACTAGGAATGATGTGGCTGTATTGGATACACCACAAGACATTACTCATGAGATGACTAGTACATAGGTGCCTCGTCGTAGTGGGAGAATTGTTCGGCCTCCTATAAGATTTATAGGTTTGGGAGAAACTTATGAAGCTATCCCATAAGAGGCTGAATCGGATCCTTACACTTATGAGGAGGCAATGAATGATATAAATGCACATCATTGGATCTAAGCTATGAAATCTGAATTGGATTCTATGTATTCCAATCAAGTATGGGATCTTGTAAAGGTACCTAACGCCATTAAACCTGCTGGTTGCAAATAGTTTATAAGAGAAAGAGAGGGATAGATGGAAAGGTTGAAACTTTTAAAGCAAGACTAGTGGTGAAAGGATATACACAAAAAGAAGGTATTGATTATGATTAAACTTTTTCGCTAGTAGCCATGCTTAAATCTATCAAAATTCTCTTATCCATTGCTGCTCATTATGATTATGAGATTTGGCAAATAGATGTCAAGACTGCATTTCTTAATGGCAATCTTGAAGAAGAAATCTATATGACACAACCGGAAGGTTTCATAGCAAAGAACCAAGAGCATATGGTATGCAAGTTAAAAAGATCCATTTATAGACTTAAGCAAGCATCTAGGTCATGGAACATCAGATTTGATCAAGCAATTAAATCATTTGGTTTTGAATAAAATCTTGATGAACCATGTATGTACAAAATACATCAAGATAAAGTAGTAATGTTCCTAGTGCTTTTTGTTGATGATATTCTACTCATTGGAAATGATGTAGGGGTAATGTCATCGGTAAAGGTTTGGTTGTCAAGCCAATTTGAAATGAAGGACTTAGGTGAAGCTAACTTTATTCTAGGGATCAAGCTTTGGCGAGGTCGCAAGAATAAGATGTTAGGTTTATCACAAACTAGGTATATAGATAAGGTTCTAGAACGATTTAACATGCAAAACTCCAAGAAAGGATTACTTCATTTTAGACATGGAATTCCTCTGTCTGATGACCAAAGGCCTAAGACTCTTGAGGAAGAAAATATAATGAGACAAGTTCCTTGTGCTTCTGCAGTAGGAAGTCTCATGTATGTCATGCTATGTACTAGACCAGATATCTGTTATTTAGTTGGCATGGTCAGCCGATATCAATCAAATACAGGATTTAAACATTAGCAAGTTGTAAAGCATATTCTTAAGTATCTACAAAGAACAAAAGATTATATGCTTGTTTACCATAATGAGGATTTTATTCCCATTGATTATACAGATTCAGATTTTCAGTCAGATCTTGATTTCAGAAAGTCCACTTCAGGTTGTGTGTTCACCATGGGAGGTGGACCCATTAGTTGGAGAAGTGTTAAGCAATCTTGTATTGTGGACTCCACCATGGAAGCTGAATATGTTGCTGCTTGTGAGGCGGCAAAGGAAGTTGTTTGGCTCAAAAAATTCTTTTCTGATCTTGGTGTTGTGAGAATGGAGTAAGTTCTCATCACATTGTTTTGCGATAATAGTGGAACGGTTGCACAATCCAAGGATCCAAGAAATCACAAGAAAGGAAAGCACATTGAGAGAAAGTACCACATTATTCGAGACTTTGTTGCTCGAGGAGATGTAGTAGTAGCAAAGATTGATAGTGCAAGTAATTTAGTGGATCCCTTTACCAAAACCTTGCCACAAAGGACTTTTGAGTCACATTTGGAGTGAATGGGAGTTAGATTAGTGCACAATAGTCTTTAGGGCAAGTGGAAGATTGTTAGCATTTGTGCCCTTAAATCCTATTGTATGATGCTATGTGTGACATTTTGTATGACTTAATGTTATGATTAATAAAGTTGTTTTATTATTATCTAAAATAATGGTAACATGAATATTTGGACATTATCATATAGTCCATGAGATGCATAGTATGTGATTTATGTGATTTTAATCACGGAAGATATGGATTACAAGTTCTTTGTAAACTTAGAATTATAGTTCGTAGTCGGTGATGAAATTGGGCATTTCATCTGTGAAGACTATAACATGTTAACTAAGATGATTTGTCTTGATCATGGAAGTGGAGACTTCTAGTTGATATGTTGATATGTTTTAAGAGTTAAGACATATCGAACTGGACCACTGTGAGATTTATTATTCTCCTAACGACTGTCAAATGAATAATAAATCTCACGACTTCTATTTGCATGAACTCTTAATCCTAAGAGAATAATGGACCTGATCATGAGATGTAGGTTGTTTTGATATATTAGGAGCGAGATCTAAAGTCACGATCAAAACCTCAGTATATTGGGCAGCCACATTTAGTGTTGATGGAACATATATTCTCAAGATGGAATTCATAATCTCTTAACGAAGATATAAAATATTCCCTTGAGGTAAGTTTAATGGGTTTGGTTATTCAGAGTGCTAGACCTAACCACTTCAGTAAGGATATACTAAAGTATATATTTATGAAATTGGATTTTATAAATATATGATGAATAACTTAAAGGATTAAACCAGGTACTTAAAGATTAAGATGTAGTAATTTCAAAGTGGCAGTCTATGTTCATAACTCTATATTCATGACTTTGTATTACTAAGAATATTTAATGAAGGGGTTGCATACATAATAAAGTCTTGGGATATAATTTATTAATAAGGCCTAGAGTGCAATTATATTTATATAGTGGTATTAAATATAATTAATGGTAACTTTGGGCTTGTCAAGAGTTAATAGAAAAGCTCAAGGCCCATTGGAGCTAGTCTATTACTGGTTCCTTTTAGTCCCACTCCAAGCCACACACTAAAGCCCAATTAGAAAGGCCCAATTGGCTGGCCCGATTAGATAATCAGTTAGTTATAAAGGGAGAAACATACAGAATTTTTCATAAGAGAAAAAGACAAATCATTGTGAAATGGTGTGTATGTGTGAGTAAAGCCACTCAATTATTCTCCCTTGGAAACTGATTGAGAGACCACACTTCTTGGGCTTAAAGTGGAATTGGAGTGAAGATTAAAAGTGTTCCCAAGTACTTCTAATTTTTTGTTTTGAATTTCACCGCACTAAGGTACGCTATCTTGTTCTTAAATTCTGAAATTTACATAATGCATGTTATCAAACCTGAATGAAATAGATCCATGTTTATTGCTTCCGCTGTGTGTTTTGTATGAGATACAAAACCAGATTTCCCAACATTTACTTTTCTTTCTTACAACATTTATCCTTTGATTGATGCAATTATCAACACATGGATACTTAAACCCATCAGATTGAACAAACTAACACTATAAAGCAAACATTTAAAAACCCATCAGTTTTTACACATGGACATCACCCTTAGAGAAATGGAAATTAGTAGGATTAACAATCCATATTTCGTTTATCACGTGGATAAATAATTAAGAATATTAACCCATTCAAGATAGTGGAGAAGCTGAGTTTTACTTCGGATTTGTTTTGATCCTCAAGGATAGTTCCTTGAACTTTATATATGTGACTCAAGAAGATTGAAACAACTAAAAGTATAGACTGATAGATGATAAAAAAATGATAAGAGATGTTAATTTACCTAAGGTATGTGGTCCGATAGATCAGGCATGACCAAGGTTCTGTTTAACACTTAGTGAAAATGAACTGAAGTATTAAATTACCTAAGGTATGTGGTCCGAGAGACCAGGCTTGACCAAGGTTTTATTTAACACTTAATGAAAATGGCCTGAAGTATTAATTTACTCAATGTATGTGATTTGAAATACCAAGCATGACCAAGGTTCTGTTTAACACTTAATGAAAATGAGCTAGAGTATTAATTTACCCAAGGTATGTGGTCTGAGAGACCAGGTATGACCAAGGTTCTGTTTAACACTTAGTGAAAATGAGCTGAAGTATTAATTTACCCAAGGTATGTGGTCCGAGATATCAGGCATGGCCAAGGTTCTATTTAACACTTAATGAAAATGAGCTGGAGTATTAATTTATCCAAGGTATGTGGTCCGAGAGACCAGGCATGACCAAGATTCTGTTTAACACTTAGTGAAAATGGACTGAAGCATGCATGTCATATAATGTAATAAACTCGAGTGTAATAATTGAAGTTTTTATTAATAGTAATACCTTTTTAGATTATTTACATTCTAAGGACATGGTACAGCTCTTTCTTCCAAATATTCCAAATAGTATGCATCTATTCCAGCCTCTGATAGAATGTGATATGGTCCTTCCCAGTTGGGTTCGAGCTTTCCCTAGGCTGGGTTCTTTGTAGTACCTATAACCTTTCTCAAAACCAAATCTCTAAGCGCGAGTGGCCTTAACCTAACATTAGCATCATATCCTTGCTTGAACTTATGTTGATAGTAAGCCAATTGGACCATGGAATTTTCTCTCCGCTCGTCAATTAGATCCAAGCTCTTTTCTATCAATCTGTCATTGTCGCTTGAGCGAAAAGAACTCGTTCTAAGCGTTGGAAATCCAGTCTCTAGAGGGTTGACAACTTCAGCCCCATAAATCATTGAAAAGGGCGTTTCCCTAGTGGATCTACGAGGGGTTGGTCGATAAGTCTAGAGGACATGTGGCAGCTCCCCCACCCATTTTCCCTTTGCATCATCCAGTCTCTTCTTTAGACCACTCACTCTGACTTTGTTGACGGCCTCAGCATGTCCATTCCCCTGTGGATATGCTAAGGTGGAATATCTGTTTGTGATACCTAACTCACAACAATATCTCCTGAAGGCCTTGCTATCAAATTGAAGACTATTGTCCGAGATGAGTATGTGAGGTACTCCAAATCGAGTGATGATATTTTTCCATATAAATCTTTCGACGTCCACATCCCTAATGTTTGCTAATGGTTCAGTTTCGACCCACTTAGTGAAATAATCTGTGCCAACCAACAGATATCTTTTATTCCCAACTGCTATAAGGAAAGGACCTACAATGTCCAAGCCCCATTGAGCGAATGGCCAAGGGCTAGATAAAGGATTAAGAACTCTCCTTGGTTGGTGAATATTTGGTGCAAACCTCTGACATTGATCACATTTCTTCACGTACTCCTGTGCCTCCCTCTGCATGTTTGGCTACTAGTACCCTTGAGTCAGGGCTCTATGAGATAAAGACCTGCCTCCCGTGTGGCTTCCATAGATCCCTTCGTGTAACTTTTCAAGGAACAACTCTGAGGCCTCAGGGTGTATGCACAATAAGTATGGCCTAGAAAAAGAACACTTGTACAATTTTTGGTCCTCGGACAATCAAAAATGAGGAGCTTTTGTTCGTATTTTGTTAGCCTCTATTTTGAGGAATAGCACCATAGGATCCATCCAGCTGGGTCCCATTTTGATTTGATGGATGTGGGGCACTTCCTTCTTCATTTCAGCAGGTTTGTACAAATCTTCAACAAGGATGACTCGAGGTAAACACTGTGCCGAGGAGGTTGCAAGGGTGGTCAGAGTATCTGCATGTGTATTCTCACTACGGGGGATATACATGAGACTGAAAGATTCGAATCTCGACTACAGCTGTTTTAGATGACTTAAATATTCTTGCATTCTTTCATCCCTAGCCTGTAATTCTCCTCTTACTTGGCCGACCACCAACCTTAAGTCCGAGAATATTTCCACTGAATTTCCACCCATTTTTTGAACCATGATCATTCCAACCAATAGCGCCTCATACTCGACCTCGTTGTTTGTGGCCGAGAAGTATAACTTAAAGGATTTCTTAATAGTGATCTTCTTAGGAGATATTAAGACTAACCCCACCCCGGATCCTCTATGGTTTGCTGCATCATCAACATACACCTTCTAGGACAAAGGTTCTTGCATGGAGATCAGGCCAACTGAATTTTCATCCATGCATGGCCTCTCGACACTTTCTCTTATTGAGGGCTCTGCAAACTCAGCCACCAAATCTATTAGGACCTGGCCCTTTACAGAGGTGCAAGGCATATACTTGATGTCAAAGGCTCCTAGGATCGTACCCCACTTGGCAATCCTCCCTGTATAATTAGCACTCCGAAACAAATACCTAAGCGCCAACTAGGTTAAGATGACCACTGTATGCGCTTGGAAATAATAGGGGAGCTTACGGGTAGCGTGCACCACTACCAAAATAGCCTTTTCAAGTGATAAGTATCAAACCTCGACTTCGACCTCGTGCAGTGATCTACTCACATAATAAACCGGCTGTTGTACACCACTGTTAACTCATACCAACACTAAGCTCACTGCATGAAAGGCCACTGCAACATAAGCGAATAAAACTTCATCAACCTCTGGCCTGGACATAATGGGGGGGGTGAGAAAGATATTCTTTTAGCTGCTGAAAAGCTAAGTCACACTCTTCAGTCCACTCGAAACCCTTCCACTTGTTCAGCAATTGCAAGAAAGGCCCACACCTATCCGTCGATCAAGAAATGAATCGATTTAAAGTAGCGATCATCCCTGTTAGCGTCTGAACCTCCTTGGGATTTTGAGGTGACTGCAAACTACTGATCGCCTTGATCTGATCGGAGTTGACTTCAATTCCGCGATGCGTAACCATGTACCCCAAGAATTTCCCTGATCTGACACCAAAAGAACACTTAGAAGCATTAAGTCGCAGCTTATATTTTCTCAAGATTTTAAAGATATTCTGAAGGTCCTTAATATGCTCTGATTCCAGCTTGCTCTTGACCACCATGTCGTCTATATAAACCTCAATGTTTTTTCCTAGTTGTGGTTTAAACATCCTGGTCATTATCCTCTGATAGGTAAAGCTTGCATTCTTCAGACCAAAAGGCATCACCTTGTAGTGGTAATTTCCAATAGGAATGACAAAAGCTATTTTTTCCTGATCATCTAGGGCTAATGGTATTTGATGATACCCTTGGAAGGCGTCCAACAAGCTCATTCGAGGATGACCTAGGGTTTCGTCTACTAGTTGATCAATTTGAGACATGGGGAAGGATAATTTAGACAAGCTTTATTCAAGTTTATGAAGTTTACACATACTCGCCACTTCCCATTCTTCTTCTTCACTACCACTCCTTAATAGCCCCTGTCTGCTTAAGCTAATTCACCTCTTCTTTGACAACATCTGAATGCTCTTTAAATGAGTGCCGAGGTGGTTGCTTCCTAGGGAGGACAGCTGGGTTAACATTCAAATGATGGCAGATGAATCCTGGATCTACCCCCGGAGCTTCATAGGCATTCCAGGCAAACACATCAATATTCCTTCTAAGGAGTGCTAATAACTCTTCCTTCTCCCGAGGAGGCAACTGAGCTCTGATCTGGAAAAATCTCTCTGGATCCCCATCAATAGCAATTTCCTCCAATCTCTCGCACTTCATCTCTTCTAACCCCACAACATTAGGTAGGGTTGGAACCCTTGACTGCTATGAGCCCCCTTTCTATGGAAGTCATAGACTCAACTGTGGGCTAATGCATAATTGCGGCCACAAGGCACTGCCTAGCCACGGACTAGCTTCCCATAAGTTCCTCAATTCGATCCCCTGACGGGTATTTCACCTTCAAGTGCAGAGTTGAAGAAACGGCCCCTAGGACGTGAAGCCAGGGTTTAGTTACAATGGCCATGTAGGGAGAGTATGCATCTACCACGATGAAGTCTACTTCAACCACTTCTGATCTTTCTTGCACAGGCAACCTAATCTGACCCCTTGGAATGACAACCTTCCCATCGAAACTTACCAAAGGCGAATCATATGTTGTTAGATCCTCTTCCCACGAGTTCCTCAATTCGGTCCCCTGACGGGTATTTCACCTTCAAGTGCAGAGTTGAAGAAATGGCCCACAAGGCGTGAAGCCAGCGTCTAGTTACAATGGCCATGTAGGGAGAGTATGCATCTACCATGATAAAGTCTACTTCAACCACTTCTGATCTTGCTTGCACAGGCAACCTAATCTGACCCCTTGGAATGACAACTTTCCCATCGAAACTTACCAAAGACGAATCATATGTTGTCAGATCCTCAGGTTTTAAGCCCAAACCTCTGTACAGATCGGGGTACATAATCTCAACCCCACTGCCCTGGTCCACTATCACCCTCTTTACATCGTACCCCTCTATCCTAAGGGTGACCACCAGAGCATCATTATATAGCTGGATGGTTCCCTTCTTGTCTTCGTCTAAGAAACTTAGCGCTAGTTGGACCTCTACTCTAGCCCTCTTCGGCACAGAATTAGAGTCCTTAGCGGTTATCCTAGTTACAGACATTACCCTAGAGGGACAAGAGCTAGTCTTCCCAGGTGCGGCGAAAATGATGTTAATCGTGCCCAACAGAGTCCTTGAATACCTGACCTTGGATGGTCTCCTTACCCATTAGGCCGATACATAAATTGCTGTAACCTTCCTTCTCTGACCAGTTGCTCCAGATGATTCCTCAGCATTTTGCAATCCTCTGTAGTATGCCCCCGGTCTTGATGATATTGGCAATGAAGGCTCTGATTGCGCTTCAAGGGGTCTCCTCCCATTTTGTTGGGTCATTTGAAGTATGACTTGTTCTTAATCTTCTCAAGGACTTGATGTACGGGCTCTCGAAGCACTGTGTTAACCACCTGAGGAACCGTAGGCCTAGATTACTCGAAAAAATGCCTTTGTGGTCTGTTGTTGTTGTAGCGGTCCTACTTGAAATCCCTCCTCTCCTGAGGGACAACCTTAGCCTTTCCTTTTCCTTGCTGCTAATCTTCCTCCACACGTTTATACTCATCGATACGATCTATAACCCGACGCATACTCCTCATCGACTTCTTAGTTAAAGACTTCCTTAAATCGTACTCGGCGGGCAGACCGACCTTAAAATTTCTTATGGCCACGTCATCAAAATCCCCATCAATCTCATTGAATGTCTCCCAGTATCTGTCCGAATACGTTTTAAGGGTCTCCCCTTCTTGCATGGATAGAGATAATAGAGAATCTAAGAGCCGAAGAACCCTGCTACATGTAATAAACCGAGAACAAAAAGCCCTTGTTAGTTCTTTAAAGGAATCAATAGAACCTGCCACAAGTCCATCGAACCACCTCATTGCCACAGGCCCCAAGCTGGACAGGAACACCTTGCACATAAGGGCTTCATTCTTGGAGTGAACAGTCATTCTTTGATTGAAATAACTCACATACTCCACAGAATCCATTCGACCATTGTACATGGTGAACGTAGGTTGAGTAAACTGTCGAGGAAGTCTCCCTCCCTCAATTCTGCGCATGAAGGATTACTTGGAAATCTGGTTAAGTGCCCTACTCATAGTATTATTCCCCAAGCCCCTAGAAGACGGGTTTCTACTTCTGTGTTCACGATGATACTCCTCATCATGAGAGAAAGATTCGCTATGAGGTGTCTGTGACCTGCGTCTATAATTGCCATCTTCTTCGTCATCTGAAGAAAGATCAGAGACAGAGGGACTTTGTATTCTCCGCTCGTGGCGTAACTTCCTCTTCAAGTGATTAATTTGACGCTGCATGTTCCTAGTATTTTTATCATGAGACACGTGGCCCTCGTCTCGAAGCTGACTCTTGCCTGTATGAATCGTATGCGCGCTTCCCTCACGGTTCCTTTCTCGTTCGAGGTGAGGAAAATGATCGAGATGTTGGGAACCATCAGATTCTACCTGGTTTGGCCCTGATCCTACCATAGTTGAATATCAAATTCACTATTACACCAGTCTTCCCACAGACAGTGCCAATTGTAAGGACACAATTTAAATGCCTGATCCATAGGTTAGATGGACTTAGACCCAAAAGACCCAAAACAATAAATTTGTAGAAAGTGGGTTTGAAAACTAGGCTTTAATGAGTTAGATAATAATCAAAGTATATTCATGCCACCAGAAAATGAGGGTGTATAAGTTTAATTTCAAAGAAAATCGTCCTCGGCACAGTCCAAGGAAACCAGTTCTTATTTATTTTTCTCTAGTGTGATTACAAGTTCAATTCTTAGCTACTACAATGTTTCTCTCTCGATTTTTCTCCCCTTGCTCTCATTGCTTCCTCCTCCCTTTATACTCCCCTTTTTCCTCATCTTTATCCTCCACGTGCTAGTTAAATGGTTGGTGTTGAACCTTGTCCTATCAGACCCTTCTTGAAATCTTCAGATAGCAGCTATAAATGCTGAAAATCACTGTTCAGTCATCTTTTCCTCATAAATACGGTCAAAGAGTTAGCTGCAAAGCACTTAATGCGGTGGTAGCAGCTTTCTTCAAGATATGTCTCAGTTTCCACTTGTTCTGTATGTTCACAAGGTACATCCTAACTAGTAGAATATTCTTATATATCGTCACAAACAACAAAATGCATACTTTGACTTTCGCTTTACTTAGCCGAGGATATAATCCTCTTCGGACCACCTTCCTCAACCTATATAGTTGACATTTGCTCGTGAAACTCACAACCCTGCGTCTTCTACATTACTAACTCGTCCTTGGATAGTTATCTCTCCTCAGACAGGCTCAAGGCCCAAGATCTATATTTGGGCCTCTGGTCCCCGCAATTATCATTAAACATGTGATTGTCCATTCTAAAGAAATTTGATTAAATTTACACGAAAAGTGTCACTAAATATTATGTTTTTATATTTTTCTATCATATTATTAGTAATAAACTTATTATATTTTTATTTATATAATTTAAAATTTTATTAATTATATTATTTATGACATCACCTATTCGACCATCGGTCAGATCTTGGTATGATCAAAACACCAGTAACCAGTCCCTTTTTCAGTTGTTTCATTGTACTTGTTTATAAAATCACGGAAAAACCCCCAAAAAAAAAAATACTTGAATGAAAATCTGGAAAAAATAATAATAATAAAACCACTAACAAGGCCCAAACCAAATGCCAATAGAAAAGCCCAGAACAAGATCAATCACATCTCAGACTAAGACTATCACTACTCCAACACCAACATGATTACATTTTTAATTCAACAAATATTAAAAAAAAAAAAACCTCACTGCCTCAGTGTTTCAGCAGATTCACGAGTCATTAAACAATTTAAACTAAAACTAAATCAAACCTAAAGGCTAAAAGGAAATAAAATACTCGCTTACTCTTCTCAAACATCATCATCCATCCCTGTTTAGCAACACTAACAACAACTACAACTAAACTCCACAAGGTTTATGTTGTAAAACTTTATGTATTTGTGTGTTTTTTATTATTGTTGTTGTTGTCATCGTCAATATTTAAAATTTTCTTTTTATTAGATTGTGTAATTTATACTTCTTGAGGAACACCTGAAAAAAATACTTGGAGTTGCCACTGGACAGCATGGTTAGGCCTTTCGCGGCAACTGCAACAATGGCGGCTTGGAGTAGTGCTTGATGAATGGTTTTGTCTTGACTGTGAGTTTATATGAAGGCGAAGGTGAAGGTGTTTGAGCTATTTATGTTTGTGGCTGTGTTTTGGGTTTTGATTTTGGGGCGATTTTATTTTGTGGGGTTTGCTTTGTGGCTTTATGTGTGGCTAGCCACACATAAAGACACAAAGCAAAACCCACGCAATAAAATCCCCCCAAAATCAAAATCCAAAACATAGACACAAACTTAAATAGCTCAAACACCTTCACCTTTGCCTTCGCCCTCGCCTTCATAAATCCACAGTCAAGACAAAACCATTCGTCAAGCACTACTTCAAGCTGTCGTTGTTGCATTCGCCGCAAAAGGCCCAACCATGCTGTCGATGCTGTCGAGCAGCAGCTCTAAGAATTTTACACAGAGAAGTATAAATTACACAATTTAATAAAAAAAATTATATATTGACGACGACAACAATTATAAAAAACACACAAATACATAAAAAATTTTACGACATAAAGCTTGTGGAGTTTAGTTGTAGTTGTTGTTAGTGTTACTGAACAGGAATAGATGATGATGTTTGAGGAGAGTAATGGATGATGATGTCAGAGGAGAATATGTGAGTTTTTTTATTTCTTTTTAGCCTTTAGGTTTGATTTAGTTTTAGTTTAAATTATTTAATGACTTGTGAATCTGCAAAACACTATCCGTTTGGGAGGAGGGAATGGAATGGAAAGGAATAAAAGAAATATTTTTAGAATATTCTTCCCTCTCCTTGTTTGGGAGTTTTAACGGAAGGAATGGAAGGTCCATTCCCTTGTTTGAGAGTTTAAGTGGGAGGGAATAGAATGGTTAGGAGGGAATGTTAATTTCTCCCTTTTCCCTCAAAACCTCAAATTTTTATTCCCCTCAAAATTGGGAGGAATGGGAGGGAATGAATTTAGATTTAATAAAATTTTTACTAAAACTCCCAAAATACTCCTATATATTCAACATTTTATTTTAAAATAGGGGTCTAATAGTAATATTGTCATAAAATGATTCCATTCCATTTCATTCTCTCCATGTTACTCTCAAACAAGATTACTTATATTCCATTCCATTCCTTCATTTTAAAACATCCAATCAAGGTTATTTAAATACATTCCATTCCATTTCATTCCCTTATGATCATTCCATTCCATTCCCTTATAAAAGGCAGTGAGAATATTTTTTTAAAATATTTTTTGAATAAAAAACATAATTATGTTGGTGTTGAAGCAGTGATAGTCTTAGTCTGAGATGAGGTTGATCTTGTACTGGGCTTTTCTATTGGCATTTGATTTGGGCTTTGTTAGTGGTTTTATTATAATTTTTTTTCCAAATTTTCTTTCAAGTCTTTTTTTTAGGAGGGGGGGGGGTGTTCCATATTTTATAAACCAATATAGTGAAACAACCGAAAAAGGGATTGGTTACTGGTTTTTTGGTCGTATCGAGATACGACCGATAATCGAATAGGTGATTTCACAAATAATATAATTAATATAATTTTAAATTATATAAATAAAAATATAATAAGTTTATTACTAATAATATGATAGCAAAATATAAAAATATAATATTTAGTGACACTTTTCGTATAAATTTAATCAAATTTCCTTAGAATAGACAATCACATGTTTAATTATAATCATAAAAATAAAAAGTTTATTATATATATATATAATGAATTAATTGATGTTATATAAAATTTAAGTAACTTTTTGAGTTTATTCACTTAATTAACTAAAATTACTATTTTTTTCTAATCAAAATTATTGAAAAAAGAAAAAAAAAAGAAAAGTAGTTTTACAATGAAAAAAAGTTAAATTTACTTGACTTTGACCAATTAGTTGTATAATATATATTATAATATTAAAAAAAAAAAAGTAATCATACAATAACAATGTGTTAGGTAAAGCAAAAATTGACGTAATATATTGTTAAGTTCTCAAATTATGACCAAAATTTAACGGCCAAGAACAGCAAGAACTGAGGCTCTTACAAAGAAAGACTAGAGTGATGAATGTCATCAATGGCCAAGAAGTGATCTCCTCCGCCAGAAAACATTACTACCAGCTCCATCCAAACATCAAACACTTAATCTACACAAACACAGCCAATACAGAACAACCAACTTCAACTTCATTGATCCCATCTCCAACTTCATAACATCAAACTGTTGGGAAATATACATGTTTATATCGCATACAAAACATACGCAGCGGAAAATAAACGGATCTACTTCATTCGCAATTGATAACATGCACTATTTAGGTTTCAGAATATAAGAACAAGAGAGTGTACCTTGATGCGGTGAAATTCAAAACTGAATGAAGAAGAACTCGGGAAGACTTTCAATCTTCACTCCAATTCCACTTGATGCCCAAGATGTGTGGTCTCTTAATCAGTTCTATGTTTTCTAGAGAGAATATATGAAAGAGTGTCTCTCTTCCTTTTTTTTATCTTATTATCTTATTAAACATACAAACCATTTTATTCTATATAAAATTATGTATGTTTCTCTCTACATAACTGATTATCTAATTGGGCTAGCCTTTTGGGCCTTTCCAATTGGGCTTTAGTGTGTGACTTGGAGTGGGACCAAAAGGGAACAAATAAGACACTAGCTCCAATGGGCCTTGGGCTTTTCTGTCAACTCTTGACAAGTCCAAAGTTATCATTAATTATATTTAATACCACTATATAAATATAATTGCACTCTAGGCCTCATTAATAAATTATATCCCAAGACTTTATTATACATGCAACCCCTTCATAAAATATTTGTAGTAATACAAAGTCATGAATATAGACTGCCACTTTGTAAATTACTACATCTTAATCCTTGAATACCCGGTTTAATCCTTTTGAGTTATTCACCATATATTTATAAAATCCAATTTCATAAATATATACTTTAGTCTTACTAAAGTGGTTAGGCCTAACTCTTTGAATAACTGTACCCATTAAACTTATCTCAAAGGAATATTTTATATTTCCGTTAAGAGACTATGAATTCCATCTTAAGAATATATATTCCATCAACACTAAATGTGGTTGTCCAACGTACTGAGGTTTTGACCGTTACTTTAGATTTCACTCCTGATATATCAAAGCAACCTACATTTCATGATCAGGTCCATTATTCTCTCAGGATTAAGAGTTCATGTGAATACAAGTCGTGAGATTTATTATTCAATTGATAGTCGTTAAGAAAATAATAAATCTCACAGTGGTCCAATTCAATATGTCTTAACTCTTAAAGCATATCAACATATTAACTAGAAGTCACCACTTCCATGATCAAGACAAATCATCGTAGTTAATATGTTATAGTCTTCGCAGATGAAATGCCCAATTTCATCACCGACTACGAACCAAAATTCTGAGTTTACAAAGAACTTGTGATCTATATTTTCTGTGACTAAATCACATAAATCACATACTATGCATCTCATGGACTATTTGATAATGTCCGAATATTTATGTTACCAGTATTTTAGATAAGAATAAAACAACTTTATTAAACACAATATTAAGTCATACATCATTTCTCACATAATGTCATACATAATATCATACATAGCATCATACAATAGGATTTAAGAGCACATATCCTAACACAAACGTCAAACCCAAACACTACCGCTGTAATAGCCTCAGTTCTCGCCGTTTTGCAGTTCGGAGATCTCTCTCAATCCCTCTTTGCGTGACTCTTCCTTTGTTTATGTGATTTTGAAAAAAGAAGAGAGACTTTCAGAGAGAGTAAAAGGAAGCTGCTGGAAGCGTGGGAACTGAGAAAGGGAAAGAATAATAAATAAATAGAGCTGTAGTCGTCTATTGTGGACTTCTTGGATGGTGTATATTATTATATAAATATAATTATATTCTTAGTTAATATTTATTTATAACAATACCACATATTTCGTTTTATTTATTTAGTAACCAATCATAAAGTTTTTTTTTTTTTATAAATTGCAGTAGCATCATTGTGCTGGTAATTAGAGCATTAAATTTGATGTTTGTGTATAATTAAATATAGATAACTAAATTAGAAAAAGTTGAATTTTTGGGGTTAGTTTATTTAAACATTTAAGGAGACTCATGCATTCGTATGGGTGGTCTTTAAAAAGTTATTTTATCTGTTTTAACACCATACTATACAATAGACCCAATATCAATGGTTCTATTTTTTTTTTACCACTTTATTTAAATATTCTCATTATTCTTTTTTGGTGAAAATACATTTTTGGTTCCTATATTTTGAGTCAATTCTTATTTTGGTCTCTATTTTGATTTGGCTTCTATTCTAGTCGTTAAAAACAGAAAATCATTTTTATTTTGGTCATTATCGTCAACCCACTAACAAAAAACTTCTACGTGGTGGACAGAGTGCATAGATGACATGTTAGATGCTAATATGGCCAATAAAATAATATTTAAAAAAATTATTTGGCTTTAAAAAAATGACAAGTTCAACTCCACATAAGTTTCTAAATTTAATAAAAGAATAATTTATCAATTTTAATCAAATAAAAAAGTTAAAAACCAAAAAACACATTAAGATCTGTGTTCATCTTGATCATGGACACATAAGAACGACAAACCTAGAATATTCAATCACAAGAACAAAAGAATAGAAACCCATAATATTCCAAAATTTGTACCCAAATTATTATCCTAATACAATATTTCTCATAACATAAATTTCCAACCAAATACACAGAATTTCAATCAAACAAACTCCATCAATTTCCCAGCAACCAGCAAAGCCTTATCATCAAATCCACAAAAATCATAAGCGAAAAACTTCCAAATCAACCTTAGATCCACCAATAGACAACTAGATCTAAACGAACCTAAATCAAAGTGAGTGCAGATCCAAAACCATCTCTTTTCCAAATACCCATCAAAATTCTCAAGATATTAGAATTGAGGAGAGGTAGAGATGTGGCTTAGTCATGGTGGCGGTGTTGTGGTGGAGCCAATGGTAAACCTATAACCCAAATCACCCAAACAACCGCCTATCAAAGGTGGGATCGAACCTGAGAGAGAAATAGAGTGAGGGTGAGGTAGAGAGAGGTTTGAGAGCCAATACCTGAGGCTTCGCCATGGGGATCGACCACGACCACCACTAATCTAGGTTTCACAACAACACAGCACAACCACCGATCTAGGCTTCACAACAACACAGTACAACCATCAATTTGGGCTTCACAAACAAGATAGCCGCACCACTCTAGACCTCGTCTTCGACTTCAACAAACTCCTCCACATCACTCCAGACCTCGTCGCCAAAGTCCTCAAGTCTCAACCCGACCCAAATCTCGCCTCCAAGTTCTTCCACTAGGCCTCCGAATAAAAAGGCTTCCACCACACTTTTGCTTCCTACAATGCCTTCACCTATTGCCTTAACCACTCTAACATTTCCGCTCCGCCGATCAACTGCCCGAACTCATGATCTCCCAAAACAAACCTCCCACCGAAAAATAGTTTGAAATCCTTATCTGATTCCACTTTGATGCCAATCAGCCCCTTCAGCTTTTCTACGTTTATCAAAAGATGAAGAAATTCAATGTCAAGCCTAAGGTTTTAATGAAAACAAAATTTTTAATTTAATAATTTTAATTTATTAGATTGTAGGTTTATTTTTCATTTTTCTTATATGGCTTTTTTATTTATTAATATGCTTATGTGTTTTTAAATGAAAAATTATTTTAAAAAAAATATTATTTTAATAACCACGTCAACTTAATGTTTGTCACCTATGCACTCCGTCTATCACGTATGAGTTTTCTGTTAGTAAGTTTGTTAGGACATATGTAAATCATGTTAGAAATATATGTCATTTAGAATTGGCTAATCTTTTGACAAAGCGCACTTTACTTGTAATTGGGTAGATCTAGGTGTTAGGATTAGTGCCCTTAAATCCTATTGTATGATGCTATGTATAATATTATGTATGATATTATATATGACTTAATATCATGGTTAATAAAGTTGTTTTATTATTATCTAAAATAATAGTAATATGAATATTTAGACATTATCATATAGCCCATGAGATGCATAGTATGTGGTTTATGTGAAAAATCACAGAAGATATAAATCATAAGTTCTTTGTAAACTCAAAATTTTAGTTCGTAGTCAGTGATGAAATTGGGCATTTCATCTGCGAAGACTATAACATATCAACTAAGATGATCTGTCTTAATCATGAAAGTTGAGACTTCTAGTTGATATGTTGATATGTTTTAAGAGTTAAGACATATTGAACTAGGCCGCTGTGAGATTTATTATTCTCCTAACGATTGTCAAATAAATAATAAATTTCATGACTTCTATTTACATGAACTCTTAATCCTGAGAGAATAATAGATCTGATCATGAAGTGTAAATTGCTTTGATATATCAAGAGTGAGATCTAAAGTCACGGTCAAAACCTCTAAATATTGGGCAGCCACATTTAGTGTTGATGGAACATATATTCTCAAGTTGAAATTCATAATCTCTTAACGGAGATATAAAATATTCCATTAATATAAGTTTAATGGGTTTGGTTATTTAGAATGTTAGGCCTAACTACTTTAGTAAAGAGTTACTAAAGTATATATTTATGAAATTGGATTTCATAAATATATGATGAATAACTTAAAGGATTAAACCAGATACTCAAGGATTAAGATGTAGTAATCTTCAAAGTGGCAATCTACATTAATGACTTTGTATTATTACGAATATTTTATGAAGGGGTTGCATGTACAATAAAGTCTTGAGATAAAATTTATTAATAAGGCCTAGAGTGCAATTATATTTATATAGTGATATTAAATATAATTAATTGTAATTTTAGATTTGTCAAGAGTTGACAGAAAAACCCAAGGCCCATTGGAGATAGTGTCTTATTTGTTCCATTTTGGTCCAACTCCAAGCCATATATTTAAACCTAATTGGAAAGGCCCAAAAGGCTAGCCCAATTTGATAATCAGTTATAAGGAGAGAAACATACAGAATTTTGTAAGTGAATGAAAACGGTTTGTATGTGAGTGTTGAACACTCTCTAATTCTCTCTTGAGTATACATATATAACTGATTAAGAAACCACACTTCTTAGGTATAAGTAGAATTGGAGTGAAGATTAAAAGTGTTATCAAGAACTTTTGATCTTTGGTTTTGACGTTCACCGTATCAAGGTACACTCTCTTTTTCTTATATTCTGAAACTTACATAGTACATGTTATTAATTGCGAATGAAGTAGATCCGTTAATTTTCCGCTGCGTATGTTTTTTATGCGATACAAACATGTATTTTTCTATCACTAGGATGTGTTTAATACTCCAAGGAATAAGAATTCAAGTTCAATTTCAAGTGTTAAAGCCGAAATTTGTCCAAGAAACAAGTGAAGAAGTGCTGGATTCTAAACTCAACAGCTAGCTCGACAGATAGCATCTATCGAGGTTTAAAAGGGATCTTCAACTCGATGCTCGATAGATAACCTATCTATCTAGAGTTACGAAAATCAGTTTTCCAGATCTAATTTCACACTAATCCATGTTTACATGTTTAGCCTTTCTTTTCTCAAAACCCTAAACATATATAAGGATTATTTTAAGGGCTGTCACAGTAGATACAAGTGAGTGAAATTTGATGCAAAGGTTTTTCACAAGCATAGTGTGACCGAAGACATATGCCCTAGTTCATCTTTCTCTTGAAGAAGCTACTGCGTTTGTACGTCGTAGGGTTTTGTAATCAAGGAGCTTCGTGATCTTCATCGTGTTGATGAACTGAAGAACTTTGCAGCCGACATCCATCTCAAGTTGGTGGTTAGTCACGTACTTGAATCTATACATCAATTGGTTAGTCACATACTGGGAGCCGTGCATTGAAAATGAGAGATTGTCACTACAAAACAAGTTCAATTGTGTATTGGTGTAAGGTTTTAATTGTAGGTTGGTATAAAGTACTGAGATTCCTTTACTTGTAACCGCTTGTTGTGATAATAGTGGATTCTTAAGAGTGGTGACCTTAAAATCACCTGGTAGGGTTTTGTCTTGGTGATTTTCCCCATTTGTAAACAAATCACCGTATCAACTTTATTTTCTGTTGCATATTAACTTAGTTGGTGATTTGTTTGCGCTATCACGCGTATTGCATGTTAATTGAATTAATTAATTAATTAACTTGACTAATCAATTGATTAATTTATCATAAGTGGTCAATACTTTCTTGGCCTATCAAAGTTGACGGCAAAGACCAAAATGAAAATGATTTTCAGTTTTCAAGCACTGGATTAATAGCAAAATCAAAATAGGGACCAAAATTGATATCGGTCCAAAATGTAGAGATCAAAAGTATATTTTCGCCTTTTTTTTTAATTCTTACTTTATTCTTTGTTTCTTTATCTCCCTCCATTTTTGTCTCTTTACCGCTCACAATCACCAAAAAAGCAATAGGTTTTTTTTTCTTCTCTTTGGAGATACAATGAGCTTGAAAAAGATAATAGTTTACTGTTCACCATTTGTAAAAAAAAAAAAAAAAAAAAGATATACTACCGCTATTGTAGCTTATTTTTTAGTATTTGTTGCGCAAAAATTGTTGGTGCTCTAGTTTTTTTTTTTTTTTTTTATTTTATTAAATTGTGAAGAATTGGTAGATGTAGAGATCTATCGTGATATTGTAGATCTGGTAAATTGGTGGGACCTTTCATATCTCGAATCCAATTCACCAAAATGAAGTCAATATCTATCAACTATTAGATTAAATCAAAGGAGTAATTTTCATTATAAGCACATAGGTTGAAAGATAGTGACTTTCTAAATCTGCATATTAGTTTCATCAGAGTACAAGAGGTTCTGTAGCCACCCATTTCGGATAACCTTTTTAATTTGCTTGATCTTTTTCTCTAATTTTTTTTTTCTTTCCATTTCTTAGCTACATTAATTACAAGTCAATAAATTGGAACTTAACTTTTGCATTCTCTTTGATTTTCTCAAACCAAAGTCTAAAACCTATCTCCAACAGATAGAGACGCGGTATTAAAATTTGAATTCATGAACAGAATTTACACCAAATTCCAAATACCCACGAGTGGTTTTACAAAACAGCTTCATAATCAAGGGTCCACCAATATGAGATAACGAACAAAATTCAAATTATCATATAGTTATCTTTCTTTCTTTTTATTTATTTATTTATTTATGGACAAAGTTTTCTTCCAAATGCCATGAACTTTGTCCAATGAAGACATCTTCTCTCATTGTAATTATCAAATTATTAAAGAAAAAAATTTTAAAAAAAAAACTCCAAAATAATTTGGAAGAATCTTCTCAAATTCACTACGTAGAGATTCATATGACCATTTATGTGAATTATTTAAACAAGTCACGTGACTTGTTTAAAAAGTCATGCGACTAATAAATTGTAATTTAGATAACCCTATAGTGGGTTGTAGGAATTTTTAATTTTCCTCCAAACTGTTTTAGGAATAAACCTTTTCTTTTATATATATATATATATATATATATATATATTTCAAATATTCTTGTTCAACAGCACATAATACTATTTCAAAGTTAAGTTGAGAAAAGAGTAATTGTATGGGCACGTTTTGGCAGACCAAGCCTAAAGTGTATGGAATCATGGCCCAGTGAGCCCAATACAATAAATTTATAGAGAATGGGTCAAAGAACGAGGTCATAATGAATTGGACAACGATTAGTAGGGATTTAAATGATGATAGAACAAAGACAAGGAGATTAGAATTGAATGAATTCTCCTATCCAAGTTCGTTTTTATATAAATCAACCATAATTCAGTACAAGTACCCTCTTTCTGTTCTTTTTTTTCCTCCCCTTCTTATGGAAAATTTTTGTACATTATATAGCCCTTTTTGGACCATCTTGATCTTACACTTGTTGATCATTTGAGCCCTCACTTGAGTGCCTGTCACATCAAATACCCTTTTTAGTTTGTTGTGAGTTGCAGTAGCCAAGGCAGTACTGTTCAAGAGTCTTCTCCACATAAATACGACCAGAAAAGTAGATGTAATGCATTTAATGCGGTGGATTTCCTTAGGCACTTTTGGATTTCCTTCCTTCTTGTAAGTTTATAGGGCACGTTCTTGTCGTCGAGGCTTCTACGAGGATTACCTTCATCGTGGGAATACGTCCCTGACCTATATTTAACATATCCAAGGAGAAGTCCCTCCTCGGACCACCTCCCACTCATCTCATACTCATGAGACTCTAGACTGGAGTCCCCCATACCAATCTTTCCTTCTTCGGACCTGTCGAAGTCCTTGGATAAAGCCTAAGGCCGAATATATGATTTTGGGCCCTTATTTCTACAATAGCCCCTTAAAAATTCACTTTTTCCCTCTTATCTGAAGAGAGAAAGTAAGGTTTGATTTTTAAGAGATAAGTCCATTTATTCCTCTAGTTCTCACGTGCGAAATTTCCGTTTTGCGTGTCCCATGATTGCTACTGACGCTTCAAAATTGGCAAGGCGTCATTAATTGTTCCAGGCGGCGTTATGTTCCCCACATCCAACAGTGAAGCGCTAATCCAATGGCTGACATCTCCCTTTGGGTTTTGAGCAAGATAACTCCCATTTGATCTCGCTCCCTATATAAACACCCGGAGAAGTTGTTCACTTCATTTCTCAACTCTTTAAGCCCTCTAGAGATCTCAAGCAGTTAAATTCACTAATCTTTCTAAACGGTTTTACTCTTCGCATCCTTCCTTTAAGAGATCCTTAAAAGCCTCTTTACAGACTCCAAGGATTAACACACATTTTAGTTCTTGTAAGTTCCTATTTCTTGGTACTTTTCTTTTTCTCCTCGGTCAATCTCCTCGGCCTTTCAGTTCTTACTTCTTCATTCGCCAAATTGAGTTGTTTCCTTTAGACTTGTCTAGATGGGTAAGTTTAAGTATTTAGTGAATTCCCCCACCCAAATAGAGACTTTTAAGGAGAAGGATCATATATCGCAGGGGGTAGCCCTGCAATATTGTTCCATATAGTAGATTGTAACACACAGGGGTGAGGGAGAAGTCATTATCCCCATGATAGCTTTCATAGAAGGGGGAATGACTCTCCCTATGGGCAGGGTAACATGGGACTATCTTTTCAACCATAGGATATGTCCCCATCAATTTGCGCCTAACCTGTTTAGGATCCTAGGTAGTGTCGATGCTCTTAACAAGCATTTAGGCTTAGGGCTCACCTAGCACGATGTGGTCCATATGTACGAGTGTCACCACCTCAAAAGCGTAGGATATTACCTCAAGTCCAGATAAGATGTTGTTAGGCTCATCTCGTGTCTCCCTAAATCCAATAAGGGAATGAAAGATGACTACCTGATTGCCTCGGGAGCGTGTCATGATGGCCTTCATTGTCCAGTTTAAGAGGGAGAGCCAGGTGGGATACCTTAGAGTTAGGTTCCTTAGCAAGAATTTTAGATTTTTTAATCCTAAACATGTCATCATCTCCATTACATTTGCTTTCTTCTACTGATGGATCTTAACTTCCTAACTGTGTTTTGCTTCTCAGCTGTACCCAGATAGAAACCAAGTAGCTCCTCGGCTAAGCCTTACCAACGTCACGGCTCTCAACTACCTGCTCCGGTCAGAAATTTTTATAAATGAGGACAGACAGCTGCGAGCCATCCACTGGGTCCTGAATTTCGAGCCCATTTTGAGGATATTCCAAGAGATCGGCCACGGTATCAGGGTTGGTGATCCTCAGATAAACCGGATTGACGTATCGAGGCCGGACTTCCTTGCCAGAGACGACCTTCCTCCGGTCGTACTACCAGCCCGGCAAAACCATCCGCTGCTCGCAATACCACTACATCGAGTTCCACCCGAGGTTGCAGCCACAGCAGGAGAAGAGGTTGCCTTCTCGCGTTCATCATTGGACGTGGAGATAGACAACTTTCGCTTTGAAGAGGCAGAGAGCGAAGTGCCAGAAAGGCCAATAGATCTCTCGAGCTCCGAGGCCAATTTGGATAGATCTTTCGCTGTGCACTCTCCGAAGTTAGCAGGCTCTCGAGTTGATAACAGCTCAGAGACCGAAGAGGAGGACATGGACCTGAAGCAAAGGCCCAGCTTAAAGGGCCTACTGGCCAATAGGAGCAAAGGGTCGACTCCAAAAGAGGTTCCTAAGATCTTGGACTACACGTTAATCCAAATTTGAAAAAGAAAAGGCCGATTGTGAACTTAGAGGAAGGGGAGGTGCCCCCAAGGCGGGCTAAGCAACAGAGGAAAGGTAAGGGGCCCCAAGATGAGAGGGCCGCTTCATTGGAGAGCAGGGAGGATGCCGATGTGCACCGACCCTCGCGTACTTGGTCCCTTAGGATCGAGTTGGATAGCGCGCCCATCTCCTGGGATGGCTCGGTCTGCAACTTCCAAGGGGGGCATGCGGGCTATGTTGCTGAAACCCTGGAGCAGCCACTTCTCCTCTCGAGAGATATGGAGGCTTACAGACACTTCACACAGCTTGAGCTTTTCCTGTCCCTGAAGAGGGACCTCGCCATGGAAAGTGATTTTGACAAAACTCTTGAATCGAAAACGTAGTTTTTTTTTTTTGTTTTTTTTTTTTTTTTACTCAGGACTACCTATTATTTTTGTGCAGGTTACCCAACAGGTTGTCGTGGCTGAGGAGTGAATTAAGGATGCCAACAATAGGGTTAAGGCAGAGGCCCACTCCAGCGCCGAGATCGAGAAGATGATGGGAGCTCTTAAGGAGGAGCATAAGAAGTTGATGACTCAGCTGACCGCTTTGGAAAGGGAACGCCTTAATGCCGAGCTGGATTGAAGAATGCGAAGGCTCAGGCTGAGGACTAGCGTCAAAAGCTTCACATAACCGAAATAGACCTGGCCACCCAGAGACAAGCAATTTTGGACCTTAGGGCCGAACTACAGAAAGCAAAAGACATGGCTCGGATGACCAGGAAAGCCGCTGAGGCTACAGTGGCGGCATCTTATGGTCGTGGGGTGCATGACACTGAGGCCCGATTGGCCGAAGAGGTGGCGGGAGCCTGTAGGGACTACTGCATCGAGACTTGGGCAGAAGCGCTCAATTGGGCGGGGGTCCCTGCTGATTCCAAGCTGAGGTGGGTTGAGAATGTCTTCTTCCTTGAAGACATTTGAGAAATCCCAACTACACAGCCTCCTTCAATCGTGTATACTCTTCCGCCTACTGATGCTGAGGTTTTGCTAGACGCTGGAAAGGATAAGGAGGTTCAGCCAATGGAGGCCAATCAACCCGAGGATGCCTTCACGATCAAGGACATGGTCGCTAAAGCCAAGGGTGTAGAGACAAAGTCCAAAGCTGGTGATACTCACTCTAAGACTACTGATTCCAAGGAAGTCCCTCCGCCATAAAAAACCTAGATATAGGATTTTTCTTTTGTAGTTTTCTATGTGTATATCTTCCTTTTGTTGTGGTGTTTGTAATTGAACTTCCTTTTTTAATAGAGAAGCTTTATTTTCATCTTTGGTTTCATGAAATCTTTACTCCTTGATTGTGACTGATATAATATTTATCTTACCGAGTACGGAATAAACATAATAACATGAAACTTACACAATCTCATTAGTTCACCTCGGCACAACATAACGTTAAGCAATTTAACCAATTATCAGCAATAGAGAAGTTTGCCACGCATTTGCATTGTGAGTGAACTTTCCTGCGATGAAGGCTAGTTTTAACAAAAACGTGTAATATACTTTGTAAATAATAAAAAAGGGAAAAGATATCCTTCATGGAAGATATACTTTGTTAAGTATCTTAAGGCATTTGACCTAGCCTGGATATGACCAGGGTTTTTCTTATCACTTTGAAAGGATGAGCGGTTATCTCAATTTAAGCACTTATGAAAAATACCGTAGTGTTAATTTCCCCAAAGCATCTGGTCCGAGTACTTAGGCATGTTTTTGGTTCTGTTTAAGCACTTATGAAAAGTAGCGTAGTGTTAATTTTCCTAAAGCATCTGGTCCGAGGACTCAGGCATGACTTTGGTTCTGTTGAAGCACTTATGAAAAGTAGTGTAGTGTAGTGTTAATTTCCCCAAAGCATTTGGTCTGAAGACTCAGGCATGACTTTGGTTCTGTTTAAGCACTTATGAAAAGTAGTATAGTGTTAATTTCCCCAAAGCATCTGGTTCAAGGACTCAGACATGTCTTTGGTTTGTTTAAGCACTTATGAAAAGTGTCGTAGAGGATAGCATGATGTATTTAAATAACAAATAAGTATGTGACAAAGGAAACTTTCATTAATAATAATACATTTTTAGGTTGTTTACATTCCAAGGGCGTGGTATCATTTTTTCATTTAGATCTTCCAGATAGTACACACCTATTCCTGTTACCGAAGTGATGCGATATGGTCCTTCCCAATTTGGTCCCAGCTTTTCCCAGTCGAGATTCTTAGTGGAGCGCACAACTTTTCTTAATACCAAGTCCCTGGGTGTTAGTGGCCTTAGCTTTACATTGGCATCATAGCCTTGCTTAAGCTTATGTTGATAATATGCCAGTTCTCCAATCAAGTCCAAATTTTTCTCTAGTAATCTGTTGTTATTGTTCGGATCAAAAGAACTCGTCCTCATCGTTGGGAAGCCGGACTCTAGGGTTATAAGAGCTTCGGCTCCATAGGTCATTGAGAAGGGGGTCTCCCCTGTTGGTCTTCGAGGTGTGGTTCGGTACTTCAAGAGGACATACGACAGCTTTTCCACCCATTTTCCCTTCACATCGTCCAGCCTTTTCTTGAGTCCGTTTACTATTACCTTGTTAACAGCCTCGGCCTGTCCATTCCCTTGGGGATAGGCTGGGGTGGAGTATCAATTTGTAATTCCAAGTTCGCAACAGTATCACCTAAAGGCTTTGCTATCAAACTGGAGGCCATTATCCGAGATGAGAGTATGAGGGACCCCAAACTGAGTAACGATGTTCCTCCAAATAAACTTCTTGACATCTACATCTTTGATATTTACTAACGGCTCAGCTTCAACCCACTTAGTGAAGTAGTCCGTATCGACTAGCAAGTATCTCTTATTTCCTGCCGCCTTGGGGAAAGGGCCAACAATGTCCAAGACTCATTGAGCGAATGGCCAAGGGCTGGTCAGAGGATTAAGGACCCCTTCCGGCTGGTGTATGCTTGGTGCAAACCTTTAATATTGGTCGCATTTCCTTACATATTCTTGTGCTTCCTTTTGCATGTTAGGCCACCAATAGCCTTAAGTAATGGCTTTGTGTGACAAGGATCTTCCTCTAGTGTGGTTCCCACAAATCCCTTCATGTCACTCTTCCAAGAGTACTTCCATTGCTTCTAGGTGTATGCATAGCAGGTATGGCCTAGAAAAGGATCGTTTGTATAATTTTTAGTCCTCAAACAGCCAAAAATGAGGAGCCTTTCTTCATACCTTGTCAGCCTCTGATTTTTCCTCAGGCAAGATATCGTCCTTCAAGAATGATACCATAGGGTCCATCCAGCTAAGCCCCACTCTGACTTGGTGAACCTGGACCACTATTTTCCTTGCCTTCGTGGGTTTGTACAAGTCCTCCATAAGAATGACACAAGGTAAGCTCTGCATCGAGTAGGTCGCAAGTGTGGCTAGGGAATCTGCATGCGTGTTGCCGCTTTTAGGGATATGCGATAGGTTAAAAGATTCGAATGTCGACCGCGAATGCCTGACCTGATTCAAGTATCCTTGCATTCGTTCATCTCTTGATTCAAACCTTCCTTTCACTTGGCCAACGACCAATCTTGAGTCTGAGAACGTTTCCATCGCCTTCTCGCCCATTCTTTGAACCATGGCCATGCCCACCAGTAGAGCCTTATACTCAGATTCGTTATTCATGGTTGGGAAGTTTAGCCTCAATGATTTCTCAATAGTAATCTTTTCGGGGGTTATTAGAACTATCCTCACTCTAGACCCCTTCTGATTTGTCGCACCATCAACGTATACTTTCCAAGATGGGGGACTCTGCTGGGAGATCGTGCTAACCATTTTTCTATCCACGCCGCACCTCTCTGTTTCCACTTCTAATGGAGATTCAACAAACTCGGCAACAAGATCTGCGAGGATCTGACCCTTATCGTGGCATGTACTTGATGTCAAAAGCCCCTAGTATCGTGGCCCATTTAGCAATCTTCCCGGTGTAATCGGCGCTCCAAAGCAGAGCTCTGATCGGAAGCTGAGTAAGGACAACAACCGTGTGTGCTTGGAAGTAATGGAATAGTTTGCCGGTGGCATGTACCACTGCCAAAATAGCTTTCTTCAACGGTAGATAGCAGACCTCGGCCTTGTGTAGTGACTTGCTGACATAATAGACTGGCCTTTGTACGTTGCTATCGACTTGTATCAGGACTAAGCTGACGGCATGAGGGGCCATAGCAATATAAACGAACAGGACTTCGTCAACCTTAAGATTGGACATGATAGGTGGCCGAGAGAGATAATCCTTAAGTTGTTGGAAGGCCAGGGTACATTCCTCGGTCCACTCAAATCCCTTCCACTTATTCATTAGTAGGAAGAAAAGTCTGCACCTATCCACTGATCGAGAGATTTGATTCAAGGCAACAGTCATCCCGGTTAATTTTTGGACCTCCTTGGGATTCCGAGGTGGTTGTAAACTATTGATCGTCTTAATTTGATCGGGGTTAACTTTAATCCCGTGGTGGGTAATCATGTAACACAGAAATTTGCCTGACCCCATGCTGAAAGAGCATTTAGAAGCGTTAAGGTGCAACTTGTGTTTTCTCAGAATTTCAAAAATGTTTCCAAGATCTCCCATGTGCTCGAACACCATCTTACTCTTCACCACCATGTTGTCTATATAGACCTCAATGCTTTTGCCTAAATGTGGTTCAAACATTCTAGTCATCATCCTTTGATAGGTAGCCCCTACATTCTTCAAACCAAAGGGCACCACCTTGTAATGGTAGTTCCCAATGGGGGTGAGAAAAGCTGTCTTTTCCTGATTGTTTAGCTCTAGTGGAATCTGATGGTACCCTTGAAAAGCATCTAAGAAGCTCATCTAGGGATGGCCTACGATTGCATCCACCAGCTGGTCCATCTTAGGCATAGGGAAAGGATCTTTTAGGCAAGTTTTATTTAGATCTGTGAAGTCTACACACATTTGTTATTTCCCACTCTTCTTTTTCACCACCACAGTGTTGGCCAACTACTCAGGGTAGAATACCTTCTTGATAGCTCCTGCCCGCTTAAGTTTCGTCACCTCGTCCTTGACAGCATTAGAATGATCTTTGGATATGCGTCGAGGTGGTTGCTTTTTGGGGGTGACAGAAGGATTAACGTTTAAATGATGGCAGATGAAGCTTGGATCCACCCCTAGGGCTTCGTAAGCACTCCATGCAAACACATCAACATTTTTTCTAAAAAACTCTATCAGCTCTTCCTTCTCTAGAGGAGGTAACTAAGTCCCGATCTGAAAGAACTTCTCCGGATCATCACCAATAACGACCATTTCCAAATCCTTACATTTTACCTCCTCGACCGGTCCATTGATAGGCAGTCTCGGAGCTCTTAATTGCTATGAACCTTCTCCAGCGGAGGCCAAGGACTCAGCCTCTGGTTAATGTAAGATGGCATCCACTAGGCATTGCCTGGCCATGGATTGACCTCCCAAGATCTCCCTTACCTGGCCCGCCGATGGATATTTCACTTTCTGGTGTAGGGTAGAGGATACAGCTCCTAGGGCATGAAGCCATGGTCTGGCCATAATGGCTGTGTAGGGTGAATAGGCGTCTACAACAATGAAATCCACCTCTACCACCTCTGAATCGGTCTGTACAGGTAATCGGATCTGGCCTGTCTAGATAACAGTTTTCCCGTTTAAACTTACCAAAGGGGAGTCATAGGCTGTCAGGTCTTAACTTTAACCCCTTATACAAGTTGGGGTACATAATCTCAGCACTGTTGCTGCCCTGATCTATCAGAACCCTCTTCACATTGTACCCTCCAATCCTGAGTGTGACCACCAAAGCGTCGTCATGGGGCTGTATGGTTCCAATCTTATCATCGTCCGAGAAACCCAACACCAACCGGATATCAACCTTGGCCCTCTTCGACTCTACATTAGCATCCTCGACACGTAGCTGAGCCACAGACATTACTCTGGAAGGATATGAACCGGTCCTTCTTGGAGCGGTAAAGATAACATTTATCGTTCCTAAGGGAGGCCTTGAAGAATCATCTATTCGGGGCTCTGAGTTTGACTGGCCCCCCTGACCACTGGAATAATGCAAGAGTTGCTTGAGCTTTTCCTCTCGGACCAGCTGGTCTAAGTAATCCTACAAATTCCTGCTGTCTTCCGTAGTGTGTTTGAGGTCTTGGTGGTAATGGCAATAAAGGCTCTGATTGCGCCTCATGGGGTTGCCCACCATCTTACTTGGCCATTTGAAGAATGGCTCGTTCTTGATTTTTTCGAGAACCTGATGCACTGGCTCTCAAAATACAGCATTAATCATCTACATGCTGGCAGGCCTTAACTGCCCAGCCAATTCCCTTCAAGGTTGATTATTGTGTCGGTCCGACCTGAAATCCCTTCTCTCTTGGGGAATAACCTTTGCCTTCCTCAGCCCTACTGTTGATCTTCCTCAACCCTTTTGTACTTATCGATTCGGTCCATGAGTTAGCGTACATTGGTAACAGGCTTGCTAGTTAGAGATTTCCTCAAACCGTGCTCGGTTGGAAGGCCGATCTTAAAAGTACTGATGGCTACATCATCAAATTCTCCGTCTATCTCATTGAACACTTCCCAATACCTATCCGAGTACGTTTTTAAGGTTTCCCCCTTTCGCATGGATAAGGATAGTAGCGAATCTAAAGGTCTTGAGACCCTATTGCATGTGATAAAACGAGAGCTAAATGCTCGGGTGAACTTCTTGAAGGAATTTATGGAATTAGCCCTCAAGCCCTCAAGCCATCTCATTGCCACAGGTTCCAAGCTGGATGGGAAAACCTTGCACATCAAGGCTTCATTCTTAGAATGGATGGCCGTCCGCTGATTGAAGTGGCTCATATGCTCTACAAGGTCCGTTCGACCATTGTAAATGGTGAATGTGGGTTGATGGAATCGCTAAGGAATTTTTGCCCCTTTCAATCCTATGCGTGAAAGGAGATCTAGAGATTTGATTTAACGCCTTGCTCATGGCATCATTTCCCAGGCCTTTGTGAGGCGTGCTTTTACGCCTACGTCTATGAGGATGCTCCTCATTGTGGGTGAAAGGTTTGCTTAGTGGAGTTCTTGACCTTTGCCTGTAATCAGACTCTTCTTCGTCCTTAGAGGAACTGTCAGAGCTGGAAGGAGTTCGCTTTCACTTTGCATAGCGTAGCTTCTTCTTTAGATTGTCAATCTCTAGCTGCATGGCTTTTTCATTATTTGGCCCTCGAGAGACGTGAGTCCCGACTCGAGAGTGGCTTCTGCTTGTATGCGTAGTGTACACACTACCCTCACGACCTCTTTCACACTCAAGATTAAGAAAATCGCTCTGTCGTTGGGAGCCTACAGACTCTGCCTGGTGTGGACCCGATCCTACCATTGTTGATCGTTGCATTCACTACGACCCCAGCTTCTTTCCCACAGATGGCGCCAATTGTATGGGTACGTTTTGGCGGACCAAGCCTAAAGTGTATGGAATCCTAGCCCAGTGAGCCCAATACAATAAATTTATAGAGAATGGGTCAAAGAACTAGGCCTTAATGAATTGGACAATGGTTAGTAGGGATTTAAAGGATGATAGAACAAAGACAAGGAGATTAGAATTGAATGAATTCTCCTATCCGAGGATGTTCTCTTTTATATAAATCAACCACAATTTAGTACGAGTACCCTCTTTCTTTTTTTCTTTTTTTTTAATCTCTCTTTCTTATGGAGGATTTTTGTACATTATATTGCCCTTTTTGGACCATCTTGATCTTACACTTATTGATCATCTGAGCCCTCACTTGAGTGCTCGTCACATCAGACACCCTCTTTGGTTTGCTGTGAGTTGCGGTAGCCAAGACAACACTGTTCAAGGGTCTTCTCTACATAAATACGGCCAAAAAAGTCTCAGTGCATTTAATGTGGTGGATTTCCTTAGACACTTTTGGATTTCCTTCCTTCTTGTAAGTTTATAGGGCACGTTCCTGTCGTCGAGCCTTCTACGAGGATTACCTTCATCGTGGGAATACGTACCTGACCTATATTTAACATATCCGAGGAGAAGTCCCTTCTTGGACCACCTCCCACTCATCTCATACTCATGGGACTCTAGAATGGAGTCCTTCATACCAATCTTTCCTTTTTCGGACCTGTTGAAGTCCTCGGATAAAGCCCAAGGCCTAATATATGATTTTGGGCCCTTATCTCTATAGTAATCATTACAAAATTAAATATTTTCTTTTAAAAGTTTTAAAAAAGCTTCGTCTTCCTCCACTCCATTTTTCCATAAGTTATGAGCACTAACCTGTTTTTCCATTTTACCAATATTAAACAAAAGTTTTAAAATAAAAGATAAAGACACATAAAGGAGCATAAATGATTTTAATGACAGACACAAACATGTAAAGTGATGTAAATTATATTTTTTACATAACAAAAAAAATTATAAAAATTATACATATTTTTTTGAGAATCAAAAACCAATATATCATTGAAGAAAGTGCAAAATCCACACATATCCCTTGCAAAACATTCGCTATCCAAACAAATAGTTTTTTGGAGCATAAGAGCATCAGCATCAACTATGGCAAAAAAAAAAAAAAAAAAAAATCATATTTTAACACACTAAAACTTACTTTTACTACTTTAATATAACATTTGACAATACATTCTACCTCACATGTTCTAATTTCATATTCTATTTATTTATTCATTTCTCTCTCTCTCTCCCTCTCTCTGAAAGTCACCACTACGAAACTACCCACCACCACTAAAACTAATCACAACCACCACCATAACCACCACTGGAGGACCACTAGAGGGGAAAAAAAAAAAAATAACAGAACCATTTGAAACTCACCACCACTAGACGAAAAACCTATCTGAAACCCATCTGGTTCACCCAAGGATGGAGCCAGGAGTTAGAGTTGGGGGAGGGAGAGGGGGGGGGGGGGGGGGCTTTACTATGCTAGTTATGTGCAGTGGCTCTGCTGCTACTTAACACCGTCGCTGAAGTTTTTATTTATTTTTAGCGTGCGTATGCTACTAGATAATGACAAAATTTTTTGGGTGAAATTAATTTAATTGACTTAATTTATTTTAGCTTAGCTATTGGTAATTTTTGTTGTTGGGCTAATTTTTGGGGGCTTGAATATTTTGTTTTAGATTTTAGATCTATAAATTTATTTATGCCCTTTAAAATGAGAAAAATGCTAGAGTTATAAACTTTTTTTTTACAAATAGATGATGTGGTGAGTGGTTATTGATAAGTAAAAAAGTTATGTAAAGGTGGGTCAAGATGTGAACTAATAAAATTTGCTACCTCAATAATTTGTAAAAAATTTGTAGAAAAGTGTGTGGTTATAGCATTACTCTTAAAGGAATCAATGATATTATTAAGGGGGACAAAGTATAATTTTATAGGAAAAAAATTGCTAAAATTAGCACGACATATATACTAATATTTTTTAAAAAAAAATTGGGGGGGGGGGGGGGGGGGGGGGGTTAGGGATTGTCCCCCAAAGCCAATAAATGGCTTTGTCCTTGGGTTTACCTAACCAATCCCATCTGAAACCCATCTACAACTCACCACCATTGTAGCCAAAATCATCCCACAACTCAAGTTGCAATGGCGAGGCAACATGCAGAGGCACAGTGGGCGTGGCGACATGCAAAGGCATGATGGGTGGTGACAACAGGTGGTTAGAGAGAGAGAGAGAGAGAGAGAGAGAGAGAGAGGATTAAAAAATAATTTTTGTTTTAGCATTTAGGTCCGTATTGGTCTATTAGTAGAATAGTATTGTAAAAAAATGCTAAAACCTTTTGGCATTTGAAACACTTCATGTAACTTGTTTTTTTTGTTTTTTTGGTGTGCCAAATACTAAACACCTTATGTTAGAACTTTAATGCATGCTCTTCTAGCATAAAGTATATTAATTTGAGATAAATGATTATATATATATATATATATATATATATATATTTTTTTTTTTTAACAAAAGGGATAAGATCATTTTTTTAGCTTAACAACTTTTTTTTTTTCTAAAATAAAAAGAGCCAATGAAAATAAGGTAATCCCATGCTCCACTATATTATGTCTAGAGAATAGTTCAATTTTCTAACAATTATGATATCCTCTAAAAATTATAGGAAAAGAATATCTGATTAAAAAATTGATTATATATTGAATAAAGAATAGAGACAGAGAGGGAACAGTAGTTACTGGAATGTATAATAAAACTACCTGGAAATAGTAAAAGAAGTTGTGTTAAGCGGTCCGAGTTTCTGGTATCCGGTTCCTCTTCATCCCCACTCGAACAATTTCAATCTCTGTACACTCGCTTTCTGCATCGACGACGTGTCACGATCAGTATTTTCCAAATCCAAAGTCAAGCTAAAAAAAAATTAAAAAAAACCACAATAATCAGGACCAATAGCTAAAAGTCACAGATTCCGCCACGTGTCAAAAATATAACGCGAGTGAGGAAAGTAAGCACATTCTCGCGCGTGGAAAAGAGTATGCATCCGTTTTATTATTATTATTATTTGGCGAAACGCGGGTGAAAAAGCAAAGCAAGCAAAAGGCAAAGGCAAAGGGAAACGAAAGCAAAGCCTCTCATGTTTTTGTGGAGAGGAGAAGAGAACGCTTTTCTTTCTCCCTCTCTCTCTCTCTAAAAACTCTCTCTCTCTCTCTCTCTCTCTTTGTTTCTCTGTCTGCCTTTGAAAACAAAAATAGAAGGTTATTGTGATTAGTGTTTCTGTTTGATCGGTTGGGGGATTGGTGGTGGTGGTGGTGGTGGTGGTGAGTGGTTGTTTTTGAAAAGGGAATGGGAGTTCCGGCGTGATGGAGAGATGGAATTCGAGGCCGGAATTCCGATGTCCCGAGCTGCTGCTGCTGCTGCGGCTGCCGCGGCTGCTGCTGCTGCCGCGGCTGCCGCCGCTGTCTCTGTGACCGAACATCCCTCGCTCTCACCCAACCCAGGTCTGTATGTATACACACACACACACGCACGCACTTATTAGTTACTATTAGTTATTGCATACACTTTTTTTTTTTTGTTTTTGTTGTGTTTTATGTTTCCTCAGTTTTCTGTTTTCTGTTGTTGTTGTCTGAAAAATGCAAATTCATTTGCGTTTTCGAAATGCTTATTACAAAAGTTTGTTTGGCTGTTAGGACTCATACGTGAATTGTCGGTTTTGCCCTCAATGATTTCTGCTTCGATCAATGTTCATTATTTCTCTCTCTTTTTTGTCAATTCATTATTTAAGCAATTCATTTCAATTTTTTTTTTCTTTGCTTTATTTATTTATTTATTTTTCACATTATGGCTGGGATTCAATTTTGGTTTCTGTCTTCGTTTTCCTTCCTTTTATTTATGTTTGGTCGTGCTTTATTATTATTATTATTATTATTATTTAAATGCAATTGGGTTGCCTTTTTCTAATTTATTTTTTCTGATTCGGGTACAAAAGAAATGCAATTTTATAGTGTGAATATTTTATGGGTTTTATTCATGTTTTGAAGTGAAAATGTCCTCTCTGTCATCTTTGTGATTTATTTAAAAACTTAAATTTTTCTAAACATGTTGTTTTGTACATTACAAATTAGCGTATTTTTGTGCAAGGATTATAGATTGTGTTTTCTTTTGGACTTATTTTCAATTTTTTTCGTTTTATTTAAATGCAATTGGGTTCAAATTGTTTTTTTCAGGGAAGTTTACTAATTCGGGTACACAAAGAAATGCGATTGTATAGTGTTAATTGTTGATGGGTTTGATTCCTGTTGTAAAGCGGGTAACATGTCCTCTCTGTCCCCTTTGTGATTAACAGCAAGCTTAAATTTCTGATGATTGGATTTATACCTTTCAAAATTTAGTAATTTTGAGGTTCATCATTCTTTTTGTTTTTGAATTCTGTGCACAAAGAAATGTAATTTTCTATTTTAATTTGTTGATGGGCTTGATTCATGTTGTAAGGTGTATTAAAATGTCCTCTCCACCCCTTTCAAGATTCAAACGTAAAATTTCTTGTAATTTGTTTTCTATTTTTCAAATTTGAGTATTTTTATGTGAGGATTATAGATTAAGTTAGCAGACCATGATTGAAGAGACTAATTTCAGTGAATTCTGAGGTTTTGTGTCTTTTTGATTCCTTTAATGGTCTTCCTTTTTTTTTTTTTTTTTTGGCGGGGGGGGGGGGGGGGGGGTGGGGGTAAATTTGGGATTGATCAGTACTGGGATTTCTTCTTCTTGATTGAAATGACTTAAAACTTAAAGTGTCCTTTGATGTAAAAAATCATGTACGATTACCGGAAATTTATTATTTTCTTGTTCATGCAGTTGCAATAGAAATCAAGGATAAGCAGTGTGTAAATTTTTTTTTTTTTTTTTTTTTTAATTTTAAAATTGGTTTTGCCTTCTCTGTCGTATTAGTATCATTTTTCCAGTTGTTGATCGATAAGGTTTTTTGTACCATTTTAAATGGTCAAGTGGTCTAAATTGGTCATTTCTCCCACAAACACCTGCCCTTTTAAATTTGAGCTTGAAATGGTAAGAAATTTTTCTTAGTTATATATTTAACTAAGGATTTAGTTATCTAGCTTGTCACTTAATTCAGTAAAAACATAAATAAAAACTTCCAGTTCACTTAATTTAAGTAACATTCAAGTGTATCTTGAAATCATGATTACACTATAGCTTTATTAAATGCGAGTCCCAGGAAACAGAGACTTGGAACTTTGAATATTTTAATTTACATTGTTGGTGTGATAAGAAAATGACAAGTTAATGTTAGTTAAGCCCAATGGTTGTGCATTTGCCTTTGTTTAGTTGTAATTGTTGAAGCCTTTTGTTGTAATAGAGAAGATTGTTTCCTTTGTCACCATTTTCTTTACAATTAAATGAAGCATCTATTTGATCTGGTAGTGTTCTGTATACTCTTTTCTTTTTTCCCTCTCTCTGTCTCTCTCATATTAAATAATCTCTTCTTTCTATAGCCAAGTGATACTTCTTCCCTTTTTTACAAGGGGCACATAGAGATTTAATCCATATAGCAGGAGGGATGGGTATGAAAATGGAAAAGATGGGAACAGGATTTTTATCTTTATTTGTTTTTATTTTTCTTGGGAGTGGATTCAAATGGGAAAGGTAGAAAAGAAGACTTCTTGCCTACTTTTCCAGCTAATATTCTTCTAATTTAGGGGGGGTGTCCTGATGGGGGAAGGTAGACAAAAATGCAAAATAAAGGTTTGGAGATTGCAAGAATTTGATTTTGGATGAAAGAATGCTCTTAAATAAGTTTTCACTATCGTTTTGTTTGAGGAATTTTCAAAAGATATGTGTATGGACTTATTCGGCTAATGTTATTTCAGATGCAATGTGGCAAATGGACTTGAGATCAAGTGAAACAATGGAATCTGGGCCATATCCTGAGCGTCCTGGAGAGCTAGATTGTTCTTATTACATAAGGACTGGCCTCTGTAGATTTGGGGCAACATGTAGATTTAATCATCCTCCTAACAGGAAGCTGGTATGAGCTTTCGCATAATTTTACAAATTCTTATCAACTCAAATTTATCTGAGTGAGAGAATATTTATGCGTTGTTATGAGATTCTTAGATGAATTGATTTTGAAGCCTTTTTTAGCTGTCATCTTTGATTTATTAAGCTAGTTGAAGTGCATAGAGCCGTAGACATAGAAACCATTGCATTCTTTGTTCAATTATTTTTTATCTCTTATTATCGGTGAGGTTCCACGTCATTAAATTTTTTTTCTCTATTATTATCTTTTTTCTAAACTATGGACTTTCCTCTTAAGTTGACTCGACTCAAGTAAAATTAGCTTTATAATTCTCTCTTGCCTGGCTCTAAATTTTGATAGGACAGTCTATACTCTCAGAAACCTTCTTTTTAGTTTCTCGTTTTCATTATTGATTGGAAGTATTGTTTGATTAGATTTCTAGCATGTACAAACCTGGACGGGTAGGAATGGAACAAACATAATTTTATATGCATATGCATGTCATCCTTCCTACAAATACTCAAACCAGGGTGATTAGATACTGACTTTGCACCTTAAGCACACATTTCTTTATATGTTGAAGCATACAAAAAAACACTCAGTATCCTCTGGACTTTAGTATACTTCATATTCTCTCCTGTTCAGCTAGTATAATAAATGTAGAGTTATATGTTGTTGAATCAATCCCTCGAAAAGTATTTGAGTCTTATGTTCTAATATATATTAGACATAATTTTCATATATGGGAACTTAACTTACTATATTCTGTTTTATACTAGGCTATTGCCACTGCGCGGATGAAGGGGGAGTTCCCAGAAAGAATAGGACAACCAGAATGTCAGGCATGTGTTCCCATATAATTGGCATTATTGCTTGTTTTAAATGTATGCACTACATATTACCACTGGCATGAAATAACCCACTTCCTCATAACATTAACTTTCAAATTTGGCCTGGCTGTATATTTGAGCAATACATTCTTGGCAAGAAACATTAGAAATTTGATCGAGGTCAACCTTGTTAAAATTTTTGAGCATTAACCCTCTTGATTGGGCCGGCTCCTCTACTTCTGTAATTAGAAACTGTGCTACTGTACATTTCATTCCTTAGCAATTTTCCAAGCTGGGGTATAGACGTTTGTCATGCCGAGCTTGTTCAATAAATTCTATAAGTTTTCCTTAGTTTTTAGGAAAAATAAAATACATCCAAATTGGCTATAAATTTTATTAAGTTGTCGAATGTCCAGTAAAAATGATACTATTTTTAATATTCTCCGTCTGCTCTTGAAATACTTGGCTGTTCGCACTATACATAGAAGCTTGAGTATCACAAAATCATTCTCATAGGATTTTCATGACTCATGAATTACTCATCTATTTGATGGTCCCCTAAATTCCTTCTATTTTGAGAACACCTATTCAAATGGTCCCCTAAATCCAATTTTTGTTAGAGAAGCCTTCGATGTTAATGTTGAGAAAATCTCACAACGATTCAATTTGTGCTTGATTGTTGGTATATGTACTTACTAGCTTAAGTTTTAGAGCCCAATTTTTTTGTTCTTGGATCCCACATGCCATGCTTATGTGCTTTTGTTTTAGTTTCTGTTGGTTCATCAGGCCTGTTTGTCTCGATTCTGAATATATTGACCTTAGATATTAGAGAGGGTGTCAAGTAAATCTCACATTGCTTTTGTATGTGCTTGACTATGGGTATATGTTCTTGTTGGGCCTTTCTACATATTAGCTTAAGCTTTTAGTTTAGTTGCTTCAACAATTAAGACAAGTGGTAGAGGATGCTCTTTGGCGGCAAGTGGTAGGGGTGAAATATGGATGTGTATGGGGTGGCTGGTGTACAGGTTCAGTTGCTGGTCCTTATGGTGTTAGTTTGTGGAAATATATTAGTCAGTGATGGACTTCTTTGGCACGTTATATTGTGTATGAAATAGGTGATGGGTCAAGAGTGAAGTTTTGGCGATACCGATGGTGTGGGGAGACAACTCTTGCTGCCAACTATCCTGAAATATTTGGATTTTGTAATGATAAGGAGGCAAGTGTGGCTGAGTTTATGAAGTTTGCAAATGGAGTTCTTCATTGGGATGTAAGTTTCTTTAGGGCTGTTCATAATCGGGAATTGGAGGCTATGTTGAGCTTCATGGATACCATATATGGAATTTTTGTAAAGGGAATTGGGGAGGATAAAATGAGCTAGAAACCAGATAGAACTAAGGGCTTTATGGTTAATGCTTATTATTGTCTGCTAGTGGGCTCTAATGGTTTATGTTTTCCTTGTAAAAGCATATGAAATTAGATCCCCTCTTGAGTGGCTTTCTTTGTTTGGACTGCAGCTTGGGGGAAATGTATGACAATTGATAATTTAAGAAAAAGGAAGGTTTGGATATTGGATTGGTGTTATATGTGCAAGTGTAATAGTGAATTAGTTGACCATCTTTTCCTTCATTGTCTGGTTGCCACGGACTTGTGGTCTATGGTTTTGGGCTTATTTGGAGTAAGTTGGGTTATGCCAAAGTCAGTTGTGGGGCTCCTAGCTTGGTGACAAGGCCGGTTTGGTCATCATCGGAATCATATATGGATAATTATTCCTCATTGTCTCATGTGGTGGCTTTGGAGGGAAAGAAGTAGTTGGTGCTTTGAAGATAATGAGAGATCTATTTCAGAACTCAAGTTATTTTTCTTTAGAACCTTAGTAGATTGGCTCTCTGCTTTGCGAAACCAATCTTACTCTTCCTTTCCTGATTTTATAGATTTTTGTAATTTTTGTACTTGATTATTTGATCCTTGTACACTTCTTGTGTACTAGGGCGTCCCTTTTTTGATATCAATAAATCTTATTACTTTAAAAAAAAAAAAAAAACTAGTAGGTTTAACAGACAAATGTATATATGGAAACTCTCTCTCTCTCTCTCTCTCTCTCTCTCACACACACACACACACACACACACACACAGAATCACCCTTTCTGAGTTTGGCTCTTTTAAACAACTGGACCATACATACTAGCATTCCCCAATATGTGGAAAACAAGAACACGAAAATACTGGTAAGAGAGAATGGTGATATTGTTTATTGTAGAGTTCTGACAAAAGTAGCTGGACGTTAAGGTGCATAAGTCCATTAATAGTTTCCGTTCATATTATTAATATATAGGATTAAGGTGTACACCATGTATGAAACAAAGGACATGTCTGAGTAATTTCTAGAAATACAAGGGACATTCTTGTATTTTCGATGAAATTCAGGGGAGTTGAAGTATTTTACACAATAAACTCTTCCACCAATCAATGCCTCTGAAGACAAGTAGTGAGTAACCTATTAGATTCTATTTAGTTTTGAGGGTTCTAATAGCCTGTTAATTATTAATATCTCATTCTCTTTTTACGGTTTTAGAAACCCAGTTCTTTTCATGCACTCTTATCATATAGTTGAGAACTAGAAGATGTTTCCATGCCATTAATTGCCTGAATCATTTGGTTTACAAGATGTTTGGATCAGCTTCAAATCAAGCAGTAATATACTTAAAATCAAAGGTCAACAGTACATGAAACTACATAATTTACCTGACCGCGGAGATTTTAGAGAGTTGGGTTAGCATGGAGCCTTTTAGCTGACATTGGAATTGGAAAACTAATTAAGGTCGAAGAGTTGATGTAGCTTAACAAGTGCCTACATAATTACCTTGTCATTCACAGGTGCTGTTGATTGCCTAAGTTACTTGTATGCTACTTCCAACATGACTAACATGAAGCTGGTTCTAAGTTATTCACACCTCATCTCATTGAGTTCCAGAAAGGGGAAAAAAGAATCAGGAAAATGGATATCTAATGCCTAGCTAGCGTTGCTTTGGAAGAATCTTCTCAATGGAATTTAAACTTTATAGTTCCTTCGATATGACTACAGTCCATATATCTCATATTTGGATCATTTTTATTCCTTCTAGTATAGATATACCAGTATTGTTGTTGTCAATACATCAAGTCACATTCTTGCTGAGCTGATTCTATAGCATAAATTTTTTTAGATTTTGGCTTTTAGACAAGACCACCTTTCTATCACACATCATATGTGTAAAAATATAGATAATATAATGCAGAAAAATAAATGCCTAGCTTGTTTTAAGTGGTTGATTGGAAATTTAGAGAATCAAATTGTCATAGTAATTACAATATTTCTGCCAACTTACGCATTTTATCTATCTCTGTAATTTGATAGTGTATTTATGACTATTATAGTTAATATCAGCTAATTATTTTACAACAGATGAAACGTGATAAAATTGTGATTTTTTAGTGGAATATTCATAAGGAATGGATAGGTTTTAATTATAAGAATTCATTGTTCTGATTGAAAATTTTATGAAGTCTTATGTTTTGGTTTTGTTAAATATTTTATGCAAACTTTATATTCATGGACTTGTTTAGAAATGCTTGGTAAGTTTCAAGTTTGATAAATTCTTCTATTGCAAACTTTAATTAGATTTTTTGAATACGTTTAAAAGGGCTTGGTTTTCTCTTTTTCTACTACTCTTCTTTTTACCCTAGTGCAAAAGATGATGTATTGTTTTGAAATATCTTCCATGAATTCATGAACAAAAATCCGGGTCCCGAAAATTAGTGTAGCATGTATTTTAAAATGAAAAAAATAAAAGTAAAATTGAGATCTTCCCTAGAAGGAATAAGATTGAGACTTTTGTTGGGATATCTAGAGAATGGAGGTGTTGGTTGAGGTTGAGAACTGAGTTTGGTTGGGATATCCTTCCTTTTACTGGGTTGCTAAAGAAGAAAATGCCGCAGCCCATGTTCTTGCTAAATGTTCCTTGAAAAGCGACTTTGTATTTTGATTTGGGTAGCTGCCATCCCTATTTGGGTGATGTCCATAGGGAGGAAGCTTGCAGGCCCCCTTCTTTGTAATCTTTTATCTTGAATAAAATATTTCTTTACTGCCAAAAGTTTTATAACTCAACTAGCACCTTCTGGTGTTTCTAACATAAACATTTAAGGTTCAAATTTGTCCACCCTAAATTAGACTACTATCAAAATTAAGTCTTTCTCTATTCATAAAAATAAAATAAAAAAAGAAGAAGAAGAGAGAGAGATTGGTTGTTAGGGGAGATTTTTGAGCAATTAGATAGAGAGAGTAATCTTGATTCTTGACTATAATAGTGTTACAAAGGAAATCAAAATTTAGTACATTTGTAGAGTAGTGATAAAATTGCTTACCAACTACCTCTCCTAGACCTTATCAAAATGGGAGCCGTGTGTATTGGGTAAGACTTTTTTTTTTTTTTTTTTTTTTTCCGTAGTGTAGTGTTATAGAGATATGGTTATGAATCCTATTAAATTCCACTAAGTTGGAACAGAGCACAAATGGAGGTTCCTAGCATTAGTTTGGTTGGAAAAATGAGGTTGTTTTCCTCCAGCATCAAATTTCAAGGGTGAATAGTTGAGTTATTGGTCAAACATGATGGCTTCAAAGACTAAGCTATGCAGCAGGGGCAGTGGTTGCCGGTTGGGCAGGAAATTATTATTTTTTTGTGGACTTCAGGGGAGGGGAGGCTTGGTTAACCCTGTAAACATTATGGATTGAACTCCAATATCCTTACCTCTTGAGGGAGGAGAAATATTTCTGGACTACAAAATTATTGTGGTCATAATAATGTCTATTCAGTGACATCTTCTGGAACTTCAATATTATATTCAACTGTATTATATATTAATTTGCTGAAATATTTCCAATGCACACCTTTATTCATTAACACTGAGTTGTGTTTAAGGCTTGTTGGTGCTTATTCATCACAAAATATAATTTTTTTTTATAATGGCTTCAAATGCCCTCACTCGCGCACCCACACACGTATATATATATATATATATATATATATATGTATGTATATATATATATATATATATATATATATATATTATATCAAATACTTGTGCTGAATTCACAGTCTGTGAATATGTATATATTTTTTTCTTTCCTACCTGAAGTAGATCGATTGTAATAATTTTCTTAGCTTGAGCTATGAAATCTTTAAATTGGGAGGACCATGGCTCCCCTGGTCTAAGTGGCTCTGCTGCTGATGCAGGGTAGCTCTCTCACTATTCATAACACCCCCTTTCCCCCGTGCTGGTAGGTGAAAATTTAAAACAAGGACTCAATTGTAATTCTTTGGTATGAGCCAAGAGACTTTACCAATAGAAAGTACTTATTAGGGGAAGAAGAGAGAGATAGCAATATGCTTTAGTAGAAAGTATTTTTGTAGAGGTAGTTGACCTGTAAAGCAATAACTGATGTGAGACAATAATTATGAATCAATGTGCTTTTCTAGATATCGAATCATACCCTCAAATTTTGTTTTTTAATAACTAGATGCATTTGCCAACACCCAAAAAATTCCAATATTTGAGTGACAGATTGAAGATGTGAGAGTAATTCTGGAAGCTTACAACATTGTGTCAGAGCAAAGGTCTTTCAGAGCTTGTGATTGGCTAGTTCTAGTTATGGTTTTGTGTAACTCAAATCATTTTCAAAAGAATATATCATTCATGTGAGCAAGGCCCGAATTATACATACAGATGTGTATATATGTATGTATGTTTGTGTATAATATTTCATCAATTTTTTTAGATTACCCACTGATTTTGACATGAATTTGTGATCGTGATCATTGTCATGTCAATAAGGAAAGATGGTGGCAATGAGGTGGGAATTGGGGCTTTAAAATGATTTTTTATTTAAACATATCTGTTTTGAATTTCAAGACCATCAAATTGATGAACAATTATATTTAATATTGAAATGTGATTGCTAGTTAGACTAGTGCATACTATTTTCTTGTTTTTATAAGCAACAAACCAGTACATACCCTATATAAGTCAAAGTGGATTATTTTAAGGCACACTGCATGCTTTCTATAAACATAATGGATTTGTTACTCTTATAGATGACTTGCTTGTAATCACTACTGGTTATTTCTTCATAGCTTTGTCTTTTGTTGCTGAAGAGGATTTATTTTTTATTTTTATATTATGTTAAAAACATAATACTGCTTTGGGTGTTCTTAAGGGAATTCAATTAGGATCTTGATTGAAAAACGCAGAAACTAGAGTTGATAAGGATTTAGGATTCAGGTATGTAAAGATGGGTGAGAGCAGAAGTGGATTCTTGTTGATGCGAGATCTTGGATGAGGTGTTTAGTAAAGGGTTGGGTGAGGCTAGGAAAGCAAGTGTATGGAGGATTTGAGAGTAGTTGTGGAAGGAGAAATATTCTAGCTTTGAGATCGTGTGACAAGGGTTATGGTAAAGACTATGGAATTGGAATAGAGAATGAGGTTGTATGAAGAAATGGATGAGTGAATGGAATGGTTTGACTTCTTTGAGAGAGTCGTCTTCTCCAAGTGAGACCTCTTGAAAGGGAGTCTCTTCCTCCAAGTTATGACAATCAAGTCTAAGAAACACAATATCGCAATTTCATTCCATGAATGGAAGTGGAAGTGTGATTATAATCATCTATTTATAGGACCTTAACAACCCTCATCTCATGGAATGGTCCACTTGAAACACAATATGGCAATTTCTCCTGTGCTTATAGCAATTCAGCATGTGATTAATATGATTAACATGCTAGGATTTGAGTAACTCAACTAACAGATCTATTTTATCCAAAAACTAACTCCTTTATATATTTGACTTATTAAATGAGATAATCCCTCCTCTAGGCTTCTAACTCAAGTTGCCGGCTGTCAATGAGTGCTTTTGCTTTTCAAGGAGCTGTCGTAGAAGGATGGAGGCAAAGAGCTAAGGATGGTTTGATCGGCACTTTAGGTCAAAACCTAAGTGCCGATTGAGAATGATTAAGTGCCAAATTGAGAATGATTAAGAGCCATTTGGCAGTAATTTACCAGACCGAATTACAGCTCGGCACTCTTGGTCAGGAACTCTATTTTTGAGTCCTGCCTCGTTCCTTGAGTTAGTCTGAGTTCTGGGTTCAGTTCCTTTAATATAGTACAAGAACTTCCTGGTTGCTGAGTTGATTGGTTAAGTTTATTTTACAATTGGAAACTCAAGTTGATGTTGATATATTTCTGATTGCGTAGTTGTTGTGCTTCTATGCTTCACGGATTCATCATTTGGACTATTTAGTCCATTAGTGTGGTTGTGATTACTAATCCAACTGCACAGATATTGAATTTCTTGATTATTTTTTATTGACAAATTTACTCATATTGGTTAGTTTGTGATTATATTAATCTGCATCGATAAGTTGCCTTTGATGAAGACACAGCTTAATATAATATTTTTTCCCTCCATTTTGTATATAATTTTCTGGAAAGACATGATGAACTTGTGTTTAATGCCTTCTGGAAGGTTTAAAGAGATAAGTAGTTTGCCTACTAGATGTTGGACATTTAGTGAGATTATCTGTTAAGGCTAATTGAAATCTATAATTTTAATGGCTGAAATTATAAAGAATTCTCTTACCTTGTATATTGCTCTTCCCCTATTTGGCCCATTACTTCATTTGAAATTATATGTGGGTTGTTTTTTATTGGTGATCATCTTATAAACAATCAGCTTGCTTTATGTCAATAATCATGTCATTGGAGAATGTGGGCTTGTATTTCAATCAGTTTCATATAGGAAACCGGTTGTACTCCAAATCTCAGTTTGGTCAGATAGTTGATGCTTCATGCTATTTCTTTAAGTTTTGTTTGCAATATTTGCCTTTCCATCTGAGTTTTGTGGCTCTAAAATGGATTAGATATTCAATTTCTCTTGTATGTTTCACCAACTAATATTCTGCTTTGATTTGTTCTACAGTACTACCTGAAGACAGGAACTTGCAAGTTTGGAGCCACATGCAAGTTTCATCATCCTAGAGACAAGGCTGGGGTTGCTGGAAGAGTTGCCTTAAATATTTTAGGCTATCCACTTCGCCCGGTAAATAAGATAATTTCCTTTTACTCATATGACTTCATAAGTCAGTTCTGGCACATTCTTGTATGTTAAGTAGTTTCTGGCACATTCATGTATCCATCCGTGTTAGGTCCACATCAGCTGCATGACCTATTCCTTACTTGAGAATTTTGATTGAATTTTTTCCACGTATTTGGGCCTTTCATGTCCACCACTATAGCCTGCAAGTGTCTGTCACATGTTTGAAATAGGCATGGATCTTTTCTAGTTGTATCTTCTCTTCTTAGAATGGACGAAATTTATGTTCTTATTTTTTTCTTTTGTATTTTTGCCGCTGCAGAATGAGGCTGAATGTGCCTATTATTTAAGAACTGGCCAATGCAAATTTGGAAACACCTGTAAATTCCATCACCCTCAACCAACTAATATGATGGTTTCATTGAATGGTTCAACTGTTTATCCAACTGTCCAGTCTCCAACTACTGGTCAGCAGTCATATGCAGGAGGAATTACAAATTGGTCAAGAGCATCTTTTATTCCCAGTCCACGCTGGCAAGGACCTTCGAGTTATGCACCTTTGCTTCTACATCAAGGAATGGTGTCAGTCCCTGGATGGAATGCATACGGAGTAAGCTTTTCATCATTTGCTTACAAAATGATATGATGCAAATATTGTATGCTCTTTTTGCATTTAGGCTTTGTTAGGTAACCTAAGGGTGAGTATTAGGAAAAGAAAGGAAGGGGAGGGGAGGGGAGGGGAGGCAGGGGCGGCTCTACATTGATGCCATGGACCACCCTGACCTGGAAAAAATTATTATATATAAATTTTAAAAATTTTATGATTTAATTTACCTTTATAAAAATTTGTGATCACCCTAAATTTTTCTAGGCCCAACATAAATAAACTTTCGATAAAGTATGGTAACAAACTTTGTTGTTTAAGGCTACAACTCCATTTAATTTTTTTTTTTATTAAATATGAATTTTGACAAATCTACCGTTGGAATACATTTTCTTCTTATATCCTCCATACTTTCAAAATATCAATAAAATCAAAGGTCAATAACTATGTTAACAATCAAATGTTTAAATTTTGAGTTTTTTTAGTCTAAAATTATAAAGTGGACTTTTGCCGTTCAATTTTGGACTGAGTCTGTCGAGAGCTGGGAGTGTGGGTTTTGGAGCACAGGATGGAGAAAAAGGAGAAACAGGTGATTGGGTTGATTGTGTCCAAGGGTTAGATACCTCCCATCACACTAGGCAGTTATCGTTGTTGGCAAATCAAAGTTATTCTGAGTTGGGTGTATCGACTGAGATTGAAGCAGTTAATGCAAATATGGATTTGGGTGATGTGGGTAGCCTCTCCCCTCTGATGTCTATCAATCCTATGGGGTTGGTTGTGTTGACAGAGTTGCATAATAATACTGAGGTGGGGTCTGCTAGTCCGTTGAATATTTCTAATTGGGTGAAACATAGAATCCCTGGTTTTAGTAGAATGTTGGGGCTTTCTTTGGGTCGACATGAGGAGATGTGCATTATGCTTTTACAAAGGCTTGAGAGGGAGATGGAGGTTGCCAATCTGTTACACAGAAAAGATGCAACTCACCGGAAAGTTGTGTCCAAGGACAAAGGGAAGAGGGAGTTGAGGAATTTGATTTCCTCGGTTAATTATGACAGTAGATAGTCTTCTTTGACTGCAATATTGAGGTTGAAATAGGGAGTTAACAGTTTTTATGGAGTTGAAAATGGTGTCATGGAATGTTCGAGGATTGAATGATTCACGGAAACGTTTGGTGATCAGAAATTTACTTCGTGAGTGGAATTGTGATGTAGTTTGCCTTCAAGAAACTAAGCTTGCTGGTATGGATAGACAGTTGGTATGCAGCCTGTGGTCTTGTCCTTATGTTGACTGGGTGGCTTTAGATGTGGATTAGACAGCTGGTGGGATTTTGATGATGTGGGATAGGAGGGTTTTAGAAAAGTTGGAGGTAATGATGGGTTACTTTTCTGTTTCGGTTCGGTGGCAGGGGGTGGGGGATGGTTTCATTTGGGCTTGTTCTGGGGTTTATGGTCCAAATGATAATAATTTAAGGGGGCAGATGTGGGATGAGCTGATTGGGATTCAGCAACTTTGGGATATTCCATGGTGTTATATTGGGGACTTCAATGTTGTTCGTTTCCCAAGTGAACGGTTGGGGGGATCGCGTTTTACTCCGGCTATGGAGAAGTTTTCTGAGTTCATCGAGGAGCTTAATTTGATAGATTTGCCATTGGAAGGAGGAAGTTATACGTGGTCTAGTGGTTCGGATCAGCCTTCGATGTCCAGGATAGATAGGGCTCTGGTTTCTTACGACTGGGAGGACCACTATCTGGATGTGATTCAGCAGGTCTTACCGCGTCCTCTTTCAGACCATTTCCCAATTTTAGTTGAGGCAGGGAGGATACCGAGGGGAAAGAGTCCTTTTAGGTTTGAGAACATGTGGTTAAAGACAGAGGGGTTCACAGATAGGGTCCACTCGTGGTGGAATCAATACTCTTTCTCAGGTACCCCCAGTTTTGTGCTTGCTAAGAAGTTGAAGGCTCTGAAAGGAGACATTTTTCAGTGGAATTGTAGTGAGTTTGGAGATGTAGGTTGTCAGAAGAAAGAGTTGTTGGCGGCCTTGAAATTATTGGATGATAAGGAGGGGGATTTTGGCCTTTCTGAAGTGGAGATAGATGAGAGGGCTGCAATGAGACTTCAAATTCAGAACCTTCTTTCTTTGGAAGAAGTTTTGGGGAGACAAAAATCGAGGATGATCTGCATCAAGGAAGGAGACAATAATACCAAATTCTTCCATAAGGTGGCTAACTCCCGACGAAGGTATAATTATATTAGTATGCTGGAGGTGGATGGGGCTATTTATGAGGATGAATCAGAGATGGTGGTCCAAATAGTACAGTTTTATAAAAATTTGTACAAGGAGACAGAAGAGTGGAGGCCTTTTGTGGAAGGTTTGAAGTTTGATCAGATTGAAGAGCTGGAGAGGGATTGGCTTGAAAGGAGGTTTGAAAAGGAGGAGATTCTTCGTGTTGTTAAAGATTTGGAAGGAGACAAAGCTCCAGGTCTTGATGGTTTTTCTATGGCCTTCTTTTACTATTGTTGGGGAGTTGTGGAAAGAGATGTTTTAGCTGTGTTTGAAGAGTTTTATCAACACAGCAAGTTTGAAAAATCTCTTAATGCAACTTTCATAGCCCTAATCCCTAAGAAGAATGGTGCTTCCAATATCTGAGACTTTAGACCTATTAGTTTGGTGGGGAGTGTATACAAGATATTGGCTAAGGTTTTGGCGAATCGCTTGAAAGAGGTTTTGGATCAGTTGATATCTGAGTCTCAGAATAGCTTTGTGGGTGGTAGACAGGTTCTTGATTCAGTCCTTATTGCTAATGCGTGTGTGGATAGTAGGGTGCAGAGTAAGATTCTAGGGGTTATTTGTAAGCTGGACATTGAGAAAGCTTATGATCATGTGAATTGGGAGGCTCTTCTAGATTTGTTAAAGAGATTTGGGGCGAGGTGGTGTAGGTGGATCCATACATGTATATCCACTGTCCAGTTCTCTGTTTTGATCAATGGGTCCCCAGCTGATTTTTTTGGGAGTTCGAGAGGATTGAGACAAGGGGACCCTCTATCTCCAATGTTGTTTCTGGTTATGATGGAGGTTTTTAGTAAGATAATGAAAAGAATTGAAGTTGCTGGTCTGCTTCGAGGTTTCAGGGAAAATGGCTGAATGGGCGAAGGGGTTTGTGTTTTACATCTTTTGTTTGCGGATGATACGATTCTATTTTGTGATGCAGATGAGGAGCAAATTCTACATGTTCGGCTGCTCCTTCTTTGTTTTCAGGCTGTGTCAGGATTAAAGGTTAATACTTTGAAGAGTGAGATGGTTCCCGTTGGGGAGGTTCCTAATATCCATGTCTTGGCAGAAATCTTGGGTTGCCGGATTGGGTCTTTGCCTATGACCTATCTTGGTATGCCTCTAGGGGCGTCCCACAAGTCCCCTACAATTTGGAATCCTATATTGGAGAGAATTGAGTGTAAGTTGGCTGGTTGGAAAATGTTGTATTTTTCAAAAGGTGGAAGATTAACATTGCTTAAGAGTACTCTATCTAGTCTTCCGACTTATTTTTTATCACTTTTTACAATTCCTACGCATGTTGCCAGCAAAATTGAGAGGTTGCAAAGGGATTTCTTATGGGGGGACATCAAGACACATCTGGTGGGCTGGGATAAGGTGTGTGCACCTTTGGAACATGGGGGGTTAGGAGTAAGGAAATTAACTACGTTTAATAAAGCCTTACTAGGAAAATGGTTATGGCGGTTCAGGGTTGAGGAGACAAGGCTTTGGAGAAGGGTAGTAGCTCTAAAGTTTGGGGAAGAATGGGGGGGTTGGACTTCCAAGCTAGATAGAGGGCTACATGGGTGTGGTGTGTGGAGAAGCATTCGTTTGGGATGGGAAGTTTTTAGTAAAAATATTTGGTTTGAGGTAGGGGTGGGGGATAGAGTGAAGCTTTGGACAGATCAATGGTGTGGGGATTCTTCTCTTCAATTGACCTTTCCGGTTGTGTATGGGATTGCCTCCAATAAAGGGGCATCAGTGGCCTCTTCTCTAGAACGGTTGGGGTTAGAGGATCAGAGAAGCTGGGATGTTCGTTTCATTCGGAGACCAAATGATTGGGAAATGGGTGATGTGGATGCATTTCTTCATACCTTGGGCTTTAATTTACCTCCATCTGAGAATGGAGATCGCATGCGATGGAAGTTAACGAAGAATGGGGAGTTTGATGTCCGATCGTTTTATAATAAGTTAAGAGGTCCTATGCCCATTTTATTTCCTTGGAAAAGTGTCTGGAAGGTTAAGGCCCATCGTCGTGTTTCTTTCTTTGTGTGGACTGCTGTATGGAATAAAATCCTTACAGGTGACAACTTGAGGGGTAGAGGAATGGACTTCGTTGATTGGTGCATTATGTGCCGTTGTAATGGGGAAACGGTTGATCATTTGCTACTACACTGTGGTAAGACTTACCGGTTATGGAGTTTGGTGTTTAGATCTTTTGGGATTTCTTGGGTTTTGCCAAGATCAGTTGCGGATACTTTCTTTGGTTGGTGGAATTGGCTTGGGAAGCACTCGTCTAGCATTTGGAATTTAGCTCCGCTTGGCTTAATGTGGTGTTTGTGGAGGGAGCGAAATTGGAGGACTTTTGAGGACTTGGAAAATTCTGATGATCAGTTATTGGCTTCTTTCAGTGGTTCCCTTTTTGATTGGTCTAGGGCTTGGGGACTCACCTCTAGTGATTCTCTCCCTATGTTCCTTAGCTCCCTTCTTTGTATTTAGTTTCTTTTCTTTTTGTTTTTATCTTCTTTCCTTGTACTTGTTTCTGCCTTATGTTTTTTCTGCATAAGGTAGTTTTCTTGAATGAATTTCTTTTTTACTTATCAAAAAAAAAAAAAAAACATCCAACTGACATGAAATTTGACGTGTTTTAGAAACACACAGAACATGCAATTCAATTATTAGATTTTCAAAATATGTAGCCATGTTAGTTTGTTTGGTGAGAGTTGTAGCCTTAAGGTACAACTAAGTTTGTAGTCAAATTTTGGTCCCTTGAACAATATATTTGGCTTTTACAAACAAAAAAGAAAATCTTAAGAAAAATTTTATTGAACTAAAATTTTGAAAGAGATGTAGATTATAGCATTGATAATGAGACATTCATGCAACAATTTCAAAATAAGAAAATTTGTAAAAGGAAATTGTAAGATATTATGTATTTGCATTTTTTTTTTGTCAATATATGAAATTATTTGATTTTATATAGTTTTAGATTCATAATGACCACCCTGGGAAAGATTCCTGGAGCCGCCAATGAGGGGATGGAAGGGGAGGAGTGGGGGTGAAGAAGGTCAGGGGGCAGGTAAATGATTCATATGATGGTCCTATTTGTAACTAGAATATTGAAGCTTAAACATTCTCTCTAACTCATTCTCACTTTCTCCGAACTTTGGAGAATAAGAAATTATTGGCGGAACTCAAGTCTTTTTTGCATCCAGGTTGAGCCTTCATTTGAAGCCTAGTAAAAGTTGGTTGTGGATGATGACAAATGCAGTGGTTGATTGGTTTCCTGTTGTGTGGAGGTGCTGGTGGTGGGATTTGGGGGCATTGATAGTTGAGGTGGTGAGATGCTGCTTGTCACATGGGATTTTTGATAGTGAAATATTATATTGAGGCCTTGAGCTGTAGAGATTTTCCCTTGTCAATTATATTACCTTATTTTGAGGGAAATATTCTCTTAAAATGGATTTTGGTAATAAGTTTTTGGTCAACTTCATTCATACAAATTTGGGTATTAGATGCCTAGGTTTTTTGATTTCTTCAATGTGGTTCTAATCGAAAGGAAGTGAGGGTTTTTGTTTTTTTGATTAGTAAACCCAAAGGTTTTTGAGCTCAAGATTTCACCTGCTTTGAATTTTCTAATACATACAGCTATAAGTTTTAATCTAATAAGCTATGCATGCTGGATTCACAATCCTTACCTTGATCGGCATGGCTACCTCTTCCCCTATACTATGAAGTACAAATTGCAAATATTTTAATTTCTATCATTCGTCTCTTTACCGTTCTTTTAAGATAAAATACAGGAGGCAATGAATAAATGGAAACCCTTATCTTCTAACTTTTTTTTTTTTTCTTTTGGAAAACTTTTATTTTCTAACTTTAAATAGCGATCTAATTGAACTTTCCCACCTTAAATTATAGGGTTGTTTGTAACGTACTAAACTTTTAATTTTAGCAATTAACCCCTTAAAGTATATGATTAGTTGTAATGTCCCTGCAGTATTAAAATTTTCTCAATTTCCATCATATTTATCCTTAATTTGCACATGCTCATCACATGATCACATAAAGAATAAAGGTTGGCATAGACTCCTACAAATCTGAATAGTTACCCTTGAGGAAAAATTGAAGTGCTAGAAATTTGATGCACTCATACAAATCTGAATGAATAATCCTAAATTTATTAGAAGTTTTTGGTGGACACTTTTAATTAAACCAAAGACATTTTGTATAATCCTATATATATGTGAGATTTTGATGTAACAGTACATAAGCACATGTATTCCTAAATTTTATGCACTCTTTTTTATTGGAATTGTTCCAATCACCAAAGGTGGTCATTTTGCCATTTAGTTGAACTCTTCGATCTATCTTATTTAGGGGTGTGATCCAGATGACATGCTGGTGGTCATTACAGTAATGTGTTAATAGCTTCACAAGCCCACGAGAATCATTTACATTTCATTATTGTTCTGTAGATATTTAGTTATAAGCCTTTAGTATGAATTTCTTTTTCTTTTTCTTTCTTTCATTATTTTTGAATAAATGTAAGTTGAGGTTATAAGTGTACCTATAAAAAAGAAAAAGTTGAGGTTATAAGTTCTCTATGAAACTTGTAAGGTCTCTTTTCAGGGTCAGCTCGGATCAGTTTCGTCTTCAGAGACCCAGCAGCAAACAGTGGCAAACAGTCAGATTTATGGAACCTCACGCCAAGGTGAATCCACTAGTGCAGGATCTCAAGGGGCATTTTCTCCATTTCGTTCAGGCTCTGTCCCTGTAGGGTTCTATGCTTTGCAGAGGGAGAATGTATTTCCTGAGAGACCTGGCCAACCTGAATGTCAGTTTTACATGAAAACTGGTGACTGTAAGTATGGTGCAGTTTGTCGGTTTCATCATCCTAGAGAGAGACTAATTCCTGCTCCAGATTGTGTCTTGAGTACCATAGGTCTTCCTTTACGTCCGGTGAGATATTATTTGTGTTTGCTTCTTTCTATTTTGTTATCTGTATTTTGTACTATGCCAAATGTCTTTAGTCTTTCTTTTTTGCTACTTCTGATGCTTGCTTGCATAAATATCTAACAATAATTTGACTTTCATTTGGTCTTGCAAATTTCAATGGAATTAGCTTCTTGGTTGTTTTGTCATTTAAACTTTATTCAATTAGAATTCTATAACATCTTCCCTTTCTTTTCTTTGAATCAATAAAGTCATTACTGAAGAACATCAAGCATAACAAGTTGCAGATAATTCAAACCCACACATAAGGCCATTACTAGTTAGGCAAATTGAATATGCTCTGTTTGACGCTGGACTCCAGCTTTTGAATATTGGGTGATGGACGCGCTTTGTTGTGAAGTGCAGAAGCTTAATTGTAATGTAGATTAGATTTTGCATTACACCCATATGTAAAGCCTTATACCAGAATATATAACATTTCTAATTTCTTAAACATACCATGTTTATAGCCCTGTAATATATTGTAAACATTGCAAATTTATTAAATGTGAGAATAAATAAAATAAAGGTACAATTATTGGATTTCCTAATTGTCTCTAAATTTTCACACCTAAATGTATGATATCACCAGAGTTGGAGGTTCTGTGGCTTTCTTGATCCTCTATGGAAACCTTTAGAGGATATTTCTAATATATTTTAAAATAAGTTGTGTGTGCATGTATGAGTATTGAGTCCCATATGGGGGAAAAAGTAAAGAATGTGAATAGTTGTTGTACATGGCCGGACTCATTGGCTTAAGCTTTTGGGTTGGAGTGGCGTATCTATGTGTATATCAATAGGCTATCTATTGGTGGACCCCTTAGTCTTCTTTTTCCACTAGCAAATTAGTATAAGAATTGATGGTTTTACAATCTGTTTTTTCTTCTTTGATTTTGTTTCGGACATGTTTGCTTGTGTTGTAGTACAACTTTGATTTATTTACTGCTTATTTATTTGGGTCTTTCTTTTTAACAGGGAGAACCTTTATGCATCTTCTATTCTCGCTATGGTATCTGCAAATTTGGTCCAAGTTGCAAGTTTGACCACCCCATGGGAATTTTTGCGTACAATATCTCTGCATCATCTTCAGCTGATGCCCCTGTGCGACGTTTGTTGGGGTCATCATCAGGAACCGCTGCATTAAATTTGTCATCCGAAGGACTTGTTGATGCAGGCTCGGCAAAGCCCAGGCGACTTTCATTGTCAGAGAGTAGACAGATGCCTTCTGGTGATGATAACATTGACACAGAAGAGTGAAGACACAAGTCATTTACTTTTTATAGTCTTTTGGGGTTAAGCAAGAGTTATCTGTAAATTCATTTCCCATTGCTGGAGATGTACAGAATTCATGTCAAGTTAATTCTGTTCTGAAAATGCATTTCAGTTGACAGACTTGACTCTCCTGAATTTCATATTGCTGCATTGTATAAAATCTGCAAATATTGTCACATATGGAAAATTCCAATGTGAACATTTCATCAGTCTGACAGCCAATCTTTCTGATTTTAATGTTGTATTTTTTTCCCAGCACTTTATGTAAAGATTTTTTTTTTTGGGCAAGTTTTGATAGCCTAAGCCTGGCTTTCCCCTGAATCTAATCACACAGGTTTGAAATGTTCTCCCCATGTCCCTGATTTTTTTTTCCATAATTCTTGAATTTCTGCTGCCTGTTTTGCATGGATGTTAACTTCATTACAATCATCATCAGCTTCCCATGTTTATCTGCTTAACACTACTGCTACTATTTACTTGACTCTTGGAGGATTCCTTTAATATCAACTCTAGTTCCAAATAATAATTACTCTTGTAGAACGGTTTCTTTTTCTTGAACTGTATTATTTTTTAAAATATGTAGAATAATCTTTTTATGTTTTATCCCTTTCATTACATAGCTGGACAGGTTTCATCTTGCAGAAATCAATGTGCACCAGCTTTTTGATTGACCTACAGAAATTGGAGGCAGCTGAATGAAGTGGAATGACATTGTCTGTCTTCACGATGACTACTATAAGCTGTACAAACCTGAGAGGTTGCCCTTCTGCTTTTTGATCGCTCTCCTGGGTTCAATTTTTAGCTAAACTAGGAGTTTGGATCACTGGTATTTACTGCACAATGTCAAAGATTTAAATTCTTGACCTAGCAGGAGACTCTTTGAAACAGAAATCATTCACACAGCTCACTCTGATAGCCACATCAGTCTAATACTAAATATCCTTGAAGAAATTGAAGCAGGTAGCAGTTGAACACCATAATTTGGTGTTTTCCTTAGTTTTGATTTAGAAATAATACAAAATTTTTGAAATTGTTGGAAATGTGGGTCGCATCAGCATTCTTTTGTAGCCTGGCCAATTTGTTTCCAAATGTTCTCTATGCAACTACATTGATTTATTTATTTCTTCGGAATACTAGTTTTGATTCATGAACTATTGAAGCCTTGAGATTACATTAAACTTTGTGGACAATCTGTTCTCTCTGATTTGTGCACATTATTTGTCTCTAGAATTTTTTTTTCTTTAGAGTTTAGTAGATTCATTACATCAATGTAGTTTGGTGTTTTTTCGCTGAAGGAGTCGGGTGCGCTATCCTTGAACTTCTCTACATCTATCTTCTTTGATTGAACGGACATCAATTCTTATGGGATTTCCACAAGGCAAGTATTATTCCATTGTGAATTGTATGATATATTATGCTCTTTGGGTCTAAACATGTTGTAAAGCCCACGATTTTTGTAAACATGTACATTTGCAGGACAGACAGTCTATGTAAAAAAGGACTTGCAAGATTAGAATAGGGTTAGCTAGGTTCCCTATATATACTTTATAGTATAAATAGCACCCAAGACTTAAATCAACAACAATAAAAGCGGAAAACATATAACAAGAACATAAAAATTTACGGCAAATTTTTTGCCTACATCTAGGAACGCATGCACAAGAACACTTTTAAGAAACCTAAACCTCAAATACACCTTTAACTCTCTCACAAGACTTGACTTGTTGAGGCTGCCTCTCTAGGGTAGAGGAAAAGTAGAGTATAGTTAGTTGAAAATAAGCTAATTTTGACCCAATTCTACTCTACTTTCTCTCTCCCTTCTCATTCCAAACAGATCGTTAATAAGCATTCACATTATTTCGTGCAAAAAATCATATTTATTTTAGCATAAAAGCTTATTTTTTCTATCTTATACAACCACTTTTCAAAAACACTTACATTAGATTATTTATTATACTATATTTTATTAAAATATTAATCTTTCTTGATTTTTTTAATTATTTATCTTTCTTCACAAAGAACAAGTAACATGCACTTTCTTCCTTTGCCCATAAAATATTCACTTTCTTCCTTCACCCTTGGAATAAGTAAAGAAAGAATAAAAAACTAAATGCAAAATGAATAAATATTAGTGTAAATTTACACGGTTACTATATAAATTTTGCAAATTTACACATCTTTAACTTGACTGATATAGGTTATTTTGAGACTTGGGTTTGTTTGAGATTCGCTTATTTTGCTGAAACTGAAAACTTTTTGCTGAAAGTACTGTAGATAAATGTAAAAATTAGTTGAAATAGTACAGTTGGATTCATGAAGAGTATCAAAAAGTCCAATGGAGTCCATAAATAGTAGCAAAAATAAACTGAATAGTAAAATAAGCCGGCTTTTTAAACTGGAGCCAAACACACACTTGAAATGTAAAATTGAATACTTTTCTATTTTGCATTTGACTGATGCAAATGCTCTAAGAAATGAGATTAAATTGGATCAGGAGTTGCGTAAAAGATGTAATTTACGCTAGCCAATCCTGACCTGACACATCAGCAAATAATAAAAAAATATTTTTTTCCCTCTCTCCTCTTCCCATCTCCCTCACGTTTCTAGAAACATTGAAGGCTTGAAACAACGTAGAAGGAGCCACAACCTCTCTTTTCTTCATATCTCCCTCTCTTCTACAAAATCCTCTGAAAGCATGCAAATTTTATAAAAAAAATCCCAGCAAAGGAGCTGTTCACGCACCCAAACCAACCATGAATGTAACTCACAAAAAAATACAATGAAAAACCCATGCCACAAACTCAGATCCACCCAAAAAAACAAAAGAAAAGTCAACCCAGCAGTTTCAACTAGCAATTTTACTTCAAGAAAAATAGAAGACATACAAACAAGAATTAAACAAACAGTGAAATAAACAAACAAGAAATCACAGAAGGAAAAAATAGAAGACATACCCATGAGTGAAGCCTCAAGCAAATGGGTCCTCCACAGAACCTGATCCATGGGTGACATGGTTCCAAGCTTTGCACCCTTGTTCTGGATCTTAACAATGCTCGTAAGGCTTGATAGTAGAATCACAGACATGGTACCAGCTATAGTTTTCAGTGGCAGGACCTTTCCCAGTCTTCAGCTGATCCAAACTCTTTATCACAAGCTCTCTCGAAGGCCTAATCTTGACCAATAGAAGAAATTTCAAAACACCCTTAGCAAACAAATCCAAGAACAACAATTGAATCATTTCTCTCCTTCAACAAAGCAAGCCTTGATTTTTCTCTCTCCAATGCCAATTAATATTCACAAAAATTTATAAAAACCCACTTCACCAAAACAAGTTTTAAGTAAAAAATGAGGTTTTTTCAAACCCATAGATCCATAGACCCATCCATTAACAAAAAGCAAGAAACTTTCTTGCAGAGACCCATTTGCTCTTTCTGATTGGAACAAGAAAAACACACACCAGAACCATATTAGCAGTAAACAAATGAAAAGCCTTAATTTTCCTAAAATGGGTTGGGGAAATAAAGGAAACCCACTTCAAAAAACTTGGTTTTATCTTAAAACAATGAGGGTTTTAACGCCACAGATCTGTGCATTTAGTCATATATAGATAGAAAGAAAGAAAGAAAGAGCAGAGACCCATTTGTTCTTTTAATGGCTTTTTTGTGAAAATTGATTTGGTAATTTTGGCTTGGGGATTAACGGGGTTGTAAAAAGCCAATTGGTTTTTTCTCATTTGCTTTTTTTAGGCCAAAAGGTATTAAAGGGGCCAAATAAAAAGAATGTAGAAACTGTGGGTTGATTTTTTTTTTGGGTGGATCTAAGTTTGTGGCATGGGTTTCTCACTGTATTTTTTTGTGAGTTCCATTGATGGATGGTTTGGGTGCATGAACAGCTCCTTTGCTGGGATTTTTTTATAAAATTTGCAGGCTTTTAGAGGATTTTGCAGAAGAGAGGGAGATATGAAGAAAAGAGGGGCTGTGGCTCCTTCAACGTTGTTTCAGGCGTTCAATGTTTCCGGAAAAGTGAGAGATGGGAAGAGGAGAGACGGAGAGAAAAAATATTTTTTTATTATTTACTGACGTGTCAGGTCAGGATTGGCTGGCGTAAAGTACACTTTTTACGCCAGCTCCTGACCCAATATAATCTCCTAAGAAATTTAACCAAATCTGTTTTATCAGTCCTAGACAAGACAGTTGATCTGAACTGATCTGCAATCCACAACTTGTTCTGCTATAAAGACGCGCTTATCAGAATTCTTGGTTGCATGAACAATCAATTTTCGAGGTTGAAGACGAACTTGCTGAATCTGATAAAAAGTGAATGGAGAAAACTTTTATCTGGGGGTTTTCCATTAACTCTATGCCAGAAAAACACTCAAAGAAATATGATCTTGTCCATCACCTCGTTAGCACCAACCTTGAGTTGAGTGTGTGTTGACACATAAATCAGCTAAATTGATCTAGAACTCAAGAACAAATCCGCTAATATTATTCACTAGATCAGTGGTGCCAGACAAGCAAATAACCCTCCATACTTTGAAAGCTAATAAATGTTTCCGAGACTCCTCCTTGTCAATGTGTTATCAAGGCCTTCTTCTTCTTTCTTTTTTATCAACGGCTCCTTGAGTTGCTTCACAGGAGTTAGACATATCATCGATAGCGAGACGGTAGTTGCTGCATGCTTTTGATTTTGATAGTGAACCAGAGAAGGCTATATATATATTAGTTGCTAATTCGTGCCATGCATGAATAGTTAAATAAATAATGCAATACCAATAATTGTTCTAAATTAATAAAAAAAACAAAAATTAAACTAAAATGCACTATTATGAATTGTTTTTAGTAAAGATTACAAAAAGAAGTTAAGATATATACTTCCCCATATACATATTTAACTATTAATAAGACCACATATTACAAATGCAAACTTATCATGATTAGCAATTATGCTGCAAAGAAAGCATGCAAGATAGGAATAACAATTAGATCAATATAAATTCAAAATGTGAAAATGCACCAACAAGGGGGTGGTTGAATGAAAATTTTGAAAAATGTCTCTCCTCACTTGAGACAATCATAATCCTAATACATTTGGAATTCAAGCAAGTATTCAACATTGACCAAAATAACTACAGTTGAAAAAAAAAAAAAAAATCAAATCAAATGCAAATCTGTTTCAGCTATATATAGTAGCATCTCCCGTAAAATTAAATTTAACATGATTACCTATATATATATGTTGGGTAACTTTTTCTTTTCTTTCTCAACTAAGAATAATATCAATACAAATGAAGTGAATTATTAATCCATGAGGCTATTTGTGAAGACATAGGCTGTGGTTTTGACTTGTCACCAAAAATAAATGCGCTTCATCTGTCATATATAATATCCAAACAATTAGTAGAAATTTTCAACTCAATAACCAAATTATTCTTTTGAAAAAATTGCTTCAAAGTGCGGGATGAAGATTATGATATTATGAAATTACTCATTCTGATATTATGATATCAATCTCAAAATGAAGTTCTTCATATTGAACATAAGCCAGGCTTTGGAAAATCCATCTCAATGAAAAGAAAAAGGAGAAAATAAATATAAATTCCGTAAGAACTCTAAAAATAATAATGGATTTTTGGAAATCATATTTGTTGGATGATTTAATAAATGAGATGGATTCGAAATTTCCTTCTACAAATTCATTAGGAGAAAAATATATTCATCTTACAAAAATGGGAAAATGACTATTTGGTTGCAAATGTGGGGTTGGAGCCTAGGAGATGATCGTCCCTGAAAAGCATTGCAAGGCATTCAACTTATTTACAAATCTAGAATTAAAATCAATTGTCTTGTTTAATAAACCACGTCAGTGACACAAACTCTTTTGCATCTTAGAAACCATCTATAGTCTTTTTCTTTTTCTTGGGAGAGAGAAGACTCTCTCAGAAAGAATTGACAAAATCAAATTTTCTTAGGCTCTTATAACCTGATTTGAAGCATAATAATTACAATGGATTATAAAGGTTTTTTTTAGATGCCTCTAAACAGCCCATGTTTAGAGGACCTTCAAGAAGGTGGTCAAATTAATTAGAGCCTCAAGATTATTGACTCTAAACCAAAGGGATTTGAAACCAATAATCAAAATTCCTCCACAATTACCCTAAATGAGCCAAATCAAGGTAGAATCAAACTAACTGCATCTTTTATTTTTTTATTTTTTATTATTCACCTAATATAAAAAATTCACAAATTAAATCCAAAAAACAGAAAATTTAACAAAACAAAAGCAATCCTGGTAAAAAAAATTAGATGAAAAAAAGTCGTCAAAGAAGAACCATTGGGTGAGGCAGTTACAATCTCACGTTTGGGTTTTGAAGGTGTTGAAAGCTTCTACCAATAGATGTAATCCACAAATCCATCAAAGTACTTGTAGATTTTGATTGCAAAAACAAAAATAGTTTTATAAATAAGCAAGAGAGTCATAGTCACTACATTAAAGCAAAATTCCAATTAATAATTATTAACAAATTAACAAAAATTATAAATTATTAAGAAAAGTTGCCATGGAGGGGTAGTTGTACCAAAATTCAAACAATATGTTATAATTGTTAACATCACCTCATAAGATTGATTTGTAATTTATGTCCATTGTAGCTTTGGTTGTCCCTATATGCCCAAAACAACTATTGAACTTCTATCTTCGAAAACCCACAGTATCAAACCTCCTCCATGCTGCCAATGACTTAAGCTTTCACTCAACAAACGAATATTCCATAGTAAAAGAGACATTGGTGAAATCCATAGTGCTTTGCAAAACTAAATCAATAACGAAGGGCACAAATCAATGATTAAAAAAAAATGAATAATTGATTTATAATCACATAAATTTTCATCATATAACAATATTAATACAATCAGGTAACATTTAGCACATGGTAAACAAACATCGAAACTTGATTGCAAGATTTAGAACTGTACGCTATCTTTTATTTTTATTTTTTTGATAGATAATAAAGATTTGTATTCAAAAAACACTGATTTATGAAAAAAACATAAGGCAGAGAAAGAACTACAAGGGGAAAGGAAAGAGAGAAAGATAAAGAAAGGAAAAGAAACTAAGAACACAAGAGAGAGCTAAGGAACATTGGGAGAGAGTCACTGGAGGTGAGTCTCTAAGCCCTAGCCCAGTCAAACAAAGTGCCGCTGAAAGAGGCCAAAAGCTGGTCATCCGAACTATCCATGTCCTCAAATGTCCTCCTATTGCACTCCCTCCAAAGACACCACATCACGCATAATGGAGCTAAATTCCAAATGCTAGATAAATGCTTTCCAGGCCAATTCCACCAACCGAAAAGAGTATCTGCAACCGATCTAAGCATGACCCAAGAAAACCCAAAAGATCTAAACACCAAACACCACACCCGATAAGCCTTTCCACAATGCAGTAACAAATGGTCCATCGTTTCTCCATTACTGTGGCACATGATACACCAGTCAACAAAATCTCATCTACCCCTCAAATTATCACCTGTAAGGATCCTATCCCAAACAGCAGTCCACACAAAGAAGGATACACGTCGAGGAGCGATAACCTTCCAAACACCTTTCCAGGGAAAACTAATTGGTAAGGGGCTTCTTAACTTATTGTAGAAAGATCGAATATCAAAGTCCCCATTCTTTGTCAACTTCCATCGCATATGATCTCCGTTCTCAGTAGGAGGAAGAATAGAGTCCAAGGTACGGAGAAAATCATCCACCTCACTCAATTCCCAATCATTTGGCCTCCGAGTAAAATGAACATCCCAGCTTCTCCGCTCCTCAGACCCCAACCGATCGAGAGAAGAGGCCACCGATGCCTCTTTATTGGAGGCAATCCCATACACACTCGGGAAAGTCAAATGACGTGGAAAATCCCCACACCATTGATCTGTCCAAAGCTTCACTCTATCCCCCACCCCTACCTCAAAGCGAATATTCTTGCTAAAAGCCTCCCATCCCGTGCGGATACTTCTTCACAAGCCACACCCATGTACCCCTCTACCTAACTTGGAAGTCCATCCTCCCCAATCTTCCCCAAACTTGAGAGCTACAACCCTTCTCCAGAGCCTTGTCTCCTCATTTCCAAACCTCCATAACCACTTCCCAAGTAAGGCTTCATTGAAAATAGTAACTTTCCTTACTCCTAACCCACCATGTTGCAAAGGTGCACACACCTTGTCCCATCCTACCAAGTGAATCTTGGACTCCCCCCACAAGAAATCCCTTTGCAGTATGTCAAACCGAATTCAATTTCCATTCTAATATTATTCAACGCTTGCACTACATATAAATATGTATTTCCGGTTACACAGATATGTAAATTGCTAAGGTTTATCAAATTAAACCCTAGGAATAAATAAAGAAAAAGGCGGAAAGCACATTTTAGTCCTTACATTTTCAGGCTATTCTCATTTTAGTCCCTACATTTTATTTGTACCGCTTTTAGTCCCTATCCTGAAAAACACTTCCCGTTTTGGTCCTTGCCTTACATTGAAAACAAAGAAAGCTGACGTGGCAAACGGCAGGAATAAATAATACTAAATTAATATCCACGTGGCCTAAATTAATAATAAAAAATGTTTTTTGGCATTTAAAAATGCCACGTCAGCATTTAAATTAAAAAAAATTAATTTATTAATTTTAACTAAATAAAAAAAATTATAAATAGAATTATAAACTAAAAATCATATGAATTGATATCTAAGCGTGTCTTGAACAAGAATAACAAGAACACAAACCCAGATCCAAGAACACAAACCCAGAAATTAAAAAAAAAAATATATATATATATATATATATTTTGCAGCCTAGCCAGTCACTCACCCTCGGGATCATCACCTTCCATCTCTTGGTTCTTTTCTCCCCCTCCATATTTTGTTGGCGCAACTCATCACTGGCTCCACCATCGTCGTCGCAACACAACACCACCCATACTTCAATAAACACTATCACAAGCAAAACACATACAACTTTAGCTCCATCTCCATCTCCATCTTCATCTTCTGTATCCCTTTTCTTTGATTCTAGTTTTGACCAAGCTAGGGGTTTCAAACTTGAGGTCGAGGCCGATATGGTTTTCGGATTTGATGGTGGGGTTGGGTTTGAGACTGATTTCAGTTCCTTCCAGCTTCCTGCTCCTTGGTAATCCATTTTTTGAATTTTATTTTGTATTTGGGTATTTGAAGTTTGAACCAAAATTGTATTTTTGGAAGTTATTTTTGTCGGAATTAAAGTTGTATGTGTTTTGCTTGTGAGAGTGTTTATTGAAGTATGGGTGGTGTTGTGTTGTACTAGCATTTTGGTGGTTTTTATTTTTAGGTGTTGTGTTCTTAGGTTCGATTTCTCAGTTTGCAGCGTCAATCGAGTCCACCAATCTCATCACCGATCTGGTTTTGTCTCCTTAATATGGGTTTTGGGATTGTTTGTGGATAACGATCTCAGTTTCCGCCACTGGGTTTCTATGTCGATTTGGGTTCTACCACTGGGTTTTAGTCGCATGGTTTGTTTTGCTAAAAACTGTGAAAGACCACTTGAGTTTGCTGGGTTTCAATCTTGCTGGGTTTTTACCAATATTGAGTTTTTTTTTTTTTTTTTGGGTAGCTAATTTAAGTTTGGGTGAGTTTGTAGAGAAATTAAAATTTGGGTTTAAGAATTTTTGCTTTGATTCATAGCTGTGCTTTGACTGAAATTAGAGAATTTAAGTTTGATTTGTTCAGAATTTTGAGTTTGGGTTTTTTTTTTTTTTTTTTTATATATAATTTCTGGGTTTGTGTTCTTGGATCTGCGTTTGTATTCTTGTTGTTCTTGTTCAAGACACACTTAGATCTCAATTCATATGATTTTTAGTTTTTAATTCTATTTTTAATTTTTTTATTTAGTTAAAATTAATAAATTAAATTTTTTTTTTAATTTGGATGCTGACGTGACATTTTTAAATGCCCAAAAACATTTTTTATTATTAATTTAGGCCACGTGGACATTAATTTAGTATTATTTATTCCTGCTGTTTGCCACATCAGCTTTCTCCGTTTCTGATGTAACGGTAGGGACCAAAATAGGAAGCGTTTTTTAGGATAGGGACTAAAAGCGGTAAAAATAAAATGTAGGGACTAAAATGGGAATAGCCTGAAAATGTAGGGACTAAATTGTGCTTTTTGCCTAAAAAAAAATAGCAAATAGAAAAAAGCCTAACCTTGATTTGATTTCTCAAAAGTAGCAATTGGAGGAGTGCTAAAGAAAGAGAAAGTATGAATGGTTGAAACCATCGCTCGAGATGAGAAGACTGGCTAGTCGGGTTTTTGTTTTTGTTTTTCAAAGATTTCGTGTGTTATGTAGTTTTTTTTAGGGAATGTGTTTTTTCTTTTTCTTTTTTTTTTGGGTAGAAATTTGTTTAGGGAACGTGTGTTATGCTTATGTAGTTAATAAAAGTTAAATAATTATGTTTTAAAAAATGATGTGGAAAATTGTGAGACTTCTAAAGTTTATATGGCAAGTTCTAGAGAGGTCAACAGAAAGTCAAAGAATTCTGTTTTATAGTGTATACTAGTTGCTAACTTGTGCAATGCAAGAGATTCATTAAAAAAAAAAAAAACAATATTGCAATTATTAATTGTTGCACTAAATCAAAATGTCTCAAGACTCACTAATCAAATAATACAACTAAATGAAGAAGACCTAAGCATAACATAAAATCTTCACTAATTCAAATATTAAACATTGTCAAATCTAGTACACAATATGCTTGTGCCCAATCAAAAATTATAAAGACAAATAAGGGATAAAGAAATCCTGTATATCAGTTCCATAAAAATACATACATGTTGAAAAGATTAATACCACTACCATAGGTCCATTGACAATGAAATTATTTTCATAGTTACATATATACTGTGAATAAACTAATTGCAATAATGATCGCAACCTTATTTTCATAATAAATAGAATATAATATAATTACCAATGTCAAAAACTTTTGCAATGACTCAAAAAGAGTAGAAAACATAATACAACACATTTACATCATGTAGAAGAGTACATCATATATTTAATCAACATAAAACATTGAATTTAGTAAATTGTTATTAATCTGTGATAGTGTCTCAAAATAATCCAACTCCAAGCTCGTCTGTAGGGGTCGCCCAAGGAAGGAGTAGAGATGACTTAGCCTAGAAACCTCGTCCATATCAGGGTTGTCCATCCACGAAAACCCTTGAATGGCCTACAAGGACTCCAGGCGTGGTTATCACGTGCAATCCCTAGACGAGGTCCATATCCTTATTCTAGAATGCGTATGCGAAATCAAAGTTATTGCCACGAAACCACCTCCAATGACAGTTATGGAACGTATGACCAAATAATATAACTTTCATAGTAGTTATGGAAGTTAACTCTGAACTTTCCGACTTTCTCTAATATAGGAGAAGTTATCAAGCAACTAACTGCTCACAGTATGCACTATATAAGCAACTATTGCCAATCAAAAAGGTATGAAGATCATTTTTCCAAGTAATTTGGAATTCTTAAAGTTGAGAGATACACTGACTTTATCATTGGAGGGTTTTTGGCCGGTCCTCCCCGGTCACTTTTGATAGTTTGTTCATCTCTTTAGGTTTTTCCAGATTATCGTTTTATCAACCGTTGAATCTCGAAGCATTCAGTCTACTGATTTTGTCGTGCATCATCAATCTGTATTTCAAATCTCTTGTTAATTAAATTAAAGACACAACCATTAAGTCGATCAACACATATTTGGCAGCTATGTAAATGCAATAACAAAACTCAACATTAGTAGAGACATTTTCATGGGCAGTGTCCTACACAGCCTTACTAAGTGCATCCCTTTTCAGAGGATCCAAATGTCCCTTATAGTGAAATAATTGGCAAATGGCCACTGAATGTTTTTGTATTTCTCATGAACTTCACACCAGATTTTCCCACTGCATATTTAATCAACCTCAAAGCCTACATAAAATTAAAGAATAATTGGTATTATGATTTTTTATAAATTATATTTTTAAGTGACAATCTACCAAACACATCCATCTAAATCCACATATCCAACTAACTTTCACAATCTAAGCAATAATTATGTCAAAAGCTAAGTGTCTTGTATTAGATTATTAGAGCTATTTATGTCAAATCAATTTCCATTCTCAAGTTAGAGCATATACATAGCATTCGGCACGCAAAATTCTATCAAATCATAAAGAAATAACTGGGGTTATAAGACAATCCAATTTTTGCAACCCCTTTCAATTAGTTATTTCTTATATATTCATTTAGCAGTTCTACTATTTCAAAAAAACACCTTGAAGAACCTGCTTTTTCCATTGCTCAAATGCACAATGGAAGGCCTTGCTCTCCTTTCGTTTCTACATTGGACAGTGACTCCCCTTTAATATGATGTCTACTTCAAAAGTATTTGTTAAGAGATGTGAGCACTTAATAGTACTTCAACAATAATCAATTTACATATTTTATAAAGTATCATGTAGCATAAACTTAACATGACACATAATGTTCATAAATCATTGTTAAGAAAAATCTAGTGCACCTACGTTCATAAAAAACTTACCATGATACATACAGTTCTTTTAGGCAACCAATCATAGGTAGAGGGCCACGCAAGAAAATATTTCTGCCAAGGAATTCAATACATTCTAAGAAACAAAAATGTTATATCCCTCATAACTGAAAAGCAATTCTCGTATACTACATTCTATTTCTGAATCAATAAATGAAAAACCATGTAAAGTTTTTGTCATTTTAAGAACGTGGAAACACATACTTACAAAGATGCCTTTAAATCAATGTCATAGCTGTGAAGCTAAAATTTTCTTAACAGTGAATTATGAACAATTATGAAGCATAAGGGCATATACTTAGTGAAGTATTTCATTTTACCCATAAAAAAAAATCATTAAACAAACTTTTTTCCAAAATCAATTACATAGGTAACAAATACTCATAGAGCCCTGGCTATATTTTTCGAGAGCTTCTCAAAACTATCAAATGAAATAGAAACTTAACCACAAAATTTGGATTGTTCTCATTTTGTAGCAGTTTCTGAAGTTGTTCATCTCTAGCTACCATAGGTAGGTAGGTAGACTTGTCCTGTAAATTCATCTACTCGACTGCCCTATTTTCAATTGATTTAATGGCGGTTTGAATGTTGATCAATGTTCCACCTAGTTCCTTAAGTTCCATATAGGTTCTAAAGTAAAAGCTATGTAAGCAGAGAATTGATCTTTTAATATACTCTGGGATTGACCAGTAGTGTGGTTGTGTGCTCATAGTGAAAGTCCCTATATGCAGAATCCCACTAAGACCAGCATCAAACACCTCACATGCACTATTATAGAGACTCTTTTTATCATTTTGTCATATAAAGGGTAATCTCTAGTAATTGATAACAAAAACTGATATTTCGAAAACCAAAATTTTGAACTTAACGAATTAAATTTGAAATTTTCACTTTAAATTGCCACAATTAAAAGCACAACCACCATTTGAATGCAATAGCCAAATAGGTCATTTGAATCAAAACCCAATAGTAGTAAATTGTAGAAATCAAAAGGACTACAATATGATTAGAGCACCTCACTTGTGAGAACTAGGGGGGGCTGGAGCTCAATGCATTGGTGACTTAGCTAAGGTCTTATGATGGCTATGGAGGGTGAAGGTAGCTACACTATCAGCGGCAGCTATGGTCATGGGTGGGCCTTAGAGAGAAGGAAATCTCTATCTCGACGGTTGGTGAGGGGTCGGTTAGCCCTTGAGTAGGCACTTTTGGTTGAGGGGCTGGTGGATTGGCTGCAATAGGGTTGGTAGGAAGATCACGCCCCTAGGTGGAGCGTTGGTTTAACCTTCAGGGCTATTAGCAACCCTCAGCATTTTTCGTCCATGGGTATGGGCCACCGTTGCGGGCCGAGGAGGAGGTGTCTATCCCCCAGGAACTTGGGCCCTAAGGAAATAGTCTGACAGTTGAATGTCCTTCCATTGGACCATTGCCTCAGTAACTTGGATTTCCTTGGGCTCATTCACAAGAGTATGCTGGGCTTCTGCTCGAAAAACTTTATCCCTCGAACCGTCGTTGAATGGCTTCGGGGAATTCACCCTGCAGGGACATCTTTGCCTAGCCTCGTTCTTCAAGATGTCTAGCAGGAATCCCTTCAGCTAGATGTTGATATAGGATAGCAGGAGGTGCTTCACTTGGAAGACATCTCCTAGATCTTGGAACCCTGTGTAGGAGGGGGTGCACCCAAGAATGCGATGTGAAGCTTAGAGCTGCCCGTTGGTGTGTACGAACACCTCAAAACGGAGGATCCTATTTAGATCTAAAACTTCGATGAGGCTGATGTTCGACTTAGTGTGCCTAAAGTCTGTAGTGACAAGCCAAGGAATAACAATTAGGAAAACAGAATATGAAATATGGCAAGTTTAAAAAAGAAAAGGGGTGGAATGGAAAAATAAAACCTAGGGTATCCAACCTGCCGTCCGAGGAGAAGTTAGGTAAGTGAGCTCATTGGTAAGCTAGTTCCCGTTTACCTTTATGAATTCCCCTTAGGAATTCTTATTAGAGTTCGGGAGGCAAGAAATTAGCCTTATTTAGGTGTCCCAAACTTTGAGATAGTAGCCGTTCTTAAGGCTACCACAACAACTATAGAGGAAGTTTATGTCATGGTGGGTAATTTTTAGGTTGTAGAGCCTATTTAACCAGCTAACACAGTGACCACCCTATCAACGTTGGGTAGACATTGATTGGGGATGAGCCCATAAAACCTAAGGGTTCCTAGTAATAAGGAGTCTAAAGGGAACCTAACCCCACCCTTTAGGACGGCCATTAGGGGAATAAAAATTACTCTTGGCACTCTTTAGTCCTCTATATTCCCCTACGGATAGTATTCAATGAATATGTCTCGGGGAATATGGTATTTGGCCTTAAGGGCCTCTATGGCGGTATCATTGCTTACTAAATGGGCAAACCCCATAATGGAAATAAGGGAAGGAAGGAAAAAAAGGGTTAGAATACTTACAAAGAAGAAGGATGTTCTCAAGAGGAAGAGTATTCTCGAGAAGGAGGCTTAGAACTTAGGAGGCATTGGTATGAGCTTGAGAGTGAAGAATGAAATGAAAGAAAGTGAATCAGAGAGGGTGTAGACACCACATTTTGTACGCCTTTCAACTCAGGCCACTCTTCCCTAATAATGTTGAAATTCTAAAGCCTAAGGTTGGTTTAGGGGCTAATCAGATTGAAATTGAGCTATTTTTGGAAAATAAAGACTAAAGAAACCCTAGGGCATGCGCACGCATACACATGTATGTGCACGAATGCTCAAGCTTTGTGTACGCATGCTTCATGCATGTGTATGCATAAACAAGCATATGCATGTTAGGATTCCAGAAACTATGAAAGGTAAGTTTTTATGCATTAAAGATGGATTTTGGAATGAATCCCACATTGTCTAGGAGCCATTCCAAATCCCTATTTTCACACTATATAAAGCCACACATAGTACCTTTCAAAAACACACAGAAAATTCTAAGGGAAAACATAAGATTCACTAGAAATAGTGAATTAAAGAGGGAGTTTTGGCCTTAATCTTGGAGTTATAAGATTGCTAATCACTTCCTTATTTGATTGTGAATAGATTTGATTGAGGGAAATGGTCAAAATCAAGTTAAAGAGCTTTGTGTTTTTGAGGTATAAGTCCAAAACTTTCTTATTTCTTTTCTTAGCATTTTATGTTTCTGATTCTTGTTTTTCTTGTTTGAATATGCAATAACATGTTTGTTTAGTTTAGATTTTCTTTATTTCTTTGTTTTAAGCATGTTAGCTTGCTAGATTTAAGGTTTCTGTGCAGCTGTGTTCTCGCTTTTTGGGTTAGGGTTAGGGCGTGTATGTGTACGCTTGCTTCGTGCATGCGTACGCATATTCAAAGTATGTGTATGCATAAAACTGGGCTACGCATGCAGGCCCTATGTATGCGCACGCATACTCGTGCCCTGAAGCCCGAATCTAAACTTTTATGCTTTTGTTTCTTTATTTTATTTATGTAATATGTCTCTGTTCTAGCTTGGTTCCACATGTATATATCTTTGTTTCTCTGTTTACTTGTTGTTTGTTCTTTATGTGTTAGATTAAGGTTTGTTTTCAATTCTTTCTTTTTTTTGCCATGACCATGCATATGAATGATCATGCCTTAATGCATAAGTGTTGTAATGTAGTGAGGTAAGTAAGGTAAGTCATGAATTCAAATGAATGATCATGCCTTGATGCATATGAATGATCATGCCTTGATGCATGGGTGCTGTGATGTAGTGAGGTAAGTAAGGTAAGTCATGAATTCAAATGAACATGCATTTGTTTGTGAAATAACCTTGATCTTATTTTTGATGAACATATATGTGCAAGTATGTATGTCGTGCCTTAGACTCAAAAACATGATGATTGAATCTGTCTTGTGATTCTACCTATGTGATATATGTTTGTTTGGTTACTACCTTGAATATGAGATATGTGATGCAATGCCATGATAGATGTATGTTAGGGTTTGGGATGAAGTGCCATGTTGTAGGCTAGATGCATGTTAGCGTGTGTGTGAGTCTAGAATGATAAATGTTGAACTTGCCTTTAACAAGATTAAGACTTAAGACACAATGAGTGGAAGCTGACCCACGGGTTAGGCGGTCTTGGGTGCCTAACATCTTCCCAAGCCGTACCTAAACTCCAAATCCATACTTTGGTAGTAAGATCAGTTCTTCCATGAAGGGCGCTATATATATGGTACCTAGACCTAATCTAGGTTGCATCTCCATTTCTTTTCTTCACCCGGGTCCATTAGGCTGAGGTGTACTCTCCCTCCGTTGTGCCCACAGTGGTGACTCCATTAAGGATAGAGAGTTTGATTTCAATGTGTCTTCTTTCTTAATCTAGATAAAGGCTTGTTCGATATTTATTTGGTTCTTTTGTCCCTTTCACCCTGGTTAGTGATGAGCAGGAGGATGAGTACGCTTCATTCAGGCCAAAGTCTTTTGGAGTTTATCCCACCAACTCATAATCTGTGCCATTGCCTATGATGGGCTTTAAGTACGTTAACGGTTTGCCACCAATCCACAACGGTCCATTTAGGCCCAAGGTTGAAATCATGGCCCACCTAGTTATGAATGACCTACTGATCTATCCTTTTAGCTCTAAGGAGCCTACCAATACTTAGAGAGATCCTAGATCCTATCAATAAGAGGGTACCCTTTATATCTCTTGTTTGTTCAACCATATATCTTGTGTTCACCTAATTCTAAAGGACAAATAAAAGATGTAAAAATTTTGAGGATGACCCATATGTTATGGCATACCTTAAGATGTTAGGATAAAAGAAAAGAATTTCTCACATATAAGAGACTTCTCCCAAAGTCCAAAGGCATATCTTAGCTTGAAAGGTTCATAAGACCATAGCCTTGCTGCTGTTATAAGCCCAAATTAAAAGGCCTTTTGAATAGGAAAACTTTAGGCATAAGGTAACAAATATGCTATGGACTTAACATCCAACATCCTACAAAGCCAATATGAAATTTCCTAATCTTGGTCCTCCTTGTTGCATGCTTCAGCCCAAAATGATGAGAATTCATGGACTTTGGAAGAAAGGCTACAATGAATTCTAGTTAGAGAGCTACTACTAAAAAAAAAAAAATGATGGTGATAATGAATGAAAAAAGAAGAGCCCAAAGGTGATGGATACATCATAAGCCCATATTTGAGAGAAATGGTTGAAAATCTCTAAATACATTCTAATGAAAGCCCACGAGAGTAAGACGAGAGCTTTGTTGTAAATGGATTAAAGCCTAATGAAACAAGGGGCAAGGTTCACGAGAGGGAAGGGAGTGATTTTTGTAATTGCGCCTTCATTAAAATGGACTTAAATATTTTCTTAGAACATTTAAGTTAATAAAAGGAACCTTTTAATTGGGACATGGGCTTAATAAAATGGGACTTCTTTTCAAACACCATTGCACCACCAAGATCAAGAAAGCACGTCCTTACTCCAATTTGGGTCCAATTAAAGAACGGAAGGCATTTAGTCAAAATTGAGGAAACATATCAGGAAGAAGTATCTCAAGAAGAGACATTTCAAGAGGAAGTATCTTAAGAGGGAATGGCTACTCCAATTGATGACATGACCGCACAAGAGATATTCAAGGCAATAAAAGAACAAAGCAATGCTCTCAAGAAAATAGGGGGTTGTCTCACCAAGCTAGAGGAGAGCAAGCACAAAAAGCCTATACATGTGGAGACACATGATAAGGATGAGGGAGAAGATTGGGTTGAAAGGGATAAGGCCGAATATGAAAGGAACAAGCAATTTGAGAAACTTGTTGCAGATACCATGGCATGAAGGAAAAAATGGACAAAATGCAACTAGCCTTTTGCAAGGCTCGAGGAATAGATGATTGTCTCTACAACATGGCTGGAATGGGCTCCAAAACTCTCATTGCATTGCCTCCAAAGTTCAAGATTTCTGATGTGGAAAAATTTGATGGGACTGGAGATCCTAAGCAACAAGTTAGAAGATATCTAAGCATTGCTGGAATGAAAGGGTTGGATGAGAAGCAAACTTTGCATGCATTTCCGCTTTCCCTTACGGGGGGCGCATCAAGATGGTACAATAGCTTAGATCCAAATAAGACTAAGGTGTGGAATGAACTAGTAGAATTGTTTGTGGATTAATTCATCTTCAACACTATGATTGATGCGACACTAAGGGATTTGGAGACTACCAAGCAAGGAGTAGGGGAGACTTTTTCCGAATACATGATAAGGTGGAAGGGAAAGGCATCTAAGATGGTTAATAGGCCAAATGAAAAGGACCAAATCAACATGATCATCAAAAATTTGCTTCCAGCATATAATAATAGGCTTCTGTCATTGCCTATTAGCTCTTTTGGAGAGTTGTGTGATTATGGAACTGGGGTCAAGGATGCCATCAATAATGGGCAATTGGAGAAAGGGGAGAGCAAGCCTCCAATCAAGAAGACATATGGGGGAGGAGTGGCCATTTCCAAAGCACCTAATCTTGTGATTGTAAGTGCCATCATACCTCAACAACCCGTAGTCTACTTAAGCTTCACAAAGAAAGGGCACCAAGAATTCTCTGACCTAGGAATGACCCTTGCCTAAGCATATGAGAACTTGACTTCCAAACGATTCATCAAACCCTTAGACCCCACACCCATGCCTAATCTTGTACCTCTTACTTGGAACCTCACTGAATATTACCACTCCCATCAGAAATCCGGGCATAAAACCGACAATTGCTTCCACCTTAAGCATGAGATACAAGACCTAATAAACAATGGAACCCTTCTAAATCAAAACATCATTGCCAAGCCTAACATTAGGAAAAGCCCTTTGCCTGATTATCATCGAGCTCCTCCTCTATATCATAATTAGGTACAAGTAGAAGAGATTGATTGGGATTGTTCTAAGTTAATAGAAACCATGGAGGTTAACGTGGTGGAAGTCCAAGGAATATGGGATGAAGAGGATGAGATGTTGAAAAATGTGGTGGCTGTGCAAGGAACACTCCCCAAAGGAATGGCCGAATTAAAGAAGAGGGTGTCAGAATTAGTGCCCTTAAATCCTATTGCATGATGCTATGTATGTTATTATGTATGAAATTATGTATGACTTAATGTTGTAATTAATAAAGTTGTTTTATTTTTATCTAACATACTGGTAACATGAATGTTCGGACATTATCATATAGTCCATGAGATGCATAGTATGTGATTTGTGTGAAAAGTCACAGAAGATATAAATCACAAGTTCTTTGTAAACTCAAAATTTTAGTTTGTAGTTAGTGATGAAATTAGGCATTTCATTTGTGAAGACTATAACATATCAACTAAGATGATTTATCTTGATTATGGAAGTGGAGACTTCTAGTTGATATATTGATATGTTTTAAGAGTTAAGGCATATTGAACTGGACCGTTGTGAGATTTATTATTCTCCTAACGACTGTCAAATGAATAATAAATCTCACGACTTCTATTTACATGAACTTTTAATCCTGAGTGGATAATGGACCTAATTATGAAGTATAGGTTGCTTTGATATATCGGGAGTGAGATCTAAAGACATGATCAAAACCTTAGTATGCTGGGCAGCCACATTTAGTGTTGATGGAACATATATTCTCAAGATGGAATTCACACTCTCTTAATGGAGATATAAAATATTCATTGAGATAAGTTTAATGGGTTCGGTTATTTAGAGAGTTAGGCCTAACCACTTTAGTAAGAAATTACTAAAGTATATATTTATAAAATTAGATTTCATAAATATATAACTAATAACTTAAAAAGATTAAATCGGGTACTTAAGGATTAAGATGTAGTAATTCACAAAGTGGTAGTCTACATTAATGACTTTGTATTACTACGACTATTTTATGAAGGGGTTGCATGTACAATAAAGTCACTATAATTTATTAATAAGGCCTAGAGTGCAATTATATTTATATAGTGGTATTAAATATAATTAATGTTAACTTTGGACTTGTAAAGAGTTGATAGAAATGCCCAAGGCCCATTGGAGCTAGTGTCTTATTTGTTCCCTTTTGGTCTTACTCCAAGCCACATACTAAAGCCCAATTGGAAAGACCCAAAAGGCCAGACCAATTAGATAATCAGTTATAAGGAGAGAAACATACATAATTTTTGTAAGAATATGAAATGGTTTGTATGTAAGGGTTGGATACTTTCTTATTCTCTCTTGAACATACACATATAATTGATTGAGAGACCACATTTATTGGGAGTTAGTCGAATTAGAGTGAAGATTAAAAGTGTTCCTAAGTACTTCTAACTTTTTTTTTTGAAATTCACCACACCAAGGTACATTCTTTTGTTCTTGTATTCTGAAATTTACATAGTACATGTTATTAATTGTGAATGAAGTAGATCCATTAATTTTTCGCTACGTATGTTTTGTATGCGATATAAACATGTATTTTTCCATCACAGGGTCCTAGAAGACAATGTGGTAAATATCACTAGGGGTAGAAAACTCTACAAGCCATCCTTTTTGGAGAAGGATCATCTTGGTAGGAACATGGAAGAAGGGTCCAAGTCCATTGAACCCAAACGGAAGGAAGAAAAAGAAGAGAAAGATAGGGTTTTGACCCAATTGAAGAAGACTCAAGCTCATGTGTCCATATGGGGCTTGTTGATGGCTTTTCACAAGCATCATAATGCTCTCTTGGATGCTTTGAATGGAAAAGAAGTACCCATCGAATCTACTCCACAAGAAGTGCTATCTCTTATGGGAGTTGAGGCTTCGTCTCATCCTTCTCACACCTTTTTCGACGAAGAACTTCCTCCTGAAGGCGCCCCTCACACTAGGCGATTGTATATCACCATTTAGTGCATGGGTGCCAATTATCCGCATTAAATGTATGCCCTTTTAGGACCACTCTCACCGTTGGTCTAGAAGTGGAGACAATCATCCTCTGTCCTTTAACTATTAGAGTGTATGAAAACACTTCAAGGAAAGTTATGGGAACATTCAAGGCTCCTTGCAACATTGGTCCATTGGAAACAATTGTGGAATTTCACATGATGGACATTACCCCTAACTACAACCTCCTTTTAGGAAGAGCCTGGCTTCATCCCATTAGGGCCATTCTTTCTACCTTACACCAAAAGATGAAGTTCCCATGAAAAGGAGGAATTGCCATAGTGCTTGGTGATGGTGAGATCCTATCTTCCATCTATGGAATTGAAAAGGGAGGAAATGAGCTTCAAATGAGTGGTTTTGAGTTTGTAAACATGGTTGATTATGGATTAAAGGATGAGAAGTATACTACGAATTTACTCCCATATTTTAGTCATGAGGTGATTGCAATGATGAAGAAAATGGGGTATATGCCCAGTATGGATCTCGGAAAAGAAGGAAGATGTGTGGCTGAATTCCCCAACTTCAAGACTCAACAAACCAAACAAGGTTTGAGATTCCTTAAAGGCTACAATGGAATCAAAAAGAACCTTGGTACCCTAAATGGGAACTTTGTGATGGAAGGAGAAGACTTTCCTTTTTGTGGTTTTCCCAGGCCTTGGGTGGATAAGGACAAAAAAGTGAATCTCTGTTGGGGAATTTTCTTCAGTGAGAAGCTTACTTTCAAGGGAAAACCTATTGTGGTGCTCAAGGAATTTCAAGAGGAGGTCAACTGGGTGGACTACATGGATGCCGAAGTAATGGAGACTATGCTGAAAGAGTAAGGGGACGTGCTCACCATCACCATTGAAGAGCCAAGTGATCCTTCTGCCTTCATCGTGCTTGTTGTTGGGCAACCTAAAAATTGGACATGGGTTGGGTTTTTGAGAATATGGGAAGTGAATTTTGTAATGCAAGTTCAAATGTACTTTTCAACTTTTTTAATAAGATGAATTCTGATTTGGCTTATTTTGATGTGTCCCATAATATTGAAATTTTGCACTTGAATGATTCTAATGAATTTGAAAATGAAATTAATAAACAACTGGAAAAGAAAATTGAACCTGTGGAACCAACTTTCAAAACTCTTAATTTGGGCTATGATGAGAATCCACACTTAATTAAAATTGGCTCGACCTTAAATGAAAAAGAAAGAAAAGATCTCAAAGAGATTCTCAAAGAATTTCAAGAAGTATTTGCATGGTCCTACGAAGATATGTTTGGCATTGATCCGAGATAGCCCAACACCAAATTAATACCCACACTCACATGGTTCCTGTTAAGTAGGAGTTGAGGCATATGGAAACTGAATGGCTCCCTAAGATCAAGGAAAAGGTCACAAAACAGTTGAAAGTAGGATTCATCAAACTTGTGCACCAAGTCGAATGGATAGCGAATGTTGTGCTAGTACCCAAGAAGGATGGAAAGGTAAGGATGTGCATGGACTTTAGAGACCCAAAAAAGGCTTGCATACCTTCTCCTTTGACTGTTAGAGCATACGATAATACCTCAAGGAAAGTTATGGGTATTTTCGAAGCACCTTGCAAGATTGGCCTAATAGAGACAGTTATGGAATTCCATGTCATGGACATCACTACTAATTACAATATTCTCTTAGGAAGGGCATGGCTTCATCCTATTAGGGCTATTCTCTATTCTTTACACCAAAAGATGAAAATACTATGGAAGGGAGGAATTGCTGTATTGCTCAATGCTAGTGAGATCCTAGCACTGGTTTATGGACTTGAAGAAGGAGGAGGTGAGCTCCAAATGAGTGGCTTTGAATTTGTGAAGATGGCTGATTATGGATTGAAGGATGAAAGGTATACTCTGGATTTAGTCCCATATTGTAGCCATGCGGTGATTGTAATGATGAAAAACATGGGGTATATTCCTGGGTCTTGGAAAAGAAGGAAATGGATAGCTAAATTCCCCAATTTCAAGACTCAATTGACCAAGGAAGGTTTGAGATTCTTTGAAGGATGCGACGGAGTCAAAAATAACCTTAGTACCCTTAATGGAAATTTTGTGAAGGAAGGGGGAGACTTCCCTTATTGTGGCTTTCTCGAACTTTGGGTAGGTAAGGATGGAAAGTGTTGGGAATCATTATGTTTGCATCCAATACAAAACATACACGCAGCGGAAAATAAACGGATCTACTTCATTCGAAAATGATAACATGCACTATGTAAGTTTCAGAATATAAGAACAAGAGAGTGTACCTTGATGCGGTGAATTTCAAAACCGAATGAAAAAGTACTCGGGAATACTTTCAATCTTCACTCCAATTCCACTCGATGCCCAAGATGTGTGGTCTCTCAATCAGTTCTATGTTTCTAGAGAGAATATCTTATTATCCTTATTCTTATTAAACATACAAAACCATTTTATTCTATATAAAATTCTGTATGTTTCTCTCCACATAACTGATTATCTAATTGGGCTAGCCTTTTGGGCCTTCCCAATTGGGCTTTAGTGTGTGGCTTGGAGTGGGACCAAAAGGGAACAAATAAGACACTAGCTCCAATGGGCCTTGGGCTTCTCTGTCAACTCTTGACAAGTCCAAAGTTACCATTAATTATATTTAATACCACTATATAAATATAATTGCACTCTAGGCCTCATTAATAAATTATATCCCAAGACTTTATTATACATGTAACCCCTTCATAAAATATTCGTAGTAATACAAAGTCATGAATATAGACTGCCACTTTGTAAATTACTACATCTTAATCCTTGAGTACCCGGTTTAATCCTTTTAAGTTATTCACCATATATTTATGAAATCGAATTTCATAAATATATACTTTAGTCTTACTAAAGTGGTTAGGCCTAACTCTCTGAATAACTGTACCCATTAAACTTATCTCAAGGGAATATTTTATATCTCCATTAAGAGACTATGAATTCCATCTTGAGAATATATGTTCCATCAACACTAAATGTGGCTGCCCAACATACTGAGGTTTTGACCGTTACTTTAGATCTCACTCCTGATATATCAAAGCAACCTACATTTCATGATCAGGTCCATTATTCTCTCAGGATTAAGAGTTCATGTGAATACAAGTCGTGATATTTATTATTCAATTGACAGTCGTTAGGAGAATAATAAATCTCACAGCGGTCCAATTCAATATGTCTTAACTCTTAAAACATATCAACATATTAACTAGAAGTCACCACTTCCATGATCAAGACAAATCATCGTAGTTAATATGTTATAGTCTTCGCAGATGAAATGCCCAATTTCATCACCGACTACGAACCAAAATTCTGAGTTTACAAAGAACTTGTGATCTATATCTTCTGTGACTAAATCACATAAATCACATACTATGCATCTCATGGACTATTTGATAATGTCCGAATATTCATGTTACCATTATTTTAGATAAGAATAAAACAATTTTATTAAACATAATATTAAGTCATACATCATTTCTCAAATAATGTCATACATAATATCATACATAGCATCATACAATAGGATTTAAGGGCACATATCCTAACAATCTCCCACTTGCCCTAAAGACTATTGTGCACTAATCTAACTCCCATTCCCTCCAAATGTGACTCGAAGATCCTTTGAGGCAGGGCTTTGGTAAAGGGATCTGCTAGATTATTTGCACTGTCAATCTTTGCCACCACCACATCTCCACGAGCAACAATGTCTCGAATGATGTGGTACTTTCTCTCAATGTGCTTTCCTTTCTTGTGATTCCTTGGATCTTTGGATTGTGCAACCGCTCCACTATTGTCACAAAACAATGTGATAGGAACTTGCTCCATTCTCACTACACCAAGATCAGAAAGGAATTTCTTGAGCCAAACAGCTTCCTTTGCCGCCTCACAAGCAGCAACATATTCAGCTTCCATGGTGGAGTCCGCAATACAAGATTGCTTAACACTCCTCCAACTTATGGCTCCACCTCCCAAGGTGAAAACACATCCTGAAGTGGACTTTCTGAAATCTAGATCTGATTGAAAATCTGAATCTGTATAACCAATGGGAATCAAATCCTCACAACGGTAAACAAGCATATAATCTCTCGTTCTCCGTAGATACTTGAGAATATGCTTTACAGCTTGCCAATGTTGTGGTCCTGGATTTGATTGATATCGGCTGACCATGCCAACTGAAAAACAGATATCCGGTCTAGTACAAAGCATGGCATACATGAGACTTCCTACTGCAGAAGCATAAGGAACTTGTCTCATCATATCTACTTCCTCTTGAGTCTTAGGCCTTTGGTCATCAAACAGAGGAACTCCATGTCTGAAAGGAAGTAATCCTTTCTTGGAGTTTTGCATGCTAAACCGTTCTAGAACCTTATCTATATATCCAGCTTGTGATAAGCCTAACATCTTATTCTTACGATCTCGCCAAAGCTTGATCCCTAGAATAAAGTTAGCCTCACCCAAGTCCTTCATATCAAATTGGCTTGACAACCAAACCTTTACTGATGACATTACACCTACATCGTTTCCAATGAGTAGAATATCATCAACATAAAGCACTAGGAACATTACTACTTTGTCTTGATGTCTTTTATACACACATGGTTCATCAAGATTTTGTTCAAAACCAAATGATTTGATTGCCTGATCAAATCTGATGTTCCATGACCTAGATGCTTGCTTAAGTCCATAAATGGACCTATTTAACTTGCAAACCATATGCTCTTGGTTCTTTGCTATGAAACCTTCTGGTTGCATCATATAGATTTCCTCTTCAAGATTGCCATTGAGAAATGCAGTCTTGACATCCATTTGCCGAATCTCATAATCATAATGAGCAGCAATGGATAAGAGAATTCTGATAGATTTAAGCATTGCTACTGGTGAAAAGGTTTCCTCATAATCGATACCTTCTTTTTGAGTATACCCTTTTGCCACTAGCCTTGCTTTAAAGGTTTCAACCTTTCCATCTATCCCTCTCTTCCTCTTGTAAACCCATTTGCAACCAACAGGTTTAATGCCGTTAGGCGCCTTTACAAGATCCCAAACTTTATTGGAATACATGGAATCTAATTCTGATTTCATAGCTTGGACCCAATGATGTGCATCTATATCATTTAATGCTTCTTCATAAGTGTAAGGATCAGTTTCGGCCTCCTCTGAGATAGCCTCATAAGTCTCTCCAAGACCTATGAATCTTATAGGTGGCCTAACATTCCTCCCACTACGACGAGGCACCTGTGTACTAGACATCTCATAAGTAGTATCTTGTGATGTATCCAATACAGCCACATCATCCCTAGTTTGAACTATTGGTTGTTCAATTACAGGTTCATTCATTTCAGCCAAGACAACTCTACTTCTAGGGTTAAAACTATTCACATAATCATCTTCCAAAAATTTGGCATGAGTGCTAACAAACACTTTGTTATCCTTATGATTATAGAATAAATAACCCTTGGTTTCCTTTGAATACCCTAAAAACATGCATACTTCCGTTTTAGCTTCCAACTTATCAGACTTCCCTTTCAACACATGTGCTGGACATCCCCAAATGTGGAGATATTTCATACTAGGCTTGTGCCCACTCCACAATTCCATAGGTGTGTTGGGAACAGATTTTGATGGAACTAAATTCAAAATATGCATTGCAGTTTTTAGTGCATATCCCCAAAAGGAAACTGGTAAAGTTGAGTAACTCATCATGGACCTAACCATTTCTAAAAGAGTCCTATTCCTTCTTTCTGCTACACCATTTTGTTGGGGAGTTCCAGGTGCAGTCAATTGGGATACAATCCCATTTTGAGTTAAGTAATCCTTGAAATCCCCAAGAAGGTATTCGCCACCACGATCAGATCGAATGGCCTTTATGTGTTTACCCAATTGATTCTCAACTTCAGCCCTAAACTCTTTGAACTTTTCAAAAGTTTTGGACTTCCGTCTCATTAGGTACACATAACCAAATCTAGAGTAATCATCGGTGAAAGTGATGAAGTACTCATAACCTCATTTTGCTTGGGTTGACATAGGACCACAAACATCCGTATGAACTAATTCTAGCAACTCTTGGGCTCTTCTACCTTTTGCATTAAAAGGTCGTTTGGTCATTTTACCTTCCAAACAAGATTCACAAACTGGAAATTCATCAAAGTCCAATGGCTCTAAGAGACCATCTTTGATCAGTCTTTGAATTCTGTTTGGATTAATATGACCCAAACGCAAGTGCCAAAGATATGCATCATTAGTAGAAGGAAACTTTCTCTTTAATGATTTTACATGAGAGTTATTATCTGATTCAGAATTATATAATTCATGCTTATCCGGAGTTAAAATATAAAGACCATCCACAATATTGCCAGAACAAATAAAGGTTTTACCCTTCTTTATTACAACATTGTCTTTCAGGATAACACAATATCCATTTTTACCTAAATAAGTTGCAGAAATTAAATTCCTACGAACATTAGGTACATACAGACAGTCTTGCAATATTAAAACTCTAGTTTCAAAGCATAAATTAAAAACTCCAATAGCTACAACTGGAATCCTACTCCCATCAGCCAAGGTCAGAAACAACTCTCCTTCTTTAAGTCTTTTGGTCTCCTGGAACCCCTGCAAAGAATTGCATATATGATTAGTACAACCTGAATCCACACACCAGGAATCCGTGGGATTCTGTACCAAACATATTTCAAGGAGAAATGAGCTATTCATACCCTTATTAACGGCAGCCTTGAACTTTGGACAATTCCTCTTCCAATGTCCTTTTTCACCACAATGGAAACATTTTCCTTTCAGCTTCTTTCCTTTGTCGGCAACCCCTAAGACAATTTGTTTACCCTCTTGCTTAGTGAAGTCCTTCTTCTTCTTCTTCTTACCCTTGCCTTTCGACTTAGGTTGAAAAGTAGAAGCTTCACCCACATTGGCTTCAACATTAGAAGTACCAAGGATGCCTTCCGCCGCTACCAACTCATTCAGTAATTCAGACAAAGTATAAATCTTTTTGTTCATGTTATAGTTAAGTCTGAATTCCTTGAATGACTCCGGTAGTGACTGGAGTATCATATCCACTTGGGATTCTCCATCAATGTCGGCACCCAAAACTTCTAAAGTATTCAGATTAGAGATCATTGTAAGACAATGCTCTCTCACTGAACTACCTTCAGCCATTTTGGTATTATAAATTTGCCTCATGGTTTCTTGCCTTGCAGAACGGCCTTGCTCACCAAACATCTCCTTCAGACTTTGCATAATGTCCGAAGCTAGTTCTACATCCTGCATTTGATGCTGTAGAACATTTGAGATGGACGCTAGGATGTAGCACTTGGCCATTTCATTAGATTTCTGCCAACGATCATATCGTTGTTTTTCCTCAGGAGGAGCATCTAATGAAGGAAAGCTAGGACATGGTTGAGTAAGCACATATTTGTGCTCTTCAGCTGTGAGAACTATGTCCAAGTTTCTTTTCCAGTCAACATAATTGGTTCCAGTCAGTTTGTTTTGATTAAGAATGCTAACAAGTGGGCTAAATGATGCCATGTTCAAATCTAAAATAATCAACATGAATATAATAAGTAAACTGGACATTATCAATTTAGCATATAAGCATATAATATGGAACCTTAATCAAACCATAAAATAATATATGCAACGACAACCCAATCCATGTCTATAATTCCTTGGTAGCAAGTTTATTATAAACACATCAATTAGTTGAGAACTATTCTCATTATTAGTGCTATCATGATAACTCTTATCAAACACTAATAATATGCCGTATTATCTTTAGCCTCTAAGTAATAATGACATAGCTCCTTTGGGAGGTTAACATTAAACTTAGTCTAGTGTATACCATTATCTAGAATCATGTGTAGCCACATTTCATCTTCCTTTATGGTGTTTAAACTTGTAGTACCATAGAACAAAACACCCTCCTTTGGGATCGCGAGGCATATACGCCAAGACTTGGTGCTTGTCTACACTACTTTAAACAGGTAAATTCAATCTTGTAGTACTATGAAGTAAACACCCTCCTTTGGGATCGCGAGGCATATACGCCAAGACGAGGTGCTTAGCCCACACTACTATGAATCGATAATGGAGGCCGTGAGATCCAACCCTTGTATCTCTCTCCCACTAGATATTTTACAATAAAGGTTTTTATCTTTTAAACATGCATAAACTAATTATACACAACCTTGCACTTTTTCTTACGAAAAAGGCGTAAGAAAAAATAGCAAAAACACAAAATTTAAGTTTGAAAACACTTAGAAAAATTCTGATTTTCTTTCTTTCGATCGATCGAATGTGCCCCTCGATCGATCGAAAAAATTAAATAATTCGTCCTAAACCTTCTGTCTGATTCGATTGATACTCGATCGCCTCTCGATCGATCGAAAATAAAATTCGATCGATCGACTAGCAATCGAATATCAATCAATTCAAAAGGATAAGTCTCTGTTTCACTCGATCGATCGAAAGTAAATTTCGATCGATCGAAACTCGTGAAACTCGAATTTCCAGAAAATCTTCTAAGGCAGTTTTCAACCGTTTTGCATGAACAAACAACCATCATACGAAAATGATAGACAGAGATTGATATCAAAACTGAAATCTATTGATGCTATAGCCTTAAAGATCAATTTAACATTCTTAAATTCATATTTAAACAACATCATAACATCAATATCAGTTTTTATCAAATCATAGTTTCAACGACCATGCAGAAATCTATCAACTTGAAACTATAATCTCTAATTCCAAAACGAACAAAACATGTTATACAGATTCGAAATGAAAACCTGGCTCTGATACCAATGTTGGGAATCATTATGTTTGCATCCAATACAAAACATACACGCAGCGGAAAATAAACGGATCTACTTCATTCGAAAATGATAACATGCACTATGTAAGTTTCAGAATATAAGAACAAGAGAGTGTACCTTGATGCGGTGAATTTCAAAACCGAATGAAGAAGTACTCGGGAATACTTTCAATCTTCACTCCAATTCCACTCGATGCCCAAGATGTGTGGTCTCTCAATCAGTTCTATGTTTCTAGAGAGAATATCTTATTATCCTTATTCTTATTAAACATACAAAACCATTTTATTCTATATAAAATTCTGTATGTTTCTCTCCACATAACTGATTATCTAATTGGGCTAGCCTTTTGGGCCTTCCCAATTGGGCTTTAGTGTGTGGCTTGGAGTGGGACCAAAAGGGAACAAATAAGACACTAGCTCCAATGGGCCTTGGGCTTCTCTGTCAACTCTTGACAAGTCCAAAGTTACCATTAATTATATTTAATACCACTATATAAATATAATTGCACTCTAGGCCTCATTAATAAATTATATCCCAAGACTTTATTATACATGTAACCCCTTCATAAAATATTCGTAGTAATACAAAGTCATGAATATAGACTGCCACTTTGTAAATTACTACATCTTAATCCTTGAGTACCCGGTTTAATCCTTTTAAGTTATTCACCATATATTTATGAAATCCAATTTCATAAATATATACTTTAGTCTTACTAAAGTGGTTAGGCCTAACTCTCTGAATAACTGTACCCATTAAACTTATCTTAAGGGAATATTTTATATCTCCATTAAGAGACTATGAATTCCATCTTGAGAATATATGTTCCATCAACACTAAATGTGGCTGCCCAACATACTGAGGTTTTGACCGTTACTTTAGATCTCACTCCTGATATATCAAAGCAACCTACATTTCATGATCAGGTCCATTATTCTCTCAGGATTAAGAGTTCATGTGAATACAAGTCGTGATATTTATTATTCAATTGACAGTCGTTAGGAGAATAATAAATCTCACAGCGGTCCAGTTCAATATGTCTTAACTCTTAAAACATATCAACATATTAACTAGAAGTCACCACTTCCATGATTAAGACAAATCATCGTAGTCAATATGTTATAGTCTTCACAGATGAAATGCCCAATTTCATCACCGACTACGAACCAAAATTCTGAGTTTACAAAGAACTTGTGATCTATATCTTCTGTGACTAAATCACATAAATCACATACTATGCATCTCATGGACTATTTGATAATGTCCGAATATTCATGTTACCATTATTTTAGATAAGAATAAAACAATTTTATTAAACATAATATTAAGTCATACATCATTTCTCAAATAATGTCATACATAATATCATACATAGCATCATACAATAGGATTTAAGGGCACATATCCGAACAGAAAGGTGTATCCAGGTTGGGAGATATTCTTTAACGAGAAGCTCACCTTCAAAGAGAAGCCTATGGTGGTGATTAGGGAAGTTCAAGAAGAAGTCGACTGGGTGGATTACATGGATGCTGAAGCAGTGGAGACTATACTGAAGATGGAGGGGGATGTGTTCGCCATCACCAACGAGGAGCCAAGTGATCCTTTCACCTTCATTATGCCTATTGTGGGGCAAATTAATAATTGAACTTAGGTTGGGTTTTCTGAAAATGTGGGAAAGAAAGTGTGTAATGCAAGTTCCAATGTACTTTTCAACATTTTTAATAAGATGAATTCTGATTTGGCTTATTTTGACGTGTCCCATAATATTGAAATTTTTCACTTAAATGATTCAAAAGAATTTGAAAATGAAATTAATAAAAAATTGGAAAAGAAAATTGAACCTATGGAACCAACTATTGAAACTCCTAATTTGGGCAATGATGAGATTCCACATTTAATTAAAATTGGCTCAACCCTAAATGAAAAGAAAGAAAAGGTCTCAAAGATTTTTTCACCAAATTCCAAGAGGTGTTTGCATGGTCCTATGAAGATGTGCTCGATATTGATCCCGAGATAGCTCAACATAACATTGACACTCATGCTCACATGGTGCCCATCAAGCAAAAGTTTAGGCGTATTAGAACCGAGTGGCTTTTAAAGATCACAGAAGAGGTCACCAAGCAACTGAAGGTAGGGTTCATCAAACCCGTACACCAAGCCAAGTGGATAGCCAACGTTGTGCTCGTACCCAAGAAAGATGGGAATGTAAGAATATGTGTGGATTTTAGGGATTTGAACAAAACTTACCCCAAGGATGACGTTCCTTTTCCTCACATAAAGGTCTCAATGGATAACACAGCCAGTAGTGCCTTGATGCCTTTCATGGATGGTTTCTTGGGATACAACCAAATCAAAATGGCTCCTGGGGATATGAGTAAGACTACCTTCACCATAGAATTGGCAATTTAGTATTACACCATAATGCCATTTAGGCATAAGAATGTGTGCACATTTACCAAAGAATGGCCAAAACCTTGTTATATGATATGATTGTGAAATCCAAGGAAAAAGAGGGTCGCATCGTTAACTTAAGGATCAAGGAGTATAGGTTGAGATTGAACCCGCAGAAGTGCACCTTTGGAGTAACTGCAAGGAAGTTATTGGCTTTTTGGGAAGTGATAGAGGGATAGAAGTTGACCCATCAAAGATCAAATCCATATTAGAAATGCCTCCACCCAAAAGTAAGAAGGAGATAAGAGGATTTTTGGGTTAATTGCAATACATTAGCCGATTCATTGCCAAGCTCATTTCCACTTGTGAGCCCATCTTCAATCTCCTAAGAATGAATGAACCTCATGAATGGAATGATGAATGTTAGAATGCTTTTGAACTTATTAAGAAGTATCTCCTCCATCGACCTTTCTTGATACCCCTGATGCATGGGAAACCATTTCTTCTCTATCTCTCTATCATAGAGGATGTGGTTGGAAGTATGTTCACACAAGAAGACGATGATAAGAATGGGAAATCCATATATTTTTTAAGCAAGAGGTTCCATGATTATGAGACTAGATACACACCTATAGAAAAATCATCTCCTCTATCCACCTTTCTTGATGCCCTAGATGCATGGGAAACCATTACTTCTCTATCTCTCTATCATAGAGGATATGGTTGGAAGTATTCTCACACAAGAAGATGATGATAGGAATGAGAGACCATATACTATTTGAGCAAGAGGTTCCATGATTATGAGACTAGATATGCACCTATAGAAAAATCGTGCTTTGCTTTCGTATAGGCCATACAGAAGTTGAGACACATTATCCTACCTTTCCAAATATGGGTAGTAGCCTGAATGGATCCATTGAAGTACTTATTTGAGAAGCCCGCTTTGAGTGGAAGACTATCAAGATGGTTGATCCTATTAGCAGAATTCAATCTAAAGAATGTGGCAAAGAAACTATCAAAGGGAGTGTCGTGTTAGATTTTTGTGCCAAGGATCCTATAGAGGGAGAGGATGGAAAAGAAGACTTTCCAAATCAGGATATTTTAGCTATTAAGCTAGGGGCATGGAAGATTAATTTCGATGGAGCTGTGAACCAATATGGAAATGGGATAGGGGTACTCTTGACAACTTTAAACTTTAAGGCAACCAATAATATGGCAGAATATGAAGCTTGTATCACCTGAATGGAAGCTCTCTAAGAATTAAGGGTGAAAGAGGCCAGGGTTTTTTGTCATAGCACAAGCACAAAGGTTATGGAAAGTGATAGAAGAGCACTTAAAACCTTATCAGCAGTATCTAGAGGATTTGACCAAAACCTTTGACAATATCGAATATATAGTCATCCCTAGAGCTTAGAATCAGTTCACAGATGCCTTGGCTACTTTAGCATCCACGGTTGAAATACCTGAAGGAGTATGGACACGACCCTTAGAGATCAAAAAAAGTTATGGGAAGGTACACAAAGAGAAGGCCAAAGCTTTAGTCTTGGTTATAGAGGAGGAAAGGGTTCCTTGGTATTATGACATCAGGAAATTTTTTAAATTGGGGATATATTTGGATGGTGCTGACAAGAGAGAGCGTTATTCGATTAGGATGATGGCAATGCAATACATCTTATGTGGAGGTTAGCTCTATATGAGATCTTATGGAAAAAATTCATCAAGGGATTTATGGTCCTTACATGAATGGGAGAATGTTAGCCAAAAAGATCTTAAGAATAGGGTATTTTTGGAACACGATGGAGATTGATTGTGTGGACTTCGTGAAAAGTTGCCACAATTGCTAGACACATGCAAATTTGAATAATGTGCCACCTAGTGAGCTATACAGCATCACCTGTCCATGGCCTTTCTTAGTCTGTGGCATTGATGTGATTGGAAGGATAGCCCTTAAGGCCACATATGGACACGAGTACATCCTAGTGGCAATCGACTACTCCTCCAAGTGGGTGGAAGCGACCTCCTACTCCATGTTAAAAGACAAGCATGTGGCTCGATTCATAGAGAATAACATCATTTGTCGATATGGGGTACCCCAAGAGATCATCTAGGATAATGGCTCCCACTTTGAGGGGGAGGTTAGAACAATCATGGAACTATACAAAATTATGCATCACAAGTCTTTACTATAGCGACCACAGATCAATGGGGTTGTAGAAGCAAACAATAAGAACATCAAGAACATCCTAGCCAAGACAGTAATGACATACAAGGATTGGGCCAAGAAGCTCCCATTTGCCATATTGGGTTACAGAACTTCTATCTATGCGTCAACTAAGTCAACCCCCTACTCTTTGGTCTACGGTAGTGAAGCAGTACTTCCCATTGAAGTGGATATACAATCTTTGAGGGTACTAGCATAAACCAAAGTCCTAGAGGAAGAATGGGTGAAACAAAGATATAAGCAATCGACTTTGATAGATGAGAAGAGAGTTAAGGCATAATACCATGCACAAGGATACCAAAAGAAGATTGCCAGAGCATTCAACGAAAGGTGAGACCTAGAAACCTTAATCAAGGGGACTTGGTCCTAAAAGTGCTTAAAGATGAAACTTTTGATCCAAGAGGAAAGACAAAGCCAAGATGGTTAGGTCCTTTTATTATCAAGAAGATTATGTTAGGAGGTGCTACAAGAATTATAGATTTGGATGGGGAAGAGATGCTTCACCCAATCAACATGGATAGACTCCGAAGATACAAAGTTTGAAAAAAAAAAAAAAAAAAGCCTGCTAGGTTGAAAACTCAAAAGGGCAGCCTAGGCAAAAGTTAAGGCAAAAGGACCCCGCTAGGTTGAAAATCCGAAAGGGCGATCTAGGCAAAAGATAGGGGCAAAGACCATGGGCGTGTAGAAAATTCCTCAAAGGACGTTATGAGCAAAAATTACATGGCATGGAAAAAAGAAAAGAAAAAGAAAAATGATGACAATAATCAAAGAAAATAAATGGGTGGTTCTTCATTGCTCAAATTAAAATATGATAAATTGTTCTATAAGGGATGTGGAACATTCCAATCCTTTATTAAATTCATAAGAAAAGACAATAGAAACATAAAGTGCAAAAAAGTAAAATTTAGGGCATATCAAGGTGGTCGGTTAGTCTTTCTTTCTTTTGATTGGACTTTTTGTAAGCTTTCTCAGCTATATGAGCCCATTTCATGATGGCCTTAAGTCATTTATCCTAAAGTTGGTTGGAACAATGGGGGCCAATTTTATGGCCATGTTTGGAAAAGGGGAAAATAAGAAGGAGAGAAGATGTGAGAGAAAGGAAAAAAAGAAGAGAGAGAAAACAAATGAAAAATAAGTTCAAAGACGATTCAAAGAGCCTCGATGGGTTGAAAAACGAAAAGCAATCTGTGCATGAATTAGAGGAATCTCGCTAAGTCGAGGACCTAGGCAAAAATTAGGGTTTGAGGAAAAAAAATTCATTCATTTTAACTTGATGGTATGGTAAGGTGCAAATGAGAGACCAAAGGGACTACTCAAGGCACAATTCAAGCACAGAGTTTCCAAGAATAACAGAATGACATATAGTTTCCACAAATTTGTAATTTAAGTACATATCCCAAATAAAAGCATAAATGTAAAAGGTGTTTTTAACATACAACTCAATGTCTAGAACAAAATCTAAAAGTGCAAGTATGTGTACTAAAAAGAAAAGTAGTAAAAGCAACAAAAAGAAAGTATGCTTTGCTATGCTGTGTCGGTGTCTATGTCTGTCTGTCTACAGGATCATCGAAAGGACCTCTTCCTTGGCTAGTAGCTCAAAGTTGACTTTGAACCTCCCGCACCATCATCGCCATTATCATCATTATCATCATCCTCACCATCCCTGCCACTGTACAGCTGCCAGGAGTACTCAGTTAACTCCAGCTTCAAGTTTCCTGCTAGCAAAATGAGCTCTTCATGCTTCTGGACAGTGGCTTAAATTTTGAAGGAAATGTTGTTAGAATAAGTGTTGGGATGCAAGAATAGAAAGTAAAGAGAACAAGAAGGGAAGAGAACTCACTGCCCGTGTGCCTTCAGGGAAGGGGTAGCCCGTGACATTTGTATTACACATAACAAGACGCCCCTGAGCAAAGTGATCAGGGCTGTAGGCATAGACCAACCAGGGCAAGCAGGGAGGATCAATAAAAGCACCGGCAGTAGGGCCCTCTTGATACAAGTGATTCATTTGAGTGTTACTAATGTACAAGAATACAGATGATGACTAATTAAAGAAAATAAGAGGAGAAAGAACACATACCAGATTGGTAAGGGAAGACATGAGGCGAGTCCCACTAAACTCGTCATAGTCTAGCTCATCCGTGACCCAATTGGAAAAAGGGATGCTCGGCCCCCACAAGTCGTACTTTGCATCCATCATGAAATAAGGAGTAAGCATAAACACTAGAGGGTCCATAGGAACTCGATGTGTGTCCTCCCACACTAGCTGGCAGCACACCCTTTCCTCCAAGTAGATCACCCTCAATCCATTGCCCTCAAGGGCTAAGAGAGACTAGAAGAAACTATATCAGCTGCCTTCAAGCCTAGGTGCGCCACAGGAGTAGCTCTATCCTAGGGACTCCATATGATTTGTGACAACACATAGGGTTAAAAACGAAATCCTAAGAAGCATGCAAATAGTGAAAAAAATATGTGCCTAACTTACATCATCAGGAGAGAGCCTGTCGAGATAGGCCTGAATTGAGGTGACCCTCTTCAAGTCCACCACAACCCCCCAAGTAATGAGACCATACTCCACAGCACAACGCTAAAATATGACAGTGTACAAGGTTCAGAAAAAGTAGTTTGCAAGATTCAGAAATAACAATTTGCAAGATGACAATTTAAAGAGATTATGGTACAGTTTGCAACATGATAGTTTGCAAGGTTTAGATATGGTATAGTTTGCAGGATATAGATATGGCAGTTTACGAGATATAGGTATGAATGCAGTCAGCAAGAATATGGTACATGGTCCTAACCTAGATTTCATTTGGATATATGGCCATAAGGATGAAAAAGCATGAGCTACAAGAGAAAAGGGAAAGAAACTAACCTTGAGGAGCTTCCAAGGCCCCACTAGCTGGCATAGTGTCCCCCAACTGAGTGTATCTAAGGAGCTTCCAATGCATGCAAGGGCACACTTGCATACCCATGAATTAAGGCTGCAGACATAAGAACAAGTCTGTACACATAGGCCCGACTCTACGCATGCAAGAACGAACACAGAAGATTTTTCTTCGACATTTTCAAACTTTTCTCAACCAAAACTCAACCTAAACATGTTCCTACCACTCCTAAAGTGTCAGGTTTTCATCTAAACCCATCCCAAATCAAAGGCTAAGCATTTACAGGCCTAAAGTTAGATTAAAACAGAAAATCAAAGGAAAACCCAAAAAATAAGAAAATTTCGAAAAACTTACAAATCCAGCCCTTGCACCCTTCGATAGATGTTGTTGCAATCTGTAGGTCAAGGGAAGAGTTGCTATTAGCCTTATCGCTCCATTCCTGTGTTAGGATATGTGCCCTTAAGTCCTATTGCATGATGCTATGTATGACATTATGTATGACTTAATGTTATGATTAATAAAGTTATTTTATCATTATCTAAAATAATGTCAACATGAATATTTGGACATTATCATATAGTCAATGAGATGCATAGTATGTGATTTATGTGATTTAGTCTCTGAAGATATAGATCACAAGTTCTTTGTAAACTCAGAATTATAGTTCGTAGTCGGTGATGAAATTGGGTATTCCATCTGTGAAGACTATAACATATCAACTAAGATAATTTGTCTTGATCATAGAAGTAGAGACTTCTAGTTGATATGTTGATATGTTTTAAGAGTTAAAACATATTGAACTAGACCGCTGTGAGATTTATTATTCTCCTAATGACTGTCAAATGAATAATAAATCTCATGACTTCTATTTGCATGAACTCGTAATCTTGAGAGAATAATGGACCTGATCATGAAGTGTAGGTTGCTTTGATATATCAAGAGTGAGATCTAAAGTCACGATCAAAACCTTAGTATGTTGGGCAGTCACATTTAGTGTTGATGGAACATATATTCTTAAGATGAAATTCATAATCTCTTAACGGAGATATAAAATATTCCCTTGAGATGAGTTTAATGGGTTTGGTTATTCAGAATGTTAGGCCTAACCACTTTAGTAAGGATATACTAAAGTATATATTTATGAAATTGGATTTCATATATATATGATGAATAACTTAAAGGATTAAACCGGGTACTTAAGGATTAAGATGTAGTAATTTTCAAAGTGACAGTCTATATTCATGACTTTGTATTACTACGAATATTTTATGAAGGGGTTGTATGTATAATAAAGTCTTGGGATATAATTTATTAATAAGACCTAGAGTGCAATTATATTTATATAGTGGTATTAAATATAATTAATGTTAACTTTGGGCTTGTCAAGAGTTGATAGAAAAGCCCAAGGCCCATTGGAGCTAGTGTCTTATTGGTCCCTTTTGGTCCCACTCCAAGCCACACACTAAAGCCCAATTGGAAATGCCAAATAGGCCAGCCCAATTAGATAATCAGTTAGTTATAAAGGGAGAAACATACAAAATTTTTCATAAAAAAAAAAGACATATTATTGTGAAGTGGTGTGTATGTGTGAGTGAAGCCACTCAATTATTCTCCATTGGAAACTGATTTAGAGACCACACTTCTTGGGTGTAAAGTGGAATTGGAGTAAAGATTAAAAGTGTTCCCAAGTACTTCTAATCTTTTATTTTGAATTTCACCGCACCAAGGTACGCTATCTCGTTCTTAAATTCTGAAATTTACATAGTGCATGTTATCAATTATGAATGAAATAGATCCATGCTTGTTGCATCCGCTGTGTGTTTTGTATGAGATACAAAACCAGATTTTTCAACAATTGGTATCAGAGCCAGGTTTTCAATATCTTGATTGTATAACATGTGATTGTATTTAGAATTTAAAAAAGTCGAGTATCTTTATGTTTTAATTTTCTGCAGTAAAATTTTCTGCATTATTGTGTCCTTGAACGTGTTGTTTTGTGTAGACATGGTTTGATAATCATGGTTTTATGAATTTTTGTTATTAGCGTTGGAATTCATATGCCATGATTCATTTATACATGTGATATATAGATTGAAGTTTATCCTTGGCCATAAACTTTTGGATTGATAGTTAATGAATGATGCCGTGTCTTATTAATAACTGCCAAGGATTGATAGTTATTGAATGTTATATAACCGTCAAGATTGTCATGTGCGTGAACCAAATCATTGCAACGCTTGGCTATTTAAAGGCTTTTATAAGGCTTGCATGATATGGGGTTTTATATAAGGCTTGCATGGTTTCATAATTGTAAGCATGTAATATTTCCTTTGGATGTACAATCAGTATATTGTATTATATATATATATATATATATATATATATATTGTGATAGTTTTCATACATATATATTATATGGGTTTACATGCACCACTTGGATTGTTGTTGCATTGCTTGGCAATATTAGCACTGCTTGAAGAATCCGTATAGTATATATATAAGGTGTGTTAATCATGTGTATATATATATATATATATATATATATATATAAAGGCTTATATATATAAAGGCCTTTATAAGGCTTCAATCCGTATATTATAATATATGAACCTTTATATATTTATATATATTAACGCTAGGATTAAAGTATTTATTTAATGAAATTTATTCCTAATGAGATTAGGATTATATTTTCAAGGTTTCTAGCGTTATTATGGTTCTTGATCTTAAAAACCTTTAATTTAAAACATCTAGTGGGAGAGAGATACAAGGGTTGGATCTCACAGCCTCTATTATCGGTTCATAGTAGTGTGGGTAAATATCTCGTCTTGGCGTATATGCCTCACGATTCCAAGGGAGAGTGTTTACTTCATAGTACTACAAGATTGAACTTACCCGTTTGAAGTAGTGTGGACAAACACCTCGTCTTGTCGTATATGCCTCGCGATCCCAAAGGAGGGTGTTTTGTTACATGGTACTACAAGTTTAAACATTAAAAGGGAGATGAAATGTGGCTACACATGATTCTAGATAATGGTGTACACTAGACTAAGTGTAATGTTAACCTCCCAAAGGAGCTATGTCATTATTACTTAGAGGCTAAAGGCAAAACGGCAAATTATTTTTGTTTGGTAAGAGTTACCATGATAGCATAAATAATGAGAATATTTCTCAATCAATTAATGTGTTTATAATAAACTTGCTACCAAGAAATTATAGACATGGATTGGATTGTCATTGCATATATTATTTTATGATTTTATTAAGGTTCCATATTGTATGTTTATATGCTAAATTGATAATGTCCAGTTTACTTATTATATTCAAGTTTATTATTTTCAGATTTAAATCATGGTATCATTTAGCCCATTTGTTGCTATTCGTAATCAAAACAAACTAACTGGATCCAACTATGTTGACTGGAAAAGAAATTTGGACATTATTCTTACTACTGAAGAGCACAAATATATGCTTACTCAACCATGTCCTAGCTTTCCATCATTAGATGCTCCTCTTAAGGAAAAACAGTGATATGATCGTTGGCAGAAATCTAATGAGATGGCCAAGTGCTATATCCTAGCATCTATTTCAAATGTTCTACAGCATCAAATGCAAGATGTAGAACTAGCTTCAGACATTATGCTAAGTCTAAAGGAGATGTTTGGTGAACAAGGCCGTTCTGCAAGGCAGGAAACTATGAGGCAAATTTATAATACCAAAATGTCTGAAGGTACTTCGGTGACGGAGCATTGTCTTAGGTTGATCTCTAATCTGAATACATCGGAAGTATAGGTGCCGATATTGATGGAGAATCCCAAGTGGATATGATACTCCAGTCACTACTAGAATCATTCAAGGAATTTAGGCTTAACTATAATATGAACAAAAAGGTTTATACATTGTCTGAATTGATGAATAAGTTGGTAGCGGCGGAAGGCATCCTTGGTACTTCTAGTGTTGATGCCAATATGGCTGAAGCTTCTACTTCTCAACCAAAGTCGAAAGGCAAGGGTAAAAAGAAGAAGAAGAAAAAGGACTTCACCAAGAGAGATGGTAAACAAATTACCTTAGGAGTTGCCAATAAAGGAAAGAAACCCAAAGGAAAGTGTTTCCATTGTGGTGAGAAAGGACATTGGTGTTAGGATATGTGCCCTTAAATCCTATTGTATGATACTATGTATGATATTATGTATGACATTATGTGAGAAATGATGTATGACTTAATATTGTGTTTAATAAAGTTTTTTTATTCTTATCTAAAATAATGGTAACATGAATATTCGGACATTATCAAATAGTCCATGAGATGCATAGTATGTGATTTATGTGATTTAGTCACAGAAGATATAGATCACAAGTTCTTTGTAAACTCAGAATTTTGGTTCGTAGTCGGTGATGAAATTGGGCATTTCATCTGCGAAGACTATAACATATTAACTACGATGATTTGTCTTGATCATGGAAGTGGTGACTTCTAGTTAATATGTTGATATGTTTTAAGAGTTAAGACATATTGAACTGGACTGCTGTGAGATTTATTATTCTCTTAACGATTGTCAATTGAATAATAAATCTCACGACTTGTATTCACATGAACTCTTAATCCTGAGAGAATAATGGACCTGATCATGAAATGTAGGTTGCTTTGATATATCAGGAGTGAGATCTAAAGTAACGGTCAAAACCTCAGTATGTTGGGCAACCACACTTAGTGTTGATGGAACATATATTCTCAAGATGGAATTCATAGTCTCTTAACGGAGATATAAAATGTTCCCATGAGATAAGTTTAATGGGTACAGTTATTCAGAGAGTTAGGCCTAACCACTTTAGTACGACTAAAGTATATATTTATGAAATTGGATTTCATAAATATATGGTGAATAACTCAAAAGGATTAAACCGGGTACTCAAGGATTAAGATGTAGTAATTTACAAAGTGGCAGTCTATATTCATGACTTTGTATTACTACGAATATTTTATGAAGGGGTTGCATGTATAATAAAGTCTTGGGATATAATTTATTAATGAGGCCTAGAGTGCAATTATATTTATATAGTGGTATTAAATATAATTAATGGTAACTTTGGACTTGTCAAGAGTTGACTAAAAAGCCCAAGGCCCATTGGAGCTAGTGTCTTATTTGTTCCCTTTTGATCCCACTCCAAGCCACACACTAAAGCCCAATTGGGAAGGCCCAAAAGGCTAGCCCAATTAGATAATCAGTTAAAGGATTGAACTGGTATTTAAGGATTAAGATGTAGTAATCTTCAAAGTGGCAGTCTACGTTCATGACTTTGTATTACTACAAATATTTTATGAAGTGATTGTATGTATAATAAAGTCTTGGGATATAATTTATTAATAAAGCCTAGAGTGCAATTATATTTATATAGTGTTATTAAATATAATTAATGGTAACTTTGGACTTGTCAAGAGTTGACAAAAAAACCCAAGACCCATTAGAGCTAGAGTCTTATTTGTTCCCTTTTGGTCCTACTCCAAGCCACATATTTAAGCCCAATTGGATTGGCCTAAAAGGCTACCCGATTAGATAATCAGTTAGATACAAAGGGAAAAACATATAGAATTTTTTGTGAAACTATTGTGGAATGAAATAGTTTGTATGTGAGCGTTGGAAACTCTATTATTCTCCCTTGAACACATTCATATAAACTGATTGAGAGACCACACTCCTTGGGCACAAGTGGAATTGGAGTGAAGATTAAGAGTGTTCCTAAGTACTTCTAATCTTTGGTTTTAAATTTTACTGCACCAAGGTACACTCTTTTGTTCTTATATTCTGAAATTTACATATACATGTTATCAATTGCAAATGAATTAGATCCGTTAATTTTTGGCTGCGTTTGTTTTGTACGTGATACAAACATGTATTTTTCCAACAATTTGGTATTAGAGCGGTCTTTAATTTCGAATCTGCATAACATGTTTTGTGTGTTTCGGAATTAGAGATTCTAATTTCATATTGTTAGAAGATTATACATTCATTTTTCTGCAAGGTTGTTACAATTATTGTTTGATGAAAACTGATATTGATGTTATGAAGTTGTTTAATTTTGATATTAAGTATGTTAAATTGAACTTTAAGGCGTATCAATGAAATTTAGTTTAGATATCGATCTCTGTCTATTATATTCATATGATGATTGTTTGTTCATGAAAAACTGTTGAAAACTACTTTAGAAAAATTCTGGAAAATTCGAGTTTCACGAGTTTCGATTGATCAAAAATTTCTTTCGATCAATCGAGTGAAACAATGACCAATCTATTTGATTTGATTGATATTCAATTGCAAGTCAATCGATCGAATGCTCTTTTTCGATTGATCAAGAAGTAATCGAGTACCAATCAAGCCAGGCAGATTGTTAAGTTTGATTCGATTGACATTAAATTGCTAGTCGATCGATAATATTTTTTTTTGATCAATCGAGCAACGATCGAGCACCAATCAAGCTAGCAGATTGTTTGGTGAGAATTTTGTAATATTTTTTACCGATCGAGATACACACTCGATCGATCAAACACTGTGAGTTTTGAATTTTTATAAGTGTTCTCACATAGATAAAGTACAAGGCAATGTGTAATGAGATTACACATGTTTTCTATTTAAAAACCTTTATTTTAAAACATCTAGTGGGAGAGAGATACAAGGGTTAAATCTCATGGCCTCCATTGTCGGTTCATAGTAGTATGAAATATATACTTTGTCTTTACTTCGAGCCTTGAATTCCATGTGGAGAGTATTTATTTCATGGTCTTAGCCTCGAGCTTTGCATTCCATGCGGAGGGTGTTTTGAATCATGGTACTGCAAGATAATCCTGTTAATGGTAGATGAAATGTGGCTGCACATGATTCTAGACAATGGTATACACTAGACTTAATATCATAGTATCCTCTATGCTGAGTTCTTACTATTATTATTTAGAGACTAAATGTATAACGGCATATTATTAGTGTTTGATAAGAGTTTTCATGATAGTACTAATAATGAGAGTAGTTCTCAATAATAGTATTTAATGTTCACTCTATCTAAGGGATATTAAATATGGGATTGGGCTGTCGTTGCATATATTATATTATGGTTTTATTAAGGTTCCATACTATATGTTTATATGTTAAATTGATAATGTCCAGTTTACTTATTATATTCATGTTTATTGTTTTCAGGTTTGATCATAGCATCATTTAGCCCACTTGTTACTATTCTTAATAAAAAGAAACTGATTGGATCCAACTATGTTGACCGGAAAAGAAATTTGGACATTTTTCAACTATGTTGACTAGAAAAGAAATTTGGACATTTTTCTTACTGCTGAAGAGCACAAATATGTGCTTACTCAACCATGTCCTAGCTTTCCATCATTAGATGCTCCTCTTGAGGAAAAACAGCGATATGAACAATGGTAGAAATCTAATGAGATGGTCAAGTGCTATATCCTAGCATCTATCTCAGATGTTCTACAACATCAAATGCGGGATGTAGAACTAGCTGCGGACATAATGCTAAGTCTGGAGGAGATATTTAGTGAGCAAGGCCATTCTGCAAGGAAAGAAACTATGAGACAAATTTATAATACTAAAATGACTGATGGCACTTCAGTGAGGGAGCATTGTCTTAAGATGATTTCTAATTTGGATACACTGGAAGTTTTAGGTACCGATATTGATGGAGAATCTCAAGTGGATATGATACTCCAGTCATTACCAGAATCATTCAAAGAAATCAGACTTTTAGTTGATATGTTGATATGGTTTAAGAGTTAAAACATATTGAATTAGACCGCTGTGAGATTTATTATTCTCCTAACGACTGTCAAATGAATAATAAATCTCACAACTTCTATTTACATGAACTCCTAATTCTGAAAGGATAATGGACCTGATCATGAAATGTAGGTTGCTTTGATATATCATGAGTGAGATCTAAAAACACAATCAAAACCTCAGTATGTTGGGCAGCCACATATAATGTTGATGGAACATATATTCTCAAGATGGAATTCATAGTCTCTTAACGAAGAAATAAAATATTCCCTTGAGATAAGTTTAATGTGTTTGGTTATTCAGAGAGTTAGGCCTAACCACTTTAGTAAGAAATTATTAAAGTATATATTTATGAAATTGGATTTCATAAATATATAATGAATAACTTAAAGGATTAAAAAGGGTAATCTACAAAGTGGCAGTCTACATTTATGACTTTGTATTACCACAAATGTTTTATGAAGGGATGTCATGTACAATAAAGTCTTGTGATATAATTTATTAATACGGCCTAGAGTGCAATTATATTTATATAGTGGTACTAAATATAATTAATGGTAACTTTGGACTAGTCAAGAGTTGACAGAAAAGCCCCAGACACATTAGAGCTAGAGTCTTATTTGTTCCCTCTTGGCCCCACTCCAAGCCATATACTAAAGCCCAATTGGGAAGGCCCAAAAGGGTAACCCAATTAGATAATCAGTTATAAGGAGAGAAACATATAGAATTTAGTAAGAACATGAAATTGTATATATGTGAATGTTGAACATTCTTTAATTCTCTCTTGAACAAACTCATATAACTGATTGAGAAACCACACTTCTTGGGCATTAGTGGAATTGGAGTGAAGATTAAAAGTGTTCCCAAGTGCCTCTAATCTTTTTTTTGAAATTCACCACACCAAGGTACATTCTCTTGTTCTTATATTCTGAAATTTACATAGTACATGTTATCAATTACGAATGAAGTACATCCGTCAATTTTCCGCTGCGTATGTTTTGTATGCGATACAAATATGTATTTCACCAACAAATGGTATCAAAGCAATCTTCAATTTCGAATCTGTATAACATGATTTGTGATTTTTGGAATTAGAGATAATAGTTTGATGATGTTAGAAGATTTTATATGTATTTAATTTTCTGCATGGTTGTTGAAACTGTGGTTTGATGAAAACTAATATTGATGTTATGATGTTTAAATTTTAATTTAAGTTTGTTAAATTGAACTTTGATGCTATAACATCAATGGAATTCAGTTTTGACATCAAGTTCCAACTATTATGTTCACTAGTGTTTAGCCCGCGCAATGCGCGGGACCATTTTATGAATTAGAAAACAATCAACTTAATATATTATACTCAATGTGCTAATAATGATGGTTAGTTGTTCAGATAATGATGATAATGTGTAGGTGTTTTCTAAAAGACAAATATAACTTATCATCAACACATGATCTAGAGAAAATGTTAATTGGAATCTCATAAGTAGAAGAGAAATTTGGCTAATAAAATTAATTTGTAAAGAAAAAATTTGTTGCAAAGTGTGTAAGATACGTTAGTTATCAATTTGTTAAAAATAGAGCTACTATAATATTCAACTTTAATGTTTGTGTTTTTGCCAAATTACCATCAATAGTGCGTTGGGGTTCATTTGGTTTCAATTGGCATGACATATATGTTCCTTATCAGTTAGATTTTATTTAAGACTTAATCATTCAAGTTCCACACGAAGATTATAAATTCCAGAATTTTGTTGCTGATATGCCAAATTCATGACACATTAGTGTCTAGATTGGCATGGTAATCAAATTGGTTCATTGAGCAAACTTAAAAAATTTCTATTACTTATGAAGCACTACTAATTAATACCACGTTTATGTCCCTTCTTCAGCCAGGATTTTTGCCCAAAATATGGAGTTTGTATCATCCATTGAACACACTATTATTTTAATCTTTTGAACCTGTGTGAGAAACTACAAAGTTGAAGTGCAGGTAGAAGCCTGAACACAATTTTCCACAAGCCATATATATATATATATATATATATATACACACACACAAAATATCATATTCTCTCTACCAGTACCCACATTTACTATTCCACACCATCCAACTGATTGCTTTTATATGTTAAAAATATGTGGAAAATAGTACTAAGTTGAAAATTTCATATGATCATTGATAGGAAAATGGTCTTTAATCATGATTAGATGCCATCTTATTGGTGCAACAGAATTTTTAGCAAATTTTTAAGCATTATTTCATTTTCATAATGACTAATAAAGTATCTATATATAAATCACTTTCTCAATAAAAAGAAGTATCTGTAAGCCAATCAAATCTTTGATACCCCTTTCCAGCTTCAGCTTTGTGGTCATGCCACATTAGATGCTGCACACACAATCACATTCATTGTTTTATAAATGAAAATTGACCCACCGGCAACCATAAAGTTACAACAACAAAATATATTTTCTGCAATTATCTACCATTAAAATAAAATTTTAAAGTAGCTAACCTTGGTAATTATGCAGATAGAGTGGAATATTAACTAAAATCTATGAGATAATCAACTTTGTATAAAAAACATTACACTTTCAAATTTCAAAGTTCTACAATTTCAATCACACTTCAAAAATAGCAGATCAGGTAGGATGGAAAACAGAAACTGAAAATTAAATTAAATTCTGTGGTTGCTATTTTTTCTTCAGATCTTAACGTGCTAACTGCTGCTTCATTTTGAATAGTGATAATGCTTTCTCTTTCTTAATGCTCCGCCCCCCTCCCCCCCCCCCCCCCCCTTGAATAGTAAGTGATAAGTCATTGGTTCAAATCCAATAATAGGTAAAACCGGCTGAAACCCCTATTTTTGCTTGCATGACAGCAAGTACAGAAACTAATGTTTAATACCTTGCAGTTCAGAAACAGCACACATCAAACTTATTTTCAATCAGTATTCCCGAAAATTTTGAAGTTGTAAAAAGAACTAATAGAAGTATATGAGCTTGTACAAAAATCATTAGTAATAAGTATCACAAAGCAAGAGAGAAGAAGTCAGACCAAATTAACCATTTGTTCGACAGGTAAACCCTTTTCTAGTATTTCATTAATACATATTAATTTCTTGAACATATTATGAGTGAAACTGTCAACCAAATCAACCATTCACATGGTAGGTAAACCTTTTCTAGTATTTCATCAATACATATTAACGTATTGAACATCTTCAAAAGTGCACAACAGTATAGTAAAATTTACAAATAGTTATATATAAGGGATTGAATTTATCACCAATCCCACTACAATGTAGGTAACACACTTCCAATTTTTGGAATACATATCTAATCCGTGTGAAGTTAAGTTTTGCGACATCATACATCTTCATGAGCAGTTAGTGTCCTATCAACTCTGGACCTTTTAGCCGGGGATTATTCTCAAAGCTACACCATTGGAACAAAATAAAGATAAATTCACTTGGCTACTGGTTTAGACAGACCTCCAAAAAAAAAAAAAAAAAAAAAAAGAACAATTGGTAGCAATGACATAAAATATATGGCAAAGCTTTGATTATGGTGCAAGCCCTGCAGTGCAGAAGCAGCAATCGCGTGGATACTGATATGCAAATGACTTTTAAACCAGTAAATTTGTCATTACAATCCTAGTAACTGATCTAATTCCAAAAAAGTGAACTATAGGACGATCTAGATTGATCCTTAAATTTATCATAGTACAATCCTACAATCTGGAATATGATTAGTTCGAGACCTAGCTTAAAGTAATGGAGCATTAGAATCTTTTCAACTAAAAGGGGAAAACATTTGAAGATACCAAAGCATTGGTAAGTCCTTAGTTGTATTGAGGATCCCTAAGCAAAGAATACCCACTGCACCACAACCATGCACACCCCACAGAATTCAGTTCAGAATTCAAAAAGTTACATGTTAGAGATTATAGTATAGTTTTGAAAAGCGATAAAAACAAAATCCCCTGTTACCTCAGAGTAGCATTTTTGGCTTATGAAATTTTTTTATATTTACATATATTAATTTATATGTTTTATTCACATAATTTTTTTTTTTTTTTGGTATCAACCAAGTGAGGCCTCAGTTTCTTAACTGAACCCAGATCAGAATGCACCATAACCTTTAAGAAAATGACAGGAAACTCACTAATAAATTTTTTATTTGTTTTTTGAAGGTTAATAACGATTCCTGTAGCATAATATCAATAGGATGCAAAAGAAAAAAAAGAAGTGTAATAATCATGTGATCACAAAAACAAACCCCTCATTTTAGGTATTCAGTAACTTTCAGACTCTAAAAGGCCAAGAAACTACACTACAAATCGTATTAAAAACAAAACGAAAACTCTCCCCATTTACAATCAAACATCCCTCTTCACCCATGTATCAATAGATTAAGGAAATCTCAATCCTGGCATAGTGACATCAATGTACTTATTCTACTAATAAAATAATTGGAACCCTTTCCTAGCTCAAAAATACAGAAAGTTTCCTCCTTTCTCACAAACCCGCGAGGGCTAAGATCATTAATAACTCCCCATAGCAGTCAGACCAACTTCTTAAACAAACCTAAAGAAAGCATGACCTTTTTTTAGATTTCTGTATCCATTTTTTTAATATTATTTTCTGTTAGGGTTTTTTTAATTGCAACGTTTTTTTAATTTTATTTTAACCAGGTTTTTTTTAATATGCAAAAAACACCCACATGTCTTATCTAAAAGAGAACTCCGTAAATTTGTGCTTCAACAAAAGGATGGGAAAAGGAGGTTTCTTAAATTATAGAAAATAAATTGAAATTGTAATCTAGCTTGAATTGAAAAATGTGCAAGATCGATCCCATAGTACCATTGACTGCTCATGGGACACCAAGATTGAACTAGTTCAAAACATATTTCTAAATTTATCCATTTAAAAAATATTAAATTTCTTAATACTCTGCATGTCAAGAAAAAAATAAATATACACAGATTTAGGAGTAAGCATTATTCTAAAAAAATTACTTAGAAATAGATGGATTGTGGGTAAGAGTTCTGAAGACTTTTCCAAAAGACACCATCTCTAGATATATGGTAAAATTTATAATATTTGACCAAATAGAATAACGTCCCAAAACAATAACTAAATATATCCTTCTGTGTCACTCTTGTAAACAACATCCATCCCATAAAGCATCTTGCCAAAGACAACATGGCATTCCATTAAAAGAAAAAAAAAAAACAAAAAAGACAACATGTGTAACGACCCCGCCCCAAATGTGTAGATATAGTCCGCTTTGGGGCCCATACCCCCTCACGGTTTTGTTTTCTCCCAAAGCACACAGCAGTGGGAGAAAAGGCCTCTACGCATTAAAGGGAAGTCATTCCTTATAAACACATTTTCATGTGCTTCCCTAGGCGATGTGGGATTCCATGGAATGCAAGACCCCCCCTTTTGGGTCACTACAATCCACCCCCCTTACTGGCACACGCGTCCTCGCGTGTGGGGCCCACACTTCCGGCTAGGGCATGGCTCTGATACCATCTGTAACGACCCCGCCCCAAATGTGTAGATATTGTCCGCTTTGGGGCCCATACCCCCTCACGGTTTTGTTTTCTCCCAAAGCACACAGCAGTGGGAGAAAAGGCCTCTACGCATTAAAGGGAAGTCATTCCTTATAAACACATTTTCATGTGCTTCCCTAGGCGATGTGGGATTCCATGGAATGCAAGACCCCCCCTTTTGGGTCACTACAATCCACCCCCCTTACGGGCACACGCGTCCTCGCGTGTGGGGCCCACACTTCCGGCTAGGGCATGGCTCTGATACCATCTGTAACGACCCAAGGAAAAGCGCTAGCCACATCTGCGCTATACCTCAAAAGGACTAGTCGCAATTGAGGCTCCTTGTAGTTGTTAATAAAGCCCAGATCTACCCAGTAAATACCCGATGTGGGACTCATCACACACCCACACACATCACACAATCAATCAAATTGGGGCATCACAATCTCCCCCACTTAAATCCCTAACGTCCTCGTTAGGGCCCACTTTGTGGGGTAGTGTCTTCGAGCCCACACGGGGTTACTGGGCCGGCTCTGATACCATCTGTAACGACCCAAGGAAAAGCGCTAGCCACATCTGCGCTATACCTCAAAAGGACTAGTCGCAATTGAGGCTCCTTGTAGTTGTTAATAAAGCCCAGATCTACCCAGTAAATACCCGATGTGGGACTCATCACACACCCACACACATCACACAATCAATCAAATTGGGGCATCACAATTATTGTAGTGACCCAAAAGGGGGGGTCTTGCATTCCATGGAATCCCACATCGCCTAGGGAAGCATATGAAAATGTGTTTATAAGGAATGACTTCCCTTTAATGCGTAGAGGCCTTTTCTCCCACTGCTGTGTGCTTTGGGAGAAAACAAAACCGTGAGGGGGTATGGGCCCCAAAGCGGACAATATCTACACATTTGGGGCGGGGTCGTTACAGATGGTATCAGAGCCATGCCCTAGCCGGAAGTGTGGGCCCCACACGCGAGGACGCGTGTGCCCGTAAGGGGGGTGGATTGTAGTGACCCAAAAGGGGGGGGTCTTGCATTCCATGGAATCCCACATCGCCTAGGGAAGCACATGAAAATGTGTTTATAAGGAATGACTTCCCTTTAATGCGTAGAGGCCTTTTCTCCCACTGCTGTGTGCTTTGGGAGAAAACAAAACCGTGAGGGGGTATGGGCCCCAAAGCGGACAATATCTACACATTTGGGGCGGGGTCGTTACAACATGGCATTCCATCCAACCTTTTAAAGGAATTAAAAAGCAAGCATGTAAGAAGGGGAAAAAAATCCAGGCTATAACAACTGTGCACTAAACAGATGGTACAAATTATTATTGTTCAAATACATTTTAAAAATAATATAAAAAATCCTCCGCACCATTAATACAGCCAACAAATATCACCAAGTCTTAGTCTTCTTCTCCTATGTTATCTCATGTAGAGATATTGCCTTAAGGTGCACACATGTTGCTAATACGGCACATGGACACTCAAATTTATGTAATGAGTCTACCCACGCCTAAATATGAAAAAAGATCTTGATCTACCTTAATCGATAAAATCTTCAAATTAGCACTTGAATCAAACCATTCACTTACAAACCAACAACTTTGAGAACAACACTACTTATTTAATAGGGAAAACAACAACTAGAGCCTATATGCAAAAATTAGCGAAATTAAGATGGATGCACGGAGTTCCAAAATAACTGAACAAAACAAAATATTCAACAGTATGAAAGATAGAGGCTAACAATTAAATAGATACTAATATAAGATACCCAAACTTGTAATAAATAATTTGCTACTATCGCAACTCAAATCTTAGAAACATGGGTGGGGAAAAATACTAGAGATCACAAACCATATATAAGAGCTCTATTTGAAATTGAAAGTTTCATTCACAGAATCATCACAAATAGCAACTGAAATCCCTCAGAATCAAGAAAATTTAATCTTTGAGGTAGATTGAAATGTAAAGCCTAAAAAAAGGATAGTAAGGCCGTCCTAAGGTGAAACAAAGTCTACAAAAAGAAGCTGAAGTAATCATTACAAGGAAGTTGATCACAAAGCATGACACCAACAAAAAAAAAAAAAAAAACATAACAATTTTACAGGTTAGTTGAAAAAGAATCATGGAATGCATTTTTTTTCCTTTTTAGAAAAAGCTATCTAAAATATGCAAAAACAGAGGGAATTCAAACAACAAATACATAATAGACAGAATTATCAGATAAACAAAGGAAAAATTAGGCTTTCCTAACTTATCAGTTTGGTCCAGCAACTCTGCTTGCAAATTACTCAAGTTTTGTACTTGGCAAAGAACTGCAGCAAATCTGAATTTAAACAAAATGACAGAGTAAGAAGGTTTTTTTATAATTTCAATAACACAATGTCTAACAATTGTTGGAAGGTGTATAGTAATTGGTTGGTTATTAATTAATTAATTAATTTATTTTTCAAAAACCCAGAAATTACTATACAGTCTAAACTTTCATATTTTAAGCCATCCAAGTATTAAAATCAAGGGCAAAATCCCTAATGTTACCAAAACTTAAAACCAAAAAAAAAAAAAAAAAAAAAAAAACTTCAGACCAAATCATCCATAGAGAGAATAAACCCATCACTACACACTTTAAACTTTCAGACTTATAACCTACCAAGTTGAAATTTGGCTATTAAAAGCAAGGGCAATATCCCTTATGTCACCAATACTTAAAACCAGAAATTATAATTTTTCCATAGATAGAGAAATAAACCCATCTATATTTCAAAAGGAGTCAAAGAAGAACCCTAGACAATTTGATATGGAGAAAATTTTGAAAAATAGATATATTGAAAAAGAATATGGCAATTCTTGTAGTACAAACATCTGGTTTTAAACTAAAAACATATACATATTGGAGATTTAATATGCTAATTCGAAAAGGAAAAGCAATGGTGAAAAGATTCAGAAAACCAGAACAGTATTTGAAGAAGAAAAGAGTACGCTGACCTTTAGAAAAATTTTGTTGTAGAGTAGAGATAAGGCAGAGCAGCAGATCAGGTGGCGATGGCCGACCGTACGAAACTCCACTGGATCACAAGTTTTTTTTTTCCCTCCTTCCCTTTCTGTGTTGCCGTATCGCTAGGCGTTTCTTCCTTGCTCATCGAATCGCCCAAATCTCCCAAATCCTTCGCCTTCTGATCCATAACTTTGCCGTTCTCGGTGTCCTTCGGATCCGACTTCTTCAATTTCTTGCTTCTATTGCACCTTCATTGTGAAGGAGAACTCGCACTTGTGACCCATCCGAACCCGAGATAGCAACATGAACTCCTCCGAATCCGTACCGTTCGCCATACACACACAAAGATAGATTCAAATTTGATTTTCAAAAAAATTTAAAAATTTGAGGAATTCAATAATATAGAGAGCAAGAAACAAATACGTGAATCTTGAATTGGACAAAGATTGAATTAAAGAACAAACCTGTAGCCTGGATTGAAGGGATTGAATATTCTTGAAGAAAAATATTAGGGCTCGTGCGAAGAGAGAGAGAGAGAGAGAGAGAGTTTGGGGATATTGGAAGCGACTGTATGACTCTTCTTCATCTTGATTGGTATCTGATGTTTTGGGTTTCAGTTTTTGGTCTCTCAATCTCTCTCTCCTTCTCCATTCTCAATAGCCCAAGTTTATTTTTTTTGGAGTATTGTAAGCCCTTTTAATTATATTTTAACTGGTTAGTTTTCCTTTTATACTCAGAGGCTCTTAAACGGTGTTGTAGTGTTGTCAAAGCAATATAATTGATAGCTTTTTAACTTATACGTGGCTGAATTTTAGATGGCCACTTTTCCTATTTGTCAACACCTCCTTAATTGTAGAAATCCACTTTCTCCCAGCTTTTGCTATTATATATATATATATATATGGTAACTATTTGTTCATAAAAATCATTAAAAACTGTCTATTGTTGGGTAGAATATGTTAGGATATGTGCCTTTAAATCCTATTGTATGATGCTATGTATGATATTATGTATGACATTATGTGAGAAATGATGTATGACTTAATATTGTGTTTAATAAAGTTGTTTTATTCTTATCTAAAATAATGGTAACATGAATATTCGAACATTATCAAATAGTCCATGAGATGCACAGTATGTGATTTATGTGATTTAGTCACAGAAGATATAGATTACAAGTTCTTGTAAACTCAGAATTTTGGTTCGTAGTCGGTGATGAAATTGGGCATTTCATCTGCGAAGACTATAACATATTAACTACGATGATTTGTCTTGATCATGGAAGTGGTGACTTCTAGTTAATATGTTGATATGTTTTAAGAGTTAAGATATATTGAACTGGACCGCTGTGAGATTTATTATTCTCCTAACGACTGTCAATTGAATAATAAATCTCACGACTTGTATTCACATGAACTCTTAATCCTGAGAGAGTAATGGACCTGATCATGAAATGTAGGTTGTTTTGATATATCAGGAGTGAGATCTAAAGTAACGGTCAAAACCTCAGTATGTTGGGCAGCCACATGTAGTGTTGATGGAACATATATTCTCAAGATAGAATTCATAGTCTCTTAACGGAGATATAAAATATTCCCTTGAGATAAGTTTAATGGGTTCAGTTATTCAGAGAGTTAGGCCTAACCACTTTAGTAAGACTAAAGTATATATTTATGAAATTGGATTTTATAAATATATGGTGAATAACTTAAAAGGATTAAATCGGGTACTCAAGGATTAAGATGTAGTAATTCACAAAGTGGCAGTCTATATTCATGACTTTGTATTACTACGAATATTTTATGAAGGGGTTGCATGTATAATAAAGTCTTGGGATATAATTTATTAACGAGGCCTAGAGTGCAATTATATTTATATAGTGGTATTAAATATAATTAATGGTAACTTTGGACTTGTCAAGAGTTGACAGAAAGCCCAAGGCCTATTGGAGCTAGTGTCTTATTTGTTCCCTTTTGGTCCCACTCCAAGCCACACACTAAAGCCTAATTGGGAAGGCCCAAAAGGCTAGCCCAATTAGATAATCAGTTATGTAGAGAGAAACATATAGAATTTTATATAGAATAAAATGGTTTGTATGTTTAATGAATAAAGAGAATAAGATAATATAAGGAAGAGAGACACTCTTTCATATTCTCTCTAGAAAACATAGAACTGATTGAGAGACCACACATCTTGGATATCAAGTGGAATTGGAGTGAAGATTGAAAGTCTTCCTGAGTACTTCTTCATTCGGTTTTGAATTTCACCGCATCAAGGTAAACTCTCTTGTTCTTATATTCTGAAACCTACATAGTGCATGTTATTAATTGCGAATGAAGTAGATCCGTTTATTTTCCGCTGCGTATGTTTTGTAGTCGATGCAAACATGTAGATTTCCTAACAGAATACATGTTTGTAACACATACAAAACATACGCAGCGAAAAATTAACGGATCTACTTCATTCGCAATTGATAACATGCATTATAAAAGTTTCAGAATTTAAGAACAAGAAAGCGTACCTTTCGTGAGGTGAAATTCAAAACCAAAAACCAGAAGTTCTTGGAAAGACTTTTGATCTTCACTCCAATTTCACTTAATGCCCAAGATGTGTGGTCTCTCAATCAGTCTCCAAGGAGAGAACAAGGGATTGTCCAAGACTCACATACAAACCATTTCATTCCTTGTGTAATCTTAAAATAAACTTATGAAAAGACTCTCCTTTTTGAACATCTGAAATTCTGTATGTTTCTCTCCTTATATACAACTGATTATCTAATTGGGCTAGCCTTTTGAGCCATTCCAATTGGGCTCTAGTGTGTGGCTTGGAGTGGGACCAAAAGGGAACAAATAAGACTCTAGCTCCAATGGGCCTTGGGCTTTTCTATCAACTCTTGACAAGTCCAAAGTTACCATTAATTATATTCAATACCACTATATGAATATAATTGCACTCTAGACCTTATTAATAAATTATATCCCAAGACTTTATTATACATGCAGCCCCTTCATTAAAATATTTGTAGTAATACAAAGTCATGAATATAGACTGCAACTTTGAAAATTACTACATCTTAATCCTTGAATACCCAGTTTAATCCTTAATGTTATTCATAATATATTTATGAAATTCAATTCCATAAATATATACTTTAGTAACTCCTTACTAAAGTGGTTGGGCCCAACTCTCTGAATAACCAAACCCATTAAACTTATCTCAAGGAAATATTTTTGTCAGTTCGTTTAGACCCCTTAAACCCAACAGATTAACCTAGAGAATTAGCCAAGTTATTAACTTAGGTAATTTAATTAAAACTAGGTTAACACAGTTAAGCAAAAATAACAAAGCAGCGGAAAAATAAACAACACAAAGATCTGATGACCCAGGAAACCACACCGGTAAAAACCTGGGGAGGATTTGACCTAGCTATCTTCAAGGTAAACTGAATCCACTATGAAAGAATCGAAGTTTACACAATAGACTTAGACCACTAACGTCTTATTGCTACCCGAGTGTAGGAAACTTACTACCATGACCCCATTATAGCTCCGAGATCCACGGACTCCTTCTTTCCGGAATTCTTCAACAAATCCACAAGCGCACCTGCTTGTGACTCCAAGACCACCCTTGAAGGTTTAGATCATCAGCTCCTTTGATGACTAGAGAAGGCAGCAACTTCAGCAATACCGGATCTTGAGATTCTTCAAGGAACAACACCGGTAGAAGTAATAAGAGAGGTTTTAGGAACAAAACCCTAAATACAAAAGAGGCACACTCTTTTCTCTCTAAAAAGCCTTATAAAAAACGTGCTTAGGGTTTCCTTTATATAGTGGGAGAAGTAGATTTGAAACCCTAATCCTTAATGGGCTAGAACTGCTGTTTGGGCCAACTTAAAATTCTGCAGATACGATTCTCGATCGATCGAACCAGGCAGATTCTGAAATCTTCTTTCTGCAGCTTACATGTTCTTGTGTGCTCACGATTTGCCAATTGTTCTAAGCTTTTAGAACCTAACAATCTCCCCCTTTGGCAATTCGTGACAAAACTTTCATACAAAATGAAATGTTAAAATACAAGAACAACCCAATACAATAAAATGCCCAATTACATCACAAATCCCAATCTAAGACTCTTAACCTAGAAGTTGCCAAGAAGAGGTAGAAGGTCTTGATCAGAATGTACCTGTCTTTCCTGAAACACTCAACAAACACATCACCGCATGTGTGGAAAGAAAGACATAAAAACAAAATGAAACACAATATAAAAACAAAAATAAATTCTAACTCTCCTCCTAAGTTAGATACATCAAAAAGTTTTTTATATTCTCCCTTTTTTTTAAAAATAATTTTATCTCCCCCTAAACAAGACAAACAGGAATCTCACATTTCATCTATTTCTCCCCCTTTTTGTCACGTATTGACAAATACAACTCAAACAAAGAGTAAAGTGACAATAAACATGAGAGAAAAAAGAGAACCAAGGGAACATAAAACAGATTAACTCTATAGAAAAAAGAGATAACTCCCCCTATAAAGAGCAACAACTCCCCCAATAAACAACAAAGGTTAAAAAAAACTTTTCTCCCCCTGTAAAAATAGGAAAAACAAAACAAGTTTTGGGAAAAACAGTTTTAGGGAAAAGTTAGGAGGTGGGGATAAATAAAAACACACAAACCTAAAAAATTGAGTTGAGAATACACATGAAGAAAAATATTATCTCTTTCAATAAATGCAAACTTGACACTATGTGATCCATAAATAGTTGCATGAGTAGAGAAAATATTTGCACATTGATTATCCATCATATCTCTGAAGAAAAATATTTTCTGTAGTTCACACATCAAGAAAAATAGCATGTACTAAAATGTACAAAGGACTCAAAAATTAATCAATCAATTTTTAATTCAAGTTGAGTACCCAATTTAGCGAAGTAAATGCATGTTATGTGTGAAAACAATGAGAGATATGACTGCAAAACTGCAAGATGGATACAAGAACAATGCAAATCATGTGAATCCTAAACATAAATGATGCAAGAAAAAAAATTTGGTCAAAACTCTAAAAACTGAAAATTTTTCAGTTTCGATCGATCGAGCATCGATCGACTACCAATCGAGTCAGATAGAATCAAACAAAAAATTTTAATCGCAATTTCGACCGGTCGAGAGATAGATTCGATCGGTCGAAATTCTGGAAAACTCAAATTTTTGAAAAACAGAGCAATTTAATGCAGTAACTCCTCAAAGCACAATATTTCATGAATGAAATGCATGAGTATGAGACTAAAAGTTTTTCAAAAACACATGAATACAGCCTAGATCTTCCAAAAACAAGTTTTTCAATCAATATGACCTGAAAACTCAAAGTTTGCATCAAAATCAAGGAACATATAATCTTGGATGGCCACAACAAAATCACACACAATAACATGTACAAAGTTTAGCAAAGAGTAACTTGTGTAGTGTGTGCAACTAGCAAAAGCTTAAGAAACATGTGAGGTGATATGTGAATAGTAATCAATCACAAAGTCTACAAAATTCATCACATAGAATTTGAAAGAGACTATCACCTAAAGAGTTACATCATATAACTCTCACATCTCCTAAATTAAAAGCTTGCAATCATGTAAGTTTCTTGATTTGCCTCATTATTCAATTTAATTGATTAGAAACTTAATAAAAGCCGGGATAATGTACATACCAATTTTATGAATTGTGAAAGTATTATAGCCCAATAATGTACACACCAATTTTAATTAGAGGCTACACCTTATGTTCTTTTTGTGCATGTGCTACACTTTCTCGAGCACAAAATCTTACGATATGCACTAAGGTGTTCATGATTGGCTAATAAACAGTGGTGAGATGGTTATTTATGCCTTTCTCAATAAGTTCAAGTCCAACAATCAAAGGCATGTGACTTCAAGATCAAGACAAAGTGATCACAAACTATAAACATCTTCCCACACAACATGCACAACAAAACTTTAGCTAGTAAAGTGCAATAAATAAGCTCATCTAAGCTAAACAAAGTACATAAACATGTTATGTAAAGATAAATATGGCCAACCTTAATTATAAATCCAAGATATATAATACAAAACACATAAAAATATTTTTTGGTTTAAAAAAATTTTATGACCAAAAACAAAAAGCACACATTATTCTAAATGAATAAAAATGCAAATGTAATGCATGACAGTGCTTAACTAAGCTATAGAGGGTACACAAACAAGAAATATCAATTTCTTAATTAACCCATGAGTACATGTACAAACTAGTACATACTCAAACAAAATCAGAAAAAGCTTAGCACTTATAGACCACATACTATTCAAGTTTCTCCACAATGTCAAGTATGTTCTAAATAAAGAGAGATATCATAATTCATGTAATCCTCAAAACAAATGTTTTTGGATTTTTTTTTTATAAAAAAAAACTAAAAAACAAAACAACCATAAACAAAAACCAAACATGTCCACAAATATTTGAAAAAATTAAATCAGGGACAAGTCAACAACACTCACCTTAGAGAATCTTTTCTCACCCATATAGCACGAGTCTTCGGCTTTGTAGGTGAAAATCCATGAGAAGCTGAGTGTATTTGAGGAATTACACCAATCTTCTGAGAAAGACTGAAATCCTGCAATTTCCTTTCACAAGCCAACAAGCTTAAATTTTTCAAGAGAATATGAAACAATTTATTTGGACTTATGGCAAGAGAAATATCATCACATGTCCTAGATTGAAACACAGAATGCTTAAATTTCAATTTATGACAATTAGGACGAATGTGACCAGAGACACCACAAAAGTGACAAACAGGAACAAATTTAGGAACATCAGTATTCCTAACAACAAATCTAGTCTCAGATTTTGGTTTTTGCCTCAACAAAGAACAATTTGGTCTAATATGACCAACAACACTACAAAGGTGACAAGTAGGCACAAAAACAGATTTCTTTTGCACAATAGCAGTAGGTTTAGACATAGGTCTAGAAACATCAGCGTCTACATCAGAACTTTTACCTTTGTCTAACCTAGCAAAATAAGCCTTTTCTTTATTATTCCTCTTGAAAGGAGGGATATAAACTTTTTCAGCTTTAGGCTTAAGAGAAACAGAAACATTTCTGTTATCAGCAGCAGGCTTGGTATCAGTCAAATTTTCAATTTTAGCTTTAGATTCAGCTAACTCTTGTTCCAAGCTTTTCATCTTCTCATCTTGAGAGGAAATTTGATTTCTCAAAAATTTATTCTTTTTATTAGATTCATCTAATCTAACAATCAATTCCTCTTTTTCAAGATTAGCCAATTTTAACTCTTCTTTAAATTTCTTAGCAATTTTCAAAGACTTAGATAATTCCTTACGAAGAGTTTCAAAGGCATCAATAAAATCAACAGAAACAACAGTGTCCTTTTTATTCAAATCTTCACAATCAAAAACAGTAAGACACTTCAAATTATCCATGATAACAGGGATCAAGGATCAACTCTTAGATCAAAGGATCTAACACAAAAGAGCTACCTGCTCTGATACCACTTGTCAGTTCGTTTAGACCCCTTAAACCCAACAGATTAACCTAGAGAATTAGCCAAGTTATTAACTTAGGTAATTTAATTAAAACTAGGTTAACACAGTTAAGCAAAAATAACAAAGCAGCGGAAAAATAAACAACACAAAGATCTGATGACCCAGGAAACCACACCGGTAAAAACCTAGGGAGGATTTGACCTAGCTATCCTCAAGGTAAACTGAATCCACTATGAAAGAATCGAAGTTTACACAATAGACTTAGACCACTAACGTCTTATTGCTACCCAAGTGTAGGAAACTTACTACCATGACCCCATGATAGCTCCGAGATCCACGGACTCCTTCTTTCCGGAATTCTTCAACAAATCCACAAGCGCACCTGCTTGTGACTCCAAGACCACCCTTGAAGGTTTAGATCATCAGCTCCTTTGATGACTAGAGAAGGCAGCAACTTCAGCAATACCGGATCTTGAGATTCTTCAAGGAACAACACCGGTAGAAGTAATAAGAGAGGTTTTAGGAACAAAACCCTAAATACAAAAGAGGCACACTCTTTTCTCTCTAAAAAGCCTTATAAAAAACGTGCTTAGGGTTTCCTTTATATAGTGGGAGAAGTAGATTTGAAACCCTAATCCTTAATGGGCTAGAACTGCTGTTTGGGCCAACTTAAAATTCTGCAGATACGATTCTCGATCGATCGAGCCTGTCTTTCGATCGATCGAACCAGGCAGATTCTGAAATCTTCTTTCTGCAGCTTACATGTTCTTGTGTGCTCACGATTTGCCAATTGTTCTAAGCTTTTAGAACCTAACAATTTTATATCTCCGTTAAGAGATTATGAATTTCATCTTGAGAATATATGTTCCATCAACACTAAATACGGCTTCCCAACATACTGAGGTTTTGACCGTAACTTATAGATCTCACTCTTGATATATCAAAGCAACCTACATCTCATGATCAAGTCCGTTATTCTCTCAGGATTTTGAGTTGATGTAAATAGAAGTTGTGAGATTTATTATTCAATTTGACAGTCGTTAGGAGAATAATAAATCTCACAGCGGTCTAGTTCAATATGTCTTAACTCTTAAAACATATCAACATATCAACTAGAAATCTCCATTTCCATGATCAAGACAAATCATCTTAGTTGATATGTTATAGTCTTCGCAGAAGAAACACCCAATTTCATCACCGACTACGAACTAAAATTCTGAGTTTACAAAGAACTTATGATTTATATCTTCTGTGACTAAATCACATAAATCACATACGATGCATCTTATGGACTAAGATAATGTCCCATTAGTTCATTTATAAATAGTCTCATATAATTAAACAATTTAATTATTTATGACATGCCAATAAATTGGATTTTAGGGCATAAACCCCAACAATCTCCCACTTGTCCTCAAAGACAATTTACCATATATCCAACACTTATCTCCCTTTAGAGTAATTCATAGTCACTCTAAGGCAAGGTTTGGAAACAAGTTTCAGTTAGATTTGTTGCATAAATTATCTTTTCTACTACTACTTACGTATTCATATCTCTCTAATGAGATAATACTTATGCTTAATGTGTATCTTCACCACTAGGATGAACATATATCTTGAAGTCCAACTTCATGAATCACAATCAAACTACAAGTCAGCATTTGTACATCTAGTAACAATCAAAACCTCACTTTTGTAGACAAGCATATAATCCCCCATTCTCCTAAGATATATTAATATATGCTTTACTCTCACTAAATTAAGTGATCTTTGATTCAATTGATATTTTCTTACTATGCCCACCGCAAAATAGATATTTAGCCTAGTATATAGCATAGCATAAAGACTTCCTATTGATATGATATTAGGAACCATCTTAATATGCATTTCCTTTTATATATCTTAGGACTATAGTCCTATATAAAGGAACTTCAAACTTAAAAGGAAAGAATCCTTTCTTGAAGTATTACATGCTATACTTGGCTAGTATCTAATCTATTTAAGCAGTTTGAGATAAACTCAATATCCTAATTTCTGAATTGTAACAAAGTTTAAATTCTTAAGATATGACTAGTCTTTCCCAAGTACTTTATATTAAACTGGATTAGACAACAAAAACTCTATTGATGACAATATCTCTACATCATTCTAAATGATTAGAATGTCATCAACATTCATTAAGAAATTTATTATTCTATATAGCTTTCACACACATAAGGCCTTTTAATACTTGATCAAAATCAAACAAATTGATTGCTTGATCAATGATGATATTTTATGATTCAAATGCTTGCTTTAATCCTTAAACGGAATTTAAGCAACTTGCATTCTAAGTACTACTGTTTCTTTGCTATGTACAAGTCTAGTTACATCATATAGATGTCTTCCTCAAGATTGCTACTAAAAGAAGCTTTCTTGATATCCACTACCATATTTCATCCTAATGAACTATAATGGATAAGAGAATCTTGATAGAGTCAATCTTGTCTATTGGTGAAAAAATATTTTCATAATCGAACAATTTTTTTCTGAATAAACCTTTTCGCCATTGGTCTTGACTTTGAAGGTTTGCACGTTCAAATCTATCAATCTCATTTACTTGTAGATCTATTTGAAAACAATAGGCCTAATGCCATTAGGCGCCTCTATAAGTTCTAGACTTCAAATAGAATCCAATTCTATTCACATAACCTTGATCCAATAATCCATATTCAAATCATCTATTGCCTTTACGTAGGATCGAGGATCAAATTCATATCTTTGTGGAATAACTTCAAAAGTTTATCCTAGAAGTATGAACTTACATGGTAATAAATAATCCTCCTACTACGATATTGTACCAGTGTACTAGCTATACATTTAGAATAATGCCTTGTGGTATATCTAATACAAGCATCTCATTTCTAAATGTATTTTATAGTTGTCTTTCAACAAATTCTGAAATTTTTCTTCTAGAACAACTATACGTTTTGCTTTAAGATTATTCATATAGTTGTCATCAAGAACTTTGTATTTGTACTATACAAACATCTTATTTTCTTTATGACTACCAAAACAATCTTTTGCAATTCCTTTTGGATACCCATCGTAAACACACATTTTTCTACCTTTTGATTTCAATTTGTTAGACTTCCTTTCTAGCACAAGTGCTGGGCATCTCCAAAAGTGGAAGTATCATTTACTAGGTTTTCACCTAATCCACGATTTGACAATTGTCCTAGGAACAAACTTTTCAAATCAACTTTAGAAAATGTATAGTAATTATTAGAGTACATCTTCAAAAGAAATAAGCAAATGGAAATACTTATCATGTGCTTTACTATTTCTAAAAGAGTCTTATTCATCCTTCATGTATGTGCTGACTTAAAGAAGTCATTGGAAATTTATTCCTTTACAATAAAGGAGCCCTAGATCTTATTATCCTCTAAATAGAATTCATAGACTGGGAATATAACAAAATAATGGTTCTGAAAGTCCATCTTTCACCAATCTTGAATATCATTTAGATTAATAAGATCTAGGCATAAGTGCCAAATACATACAATAACAAAGGATGGAAACTTTCTCATTAAAAAGTAAAACATGTAAATTTCCATCTAGAAAATAATCATGGACAATGCTTAGCTTTACCAAAACAGAAAAACTTTCTTTTTGGTCATGCTTTTGAGTAAAATTTCCTTTTGGCAACTACTAGGGCAAATTGCTTGTCCAACTGTTTGGTATTATAATTCATCTCCTTATCACCCTTACCTTTCGGTTCAGGCTAAGAATTTGAATTAAATCATATTGAACCTAGCCTTAGCTTTTAGGATGACTTCCGTTACGTAGAACTCACTCATCAATTCAGATAACATAAAAATAATTTATTTTGAAAACAATCTGAATTGATCAAATGATTCTAACAAGGACTTGTGGATCATATTCATATGAAATTAACATTTAATCTCTTCATCCAAGAATTCCAATTAATTAATAAAATTAAAACATTTTCATAAAATGATATAGAGTTGGAACTCTTTAAGCTTTTCTTAGCACTCAATATGATTCAACCAAACATCTCATTTAGACTTAATATAAAGTCTAAGTCTAGTACTATCTCTTACATATCACGTTGTAGCACAATTGAGATAAAAGCCAATGTTACATTTTAGCATTTCAATGGAAACTATGATTAAATCATAAGCTATCTTCCATCAATGCGTCATGCATAGGAAATTATGACAATGCTGAATCAAAACATATTTATGTACTTCAGCTCCTTAAAGTACCATGACCAAAATTATTTCTTAGTTAATGTGATTCAATTAAAATAGTAGCTAGAGAACAAAATTTATGACAACTTTATTTTGAGACTATGCACATAATTACAGGGACATTATATTTTGCATCCATAACCATAGAGTATGAAACCCAAAAAATACTATAGTAGGTGCAACGACAACCTAATCCCGCAATTAATATTCCTCAGAAGCGAGGTCATACCAATCACCATGATAAGGCGAGAAATATTCTCATTATTGATGCTATCATGGTAACTCTTACCAAACAAAAATAATTTGCCGCTTTTCCTTTGGCCTCCAAGTAATAATGACATAGCTCATTTGGGAGGTTAACATTACACTTAGTCTAGTGTATACCATTATCTAGAATCATGTGTAGCCACATTTCGTCTCCCTTATAGTGTTTAAACTTATAGTACCATGAAACAAAACACCCTCCTTTGGGATCGCAAGGCATATATGCCAAGACGAGGTGCTTGTTCACACTACTTTAAACAGGTAAGTTCAATCTTGTAGTACTATGAAATAAACACCCTCTTTTGGAATCGCGAGGCATATACGCCAAGACGAGGTGCTTATCCACACTACTATGAACCGATAATGGAGGCCGTGAGATCCAACTCTTGTATCTCTCTCCCACTAGAATTTTTAAAACAAGTGGATTGTCATGAAATCATTGTGATCTAATCACAATTTTAACCCTACACATCAAATGTGTTTAATTTTTTAAATTCAATGTGATGTTACTAAGTCACATCACAAAAACGTAACGAACAGTTGCGCAATCACAAAGAAGTTTAACCTTGTAATCCGTGAAGTAAATACCCTCCGCACGGAATGCAAGACTCGAAGTCAAGACAAGGTATCTATTCACATTACAATGAACTTAACAAAAGGGTTATTTCAGCACTCCCACTCATTATTTGAGTTTTTCTTAAATAATTGTGATCCCATCACAACTAATAACCTTGAACTTGTTGAAGACTCTAATCTTATTAGAATCACTAACTAAAATGGAAGTCCTAAACTATTTTGGATTCCTTAAACTCTAATGGATCAAAAATTAGTTATAAGGAACTCTATCCTTAATTTACTACATAAAAAGTTCTAATCTAATTAGAAAATATATATACCTTTTAATTAAGCTTTAATCTCATTAAAACTTCTGATTAAAATAAATTAAGGACTTTTAATCATACAACAATTCCAATCTCATTAGAATGTTTCTTAAAAGACAAGTCCTAAACTATTTAGGACTAAGAGTTCTATTTAACCAATATCTTTGATCTCATTAGGTCTTTTAGTTAGAACCATGTGTTATCTCATTCAACATTTCCTTACACTTTACATTTGAAAATATTCAAAATTCCCTTCAAATACATTTTTGCGGGTATCTCACGACTAAGCACTTCCCGCAAAAACGATATAAAGCCAAACATTGAAAACACAAAAAATCAAATAGAAACTTTTGCTACTGCCTCGCGACTTTGTCACTAGTAAAGCTTACCCGCAAAAAGTTTTTGTCTTCAGAATCATTTTTTGCGAGTAACTTCGCGGGAAGCTAACCCGTGAAAAACCCGTGTTTTCAGTTTTTCCAAAACAGTTGAAAAAAGTTTTCAACGATTTTTCATGAACAAACAACTAACATATGAACATAATATGCAGAATTTGATATCAAAACTGAATTCCATTGATGCTATAGCCATAAAGATGAATTTAACATACTTAAATTCAGATTTAAACAACATCATAACATCAATATCAGTTTTTATTAAATCATAGTTTCGACAACCATGTAGAAAATTAAATGCATATATAATCTTCTAACATCATGAAACTATTATCTTTAATTCCAAAATTCACAAAACATGTTATACAGATTTGAAATTGAAGACCGCTCTGATACCATTTGTTGGAAAAATAGGTGTATGTATCACATACAAAACATACGCAGCGGAAAATTAACGAATCTACTTCATTCGCAATTGATAACATGCACAATGAGAGTTTCAGAATTTAAGAACAAGAAAGCGTACCTTGGTGCAGTGAAATTCAAAACCAAAAATTAGAAGTTCTTGGGAAGACTTTTAATCTTCACTCCAATTCCACTTAATGCCCAAGATGTGTGGTCTCTCAATCAGTTTCTAAGGAGTAAACAAGGGTGTCACGCCCCGAACCCAATGACAAAGATAGGCACGTGACAATTGCCGCACGCTTATAAAGTAAGCACTCTACAAGTGTGCAAGGCCTTTTTAGCAACTAAAATTTATCCTCAAAAATTAAATCAATAAATTCAAAATACCTCAACAATTCCATTATGAATAGATCTCTAATAATTTAGTAGGAACAAAATCCAAATTTCAGGTACATAATGCCAAGTGGCCAATAAATACAAAAATATTAGAAGAGCATCCAATCCTAAAATCACTAAGCCTCCTTTTTCTGCTTACAACACAACATCCAAACTCCCAACACTTACTACTCTTCACAATCTGAAACAGGAAGGGGAAAAGGGGGGGGGGGGGGTGAGTTGACAACTCAACAAGTAACCCAAGTCTTAAAAAGTTCTATCAAGAGAAAATAGATCTGTAAAATAATAATAATTTGGATGTAAATCAAATATTTTAAATCTTACAATGTATCGTAGATGGATTAGAAAAATAATCAGTTTTCCATATATAACAAAGTCATACTTTACAATAGGTTCCAAAAACACTTAAGCAGTTTTAAGGACTCAAAATAGTTCACATACTCAACGTAATTTATATTCTTAATGATCTTATGACTATGGTCACGCTATATCCCTGTGACTGGGCATCAGAATACCAATGAATAACCCCCATTGGCTGGGTATTAGAGTACCAATGAATAACCCACATTGGTTTGGGTATCAGAATACCAATGAATAACCCCCATTGGTATGGGTATCAGAATACCAATGAATAACCCCCATTGGTTGGTTTGGGTATCAAAGTACCAATGAATAACCCCCATTGGCTGGGTATTAGAGTACCAATGAATAACCCCCATTGGTTGGGTATCAGAGTACCAATGAATAACCCCCATTGGTTTGGGTATCAGAATGAATTCATAGTCAAATTGTTCATAATCATATGTAAAAATCATAGTTTCTAACAAAAATATCTTATTCAAACACATTTATATAATCATATCTTCAATATTCAAATCTATTTGTGATATTTCTATATTATTTACTTTAAAATCATTACAGCTATAAAACAATTAAATAAAATAAACCTTATATTCAAAACTCACATGTATTTGTGAAAATTCTTTACCCTTTACTTTGAATCAGTATAGCTAAAAACAATTAAATAAACTACATCACATATTCAATAATCAAATATATTTAGGATAATTCTTTACTTAAATTCAGTAATACAATAGAATAAAATTGTAACAATTGTAAACAATTTTTAGTAATTTAAAATACGTAAAATAAAACCAATTAGGATAAGGTTACTTACCTCTAAAAGCCATACTAAAAGGAGCTTCCCCATAACACTTCTTCTAAAATCCTTAAATATCACCTAGAACAATTTTCAAATATTTTTACTCAATAATCAAAATAATTTTAAAAATATAACTTATAATGGTACCTGATCAAAAGACTATAAAAATATCTCATAATTATCTGCTTATCTCGCACCAAAAGTTTCCCTACTGTAATGCTTTTCTTTATATATATTCTGCCACCCTTATACCTTATAAGATAAGACTATAGCCTAGAAATAGTAGGCTATGTCATATAATACAAGACATCTACTTCTCCTTCATATTTTATATATATATATATATATATATGTAACTTGTCAGACGTCACCTACCCATGCATACTTGATCTTTCTACTTTTTTTTTTTTTTTTTTTTTTTTTGTGCGTTAGAGACTTCAATTCCACCTTGACTTTTCCTATTCACCAAATCCACAATTGGGTATTGCTTCGTGCAGAACCGCCTTACCTTGTGCAACTCCCATCTACACTTACACGCATGACAAAATAGTGGCATAGGAAAAATCACAATACCGAGGCAGAAAAATCTGCAATACAACGTCTAGTGTGTAACACCCCAAACCTAAATCAAGGATTTAGATGCATAACCTGTTTTAGAAATAATCAACAATAATATAATGGAACAGAGCGTAATTAATTATCCACAAATAAACTTCTATCCAACATCAACTCTCCTATGAAATCCATAAAAACACAAAATCCTTCACAATAAAGTCTCCAAATACAATCTCAAAATAGTTCCACAATTGTCAAACTCATTGTCCCAAAGAAAAATATACTAAAATAATTCACCAACTAACAAAGCTCCAAAAGAAGTCCTCAATCTAAGGTTCCATTGATCTATCATCAAAGGACATTCCATTGCTCAAATCTGAAAGGGTGGAAAAAGGGGGTGAGCTAGGAGCTCAATAAGAGATTACATAACATGAGGATGTCTTTCAAAACAAAACATTAGTATCATTGACAAAATATAGTCTTCACAAAACACTTACAAATAGTTTTAACAGTAATATAATATATTCTATAAAACCGTTAAAAATAAAACATTTCACTATAACGCTGTAATCTGTAAATTAAATAATAACCACTTTAATATGCCAATATGCACTAAATAGTTAGAAACAATTTATTAGGAAAATAACTAATTTTCCACTTACAAAGTTCTGTAGAAATAAAACAGTAGTTCGATATGGATATTATTAGTCAAACACAGACAAAAGCTGCTAAACACTTGGTGGGTGATTCCCATGGGAACAATAACACTAACCTCAAAGAGGCAACACTAGCTCCAAAGAGCCACAGTAACACTGCACCACACCACACTAACACTACATCAGCCGAAGACCAACACTTAACCCTGTGTTGGCAAAGGTTGCAGACTGTCTAGTTGACCATTTGAAACATTCTTGACATATACAGTTTCATAATAATATACAATAAATAATAAAATTCGAGAATGTGCAAAGCACTAACAATGGTATAAGTTTTTGGAACTTCACTTTTGCAATTATATATATATATAGATAAATATATTTTTACCACGTGTATATATATATATATATATTTATTCATGTATATATACGTCCTGAGAGACGTCATGTGCTGAAGTCTACTTACCTCAAATCACCAAAACACGATAGATCTCAAGTATCCAAGCCGATGTCACTTGAACCTAAAACACAAATAGATGATTTTGCTGCGTTAGGCCATACTTACATCATTTATATAAACCATTCGTGCTATCCCTCTTCCAAAATCACACATGGACCCTTTATACATCATAATTATATATATTAGATCCTAACAATGCTTCTAACCAAGGGCCTAACATTAGTATTTAATATATTACCACTAGATCCGAGATAGTCCACAAGTATCAATATGACTACATCTCATGATAATCTATGCAAATTGGATGTAGGGAATTCGTTTTCAGTGGGGTATACTTGATATCATGAAGTTGTATGGCTCATCATTCAATATATATATCTATGTTTCAATTCTTTACTCTCTACATATGAGTACACGTAGAGCATCTATACACCATCCAAGGACAACTATAACCGCTTAACCATATAGCATGAGATGCTACTCCACGGACATAATTGAGGTTCCAATACAAAATCGAATGGTGCATGTATATAATAATAATTCCATGATACTTTTATTCTATGCCATTGTTAGTATAATACCAATATTTCAAACAGCCTTGAGACGAAAATTCCCTTAATCAAAAGTGTCCAACGAAATCAAATAGGCTTGCATAGATCAATTGTTTACCTCAAATACAGAATAACGTTTGCTGGCTGCCCTTCAAGCGCACGGCCTTCAATCCTTTTGGTTTGAGAAACCCTAAACTCTACTCTAACTCTTTATACGCTAATTACTAAATTTTTTTTTTTTTGGTTGTTGTTGTTGTTTCACTCTCTGCCTTTCACGTAGGAAACCCTAACTTTCAGCTTTACACGTTAAAACTGTTCCCTACATTGGCTGGAAATTAAACTCATAATAAGGTTATTTACATAGGCTAGGACTCTAAAGAATTCCAATAACACTTAAACTCCTAATCCAACTAGGTTTTAATCTCTTATCCTTTTCCTTAACTGGTAAGGAGACCAAAATTTAAATTTGAATAAACCACCAAAATAACTATTCACGTTACCCCTTATTATTATTATTATTATTATTATTATAGAAAATCATAATATAAAATAATGTCTCCTCCAAAATAAATTAAGAAATTCATCAATCCACTCTAGAAGCAATTAAATTAAATTTAAGTGAGACGGGTGTTACATAGTGTACCAAAAATAAATCTAAGCCTATATACTTTTGCATCATTTTAACTCTGGAATAAATTTAATAATTTTACTGCTAATCAAAATACCCATATAAAAAGTACTCTAATTCTAATTAAAGTTTAGATTTGATAATAGAGAGATTCTTAGGTTCTTACCTCAAGAGTATAGTCAATTTTTCTATGCTTCAATCCTTTGAGTAGTCTCCTCTCTCAAAAATATCTCCCCATATACATTGACATAATAAGCTTATATAGCTAGGGTTTCAACCTTATTTTCTAAAAACCCCTTAAAAATATCAATAATAAAATTGACCCCATAAACCAATTTACTTAAATAACCTTTCTTTTAATCAATTTTTTTTTTCTTCAGGATATTACAAAGGGATTGTCCAAGACTCACATACAAACCATTTCATTCCTTGTGTAATCTTAAAAAAAACTTATGAAAAGGCTCTCCTTTTTGAACATCTGAAATTCTATATGTTTCTCTCTTTATATACAACTGATTATCTAATTGGGCTAGCCTTTTGGGCCATTCCAATTGGGCTCTAGTGTGTGGCTTGGAGTGGGACCAAAAGGGAACAAATAAGACTCTAGCTCCAATGAGCCTTGGGCTTTTCTGTCAACTCTTAACAAGTCCAAAGTTACCATTAATTATATTCAATACCACTATATGAATATAATTGCACTCTAGGCTTTATTAATAAATTATATCTTAAGACTTTATTATACATGTAACGCCTTCATTAAAATATTCGTAGTAATACAAAGTCATGAATATAGACTGCCACTTTGAAGATTATGTTAGGATATGTGCCCTTAAATCCTATTGTATGATGCTATGTATAATATTATGTATGACATTATTTGGGAAATGATGTATGACTTAATATTATGTTTAATAAAGTTGTTTTATTCTTATCTAAAATAATGGTAACATGAATATTCGGACATTATCAAATAGTCCATGAGATGCATAGTATGTGATTTATGTGATTTAGTCACAGAAGATATAGATCACAAGTTCTTTGTAAACTCAGAATTTTGGTTCGTAGTCGGTGATGAAATTGGGCATTTCATCTGCGAAGACTATAACATATTAACTACGATGATTTGTCTTGATCATGGAAGTGGTGACTTCTAGTTAATATGTTGATATGTTTTAAGAGTTAAGACATATTGAACAGGACCGCTGTGAGATTTATTATTCTCCTAACGATTGTCAATTGAATAATAAATCTCACGACTTGTATTCACATGAACTCTTAATCCTGAGAGAATAATGGACCTGATCATGAAATGTGGGTTGCTTTGATATATCAGGAGTGAGATCTAAAGTAACGGTCAAAACCTCAGTATGTTGGGCAGCCACATTTAGTGTTGATGGAACATATATTCTCAAGATGGAATTCATAGTCTCTTAACGGAGATATAAAATATTTCCTTGAGATAAGTTTAATAGGTACAGTTATTCAGAGAGTTAGGCCTAACCACTTTAGTAAGACTAAAGTATATATTTATGAAATTAGATTTCATAAATATATGGTGAATAACTCATAAGGATTAAACCGGGTACTCAAGGATTAAGATGTAGTAATTCACAAAGTGGCAGTCTATATTTATGACTTTGTGTTACTACGAATATTTTATGAAGGGGTTGCATGTATGATAAAGTCTTGGGATATAATTTATTAATGAGGCCTAGAGTGCAATTATATTTATATAGTGGTATTAAATATAATTAATGGTAACTTTGGACTTGTCAAGAGTTGACGGAAAAGCCCAAGGCCCATTGGAGCTAGTGTCTTATTTGTTCCCTTTTGGTCCCACTCCAAGCCACACACAAAAGCCCAATTGGGAAGGCCCAAAAGGCTAGCCCAATTGGATAATCAGTTATGTGGAGAGAAACATACAGAATTTTATATTGTATGAAATGGTTTGTATGTGTAAGGTAATGAAAATAAGGAAGAGAGACACTCTTTCATATTCTCTCTAGAAACATAGAATTGATTGAGAGACCACACATCTTGCGCATCGAGTGGAATTGGAGTGAAGATTGAAAGTATTCCCGAGTACTTCTTCATTCGGTTTTGAAATTCACCGCATCAAAGGTACACTTTCTTGTTCTTATATTCTGAAACTTACATAGTGAATGTTATCAATTGCGAATGAAGAAGATCCGTTTATTTTCCGCTGTGTATGTTTTGTATTCGTTACAAACATGATGATTTCCCAACAGATTACTACATCTTAATCCTTGAGTATCCGGTTTAATCCTTAATGTTATTCATCACATATTTATGAAATCCAATTCCATAAATATATACTTTAGTAACTCCTTACTAAAGTGGTTGGGCCCAACTCTCTGAATAACCAAACCCATTAAACTTATCACAAGGGAATATTTTATATCTCCGTTAAGAGATTATGAATTCCATCTTGAGAATATATGTTCCATCAACACTAAATGTGGCTGCCCAACATACTGAGGTTTTGACCGTAACTTGTAGATCTCACTCCTGATATATCAAAGCAACCTACATCTCATGATCAAGTCCATTATTCTCTCAGGATTTAGAGTTGATGTAAATAGAAGTCGTGAGATTTATTATTCAATTGATAGTTGTTAGGAGAATAATAAATCTCACAGCGGTCTAGTTCAATATGTCTTAACTCTTAAAACATATCAACATGCCAACTAGAAATTTCTATTTCCATGATTAAGACAAATCATCTTAGTTAATATGTTATAGTCTTTGTAGATGAAACGCCCAATTTCATCACTGACTACGAACTAAAATTCTGAGTTTACAAAGAACTTGTGATTTATATCTTCTGTGACTAAATCACATAAATCACATACGATGCATCTTATGGACTAAGATAATATCCCATTAGTTCATTTATAAATAGTCTCATATAATTAAACAATTTAATTGTTTATGACATGCCAATAAATTGGATTTTAGGGCATAAACCCCAACATCTATAACTGCTTTTTAAAAATGGAAAACATGGCTTTTTCACGGGTAAACTTCCTGCGAAGTTATTCGTGAAAAATGCCTCAGAAGAACAAAACATTTTACAGGTAAGCTTTACTTGTGAAAAAGTTGTGAGACAGTGGCGAAAATTTTTGCCTGAATTTTGTGTTTTCACTTTTTTGCCTTAACCCATTTTTGCATGAAGAGCTTAGTCGTGAGCTTCTCGCGAATATGCATTTGAAGGTAATTTTGAATTTTTCCTAAGTGTTTTCAACTATATAAAGTGCAAGGCTGTGTGTAATTAGACTACACATGTTTATATAAATAAAAACCTTTAATTTAAAACATCTAGTGGGAGAAAGATACAAGGGATGGATCTCATAGCCTCCATTATCGGTTCATAGTAGAGTGAAATATATACTTTGTCTTTGCTTCAAGCTTATCATTCCATGCGGAGAGTATTTATTTCGTGGTCCTACAAGATTGAATTTCCTAATTTATAGTGGTTTGATCAAACACCTTGTCTTAGCTCTAAGCTTTGCATTCCATGCGGAGGGTGATTTGATTATGGTACTACAAAATAAACCTGTTAAGGGGATGAAATGTGGCTACACATGATTCTAGACAATGGTATACACCAGACTAAATATTATAGTATCCTCTATGCGAAGTTCTTACTATTATTATTTAAAGGCCAAATGTATAACGGCATGTTATTAGTGTCTGATAAGAGTTATCATGATAGCACTAATAATGAGAATAGTCCTTAATCAATCATAGTATTTAATGTTCACTCTATGCTGAGGGATATTGAATATGGGATTGGGTTGTCGTTGCATATATTATATTGTGGTTTTATTAAGGTTCCATACTATATGTTTATATGCTAAATTGATAATGTCCAGCTTACTTATTATATTCATGTTTATTATTTTCAGATTTGATCATGGCATCATTTACCACACTTGTTACTGTTCTTAATCAAAACAAACTGACTGGATCCAACTATGTTGATTGGAAAATAAATTTGGACATTGTACTTATAGCTGAAAAGCACAAATATGTGCTTACTCAACCTTGTCCTAGCATTCCTTCATTAGATGCTCCTCCTGAGGAAAAACAACGATATGATTAATGGCAGAAATCTAATGAGATGGCCAAGTGCTACATCTTAGCTTCTATCTCAAATGTTCTACAGCATCAAATGCAGCATGTAGAACTAGCTTCGGACATTATGCTAAGTCTGAAGGAGATGTTTGGTGAGCAAGGCTGTTCTGCAAGGCAAGAAACCATAAGGAAAATTTATAATACCAAAATGGCTGAAGGCAGTTTAGGGAGGAAGCATTGTCTTACGATGATCTCCAATCTGAATACACTAGAAGTTTTGGGTGCCGATATTGATGGAGAATCCCAAGTGAATATGATACTCCAATCACTACCGGAATCATTCAAGGAATTCAGACTCAACTATAACATGAACAAAAAGATTTATTCGTTGTCTGAATTAATGAATGAGTTGGTAGCGGCGGAAGACATCCTTGGTACTTGTAGCGTTGATGCTAATATGGGTGAAGCTTCTACTTCTCAACCTAAGTCAAAAGGCAAGGGTAAGAAGAAGAAGAAAAAGAAGGTCTTCACCGAGCAAGATGGTAAACAAATTGCCTTAGGGGTTGCCAACAAAAGAAAGAAGATCAATGGAAAGTGTTTCCACTGTGGTGAGAAAAGATATTGTAAGAGAAATTGTCCAAAATTCAAGGCTGCCAATAATAAAGGTATGAAAAGTTCATTCCTCCTTGAAATATGTTTAGTACAAAATCCCACAGATTCTTAGTGTGTGGATTCAGGTTGTACTAATCATATTCTGCAATTCTTTGTAGGGGATCTAGGAGACCAAAAGGCTTAATGAAGGAGAATTGTTTCTTACTTTGGCTGATGGGAGTAAGATTCTGATTGTAGCTGTTGAAGTTGTTAATTTATGTCTTGATTCTATGGTTTTAATATTAAAAGACTGTCTATATGTACGTTATGTTGGTAGGAATTTAATTTCTGCAACTTATTTAGGTAAACATGGATATTGTGTTATCCTTGAAGACAATGTTATAAAAAAGAAGGGTAAAGTGTTTATCTATTCTGGCAATAATGTGGTTGGTCTTTATATCTTAACTCCTGATAAGCATGAATTATATAAATCTGAATTAGATAATGACTCTCATTTGAAATCATTAAAGAGAAAGTTTCCTTCTTTTAGTGATGCATATCTTTGGCACTTGCGTTTGGATCATATTAATTCAAACAGAATTCAAAGACTTATCAAAGATGGAATCTTAGAGCCATTGGACTATGATGATTTTCCAGTTTGTAAATCTTGTATGGAGGGCAAAATGACCAAACGACCTTTTAATGCAATAGGTAGAAGTGCCCAAGAGATGCTAGAACTAGTACATTCAAATGTATGTGGCCCTATGTCAATCCAAGCAAGAGGTGGCTATGAGTATTTCATTACTTTCACTGATGATTACTCTAGATTTTGTTATGTGTACCCAATGAAACGGAAGTCCGAAGCCTTTGAAAAGTTCAAAGAGTTTAGGGCTAAAGTTGAGAATCAATTAGGTAAATGCATAAAGGCCATTCGATCTGATTGTGATGGCGAATACCTTCTTGGGAATTTTAAGGAATTTGAAAATGGGATTGTATCCCAATTGACTGCACCTAGAACTCCACAACAAAATGGTGTAGTAAAAAGACGGAATAGGACTATTTTAGATATGGTTAAATCCATGTTGAGTTATTCGACTTTACCAATTACTTTTTGGGGATATGCCTTAAATACTACAATGTATCTTTGGAATTTAGTACCTTTGAAGTCTATTCCTAAAACACCTATAGAGTTGTGGAATGGGTGTAAGCCTAGTATGAGACATCGTCATATTTGGGGTTGTCTAGCACATGTGTTAAAAGGAAAGTCTGACAAGTTACAGTCTAAAATAGAAGTGGTTTTCTTTGTAGGGTATCCAAAAGGAATTGTTGGAGGTTTATTCTATATTTATAAAGATAACAAAGTGTTTATTAGTACAAATGCCAAATTCTTGGAAAATGACTATATGAATGATTATACTCCTAGAAGTAGAGTTGTGTTAGCTGAAATGAATGAACCTATAAATGAATAACCAATGGATGAAACTAGAAATGATGTGGCTGTATTGGATACACCACAAGATACTTCTCATGAGATGTCTAGTACACAGGTGCCTCATCGTAGAGGGAGAATTGTTCGGCCTCCTATAAGATTTATAAGTTTGGGAGAAACTTATGAAGCTATCTCAGGACAGGCTAAATCAAATCCCTACACTTATGAAAAGGCAATGAATGATATAGATGCACACTGTTAGGTCAAAGCTATGAAATCTGAATTAGATTCCATGTATTCCAATCAAGTTTGGGATCTTGTAAATGCGCCTAATGGCAATAAACCTGTTGGTTGCAAATAGGTTTACAAGAGGAAGAGAGGGATAGATGGAAAGGTTGAAACCTTTAAAGCAAGGCTAGTGGTGAAAGGGTATACACAAAAAAAAAATGTATTGATTATGAAGAAACCTTTTCACCAGTAGCAATGCTTAAATCTATCAGAATTCTCTTATCCATTGCTGCTCATTATGATTATGAGATTTGGCAAATGGATGTCAAGACTGCTTTTCTAAATGACAATCTTGAAGAAGAAATCTATATGATGCAACTGGAAGGTTTCATAGCAAAGAACCAAGAACATATGGTATGCAAGTTGAAAAGGTCTATTTATGGACTTAAGCAAGCATCTAGGTCATGGAACATCAGGTTTGATCAAGCAATCAAGTCATTTGGTTTTGAACAAAATCTTGATGAACCATGTGTGTATAAAAGACATCAAGACAAAGCAGTAATATTCCTAGTGCTTTATGTTGATGATATTCTACTTATTGGAAATGATATAGCAGTAATGTTATCAGTAACGGTTTGGTTATCAAGTCAATTTGATATGAAGGACTTGGGTGAGATTAACTTTATTCTAGGGATCAAGTTTTGGCGAGATCACAAGAATAAGATATTAAGTTTATCACAAACTGGATATATAGATACGGTTCTAGAACAGTATAGCATGTAAAATTCCAAGAAAGGATTACTTCCTTTTAGACATAGAGTTCCTTTGCCTGATGACCAAAGGCCTAAGACTCAAGAGGAAGAAAATATGATGAGACAAGTTCCTTGTGCTTCTATAGTAGGAAGTCTCATGTGTGCCGTGCTTTGTACTAGACCAGATATCTGTTTTTCAGCTGGCATGGTTAGCTGATATCTATCAAATCCCGAACCAAAAACATTGGCAAGCTGTAAAGCATATTCTTAAGTATCTAAGGAGAACAAGAGATTATATGCTTGTTTACCATAGTGAGGATTTAATTCCCATTGGTTATATAGATTCAGATTTTCAATCAAATCTTGATTCCAGAAAGTCCACTTTAGGTTATGTGTTCACCTTGGGAAGTGGAGCCGTAAGTTGGAGGAGTGTTAACCAATCTTGTATTGTAGACTCCACCATGGAAGCCAAATATGTTGCCGCTTGTGAGGCGACAAAGGATGCTGTGGCTTAAGAAATTCGTTTTTGATCATGGTGTTGTGAGAATGGAGTAAGTTCCCATAACATTGTTTTGTGACAATAGTGGAGCAGTTGCACAATCCAAAGATCCAAGGAGTCACAAGAAAGGAAAGCGCATTGAGAGAAAGTACCACATCATTCAAGACATTGTTGCTTGTGGAGATACAGTAGTAGCAAAGACTGAAAGTGCAAATAATCTAGTAGATCCCTTTACTAAAGCCTTGCCTCAAAGGACTTTTAAGTCAAATTTAGAGGGAATGGGAGTTAGATTAGTGCATAATGGTCTTTAGGGCAAATGGGAGATTGTTAGGATTGGTGCCCTAACATCCTATTATACGATGCTATGTACGTTATTATGTACGACATTATGTATGACTTAATGTTGTGATTAATAAAGTTGTTTTATTAATATCTAAAATAATGGTAATTTGAAAATTCGAACATTATCATATAGTCCATGAGATGCATAATATGTGATTTATATGAAAAGTCACAGAAGATATAAATCACAAGTTTTTTGTAAACTCAAAATTTTAGTTCGTAGTCGGTGATGAAATTGGGTGTTTCATCTGCAAAGACTATTATAACATATCAACTAAGATGATTTGTCTTGATTTTGGAAGTGGAGACTTCTAGTTGATATGTTGATATATTTTAAGAGTTAAGACATATTGAACTGGACCGCTGTGAGATTTATTATTCTCTTGACGATTATCAAATGAATAATAAATCTCACGACTTCTATATAAATGAACTCATAATCCTGAGAGGATAATGGACCTGATCATGAAATATAGATTGCTTTGATATATCAAGAGTGAGATCTAAAGACACGATCAAAACCTCAGTATGTTGGGCAGCCACATTTAGTGTTGATAGAACATATACTCTCTAGATGGAATTCATAGTCTCTTAACGGAGATATAAAATATTCCCTTGAGAAAAGTTTAATAGGTTCAGTTACTCAGAAAGTTAGGCCTAACCACATTAATAAGAAATTACTAAAGTATATATATATGAAATTGGATTTCATAAATATATGATGAATAACTTAAAGGATTAAACCGGGTACTCAAGGATTAATAGGTAGTAATCTTCAAAGTGGCAGTCTACATTTATGACTTTGTATCACTACGAATATTTTATGAAGGGGTTTCATGTACAATAAAGACTTAGGATATAATTTATTCATAAGGCCTAGAGTGCAATTATATTTATATAGTGGTACTAAATATAATTAATGATAACTTTGGACTTGTAAAGAGTTGATAGAAAAGCCCAAGGCCCATTGGAGCTAGAGCCTTATTTGATCCCTTTTGGTTCCATTCCAAGCCACATACTAAAGACCAATTGGAAAGACTTGGGATATAATTTATTAATAAGGCCTAGAGTGCAATTATATTTATATAATGTTACTAAATATAATTAATGGTAACTTTGGACTTGTCAAGAGTTGACAGAAAAGCCCAAGGCCCATTGGAGCTAGAGTTTTATTTGTTCCCTTTTGGTTCCATTCCAAGCCACATACTAAAGCCCAATTGGAAAGGCCCAAATGGCTAGGCCAATTAGATAATCAGTTATAAGGAAAGAAACATACTGAATTTAGTAAAAACATGAAATTGTATGTATGTGAGTGCTGGACACTCTCTAATTCTCTCTTAAACAAACTTATATAACTGATTGAGAGACCATATTTCTTGGGCGTTAGCGGAATTGGTGTGAAGATTAAAAGTGTTCCCAAGTGCTTCTAATCTTTGTTTTGATATTTACCAAACCAAGGTACACTCTCTTGTTCTTATATTCTAAAATTTATATAGTACATATTATCAATTGCAAAAGAAGTCAATTCATCAATTTTTTACTACATATGTTTTGTATGTGATACAAACATGTATTTTACCAATAGCCTCTTGGTTATTGCCCATTCAGATCAAGGTAGAGAAGACCCTTGGTTGTCACTATTTAAGATTGAGATAGGGAAGCCACTCAATTGTCCTAGGTTCAAAGGTAGAGAAGTCACTTGGTTACCTTCACTTTAAATCGAGGTAGAGAAGCCCTTTGGTCATCATAATTCAAGATTCAGATAAAAAGCCTCTCAATCGGCCTAGGTTCCAAGATAAAGAAGCCCCTTGGTTACCTTCCACTCAGATCAAGGTAGAGAAGCCCCTTGGTCATCAAAATTCAAGAATGAGACAAAGAAGCCTTTTAATCTCACCAGGTTCCAAGGTAGAGAAGCCCCTTGGTCGTTGTTGGGAAAAATACATGTTTGTATCACATAAAAAACATACGCAGCGGAAAATTAACGGATCTACTTCATTCGCAATTGATAACATGCACTATGAAAGTTTCAGAATTTAAGAACAAGAAAGCGTACCTTGGTGCGGTTAAATTCAAAACCAAAGATCAGAAGTTCTTGGGAAGACTTTTAATCTTCACTCCAATTCCACTTAATGCCCAAGATGTGTGGTCTCTCAATCAGTTTCCAAGGAGAGAATAAGGGAGTGTCCAACACTCACATACAAACCATTTCATTCTTTGTGTAATCTTGATGAAAAGACACTTATGAAAAGACTCATCAAAGGACTTATTAAAAGACATATCCAAAGAACCTTATGAAATTCTGTATGTTTCTCTCCTTATATACAACTGATTATCTAATTGGGCTAGCCTTTTGGGCCATTCCAATTGGGCTCTAATGTGTGGCTTGGAGTGGGACCAAAAGGGAACAAATTAGACTCTAGCTCCAATGGGCCTTTGGTTTTTCTGTCAACTCTTGACAAGACCAAAATTACCATTAATTATATTCAATACCACTATATGAATATAATTGCACTTTAGGCCTTATTAATAAATTATATCTTAAGACTTTATTATACATACAAACCCTTCATTAAAATATTCGTAGTAATACAAAGTCATGAATATAGACTGCCACTTTGAAGATTACTACATCTTAATCCTTGAGTACCCGGTTTAATCCTTAATGTTATTCATCATATATTTATGAAATCCAATTTCATAAATATATACTTTAGTAACTCCTTACTAAAGTGGTTGACCCCAACTCTCTGAATAACCAATCCCATTAAACTTATCTCAAGGGAATATTTTATATCTCCGTTAAGAGATTATGAATTCCATCCTGAGAATATATGTTCCATCAACACCAAATGCGGCTGCTCAACATACTGAGGTTTTGACCGTAACATATAGACCTCACTCCTGATATATCAAAGCAACTTACATCTCATGATCAGGTCCATTATTCTCTCAGGATTTAGAATTGATGTAAATAGAAGTCGTGAGATTTATTATTCAATTGACAGTCGTTAGGAGAATAATAAATCTCACAGCGGTCCAGTTCAATATGTCTTAACTCTTAAAACATATCAACATACCAACTAGAAATCTTCCATTTCCATGATTAAGAAAAATCATCTTAGTTAATATGTTATAGTCTACGTAGATGAAACGCCCAATTTCATCACCGACTACGAACTACATTTTGAGTTTACAAAGAACTTGCAATTTATATCTTCTGTGACTAAATCACATAAATCGCATACTATGCATCTCATGGACTAAGATAATGTCTCATTAATTCATTTATAAATAGTCTCATATAATTAAACAATTTAATTATTTATGACATGTCAATAAATTGGATTTTAGGGAACAAACCCCAACAATCGTCACAATCCAAAATTGAGATAAAGAAACCTCTCAATCGCCTTAGGTTCCAAGATAGAGAAACCACTTGGTTACCTTCCACTCAGATTGATGTGTAAAAGCCCCTTGGTCGTCATAATTCAAGATTGAGATAAAGAAGCTTCCCAATCGCCCTAAGTTCAGATGTAGACATGCCCCTTGATTACCGTCCATTTAGATCGAGGTAGAGGAGCCCCTTCGTCTTCAAAATTCAAGATTGAGATAGAGAGCGCTCTCAATCACCCTAGGTTCCGAGGTAGAGAAGCCCCTTGATTACTTTCCATTTAGATCAATGTAGAGAAGCCCCTTGGTCGTCACAAATCAAGATTGAGATAGAGAAGCATCTTAATCGCTTCAAGTAGGTGGGTTGAGAAGTCCCTTCGTTACCTTCCATTAATATCGAGGTAGAGAAGCCCTTTGGTCGCCGCAATTCAAGATTAAGATAGAGAAGCCTCTCATTTGACCCAGGTTCCGAGGAAAAGAAGGCCCTTGGTCACCTTCCATTTAGATCGAGGTAGAGAAGCTTCTTGGTCTCTACAATTCAAGATTAAGATAGAGAAACCTCTCGATCGCCCCTGGTTCCCAAGTAGAGACGCTCCCTAGTTACCTTCCATTCAGATTGAGGTAGAGAAGACCCTTCGTCGCCAAAATTCAAAATTGAAATAGAGAAACCTCTCAATTGCCCCAGGTTTGAAGGTAGAGAAGCCTGTAGGTTACCTTCCAGTTAAATCGAGGTAGAAAAGCCGTTTAGTCATCGCAATTCAAGATCGATATAGAGTAGCCTCTTAATCGCCCTAGGTTCTGAGGTAGAGAAGCCCCTTGGTTACCTTTCATTCGGATTGAGGTAAAGAAGCCCCTTGGATGCCACAATCAAGATTAAGATAGAGAAGCGTCTCAATCGCCCCAAGTTCCAAGGTAGAGAAGCCCTTTGGTTACCTTTCATTCAAATCAATGTAGAGAAGCTCCTCGGTCACTACAATTAAGATTAAGATGGAGAAGCCTCTCAATTGTCCTAGGTTTCGAAATGAAGAAGCCCCTTGGTTACCTTCCATTAAGATCGAGGTAGAGAAGTTCCTTGGTCACCACAATTCAAGATTGAGATAGTGAAGCCTCTCAATCACCCTAGGTTCCAAGTTAGAGAAGCCCCTGCAGGAAAATTTGGTTTCTTATCTCATACAAAACACACAGCGGAAGCAACAAATATGGATCTATTTCATTCATGATTGATAACATGCACTATGTAAAATTCAGAATTTAAGAACAAGATAGCGTACCTTAGTGCGGTGAAATTCACAACAAAAGATTAGAAGTACTTAGGAACACTTTTAATCTTCACTCCAATTCTACTTTACGCCCAAGAAGTGTGGTCTCTCAATCAGTTTCTAAGGGAGAATAATTGAGTGGCTTCACTTGCACATACACACCACTTCACAATGATGTCTCTTTTTTCTTATGAAAAAATTCTGTATGTTTCTCCTTTTATAACCAACTAATTATCTAATTGGGCCTTTCCAATTGGGCTTTAGTGTGTGGCTTGGAGTGAGACCAAAAGGGACCAATAAGACACTAGCTCCAATGGGCCTTGGGCTTTTCTATCAACTCTTGACAAGCCCAAAGTTACCATTAATTATATTTAATACCACTATATAATTATAATTGCACTCTAGGCCTTATTAATAAATTATATCCCAAGACTTTATTATACATGCAACCCCTTCATAAAATATTCATAGTAATACAAAGTCATGAATGTAGACTGCCACTTTGTTAGTTACTACATCTTAATCCTTGAGTACCCGGTTTAATCCTTTTAAGTTATTCATCATATATTTATGTAATCCAATTCCATAAATATATACTTTAGTATATTCTTACTAAAGTGGTTAGGCCTAACACTCTGAATAACCAAACCCATAAAACTTATCTCAAGGGAATATTTTATATCTCCGTTAAGAGATTATGAATTCCATCTTGAGAATATATGTTCCATCAACACTAAATGTGGCTGCCCAACATACTAAGGTTTTGATCGTGACTTAAGATCTCACTCCTGATATATCAAAGAAACCTACACTTCATGATCAAGTCCATTATTCTTTCAGGATTAAGAGTTCATACAAACAGGAGTCGTAAGATTTATTATTCATTTGACAGTCGTTAGGAGAATAATAAATCTCACAGCGGTCCAGTTCAATATGTCTTATCTCTTAAAACACATCAACATATCAACTAGAAGTCTCCACTTCCATGATCAAGACAAATCAACTTAGTTAATATGTTATAGTTTTCGTAGATGAAATGCCCAATTTCATCACCGACTACAAACTATAATTCTGAGTTTACAAAGAACTTGTGATTTATATCTTCCGTGACTAAATCACATAAACCACATACTATGCATCTCATGAACTATATGATAATGTGTAAATATTCATGTTACCATTATTTTAGATAATAATAAAACAACTTTATTAATCATAACATTAAGTCATACATAATATCATACGTAGCATTATATAATAGGATTTAGGAGTATATATTCTAACAATCTGCCACTTGCCCTAAAGACTATTGTGCACTAATCTAACTCTCATTCCCTCCAAATGTGACTCAAAAGTCCTTTGTGACAAGGTTTTGGTAAAGGGATCCGCTAGATTACTTGCACTATCAATCTTTGCTACTACTACATCTCCTCGAGCAACAAAGTCTCAAATAATGTGGTACTTTCTCTCAATATGCTTTCCTTTTTTGTGATTCCTTGGATCCTTGGATTGTGCAACCGCTCCACTATTGTCACAAAACAATGTGATGGGAACTTGCTTCATTCTCACAACACCAAGATCAGAAAGGAATTTCTTAAGCCAAATAGCTTCCTTTGTCACTTCATAAGTAGCAACATATTCAGCCTCCATGGTGGAGTCCGCAATACAAGATTGCTTAACACTCCTCCAACTAATGGCTCCACCTCCCAAGGTGAGCACACAACCTGAAGTGGATTTTCTAAAATCAAGATCTGACTGAAAATATGAATTTGTATAACTAATTGGAATCAAATCCTCACTATGGTAAAGAAGCATATAACCTCTTGTTCTCCGTAGATACCTAAGAATTTGCTTTACAGCTTGCCAATGTTTAAGTCCTAGATTTGATTGATATCGGCTGACCATGCCAACTGAATAACAAATATCTGGTCTAGTACATAGCATGGCATACATGAAACTTCCCACTACAAAAGCATAAGGAACTTGTCTCATCATATTTTCATCCTCTAGAGTCTTAGGTCTTTGGTCATCAGACAGAGGAACTCCATGTCTAAAAGGAAGTAATCCTTTCTTGGAGTTTTGCATGCTAAACTGTTCTAGAACCTTATCTATATACCCAATTTGTGATAAACCTAACATCTTATTTTTGCGATCTCGCCAAAGCTTGATCCCTAGAATAAAGTTAGCTTCACCCAAGTCCTTCATTTCAAATTGGCTTGACAACCAAACCTTTACCGACGACATTACCCCTACATCATTTCCAATGAGTAGAATATCATCAACATAAAGCACTAGGAACATTACTACTTTATCTTGATGTCTTTTGTACACACATGGTTCATCAAGATTTTTTTCAAAACCAAATTATTTGATTGCTTGATCAAATCTGATGTTCTATGACCTAGATGTTTGCTTAAATCCATAAATGGACCTTTTCAACTTGCATACCATATGCTCTTGGTTCTTTGCTATGAAAGCTTCTGGTTGCATCATATAGATTTCTTCTTCAAGATTGCCATTAAGAAATGCAGTCTTGACATCCATTTACCAAATCTCATAATCATAATGACCAGCAATGGATAAGAGAATTCTGATAGATTTAAGCATGGCTACTGGCGAAAAAGTTTCATCATAATCAATACCTTCTTTTTGTGTATACCCTTTCACCACTAGTCTTGCTTTAAAGGTTTCTACCTTTCCATCTATCCCTCTTTTCCTCTTGTAAACCCATTTGCAACAAACAGGTTTAATGCCGTTAGGTGCCTTTACAAGATCCTATACTTAATTGGAATACATAGAATCCAATTCAGATTTCATAGCTTAGACCCAATGATGTGCATCTATATCATTCATTGCCTCCTCATAAGTGTAGGGATCTGATTCAGCCTCTTCTGGGATAGCTTTATAAGTTTCTCCCAAACCTATGAATCTTTTAGGAGGCCGAACAATTCTCCCACTACGACGAGGCACCTGTGTACTAGTCATCTGAGGAGTAATGCCTTGTGGCGTATCCAATACAGCCACATCCTTCCTAGTTTCATCCATTGGTTGTTCAATTACAGGTTCATCTAATTCAGCCAATACAATTTTACTTCTAGGATTAAAATTATTCACATAATCATCTTCCAAAAATTTGGCATGGGTGCTAACAAACACACTGTTATCCTTTTGATTATAGAATAAATAACTCTTGGTTTCCTTTGAATACCCTAAAAACATGCATAATTCCGTTTAAGCTTCCAACTTATTAGACTTCCCTTTCAACACATGTGCTAAACATCCCCAAATGTGGAGATATTTCATACTAGGCTTGCGCCCACTCCACAATTCCTTAGGTGTGTTGGGAACAGATTTTGATGGAACTAAATTCAAAATATGCATAGCAGTTTTTAGTGCATATCCCCAAAAAGAAATTGGTAAAGTTGAATAACTCATCATGAACCTATCCATTTCCAAAAGAGTCCTACTCCTTCTTTCCGCTACACCATTTTGTTGGGGAGTTCCAGGTGCAGTCAATTGGGAGACAATCCCATTTTGAATTAGATAATCCTTGAAATCCCCAAGAAGGTATTCGCCACCTCAATTAGATCGAATGGCCTTTATGCGTTTACCCAATTGATTTTGAACATTGGCCCTAAACTCTTTGAAGTTTTCAAAGGCTTCGGACTTCCGTCTCATTAGATACACATAACCATATCTTGAGTAATCATCCGTAAAAGTGATGAAGTATTCGTAACCTTCTTTTGCTTGGGTTGACATAGGACCACATACATCTGTATGAACTAATTCAAGCAACTCTTAGGCTCTTCTACTTTTTGCATTAAAAGGTCATTTGGTCATTTTACCTTCCAAACAAGATTCGCAAACTGGAAATCCATCAAAGTTCATGGGCTGTAAAAGTCTATCTTTGATTAGTCTTTGAATCCTATTTGAATTAATATGACCCAAACGCAAGTGCCATAGATATACATCAGTAATAGAAGGAAACTTTCTCTTTAACGATTTTACATGAGAGCTACTATCTAATTCAGAATTGTATAATTCGTGCTTATCAAGAGTTAAAATTTAAAGACCATCCACAATATTGCCAGAACAGATAAACACTTTATCCTTCTTTATCACAACATTGTCTTTTAGGATAACATAATATCCATGTTTACCTAAATAAGTTGCAGAAATTAAACTCCTACGAACATTAGGTACATACAAACAGTCTTCCAATATTAAAACCCTAAACTCAAAACATAAATTAAACACTCCAACAGCTACAACTGGTATTCTGCTCCCATCAGCCAAAGTAAGAAACAATTCCCCTTCATTCAGCTTTCTGGACTCCTAGAACCCCTGCAAAGTATTGCAGATACGATTAGTACACCCTGAATCCACATACCAGGAATTTGTGGGATTAGAAGGAATGTACATTTCATACCTTTATTCTTGGCAGCCTTGAATATTGGACAATTCCTCTTCCAATGTCCTTTCTCACCATAATGGAAACACTTTCCTTTGTTTTTCTTTCCTTTGTTGGCAACTCCTAAGGCAAGTTGTTTACCATCTCTCTTGATGAAGTTCTTCTTCTTCTTCTTCTTCTTCTTTTTACCTTTGCCTTTCGACTTAGGTTGAAAAGTAGAAGCCTCAGCCATATTGGCATCGACATTAGAAGTACCAAGGATGCCTTCTGTCGCTACCAATTCATTCATCAATTCAGACAATGTATAAACCTTTTTGTTCAAATTATAGTTAAATCTGAATTCCTTGAATGATTCTAGTAGTGACTGGAGTATCATATCCACTTGAGATTCTCCATCAATATCGGCACCTAAAACTTCCAATGTATTCAGATTAGAGATCATCCTAAGACAATGCTCCCTCCCTGAAGTACCTTCAGCCATTTTGGTATTATAAATTTGCCTCATAGTTTCTTGCCTTGCAGAACGGCCCTGCTTACCAAACATCTCCTTCAGACTTAGCATAATGTCCAAAGCCAATTCTATATCCTGCATTTGATGCTGTAGAACATTTGAAATAAATGCTAGGATATAGCACTTGGCCATCTCATTAGATTTCTGCCAACGATCATATCGCTGTTTTTCCTCAAGAGGAGCATCTAATGATGGAAAGCTAGGACATGGTTGAGTAAGCACATATTTGTGCTCTTCATAGTAAGAAGAACAATGTCCAAGTTTCTGTCGAGTCAACATAGTTGGATCCAGTTAGTTTGTTTTGATTAAGAATAGCAACAAGTGGGCTAACTGATGCCATGATTTAAATTTGAAAATAACAAACATGAATATAATAAATAAACTAGACATTATCAATTTAGCATATAAGCATATAATATGAATTCTTAATAAAACCATAAAATAATATATGCAACGACAACCCAATCCATGTCTATAATTTCTTGGTAGCAAGTTTATTATAAACACATTAATTGGTTGAGAAATAATCTCATTATTAATGCTATCATGGTAACTCTTACCAAACAAAAATAATTTGCCGTTTTGCCTTTAGCCTCTAAGTAATAATGACATAATTCTATTGGGAGGTTAACATTACATTTAGTCTAGTGTACACTATTATCTAGAATTATGTGTAGCCACATTTCATCTCCCTTTATAGTGTTCAAACTTGTAGTACCATGAAACAAAACACCCTCCTCTGGGATCTCGAGGCATATATGCCAAGACAAGGTGCTTGTTCACACTACTTTAAACGGGTGAGTTCAATCTTGTAGTACTATGAAGTAAACACCCTCCTTTGGGATCACGAGACATATACGCCAAGACGAGGTGTTTACCCACACTACTATGAACTGATAATGGAGGCCGTGAGATGCAACCATTGTATCTCTCTCCCATTACATGTTTTAAATTAAAGGTTTTTAAGATTAAAACCAAAATAACGCTAGATACCTTGAAAACATAGTCTTAATCTCATTAGGAATAAATTTCATTAAACAAATACTTTAATCCTAGCGTTAATATATAATCTATTATATTATATATATATAATATAATATAAGGATTGAAACCTTATTATATATAAACCATATATATGTATATATATATACACGGATATAAGCCTTTATATATCACAAAGGAAACATGCTAAGGCTTGTATGTAATATACGGATATAAGCCTTTATATATTACAAAGGAAACATGCCAAGGCTTGCATGTAATATACGTAATATACCATTAGGATGATTACACCTTTTTTATATATATATATATATATATATAATATGTATAACAAAGTAAACATGCCAAGCGGTGCAAAACTTCGCTCATGGCAGTTAACATATTAATATATATTTTTGTAATGCCGAATTTATATAATTTATGTATCCAAGCAATGCACATGACGGTTACTATAATTTTCATTAACTGACAATCTCACCGTGTCTTCACAAAAGAACACATTCAAGGACACAATAATGCAGAAAATTAAAACACAAAGATAACGGTTTTCTTAAATTCCAAAAATCAATCACATGTTATACAATCATGAGATGAAAACCTGGCTCTGATACCAATTGTAGGAAAATCTAGTTTTGTATCTCATACAAAACACATAACGGAAGCAACAAACATGGATCTATTTCATTCATGATTGATAACATGCACTATGTAAATTTCAGAATTTAAGAACAAGATAGCGTACCTTGGTGCGGTGAAATTCAAAACAAAAGATTAGAAGTACTTAGGAACACTTTTAATCTACACTCCAATTCCACTTTATGCCCAAGAAGTGTGGTCTCTCAATCAGTTTCTAAGGGAGAATAATTGAGTAGCTTCACTTGCACATACACACCACTTCACAATGATGTGTCTTTTTTCTTATGAAAAAATTCTGTATGTTTCTCCTTTTATAACCAACTAATTATCTAATTGGGCCGGCCCATTGGGCCTTTTCAATTGAGCTTTAGTGTGTGGCTTGGAGTAGGACCAAAAGGGACCAACAAGACACTAGCTCAAATGGGCCTTGGACTTTTCTATCAACTCTTGACAAGCCCAAAGTTACCATTAATTACATTTAATACCACTATATAAATATAATTGCACTCTAGGCCTTATTAATAAATTATATCCTAAGACTTTATTATACATGCAACCCCTTCATAAACTATTCGTAGTAATACAAAGTCATGAACGTAGACTGCCACTTTATTAGTTACTACATCTTAATCCTTGAGTACCCGGTTTAATCCTTTTAAGTTATTTGATGTGCATTGATAATAGCTTAATTTTGCATATTTATATCACTATTAGAAAGCATTATCATACTTATTTTGAGGTAATTCATGTGTGAGTTCGTTTAGACCCCTGTAAACTAGATTGTTTAACCTAATTAATTAACCAAGTGAATACTTAGGTTTATTATTCAGTTCTAGGTTAAAACAATAACAATCATATCAAGTAAAGCAGCGAAAAAATAAAGAACACAAAGATATGATGACCCAGGAAAACCAAACCGGTAAAAAACCTGGGGAGGATTTAACCTAGCTATCCTCAAGGTAAAATAGCAAATCCACTAGAAAGAATCGAAGTTTACACAATAGCGACTTAGACCACTAACATCCTATTGCTACCTAATGTAGGAAACTTACTACCACGACCACGTGACAGCTCCGAGATCCACGGACTCCTTCTTTCTTTAATCTTTGCAAAACACAAACACTCACGCTTGTGACTTTGAGATCTCACTCAAAGGTTTAGCAACACAAACTCTCCTGTTTGTGATTCCAAGACCACCCTTGAAGGTTTAGATCATCAGCACCTTTGATGACTAGAGAAGGCAGCAACTTCAACAATACCGGATCTTGAGATTCTTCAAGGAACAACACCGGTAGAAGTTATAAGAGAGGTTTTAGGAGCAAAACCCTAAATACAAAAGAGGCACACTCTTCTCTCTCTAAAAAGCCTTATAAAAACGTGCTTAGGGTTTCCTTTATATAGTGGGAGAAGTAGATCTAAAACCCTAATCTTTAATGGGCTAGAACTGCTGTTTGGCCCAACTTAAAATTCTGCAGATACGATTCTCGATCGATCGAGCCTGTTTTTCGATCGATCGAACCAGGCAGATTTTGAAATCTTCTTTCTGCAGCTTACATGTTCTTGTGTGCTCACGATTTGCCAATTATTCTAAGCTCTTAGAACCTAACAATCTCCCCCTTTGGCAATTCGTGACAAAACTTTCATACAAAATGAAATGTTAAAATACAAGAACAACCCAATACAATAAAATGCCCAATTACATCACAAATCCCAATCTAAGACTCTTAACCTAGAAGTTGCCAATAAGAGGTAGAAGGTCTTGATCAGAATGCACCTGTCTTTCCTGAAACACTCAACAAACACATCACCGCATGTGTGGAAAGAAAGACATATAAACAATAATATGAAACAGAATATAAAAACAAAAATAAATTCTAACTCTCCCCCTAAGTTAGATACATCAAAAAGTTTTTATATTCTCCCCCTAAACAAGACAAACAGGATTCCCACATTTCATCTATGTCTCCCCCTTTTTGTCACGTGTTGACAAAAATAACTCAAACAAAGAGTAAAGTGACAGTAAACATGAGAGAAAAAAGAGAATCAAGGGAACATAAAATAGTTTAGTTCTATAGAAAAAAGAGATAACTCCCCCTATAAAGAGCAACAACTCCCCCTATGAATAACAAAGGTTAAAAAAAACTTTTCTCCCCCTATAAAAATAGGAAAAACAAAACAAGTTTTGGGAAAAACAGTTTTGGGAAAAATTTAGGAGGTAGGGATAAATAAAAACACACAAACCAAAAAAAATTTGAGGATACACATGAAGAAAAATATTCTCTCTTTCAATAAATGCAAACTTGACATTACATGACCCATAAATAGTTGCATAAATAGAGAAAATATTTGCACATTGATTATCCATCATATCTCTTAAGAAAAATATTTTCTGTAGTTCATACATCAATAAAAATAGCAAATACTAAAATGTACAAAGGAATCAAAAATTAATCAATCAATTTTTAATTCAAGTTGAGTACCCAATTTAGCAAAGTGTAGCATGTTATGTGTGAAAATAATGAGAGATATGACTGCAAAACTGCAAGATGGATACAAAAAAACAATGCAACTCATGTGAATCCTAAACATAAATGATGCATGAAAAAATTTGGTCAAAAACTCTAAAAACTTAAAATTTTTCAGTTTCGATCGATCGAGCTTCGATCGAATACCAATCGAGTCAGACAGAATCAAACCAAAATTTTTATCGCAATTTCGATCGGTCGAAAACCACCCTCGATCAGTCGAAATTCTGGAAAACTCAAATTTTTGAAAAACAGAACAATTTAATGCAGTAACTCCTCAAAGCATAGTGATTCATGAATGAAATGTATGAGTATGAGACTGAAAGTTTTTCAAAAACACTTGAATTCAACCCAGATCTTTCAAAAACAAGTTTTTCAATCAATATGACCTTAAAACTCAAATTTTGCATCAAAATCAAGGAACATATAATCTTGGATGGCCACAAAAAAATCACACACAATAACATGTACAAAGTTTAGCAAAGAGTAACTTTGTGTAGTGTGTGCAACTAGCAAAAGCTTGAGAGACATGTGAGGTGATATGTGAATAGTAATCAATCACAAAGTCTACAAAATTCATCACATAAATTTGAAAGAGACTATCACCTAAAGAGTTACATCATATAACTCTCACATCTCCTAGAATAAAAGCTTGCAATCATGTAAGTTTCTTGATTTGCCTCAGAATTAATATTCAATTTAATTGATTAGAAACTTAATAATATAGCCGGAATAATGTACACACCAATTTTATTTGAATTGTGATATTATTATAGTCCAATAATGTACACAACAATTTTAGTTAGAGGCTACACCTTATGTTCTTTTTGTGCATGTACTACACTTTCTCGAGCACAAAATCTTACGATATGCACTAAGGTGTTCATGATTGACTAGTAAACAGTGGTGAGATGGTTATTTATGCCTTTCTCAATAAGTTTAAGTCTAACAATCAAAGGCATGTGACTTCAAGATCAAGATCATGTGATCAAAAACTATAAACATCTTTCCCACACAACATGCACTACAAAGCTTAAACTAGTAAAGTGCAATAAAATAAGCTCATCTAAGCTAAACAAAGTACATAAACATGTTATGTAAAGATAATATGGCCAATCTTGATTACAAATCCATGATATGTAATACAAAACACAAAAATCTTTTTGGTTAAAAAAATTTATGACCAAAACTAAAAAGCACACTTTATGCTAAATAATTAAAAAAAAAATGCAAATGCAATGCATGACAGTGCTTAACTAAGCTATAGAGGGTACACAAACAAGAAATATCAATTTCTTAATTAACCCATGAGTACATGTACAAACTAGTACATACTCAAACAAAATCAAAAAATAGCTTAGGACTTATAGAACACATGCTATTCAAGTTTCTCCACAATGTCAAGCATGTTCTAAATCAAGAGAGAGATCATAATTCATGTCATCCTCAAGAAAAAATAAAACAAGACACAAAATAAAATATTTTTGTCTTTTTGAAAATTTTCAATGTTTTTGGATTTTTTTTTTTTTAAAAGAACAACCTAAAAAAACAAAACAACCAAAAACAGAAACAAAACATGTCCACAAATAATTGAAAGAATTAAATCAGGGACAAGTTAGCAACACTCACCTTAGAGAATCTTTTCTCACTCATATAGCACGAGTCTTCGACTTTGTAGGTGAAAATCCATGAGAAGCTGAGTGTATTTGAGGTATTACACCAATTTTCTGAGAAAGACTGAAATCCTGCAATTTCCTTTCACAAGCCAACAAGCTTAAATTTTTCAAAAGCATATGAAATAATTTATTTGGACTTATGGCAGAAGAAATATCATCACATATCCTAGATTGAAATACAGGATGCTTAAATTTCAATTTATGACAATTAGGACGAATGTGACGAGAGACACCACAAAAGTGACAAACAGGAACAAACTTAGGAACATCAGTATTCCTAACAGCAAATCTAGTCTCAGATTTTGGTTTTTGCCTCAACAAAGAACAATTTGGTCTAATATGACTAACAACACCACAAAGGTGACAAGTAGGCACAAAAACAGATTTTTTATGCTCTCTAACAGTAGGTTTAGACTTAGGTTTAGAAACTTTAGCGTCTACATCAAAACTTTTACCTTTGTCTAACCTAGCAAAATAAGCCTTTTCTTTATTATTTCTCTTGAAAGGAGGGATATAAATTTTTTCAGCTTTAGGCTTAAGAGAAACAGAAACACTTCTGTTATCATCAGCAGGCTTGGTTCTAGTCAAATTTTCAATTTTAGCTTTAGATTCAACTAACTCTTGTTTCAAGCTTTTCATCTTCTCATCTTGAGAGGAAATTTGATTTCTCAAAAATTCATTCTTTTTATTAGATTCATCTAATCTCATTATCAATTCCTCTTTTTCAAGATTAGCCAATTTTAACTCTTCCTTGAATTTCTTAACAATTCTCATAGTTTTCAATAATTCCTTACGAAAAGTTTCACAGGCATCAAAAAGATCAACAGAAACAACAGTGTCATTTTTATTCAAATCATCACAATCAAAAACAGTAAGACACTTAAAATTATCCATGATAACAGGGATTAAGGATCAACTCTTAGATCAAAAGATCTACAACAGAAGAGCTACCCGCTCTGATACTACTTATGAGTTCGTTTAGACCCCTGTAAACTAGATTGTTTAACCTAATTAATTAACCAAGTGAATACTTAGGTTTATTATTCAGATCTAGGTTAAAACAATAACAATCATATCAAGTAAAGCAGCGGAAAAATAAAGAACACAAAGATATGATGACCCAGGAAAACCAAACCGGTAAAAAACCTGGGGAGGATTTAACCTAGCTATCCTCAAGGTAAAATAGCAAATCCACTAGAAAGAATCGAAGTTTACACAATAGCGACTTAGACCACTAACATCCTATTGCTACCCAGCGTAGGAAACTTACTACCACGACTAGGTGACAGCTCCGAGATCCACGGACTCCTTCTTTCTTTAATCTTTACAAAACACAAACACTCATGTTGTGACTTTGAGATCCCACTCAAAGGTTTAGCAACACAAACTCTCCTGTTTATGACTCCAAGACCACCCTTGAAGGTTTAGATCATCAGCACCTTTGATGACTAGAGAAGGCAGCAACTTCAGCAATACCAGATCTTGAGATTCTTCAAGGAACAATACCGGTAGAAGTTATAAGAGAGGTTTTAGGAGCAAAACCCTAAATACAAAAGAGGCACACTCTTCTCTCTCTAAACGTGCTTAGGGTTTCCTTTATATAGTGGGAGAAGTAGATCTAAAACCCTAATCCTTAATGGGCTAGAACTGCTGTTTGGCCCAACTTAAAATTCTGCAGATACGATTCTCAATCGATCGAGCCTGTTTTTCAATCGATCGAACCAGGCAGATTCTGAAATCTTCTTTCTGCAGCTTACATGTTCTTGTGTGCTCACGATTTGCCAATTGTTCTAAGCTCTTAGAACCTAACATCATGCATTTTATATTTGGTTTTGAAATAATGTTGAATAATCAATTTTGTGCTTAATTGAATCTTATTGCGTGAATTTGTTTTTTGTAGGAGAATGGAATTAAATAAGTGAATTTGTGCAAAGAAGAAAGCTAATGGACTTTACTTTTACAAGGGCCATGATAAAGTTAAAAAAAGGCCAACCCAATTAAATTTAAGTCCAATTGGAGCAAGGAATCAAAGGAAATTTGCACCAAATCCAAGTCCAATTCGGATTAGGATTCCAGCCTGCATATCAGTTAGTATTTTTGGCATAACTTTCGGTTCAGATGTCCAATCGAGATGATTCAAGTTGGGCTGGAAAGTTAACTTAAAGGGCTACAACTTTTTAGTTTACCGAAAGTCCAAATTCTGACGTTAAATGGGCCAAAATAGTCAGTTACCTGAAGCCTAAAAATCTGGGATTTTCTCCAAACGGGAATTCAATTTGTAATAGGATTCTTTGACCTATTTAAAGGCTTTTTTGGGCAAAATTCAGGAGGCTAGTGCTAGGGCTGAGATGCAAAACAGAAAATTGGAGAAAGAGGCAGTGCCGCATGTGGCTTCTCTGTAGCTTTTCTCCATGATAGCATTGTGACTATTTCTTTCTCTATTTTATTTGTCTATTTTAATGTTTAGTATTTTATTCTTATGTTTTCTTTCTGTTATCATGAGTAGCTAAATTTGTAATTAGGGTTGAGGATGAAACCTTGTTAAGGATTATTAGTAATATTTATGTGATTTAATTTTTCCCACAATAATTGTTCTTTAATGATTTAAATTGTTCTTGCTTCATATCAATTGATTAAGATGGGATTCTAGATATGAGTTCAATCATGTTTTTCTTATGATTTAGGATTTGTCTTAATTAATTGAATGCTTGGTTTATTAATTCTTGATTATAAAATTGGATATCGTTTGTGATTTGTTTGTCAATGGATACAATTTATGATTTGATTTTTAGAATTGGATATATCTTGTGATTTGTTTGGCTACGGATACAATTGATGATTTGGTTTTATACTTAAGAAGCGAAGAAGAACATGCTTTAGATTTTTAAACATAAGTTTTAATGATGATATTTTCCATGGTAGCAAGATTGATTTCTAGATTATCATGCAGTAGTTGGAAAAAATTAATGATCATAAATATATGCTGATATGACTTACAAGGCGGATTCCAAAACCTTAATTCCTTTCTCTTGATTGTTTACATCTTTTTATTGCTTTATATCTTTTGCTCAGTTTAACTATTTGCTTAATTTTACTGTTTGCTTAGTTTATTTAATCTCAGAAAAACCAATTTTTATTAAACTAGATTAGGATTAATTTGGTTATGATTTAATTAATTTTCCTACGTTCATTCAAGTCCCTGTGGGTTCGACCTCGTTCTTGTCAAACTATACTTCGGTACGGTTCGTACACTTGCGAGTACTTTAAAATTTCACAACAAGTTTTTGGCGCCGTTGCCAGGGACTTGGTTAGGAAAATAAATTAGGTCTTAATTGAATTTTTCCTTCTACTAGTTGTAGTTGAATTTAAAAAAAAAAAAAAACAAAAAAAAATTTATTTCTTTGTGCATGGTGTATGAGAACTTGGATACATGATAAAGAAAATCGTCTTGTTAGTTTTGATTATTCATCCACAATGGGAGAAATAGGAGAAGATTCAAAAACTCTTAGGGAGTTGTTCTCACCCATAACCACCAACTCTCCATCTTGCATAGTTTTGCCTGCAACCACTGCTGCACATTTTGAGTTGATGCCACAGATAATCCACCTTCTTCCTAGTTTTCATGGATTGGATAGAGAAGATCCTTATATGCATGTGAAGGATTTTCTTGAGATTTGTGCTACTTGTAAGTTCCAGAATTTCTCTGATGACTCTATTCGCTTGCGTTTATTCCCTTTTTCCTTGAAGGATAAGGCAAAAGCATGGCTTAATTCTTTGTCACCTGGATCTATCACTTCATGGGAATTGTTAGTCACAAAATTCCTCTCTAAATTTTTTCCAATGGCCAAGACCAATGCTTTGAGGAGAGAAATTGCAGACTTTTATCAGGATGAACAAGAGAAATTTTATGAGAGTTAGGAGAGATTTAAGGACTTGATCTTAAAGTGTCCTCATCATGGTTTTGAAACATGGAGACTAGTACAATACTTTTATAATGGTTTGACTCAGACAAATCGTAACATGATTGAGTCCATGAATGGTGGTGGATTTTTGAATCTTGTAGATGATGAGGCATACAAATTTCTTGAGAATATTTCTGAAAGTTCACAACAATGGGATTTTTCCAACCGTAAAGAGAGACCTGCCCCTGCAATTAAGAAAGGAGGATTGTATGAAGTTAGTGAATATTTAGACATAAAAGCTAGGTTGGACAATCTCACTCATAAGGTTGAGGCTTTAGCTTTAGGTAGAGGGATGAATTCTGTCAATCAAGTTCAAAGTGAAACATGCTCTGTTTGTGCAAGTCCTACGCATACAACACAAATGTGTCCTTCTGCAACTGGGTGCCCTGATTTTTATACTGAGCAAGCAAATGTACTGAATAATTATGGAAAACCATTTGCTAGTCCATTTTCAGAGACATACAATCCAAATTGGAGGAACCATCCTAATTTCTCATGGAGACAAAATCAGCCTCCCACAAATGTAGGTGGACAACAAGTGCATCAACAAAGTCAATTTCGTCCACCTACTCAAGCATATCCTCCCATTCCTCAATCAACACCACAGTTTGTGGCACCACCAAGACAACAACCATCTTTGGAGGAGTCTCTCAAAACTTTCATGCAATCAACTAGCCAAGCCATTCAAGAGATGAAAAATTCCACCCATTTGAATACTCAAGCTATTTCAAAGTTGGAAAATCAAGTTCGCCAGTTAGCAACCCAAGTTGGAGAGAAGGAAAAAGGAAAGTTTCCTAGTCAACCTATACCAAACCCAAAAGGACAGTATGCCATCAATGGTTCTTCTAGTTCTACTCATGGACAAGAACATGTTCAGTCTATTACTACCCTTAGGTCTGGTAAGCAAGTTGATAATCAAGTGAAATTGCTAGAAGTGGAGGATGATGAAAATATTGTGTCAGAGGAAAAAGGAACTCATAGTTCACATGATGATCATGGAGAAAAGAAGGACAACCCACCATCCATTCCAATTCAGGATCTTAGTTCTCCCCTTGATAAGAGGTTTGTTCCTAAAGCTCCATTTCCTCAAAGGTTAATCAGTCCTCAGAAAAGTGCACAATTTGGAGATATTTTAGAGGTTTTTAAGCAAGTGCAAATAAACATTCCATTTCTTGATGCAATTCAGCAAGTACCTACTTATGCCAAGTTTCTGAAAGATCTTGTGACAATGAAGAGAAAGACAAATGTCCCTAAAAAGGCATTTTTGACCGAGCAAGTCAGTTCAATCATTCAGAATAAATATCCAGTGAAATGTAAGGACCCTGGATCTCCTACAATTTCATGCAAGGTTGGGGATCACCTCATTGAGCGAGCTTTGCTAGATTTGGGAGCAAGTGTGAACTTATTGCCATATTCAGTATACTTACAGCTAGGTTTGGGGGAGTTAAAACCAACAACCATGACACTTCAATTAGCTGATAAGTCTGTGAAAATCCCTAGAGGTATTGTTGAGGATGTGCTGATTAAGGTGGATGCATTCTATTTTCTTGTTGATTTTGTTGTGTTAGACACTGAGCCTGCTCTAAATGCTAGTACACAAATCCATGTCATTTTGGGTCGCCCTTTCTTAGCCACATCCAATGCTTTGATTAATTGTCGGAGTGGTGTAATGAAGATTTCTTTTGGAAATATGACTGTTGAGCTTAATATCTTCCACATAAGTGAACAAGTGCTAGACTATGAGGAAATCTGTGAGGTTAACATGATTGGGAGCCTAGTCCATGATACTTTCCTACAATCAAGTTTTGAGGATTCCCTAAAGGCTTGCTTAACCCGTGTTGATTGCAATTTGGATACTGAAAAATCAATTGGGGAGGTCAATGCATTTATGGATTCTGTTCCTCTCTTAAGTATTGATAGATGGCAGCCAAAAGTGGTCCCTTTTCCACTTTCTTCATCCCCATTCCTATCTATTGTGGAGTCACCAAAGTTGGATGACTTTTGGGAACACCAATTGGTAAGTATAATTCAAGAGCATAAGGAAGTTATAAGTTGGAAAATTGCTGATATTAAGGATATTAGTCCCTTTGTGGTTATGGATAGAATTCACTTGGACAGGATTGCTAAAGCCTCCCAACATGTTTTTGACCCAGGTAAGTTACAATCTCATTGGACTAGTCCATTCATAATATGCATTATTTATCTCCATGGTGTTGTTGAGGTTTGGATGGTCCTGTTTATCAGGATTGATCTCCAGTTGTGTTAAATCTTTTTGCAAAAAAAAAAAAAAAAAAAAATCTTTTTCTTGTTTATTTTTTGCTTCTAGATTAGACTTTGTGTTTATTTTCTTGTTTAGTTTTATTTTCTTTTGTTCTAGCTGATATTTGACAGAACTTAAAATTTATAACAATCATCTTGATCAAGGTACGTCTCCTCCTTCTCCTTACCTTACTTGTTTCTACTTGGTTCTCATGTTGCATATTAATATTTTGCTCTATTTTCATTCAAGAGATAAATTTGAGAGTATCATTTTTAACATTGAGGACAATGTTTGGTTTAGGTTTGGGGGGGATGTATATAGATTTCTATCTTTTTGTTTTGTTTTGTTTAGTTGAGTTAAAAAAAAAAAAAATCTTTTGCCTAGCTTAAGGTTTATGTTTTAAGTTCATTATACTACTTTTGCTTAAAGAATTTCATTGCTTTCATGCTCAATTCATTGCACATGCACGTAGCCACTCAGACACAACTTGTTGTTGAAGGATAAAAATGATTAGAAAATCTTGATGATAACAATGTGGAGACTGTAACCCCTGTGAGTTTTGAGCCAATCATTATTTTTGGAGGGTTATTTATTTTTTCTAATCTTAAAGTTCATTTGAAAGTGCGTAACATATTTTCCTTGTTGTAGCCTCATTGTTCTTTCCTTTGGCCAAGAAAAAAAATAATTTAATTTTATGCCACACTTAAATCTTTTGAAGTCATTGATATTGAATAAATTATACTAGTCTTTAAGAGATGAGATTAGGCCATTTTTTTCCACTTTGAGCCATACATGTGTTTTTCTTTCTTGATACATTATCGCTAGTCACCCCGTTGAGCCTTTTAATTAGCCTTTCTTTCATAAAGCCCTTATCCAAAGTGTTTCAAGATGGAATTTGATCAGTTTGTTTCAATGTGGTGGTTTGTGCAAGAATTCAAAGAAGAAAGAAAAAGTGAATTCAAAAAAAAAAAAAAAAGAGAAAAAAAGAAAGAAAAAAAAAAGAAAAAGGAAGAAGGAAAAGTGTCAAAAAGAAGAAAGTAAAAAGGGTTCTCGTCAAATTTTGAGAAATGAAATGTAAAGGAGTACTGCTTTGAAAAAGAAGAGTTGAAAAAAATGCTGAATGGAAATTCCAAAAAAATAGTTGACATTCCGACAAATCTTGAAAACACTTCTTATTATTTACCTTTACCCATTTTTGTTTCATTTCCTTTGCTTTTACCCTACATTACGTCCTAATAAAGTCCTTATTTGATCTTAAAGATTGTGTAGTTCAGATATTGATATGACTGAATAAAAAGTGTGGTTTAAATTCTTTTTGGCATCCTTTCATGAGACTACTTGTTCTTTCTTGATTAAGCGTTTTTCATGTAATTTATATGTGAGGTGCTTGATTTTGCTTACATTATTCCGCTCACATATATTGTTGAGAGTGTTACACCCCATTTCAGAGTGATTTTATTTGTTGAGTGATAACACCGGAAAGATTTGAGTTGAAGCATACTTTCAAATAGAGATTCGAGTCAAGTTTATTCTAAAACTAAGAGTATGTTTGGGTTGGCTACCACTTTTCACTCACATTGAGTTTTGATGGCATGAGAAATTTCTTTAGCATTTGTAGTGTTTTTGAACTTGAACTAATCCTCTTTGCAAAAGGCAATTGAAAAAAAAAAAAATTTAATTTTCAGTGTTTTATTTATTTTAGTATTCATTCTCAAAATTTTGTGGGTATATTCCCTGCAAACCCTCACGAGACTATAACTCGTCCACTAGTGTAAGCTAGGGGTTTAAAGGCTTGTTGCATACGCTAAATGCAATCGAAAATTCCAGCAAAAGTGGATTAGTTAGGATTTTCTTTTTCTTTAATTTCTTTGTTTTGTTACTCTTTATCTGTTTTGCTCGAGGACTAGCAAAATGTAGGTTTGGGGGTATTTGATGTGCATTGATAATAGCTTAATTTTGCATATTTATGTCACCATTAGAAAGCATTATCATACTTATTTTGAGGTAATTCATGCATTTTATATTTGGTTTTGAAATAATGTTGAATAATCAATTTTGTGCTTAATTGAATCTTATTGCGTGAATTTTTTTTTTTGTAGGAGAATGGAATTAAATAAGTGAATTTGTGCAAAGAAGAAAGCTAATGGACTTTACTTTTACAAGGACCATGATGAAGTTAAAAAAAGGCGAACCCAATTAAATTTAAGTCCAATTGGAGCAAGGAATCAAAGGAAATTTGCACCAAATCCAAGTCCAATTCGGATTAGGATTCCAGCCTGCATATCAGTTAGTATTTTTGGCATAACTTTCGGCTCAGATGTCCAATCGAGATGATTCAAGTTGGGCTGGAAAGTTAACTTAAATAAAGGGCTACAACTTTGTAGTTTACCAAAAGTCCAAATTCTGACGTTAAATAGGCCAAAATAGTCGGTTAAGTGAAGCCTAAAAATCTGGGATTTTCTCCAAATAGGAATTCAATTTGTAATAGGATTCTTTGACCTATTTAAAGGCTTTTTTGGGCAAAATTTAGCAGGCTAGTGCTAGGGTTGAGATACAAAACAGAAAATTATAGAAAGAGCCAGTGCCGCATGTGGCTTCTCTGTAGCTTTTCTCCATGATAGCATTGTGACTATTTCTTTCTCTATTTTATTTGTCTATTTTAATGTTTAGTATTTTATTCTTGTGTTTTCTTTCTATTATCATGAGTAGCTAAATTTATAATTAGGGTTGAGGATGAAACCTTGTTAAGGATTGATGATGCACGACAAAACCAGTAGGCTGGATGCTTCGGATTTCGATGGCGGCGATGGTAATCTAACTGAAAACCTGGAGAGACGAACAAAACAATCAGAGGCGACCGGGGTGGACCGGCCAGAAACCCTCCGATGACAAAGTCAGTATTTTCTCTAAACTTTGGAAATCCCAAATACTTGGAAAAGTATTCCGTACCTCTTTTGTTTGTCGATTGTTCTTCTTATATAGTGCAGGCCAGGAACGGTTTATCACTGTAGTAACTGCTCCTATATTAGAGGATGTCGGAAGATTCGGGAGTAACCTCCATAACTGCCATGGAGGTTATTCTATTAGGCCGTACGTTTCGCAATGCGGTCATAGGAGGTGGTTTCGTGGCAATGTTCTTGGCTTTGCATATGTTCTAAGTGTGTACACCTCGTCTAGGGACGATATGCTGACGGCGTCCAGAGTCAGTGTGGGCCGTCCAAGGGTCTTCTTGGACGGACGATCCTGACATGGACGAGATTCCATGGTCAAGCCATTATCCATCTTCTTTGGACGACCCTTTTGGACGAGCGTGGAGTTGCGTAATTTTCAGGACACTATCAGTTGCCCCCGGTCCATGGGTCGTCTAAGAAGACGTAGTAGGGTGTTTGTTCTTTGGACGTTTGTGTTCATACTCCACGTTTAAACTCGCCACGTGTCACTATTTTAGTAGTAGAGATTCACGTCGATTCATTCTTCGAGGAGTGTGCCACGTGTCAGCTTATGATTGGTTGTGACGTTTCAGGTACTAAAGTCGTCGCCTATAAATAGTGCAATTCCTGAGCTACCCTCTCATTTCTGAAAATTTTCTTCCCTGACACTCCTCGTCTTAGCGCCTCGTCTAGAAGTTTTCTGCGTCCATAGCCATCTAGATCCAGGTATTCTCCTTTCCCTCGTCCTTAGGTTTCAACTTTTCCAAAAAATGTCTGAAATTGTCCTCACCTCGTCTAGTAACAGCACTGAGAAAGCCATAGACGAATTTCATGAGCCCAGTAGTTTTAGCGGGTCAAGTGATAGTAGTAGTAGTCATACTAGTAGTGGAGGGAATACCTCAGACGAGTACACGTCTGGGGTTCCTGGGGTTCCCCTAGAGGTTCTCCAGGAGGAGTTTAGGACGAGGGCTGAGTCTGGGTCGAGGGCTGGCACCAGTGCTCCCTCGTCTTCAGCTCAGGACGACGAGGAGATCGTCTATAGCTGTGCTTTGAACATTCCGTCTAGGACAGATGATAAAAGGTTGGAGTCTCTAAAAACTTGGTACCAAATCCCCGAAAATTTAAACCCTAGGTTACCCGTCCGTGGGGAATGGTGCTGCCAACCTCACTTTGGAGTTGGTATTTATGAGGCTTACCTCTTGGGTGGTTTGAGGTTGCCTCTCAATGCCTTCTCTAGGGAGTTGCTTTCTAGGTTAGGTTTAGCCATTTGCCAATTGAACCCCAATGCATGGAGACTGATCGTCTCTATGCAAGTCTTATGGAGGGAAGTCTTTGGGGGGGATCGTCCTCTTACTGTGGACGAGTTCCTCTATTGCTACAAGCCTTCTGAGATCAACCAATCCCCTGGCTTCCATCAATTTACAGCTAGAGGGGCAGATTGCAGGTTGATCCAATCCTTGGTTACCTCAGACAGGAACTGGAAGACGGAGTTTTTCTTCGTCTCTGGCCCCTGGGCTGGGAGACCAAGTGAAGTTGATAGGGATCCACTTGGTCCCTACACAGGAGAACTAGGCAACCTTCGTCCTGAAGGTATGAGGTCGTCTGTCCTAAGTTATGTATGTTTAACTTGTTTGTTCTCGTCTAACATTTTCTTTTCTTTTTCAGGTTTTAGACGACCTCACTTGAGCAAGTTCTACGTTGAACGAGTTCAAAAGGCTCGTCTTTACCCTGACAGGACGTTCCATTTCTTGGTAAGCTTAAGACGCCTGGTAGCTTGGGGCCTAGGACCAGAGCCGTCCGTCGAAGCCATTGCTCACGAACGTACTGTCCGTAGACGTAAGTTTTTTTTTTTTTTTTTTTATATATATATCCTCGTCCTTACTTTGCTTATTTATTATCTTTATCCATGTTTGTAGGAATGGCTACCATGAACCAAAATAAAGGCAAGGATGTGGTGGACGAGGTGGCTGGGCAAGGGGTTCATTCCCAAGCTCGTCCATCAGCTGGCGACAAACGAAAGGCCTTGTCCAAGGCGATCGATTTGGGAAAGCTTCCAAGTCGACGCAAAGAGAAAAGGGTCAAGCATGGCCCGTCCAAAACTGGGGTCGTCCAGTCCAACTCTGCGCCTCCTGTCCAACAGTCTCCCGTCCAGGTCCATGATGTCGAGGACGAGTTCATTGATCCGCCGTCCATGCACACGCCGTCCACAACTCAAATGCCTGTCTCACCCCTACCCTCCAGCCAAGTCCCTCTGACTCTTCTTGAAGACGAGGACCTTGCTTGGGGGAGGTTTGAAAGGGTGGTGACTGACCAGGACGTGGCGGCGTGCTACAACATGTCCTTGAAGGACTTTGAGCACTCTGGTGTTCATGATCTTTTCAAGGTAATATTTTTTCTTCGTCCTTGTCTTTTCTCGTCTTAACAATTCTTTTCCTTGTCTGAAAAGCTTAAATTTTATGTAGGCAATGTCCAAGTTCATTGCTGCGTCTAGACAGGCAACACAGCTGGACAAGACGAGGATTTTGCTGGAGAGGAGGGTGCAAGAGGTTAAGGACGAGAGCAAAAGATGGGCTGGAGTGGCGGGCAAAGCCAAGGACGAACTGAAGGAGCTGCAAAACCACGTTGAACAGCTAAAGACGGACATTATTGAGAAGGACACTCGTCTTGATCACCTCCAGAAGAAGAATGACGAGTTGAGTGCCCTTCTTAAAGAGGCTAAGAGAGACGCGGTTGCAGAGTTCATGGCGTCCAAAGAATACACTAATTCTTTGGATACCAACTATGCAGCCGGGTTTGAAGACTTTAGATTGGACGTCATGGAGCACTTTCCCAATTTCGACTTCAGCTCCATAAAGCTCAACCTTGGTGGAGCTGCTTCAAGTTCTCTTCTCCAGACGAGCTCTGAGGACGTGAACATTGAGGACGACGCCACCACTCTGCCAGCCCAAGACGACCCTAGTGCTGACCCTCCTCAATGAAGACTTAATTTTTCTTTCTGTATTTTTGTTTTTATTTGAGCTATTGTTTAAGACTTTTATATGTAATGCTTATATGTAATGCAAGTACACTTTCCCCGTCCACAGTTTTAGGACGGTGTTTTAAACAATATTTGGGGGTTTTTGGACGTTGGCTGTCCACCCTTCATAGCTAATGAATGTATCTTTGCTTACTTTTCAGTCATTGTGTGGACAAATTTGATTCACATTTCAATAAACTTTAATTCTTGACTCGTCCTTCATGGGGACTTATGGCATGGACGAGCTTAGCTAGGGATCTGCTTAGAATGGGTCGTCCATAAAAAGTGCCTTTGTTGGCTAATATTATTCTTTGCCCATTTTTTGAACGAGCATTTGCCTAAGGACGAGATGTCAATTTTTTCTTCAAAATGTTTAACTTTTTTAACTCGTCCAAGCTTTAGGCTATTCTTAGTTGCTGGATTTTTACGCTTGCATTTCCTCGTCCATTGAGATGGCGCATCAGTTTCTCCTGGTTTGGACGGACTTGCCTCATTTTTGCTTTATCCTGTTCTAAGGAAAGCTCATGGACGATATAGGCATCAGCTCGTCCTTTGGTCAGGACGAGTATTGCTGGCTTTATCCTTATTTTAAGGAAAGCTTATGGACGATACATCCTTGCGTCCAAGGATTTTCCTCGTCTTTAGTTCATTTTCACACATACTTGGATATACTTCAAAATACATCACATATATGCTTTTAAGAAACTTGTAAATATTCGTCCATAGGAATGGCACATGCTTGAGAGCTAGTGCCTTTAGGGAATTACAAACGTTTTAACACAGTAGTTCATAAGTAGTACACATCTAAAACACTAGTAGTAAGCATTTATTAAAAAACTACTTCGGACATCTATGACATCCGATGCTCGTCCATGGACTTTATTGATAGTATCTTCTCAAATGTTCAACGTTCCAGGGGTGTTCCAGCTTCCGTCCGTCCAGAGCTTCCAAATAGTAGGATCCTTGTCTCTTGCAGTTAATAACCCTGTAGGGTCCTTCCCAATTTGGTCCCAGCTTCCCATGAGCAGGGTTTTTGGTGGCCAAGGAAACCTTCTTTAGGACGAGGTCCCCTATATTGAAGCGCCTGGGTTTGACCAGAGTATCATAGTGTTTGGCCATCAAGTTTTTATACCTTGTTGTTCTCTGTTCTGCATTCATCCGTACCTCGTCTAAGAGATCGAGGTTAAGACGAAGCTGGTTACCATTTTCTCCATCCTGATACTTCATCACCCTATGGCTGGCCATATGCACCTCCGCAGGTATGACTGCTTCGCTCCCGTAAGCCAGTTTAAAAGGTGTTTCCCCTGTGGGGGTCCTTGCTGTCGTCCTGTAAGCCCAAAGAACGCCGGGTAGTTCGTCTGGCCATACACCCTTTGCCCCGTCAAGCCGAGTCTTGATGATTTTCAGCAAGGATCGGTTTGCTACTTCTGCTTGGCCATTCGCTTGTGGGTGGGAGGGGGAGGAATAATGATTCTGGATGCCGAAGTGTGCACAGAAGTCCCTGAATAGTGCATTGTCAAACTGTCGTCCATTGTCCGACACTAACACCCTAGGTACCCCGAACCGGCATAAGATGTTCTTCCAAACGAAATGTTTGACATTTTGCTGTGTAATCTTTGCTAGCGGTTCTGCCTCTATCCATTTAGTAAAGTAATCAATACCCACCACCAAAAACTTCATCTGCCTGGTTCCCAGTGGAAAAGGACCCAAAATGTCTAACCCCCATTGCGCGAAGGGCCAAGGGGCCATCATAGGAGTGAGGTACTCTGCGGGTTGTTTGGGGACGTTGCTGAATCGTTGACACTTGTCACATACTTTGACATAGGCTTTTGCGTCTGCTTGCATTGTTGGCCAATAATATCCTGCACGGACGAGTTTATGCACCAGAGCTCTTGCCCCCGAGTGGTTTCCACAGGATCCTTCATGAACCTCTCTTAACACATAGTTTGCCTCGGCCGGCGCTAAGCATCTCAAGTAGGGTTGGGAAAAACCTCTTTTGTACAGCATATCATCCACGAGGACGTATCTGGCCGACCTGATTCTCAGTTTCTTGGCCTCGTCCTTTCCCTCCGGTAGCTTTCCATCTTTCAGGTATGCCAATATCGGTGTCATCCAATTGTTTTCACCCTCTATCTGCTGTACTTCTGGCAGATCTATGCTTGGCATGTATTGTACTTCGTCAAACTCATTTACTTGTCCGCTTGCCGAGGCTTCTTTCGCTAAAGCATCTGCTTTCATGTTTTCTTCCCTAGGTACCTGAATGAAGCAAGCCTCTTTAAACTGTTTCACGAGGCGTCGTACCTTGATAAGATACCTCTTCATGCGCTCTTCTTTCGCCTCGTATGTCCCATTTACTTGGCCCATGATTAGCTGGGAATCACCATGGACGAGTATTGACTCTGCTCCTAAGGACTTTGCCAATTCTAGCCCCTTCAGAAGAGCCTCGTACTCGACTTCGTTGTTGGTTGCTGCATACTGTAGGCGGACGTTGTATTCCAGCTCATCTCCTTCTGGGGATGTCAAAATGACTCCTACCCCGCCAGCATGTAATGTGGAAGATCCATCCACATGGATGACCCATCTTTGGACGCTGCCCAGCTCGTCCAAACCGTCGATGTTAGGGGTAAACTCCGCTATGAAATCTGCTAGTACTTGTGCTTTTATTGCGCTTCTTGGCAGGTACCTGATTTCGAATTCTCCCAGTTCAATAGCCCATTGGACTAGTCGCCCTGCGGCTTCCAACCTGTTCATTGCTTTCTTCAATGGATGGTCTGTTAAGACATTGATGATATGCGCTTGAAAATAGTGTCTCAACTTCCTCGAGGCCGTAATCAAAGCGAAGGCCAACTTTTCCATCATAGGATATCGTCCTTCTGCTCCTCTCAGAGCTCGGCTGGTATAGTAGACTGGTTTCTGTACCTTTCCTTCTTCTCTGATCAATGCCGAGCTAACAGCATGCGGGGACACCGCCAGATACAAGTATAGTTCTTCACCAGGTATGGACGGACTTAGCAGTGGAGCGGTGGTCAGGTAAGCTTTAAGTTCTTGGAAGGCCCTCTGACATTCGTCCGTCCACTCGAAGGCTTTTTTAAGAACCCTGAAAAATGGTAAACACTTGTCAGTTGCTTTGGAGACAAACCTGTTGAGCGCAGCGACTCGTCCAGTGAGTGCTTGGACTTCTTTGATGTTTACTGGCGGCTTCATGTCAATGATGGCCTGGATTTTATCGGGGTTCGCTTCGATCCCTCTATGCGACACCATGAATCCAAGAAATTTTCCTGACGAAACTCCAAAAGCGCACTTGCTAGGATTTAGCTTCATATTGTACCGCCTGAGTGTGTCGAAGGTTTCCTGAAGGTCTCCCAAGTGGTTCTTCTCATCCAAACTTTTCGCTAGCATATCGTCTACATAAACCTCCATATTTCGTCCGATTTGCGGCTGAAACATCTGATTAACTAGCCTCTGATAAGTTGCCCCTGCGTTCTTTAAACCGAAGGGCATCACCTTATAACAGAACAATCCTTGGCTCGTTACAAAGGACGTTTTTTCCTGGTCTGCCTCGTCCATCTGTATTTGGTTATAGCCCGAGAAAGCGTCCATGAAGCTTAATAGCCGATGTCCAGCTGTTGAATCCACCAACTGATCGATGCGTGGCAAGGGGTAACTGTCCTTGGGGCAAGCTTTATTCAGATCGGTGAAGTCCACACACATTCTCCACTTGCCGTTTGCTTTCTTGACCTTCACTACGTTGGCCAGCCACTCTGGGTAATAGACTTCCTGAATGAACTGCGCTGTCTTCAACTTCAGGACTTCTTCCTTTACAGCCTTGTCCCGTTCTGGAGCAAAAACTCTTTTCTTCTGTCGGACGGGCTTGTAAGACGGACATACATTCAATCGATGTGTGATGACACTTGGATCAATTCCCGGCATGTCTTCGTGGCTCCAAGCAAACACATCCACACTCTTTTGTAAAAAATGGACGAGGTCTTGCTTTGTTTCCTTCTTCATGCTTGTTCCAATTCTGGTGAACTTTTTGGGGTCATTCTCGTCCAAAGGGACATCCTCAAGTACTTCGGTAGGCTCTGCAACAACTCTCCTTTCCTCTATGTTCATTGTCTGAGCTACCTCGTCCATGGCTAGCATGGCCAGGTAGCATTCTCTCGCGGCTAGCTGATCTCCTTGCACTTCCCCCACTCCGTGCTCTGTAGGGAACTTGACCGACAAGTGGTAAGTGGACGTTACTGCCTTCCAACTGTTCAGGGTAGGTCTTCCAATGATAGCATTATACGACGACGAACAGTCCACCACGAGGAAATTTATCTCTTTCGTTGTCTGCTGTGGATGTGTTCCCACCACTACAGGCAGCGCAACGATCCCCAATGGTTGCACCTTCATTCCTCCAAACCCTACCAAGGGTGAATTCACTGGACGTAGTAAATCTCGTCCGAGGTTCATTTGCTGGAAGGCAGGGTAGTACAGGATGTCCGCCGAACTGCCGTTGTCAACTAGCACCCTTCTGGTCGTATACCCTGCGATAAGCAGGGTAATAACGATCGCGTCGTCATGGGGGTGGTGAAGCCTCGCAGCGTCCTCGTTTGTGAAGGTAATAGATTGTTCCTCAGCTTCCCTCGTCCTGACAGGTCGTCCTGAGAGTTGAACATTCTGCACTACTTTTAGGTATGTGTTCCGTGACCTGGAAGTCTGTCCTGCCGAGGTTCCTCCAAAGATCGTCCTTATTTCTCCTAGCGGTGGTTGGGGCGCCTCTTCTAGCTTTCCTTTCAACTTTTCATCCTTCTGATCTCGTCCAAGGAAGTTCCTCAGTTTTCCCTGCCTGATAAGGTTTTCTATTTGCTGTTTCAAATCGAAACATTCGTCCGTGTCATGCCCGTGGTCTCTGTGAAAACGGCAATACTTATTCTTATTGCGCTTGTTGGGGTCTCCTTTCATCTTTTCTGGCCATTTGAGGGACGGATCATCCTTGATCTGCATAAGCACTTGGTCAAATGGGACATTCAGAGACGTGTAGTGCTGACTTCGTCCTGAGGATGAAGCTGGCCTCCTATTATCTTGATCCCTTTTTTCCCCTGCACGGGCCTTCTTTGGACGGGGAGCTTGCTCCTGGTGACGGGTGTTGTCTCCTTCCCTTCTTTCGGCTCTCTTCCTCATCTTAGCTATAATCGCATCTTCTGCATTCATGAAATTTTGGGCCGAATGGACGAGCTCAGCCATGGTCTGAGGCTCTTGCTCATAGAGCTTGTGGATGAACAAGTCAGAATTGACCCCGTTGTGGAAGGCCGCCAGTAGTAGTTTGTCGTCCATCTCGTCTACAGTGAGGGCTTCTCTGTTGAAACGAGTAATGAAGGAGCGCAAACTCTCGTTTTCCCCTTGCTCAATTGTGAGTAAACTGGACGAGGAACGTTTATGCCTTTGTCCTCCAATAAAATTGTTGACAAACAGTTTACTCAACTCTTTAAACGAACCCACAGAATTTGGAGGTATTTTGCTGAACCATACTCGTGCCGGTCCTTTGAGCGTGGTAGGGAAAGCTCTACACATGATCTCGTCTGGAACTCCTTGGAGATGCATTGTGGTTTTGAAGGTTGCTATGTGATCGCATGGATCACGCGTCCCGTCATATGAGTCTAAGGAAGGCATCTTGAATTTAGCAGGCAGGGGATGGTTGTTAATGGAGGCTGAGAAAGGGGAGTCCGTACGGTGAACCAAGTCTTCTACGGGATTCGTTCTCCTCATGTTCTCCCTCATTTCTTCCATGGCCTTACGCATTTGGTCCATTTCCCTCTCCAAGTGTGGCACTCTTCGTGAAACGGTACCCCTCGATTGGCCTTCGGGGTCGGCGTTTTCTCGAATCTCTTGACTCTGGGCTTGTCCTTCCTCGAACCTCTCCTGACGCTGCCTCCGCAAATGAATCTCCCTAGTCAACTCCTGGTTTTGACGGGTTAACTCTGCCATGGCGGCTGCCATGGATTGTATGTGTTGGAGGGCTGGCTGTTGAGCGACTGGCGCTGACTGTCGATCGCGGTTAGGATTGCTGGAGGCATCTCTACTTTCTTGGTGGCCTGGGCTGGTAGCCCTTGATCTTGTCCGAACCATACAGCCTTTTGTTGAAGGAAAGTAGTTAGTACAAACTTATCGTATTTCCCACAGACGGCGCCAACTGATGATGCACGACAAAACCAGTAGGCTGGATGCTTCGGATTTCGATGGCGGCGATGGTAATCTAACTGAAAACCTGGAGAGACGAACAAAACAATCAGAGGCGACCGGGGTGGACCGGCCAGAAACCCTCCGATGACAAAGTCAGTGTTTTCTCTAAACTTTGGAAATCCCAAATACTTGGAAAAGTATTCCATACCTCTTTTGTTTGTCGATTGTTCTTCTTATATAGTGCAGGCCAGGAACGGTTTATCACTGTAGTAACTGCTCCTATATTAGAGGATGTCGGAAGATTCGGGAGTAACCTCCATAACTGCCATGGAGGTTATTCTATTAGGCCGTACGTTTCGCAATGCGGTCATAGGAGGTGGTTTCGTGGCAATGTTCTTGGCTTTGCATATGTTCTAAGTGTGTACACCTCGTCTAGGGACGATATGCTGACGGCGTCCAGAGTCAGTGTGGGCCGTCCAAGGGTCTTCTTGGACGGACGATCCTGACATGGACGAGATTCCATGGTCAAGCCATTATCCATCTTCTTTGGACGACCCTTATGGACGAGCGTGGAGTTGCGTAATTTTCAGGACACTATCAAGGATTATTAGTAATATTTATGTGATTTGATTTTTCCCACAATAATTGTTCTTTAATGATTTAAATTGTTCTTGCTTCATATCAATTGATTAAGATGGGATTCTAGATATGAGTTCAATCATGTTTTTCTCATGATTTAGGATTTGTCTTAATTAATTGAATGCTTGGTTTATTAATTCTTGATTATAAAATTGGATATCGTTTGTGATTTGTTTGTCAATGGATACAATTTATGATTTGATTTTTAGAATTGGATATATCTTGTGATTTGTTTGGCTACGGATACAATTGATGATTTGGTTTTATACTTAAGAAGCGAAGAAGAACATGCTTTAGATTTTTAAACATAAGTTTTAATGATGATATTTTCCATGATAGCAAGATTGATTTCTAGATTATCACGCAGTAGTTGGAAAAAATTAATGATCATAAATATATGCTGATATGACGTACAAGGCGGATTCCAAAACCTTAATTCCTTTCTCTTGATTGTTTACATCTTTTTATTACTTTATATCTTTTGCTCAGTTTAACTATTTGCTTAATTTTACTATTTGCTTAGTTTATTTAATCTCAAAAAAACCAATTTTTATTAAACTAGATTAGGATTAATTTGGTTATGATTTAATTAATTTTCCTACGTTCATTCAAGTCCTTGTGGGTTCGACCTCGTTCTTGTCAAACTATACTTCGGTACGGTTCGTACACTTGCGAGTACTTTAAAATTTCACAACATTATTCATCATATATTTATGAAATCCAATTCCATAAATATATACTTTAGTATATTCTTACTAAAGTGGTTAGGCCTAACACTCTGAATAACCAAACCCATTAAACTTATCTCAAAGGAATATTTTATATCTCCGTTAAGAGATTATGAATTCCATCTTAAGAATATATGTTCCATCAACACTAAATGTGGTTGCCCAACATACTGAGGTTTTGATCGTGACTTTAGATCTCACTCCTGATATATCAAAGCAACCTACACTTCATGATCAAGTCCATTATTCTCTCAGGATTAAGAGTTCATGTAAATAGGAGTCGTAAGATTTATTATTCATTTGACAATCGTTAGGAGAATAATAAATCTCACAGTGGTCCAGTTCAATATGTATTATCTCTTAAAACACATCAACATATCAACTAGAAGTCTCCACTTCCATGATCAAGACAAATCATCTTAGTTAATATGTTATAGTCTTCGCAGATGAAATGCTCAATTTTATCACCGACTACGAACTATAATTCTGATTTTACAAAGAACTTGTGATTTATATCTTCTATGACTAAATCACATAAATCACATACTATGCATCTCATGGACTATATGATAATGTCCAAATATTCATGTTACCATTATTTTAGATAATAATAAAACAACTTTATTAATCATAACATTAAGTCGTACATAATGTCATACATAGCATCATACAATAGGATTTAAGGATATATATTCTAACAGCCCCTTCGTTACCTTTCATTTGAATCGAGGTAGAGAAGCCGCTTAGTTGTTATAATTCAAGATTGAGATATAGAAGCCTCTCAATAGCCCCAAGTTACGAGGTAGATAAACCCTTGGTCACCTACCGTTTAGATCGAGGTAGAGAAGGCCTTTTGTTGTCACAATTTAGGGTTGAGATAGAGAAGTGTTTCAATCGCCCAAAGTAGGAAGGTAGAAAAGCCCCTTGGGTACCTTTCATTTAGATCGAGGTAGAGAAGCTCCTTGGTCGTCGCAATTCAAGATTAAGATAGAGAAGCCTCTCAATCACCCTAAGTTCTCAAGTAGAGAAGTGTTGGATAAAATACATGTTTGTATCGCATATAAAACATACGTAGCGAAAAATTAACGAATCTACTTCATTCGCAATTGATAACATGTAGTATGTAAATTTCAAAATTTAAGAATAAGAGAGTGTACCTTGGTATAGTAAATTTCAAAACCAAATATTAGAAGTACTCGGGAACATTTTAATCTTCACTCCAATTCCACTAACACCCAAGAAGTGTGGTCTCTTAATTAGTTTCTTTGAATTTGTTCAAGGGAGAATGAGAGAGTGTCCAACACTCACATATAAAATCATTTCATGTAACTTACCAAAATCTGTATGTTTCTCTCCATATAACTGATTATCTAATTGGGCTAGTCTTTTGGGCCTTTCCAATTGGGCTCTAGTATATGGCTTGGAGTGGGACCAAAAGGGAACATATAAGACACTAGCTCCAATGAGCCTTGGGCTTTTCGGTCAACTCTTGACAAGTCCAAAGTTACCATTAATTATATTTAGTACCAGTATATAAATATAATTGCACTCTAGGCCTTACTAATAAATTATATCCCAAGACTTTATTGTACATGCAACCTCTTCATAAAATATTCGTAGTAACACAAAATCATAAATGTAAACTGTCATTTTATAAATTACTACATCTTAATCCTTGAGTACCCGTTTTAATCCTTTAAGTTATTCATCATATATTTATGAAATCCAATTTCATAAATATATACTTTAGTAATTTTTTATTAAAGTGGTTAGGCCTAACTCTCTGAATAACCAAACCTATTAAACTTATCTCAACGGAATAATTTATATCTCCGTTAAGAGACTATGAATTACATCTTGAAAATATATGTTCCATCAACACTAAATGTGGCTGCCCAACATACTGAGATTTTGATAATGTCTTTAGATCTCACTCCTGATATACCAAAGCAACCTACATGTCATGATCAGGTCCATTATCCTCTCAGGATTAAGAGTTCAGGAAAATAAATGTCGTTAGATTTATTATTCATTTAACACTCATTAGGAGAATAATAAATATCACGGCGGTCCAGTTCAATATGTCTCAACTCTTAAAACATATCAACTAGAAGTCTTCACTTCCATGATTAGGACAAATCATCTTAGTTGATATGTTATAGTCTTCGGAGATGAAACGCCTAATTTCATCATAGACTGCAAACCAAAATTCTGAGTTTACAAAGAACTTGTGATTTATATCTTCTGTGACTTTTCACATAAATCATATACTATGTAACTCATGGACTATATGATAATTTCCGAATATTCATGTTACCATTATTTTAAATAATAATAAAACAATTTTATTAGTCACAACATTAAGTCATACATAATGTCATACATAATAACATACATAGCATCATACAATAGGATTTAAGGGCACCAATCCTAACAATATCCCACTTGCCCTAAAGACTATTATGCACTAATCTAACTCTCATTCCCTCCAAATGTGACTCGAAAGTCCTTTGAGGCAAGGCTTTGGTAAAGGGATCTGCTAGATTATTTGCACTATCTATCTTTGCTACTACTACATCTCCATGAGCAACAATGTCTCGAAAGATGTGGTACTTTCTTTCAATGTGCTTTCCTTTCTTGTGATTCCTTGGATATTTAGATTTGTGCAACCGCTCCACCATTGTCGCAAAACAATGTGATAGGAATTTGCTCCATTCTCACAACACCAAGATTAGAAAGGAATTTCTTGAGCCAAATAGCTGCTTTTGCTATCTCACAAGTAGTAACATATTCAGCTTCCATAGTGGAGTCCACAATACAAGATTGCTTAACACTCCTCTAACTTATGACTCCGCCTCCTAAGGTGAACACACAACCTGAAGTGGACTTTCTGAATTCTAGATCTGATTGAAAATCTAAATCTGTATAGCCAATGGGAATCAAATCCTCACATCGGTAAACAAGCACATAATCTCTCGTTCTCCGTAGATACTTAAGAATATGCTTTACAGCTTGCCAATGTTGTGGTCCTGGATTTGATTGATATCAGCTGACCATGGCAACTGAATAACAAATATCTAGTCTAGTACAAAGCATAGTATACATGAGACTTCCCACTACTGAAGCATGGAGAACTTGTCTCATCATAACTTCTTCCTCTTGAGTCTTAGGCCTTTGGTCATCAGACAGAGGAACTCCATGTCTAAGAGGAAGTAATCCTTTCTTGGAGTTTTGCATGCTATATCGTTCTTGAACCTTATTTATATACCAGCTTATGATAAGCCTAACATCTTATTCTAACCTGATCCCAAGAATAAAGTTATCCTCACCCAAGTCCTTCATTTCAAATTGGCTTGACAACCAAACCTTTACTAGTGACATTGGCCCCACATCGTTTCCAATGAGTATAATATCATCAACATAAAGCACTAGGAACATTACTACTTTATCTTGATGTCTTTTGTACACACATGTTTCATCAAGATTTTTTTCAAAACCAAATGACTTGATTGCTTGATTAAATCTGATATTCCATGACCTAGATACTTGCTTAAGCCCATAAATGGATCTTTTCAACTTGCATACCATATGCTCTTGGTTCTTTGCTATGAAATCTTTCGGTTGCATCATATAGATTTTCTTTTCAAGATTGCCATTGAGAAATGCAGTTTTGACATCCATTTACCGAATTTCATAATCATAATGAGCAGCAATGGATAAGAGAATTCTGATAGATTTAAGCATTGCTACTGGTGAAAAGGTTTCTTCATAATGAATACCTTTTTTTTGTGTATACCCTTTCGCCACTAGCCTTGGTTTAAAGGTTTCAACATTTCCATCTATCCTTCTCTTCCTCTTGTAAACCCATTTGCAACCCACAGGTTTAATACCATTAGGCACCTTTACAAGATCCCAAACTTGATTAGAATACATGGAATCTAATTCAGATTTCATAGCTTTGACCCAATGATGTGGATCAATATCATTCATTGTCTCTTCATAAGTGTAGGGATCCAATTCAACCTTTTTTGAGATTCCTTCATAAGTTTATCCCAAACCTATAAATCTTATAGAAGGCCAAACAATTCTCCCACTACGACGAGGCACCTGTGTACTAGACATCTCATGAGTAGTATCTTATGGTGTATCCAATACAGCGACATCATTCCTAGTTTCACCCATTGGTTGTTCAATTACAAGTTCATTCATTTCAGCCAAGACAACTCTACCTCTAGGAGTAAAATTATTCATATTGTCATTTTCAAGAATTTAGCATTTGTACTAACAAAAACTTTGTTATCTTTACGACTATAGAATAAATAACCCCTAGTTTCTTTTAGATAACCCACAGGCAAACACACCTCCGATTTTGGTTCCAATTTATCAGGCTTTCCTTTTAATAAATGTGCTGGACAACCCTAAATGTGGAGATATTTCATACTAGGCTTCCGCCCACTCCAGAATTCCATGGGTGTTTTGGGAATAGATTTTGATGGAACTAAATTCAAAAGATGTATTACTGTATTTAAGGCAAAACCCCAAAAAGAAATCAGTAAAGTTGAGTAACTCATCATGACCTAACCATTTCTAAAAGAACCTTATTTCTTCTTGTTGCTACACCATTTTGTTGGGGAGTTCTAGGTGTAGTCAATTGGCATACAATCCCTTTTTAAGTTAAGTAATCCTTGAAAACCCCAAGAAGGTATTCGCCACCACGATCAAAAAGAATGGCTTTTATGCGTTTACCTAATTGATTCTCAACTTCAGCCTTAAACTCTTTGAACTTTTCAAAGCCTTCGGATTTCTGTTTCATTAGGTACACATAACCATATCTAGAGTAATCATTGGTAAAAGTGATGAAGTACTCATAACCTCTTTTTGCTTGGGTTGACATAGGACCACATACATCCGTATGAACTAATTCAAGCAACTCTTGGGCTCTTCTACCATTTGCATTAAAAGGTCGTTTGGTCATTTTACCTTTTAAACAAGATTCACAAACTGGAAAAACATCAAAGTCTAAAGGCTCTAAGAGTCCATCTTTGATCAGCCTTTGAATTCTGTTTGGATTAATATTACCCAAACACAAATTCCAAAAAAAAAAAAAAAGATATGCATCATTAGTAGAAGGAAACTTTCGCTTTAATGATTTTACATGAGAGTCATTATCTAGTTCGGAATTTAATTCATGTTTTCAGGAGTTAAAATGTAAAGACCATCCACAATATTGCCAGAATAGATAAACATTTTACCCTTATTATTGGCAGCCGTGAATTTTGGACAATTCCTTTTCTAATGTCCTTTCTCTCCATAATGGAAATACTTTCCTTTGATATTTTTTTCCTTGTCGGCAACCCCTAAGGGAATTTGTTTACCATCTTGCTTGGTGAAGTCCTTCTTCTTCTTCTTCTTACCCTTGCCTTTCGACTTAGGTTAAGAAGTAGAAACTTCACCCATATTGGCTTCAACGCTAGTAGTACCAGGGATGCCTTCCACCACTACCAACTCATTTGTTAATTTATGATAGTGTCCTGAAAATTACCCAACTCCATGCTCGTCCGTAGGGGTCGTCCAAAGAAGAGGGAAAATAACTTGACCCAGGAATCTCGTCCATGTCAGGGTCGTCCATCCAAGAAGACCCTTGGACGGCCCATGCTGACTCTGGACACCATCAGTGCACAGTCCCTGGAGAAGGCTTATACACTTGTCTCAGGACATGCAGTACCAAAGACTGCCATGAAACCGCTTCCAATAACCGTTGCAGAACGTACGACCTAATAAAATAACCTCCACAGCAGTTATGGAGGTTATTTCCGAACCTTTCGACATCTTCCAATTTAGGAGAAGTTATTAAATGAATAACTGCCCATGGCGTACACTATATAAGAACAACGATCGCCAAACGAAAGAGGTACGAGACATTTTTCCAAGTATTTGGTAATTCCAAAAGTTAAGGAAGAAACTGACTTTACCATCAGAGGGTTTCTGGCCGGTCCACCCCGGTTACCTTTGATAGTTTTGTTCATCTTCTCAGGTTTTCAAGTAGATCACCACTGTCGCCGTTGACATCCGAAGCATCCAGCCTACTAGTTTTGTTGTGCATCATCAATTTAGACAATGAATAAATCTTTTTGTTCAAATTATAGTTAAGTCTGAATTCCTTGAATGATTCCGGTAGTGACTGGAGTACAATATCCATTTGGGACTCTCCAACAATATTGACTCCTAAAACCTCCAATGTATTCAGATTAGAGATCATTGCAAGACAATGCTCCTTCACTGAACTGCCTTCAGCCATTTTAGTATTATAAATTTGCCTCATGGTTTCTTGCCTTGTAAAACGACCTTGCTCACCAAACATCTCCTTCAGACTTAACATGATGTCCGAAGCTAGTTCTACATCCTGCATTTGATGCTATAGAACATTTAAGATAGATGCTTGGATGTAGCACTTGGCCATTTTATTAGATTTTTGCCAACGATAATATTGCTGTTTTTCCTCGGGAGGAGCATCTAATGAAGGAAAGCTAGGACATAGTTGAGTAAGCACAAATTTGTGCTCTTCAGCTGTAAGAACAAAGTCCAAATTTCTTTTCCAGTCAACATAGTTAGATCCAATCAGTTTTTTATTATTATTAAGAATAGTAACAAGTGGGCTAAATGATGCCATGATCAAATCTGAAAATAATAAACATGAATATAATAAGTAAACTGGATATTATCAATTTAGCATATAAACTTATAGTATGAAACCTTAATAACACCATAATATAATATATGCAACGACAACCCAATCCCATGTTTAAAATTCATTGGAAGCAAGTAAATTATAAACACTATGATTGGTTGAGAATTATTCTCATTATTAGTACTATTATGATAACTCTTATCAAACACTAAAAACATGCTTATTTCTTTTAGCCTCAAAGTAATAATGATATAGCTCTGAAGGGAGGTTAACATTAAACTTGGTCTAGTGTACACATTGACTGAATTCTATAAGAGTCATTAAGTAACTTAACTTGGTTACCATCCATTCAGATCGAGGCAAAAGAGCCCTTTGGTTACCTTCCATTCAGATTGAGGTAAAGAAGCCCCTTGGACGTCAAAATTCAAGATTGGAATTGAGAAGCCTCTCAGTCATCCTAGGTTCTATGGTATAGAAGCCCCTTAATTACCTTCCATTTAGAACGAGGTAGAAAAGCCCGTTGGTCATCACAATTCAAGATTGAGATAGAGAAGCCTCTCAATCGCCCAATTTTCTTAGGTATAGAAGCCCCTTGTTTATCTTCCATTTAGATCGAGGTAAGGAAGCCCCTTGGTCGTCACAATTCAAGATTGAGATAGAGAAGTGTCTTAATCGCACCTAGTACCAAGGTAGAGAGGCCCTTGGGCTACCTTCCATTTAGATCAAGGTAAAGAGGACCCTTGGACGCCTGAATTAAGATTGAGAAAAGGAAGCCTCTCAATCAACCCAGGTTTCAAGGTAAAGAACCCCTTGGTTACCTTCCATTCAGATCGAGGTAGAGAAGCCTGTAGGTCACAGCAATTCAAGATTGAGAATGAGAGGCCTCTCAATCGCCCTAGGTTCTGAGGTAGAAAAGCCACTTGGTTACCATCCATTCGGATACAGGCAAAGAAGCCCCTGGGTCGTCACAATTCAAGATTGAGATAGAAAAGCCTCTAAATCGCCCCAGGTTCCAAGATAGAGAAGCCCCTTGGTTACCTTCCATTCAGATCGAGGTAAAGAAGTTTTTGGTCTTCACAATTCAAGATTGGGATTGAGAATACTCTTAATCGCCCCATCATCCAAGGTAGAGAAGCCCCATGATTACCTTCCATTTACATTGAGGTGGAGAAGCACCTTAGATATCACAATTCAAGATTGAGATAGAGAAGCCTCTCAATCGCCCAAAGTTCTTAGGCAGAGAAGCCACTTGATCACCACAATTCAAAATTGAGATTGAGAAGCCTTTCAATCGCCCTAGGTTCCGAGGCAGAGAAGCCACTTGGTTACCATCCACTTAGATCGAGGCAGAGAAGCCCCTTGGTCGTCCCAATTTAAGATTGAGATAGTGTGACCTCTAAATCACCCCAAGTTCCAAGGTAGAGAAGCCCCTTGGATACCTTCCATTCAGATCGAGGTAAAGAAGCCCCTTGGTCGTCATAATTCATGATTGAGATTGAGAACGCTCTTAATCGCCCCAAGTTCCAAGGTAGAGAAGCCCTTGATTACCTTCCACTTAGACCAAGGTAGAAAAGCCCTTTGGATATCACAATTCAAGACTGAGATAGAAAAGCCTCTCAATCGCCCAAACTTCTTAGGTAGAGAAGCTCCTTGGTTACCTTCCATTTAGATTAACGTAGAGAAGCCCCTTGGTCATCACAATTCAAGATTGTGACAGAGAAGCGACTCAATCGCCCCTAGTACCAAGGTCGAGAAGCCCTTTCATTACTGTCACGCCCCGAACCCAAGTATAAAGATAGGCATGTGACAACTGCCGTACACTTATAAAACAAGCACCTACAAGTGTACAAGGCCTTCTTAGCAACTAAAATTTATCCTCAAAAATTAAATCAAATAAATCTAAAATACCTCAACAAGTTTTTTTTTTATGAATAACTCTCCAATAATTTAATAGGAATAAATTCCAAACCTCATATACATAATGCCAATTGGCCAATAAATATAAAACTATTAGAAGACCATCCAATCCCAGTATCACAAAGCTTCTTTTTTTGCTTACAACACAACATCAAAACTCCCAAAACTTGATATTCTTCACAATCTGAAACTAGAGGGGGAAAAAGGGGGGTGAGTTGACAACTCAATAAGTAACCAAAGTCCTAATATGTTCTATCAAGCAATAAATCTGTAAAGTAGTAAAATGTAATAAAAGTCTTCAAAGCTTGTAATATATTATGGGTTTTCATAGTCTTAAAAATAACAAGTTGCAAATAGACCATATACTTTAATCTGACAAATATATCATAGATGGTTTAGAAAGTACTCAGTTTTTTTTTTTTTTATATATCAAAGTTATAACTTACAATATGTTCCAAAAATACATAAGCAGTTTTAATGACTCAAAATAGCTCAAATGCTCAAACATTTCCAAAATCGCATATGTAGTTTCCAAAATCAAATATTCAAACGTAATTCATATTTTTAACAATCTTATGACTATGGTCACGCTATATCCCCGTGACTGGGCATCAGAGTACCAATGAGTAACCCCCATTGGCTGGGTATCAGTGTACCAATGAGTATCCCCCATTGGCTGGGTATCAGTGTACCAATGAATCACCCCCATTGGTTTGGGTATCAAAATACCAATGAATAACCCCCATTGGCTGGGTATTAGAGTACCAATGAATAACCCCCATTGGTTTGGGTATCAGAGTATCAGAGTACCAATGAATAACCCCCATTGGTTTAGGTATCAGAATACCAATGAATAACCCCCATTGGCTGGGTATCAGAATAAATTCATAGTCAAATTGTTCATAATCATATATATAAAATCATAGTTTCTAACAAAAATATATTATTCAAACACATTTATATAATCATATCTTCAGTATTCAAATCTATTTGTGATATTTCTATATTATTTACTTTAAATCATTATAGCTATAAAAAAATTAAATTAAATAACCTTATATTCAAAACTCACATGTATTTGTGAGAATTCTTTACCCTTTACTTTGAATTAGTATAGCTAAAAGCAATTACATGAATTACATCATATATTCAGTAATCAGATATATTTATAATAATTCTTTACTTGAAATCAGTAGTACAATAGAAATAAAATTGTAATAACTATAAACAATTTCAGTAATTAAAATACGCAAAATAAAACCAATTAGGATGAGGTTACTTACCTCCAAAAGCCATACCAAAAGAAACAATTTCTGCCACAAATAGTTTCCTAGGGTCATATACTATTCAAATAGTTTCCTAGGGTTATAGGCTATAGAATACCTATAGGATCAAAAGTCAATTCATGGAAAACACCACCTGCACCCAATAACGTTAACACCTTCTTTTTCTTTTCTTTTTTTTTTTTCTTTTTTTTTTCTTTCTCCAGTTTCATCACTACGGGCGCAGTTCCTTAAGCAACAAAATTGTGCAGAAAGTGACCCTTACGGACATGTCTAAAAAGTCTTACAGTTCGCCGAAGTCATCACAAAAAAAAAAATATACTTTAATTTTAAAATAAAGCTTAAATTTGATAAGAATAGATTTTAGGCTCTTACCTTAATAATATAGTCAATTTTTCTCTGCTTCAATCCTTTGGTAGTCTCCTCTCTCAAAATATCTCTCCAAATATATTGACTTAATATGCTTATATATATAGTTAGGGTTTCAACCTTATTTTCTAAAAAGTCTTTATAATTATAAATTATAAAATTGACCCCACAAGAGATTTACTTAAATACCCTTCCTTTTAATATATATATTTTTTTTTTCGGGATATTATAATTACCTTCCATTCATTTCGTGGTAGAGAAGACCCTTGGTTGCTGTAATTCAAGATTGAGATTGAGAAGCCTCTCAATCGCCCTAGGTTCCAAGGTAGAGAAGCCACCTGGTTACCACCAATTCAGATCGAGGCAGAAAAGCCCCTTGGTTACCATCCATTCAGATCGAGGTAAAGAAGCCCCTTGGATGTCAAAATTCAAGATTAGGATTGAGAAGCCTTTCAATCGCCCTAGGTTCCGAGGTATAGAAGCCCCTTAGTTACCTTCCATTCAGAAAGAGGTAGAAAAGCCCATTGGTCATCACAATTCAAGATTGAGAAAGAAAAGCCTCTCAATCGCCCAATGTTCTTAGGTAGAGAAGCCCCTTGATTATCTTCCATTTAGATCGAGGTAAAGAAGCCCCTTGGTTGTCACAATTCAAGATTGAGATAAAGAAGAGTCTCAATCGCCCTAGTACCAAGGTAGAGAAGCCCTTGGGCCACCTTCCATTCAGATCGAGGTTGAGAAGACCCTTGGACGCCTGAATTAAGATTGAGATAAGGAAGTCTCAACTAGAAGTCTCCACTTCCATGATCAAGACAAATCATCTTAGTTGATATGTTATAGTCTTTGTAGATGAAACGCCCAATTTCATCACTGACAACGAACTAAAATTCTGAGTTTACAAAAAACTTGTGACTTATATCTTTTGTGACTAAATCACATAAATCACATACTATGCATCTCATGGACTATATGATAATGTCCGAATATTCATGTTACCATTATTTTAGATAATAATAAAACAACTTTATCAATCACAATATTAAGTCATACATAATTTCATACATAGCATACTACAATTGGATTTAAGGGCATTAATCCTAACACCTTGGTCGTCACAGTTTAAGTTTAGGATTGAGAAGCCTCTTAATCACCCTAGGTTCTAAGGTAGAGAAGCTCCTTGATTACCTTCCTTTTAGATTTAGGTAGGGAAGCCCCTTGGTCGTCACAATACAAGATTGAGATAGAGAAACCTCTTAATCGTTCAATGTTCTTAGGCAGAGAAGCCTCTTGGTTGCCTTCCATTTAGATCAATGTAGAGAAGCCCTTTGGTCGTCAGAATTCATAATTGAGATAGAGAAGCATCTCAATCGCCCCTAGTAGCAAGGGAAAGAAACCTTTCAATCATCCCAGGTTCCTAGGTACAGAAGGGCCTTGGTCACCTTCCATTCAAATCGAGGGATAGAAGCTTTGTGGTCGCCGCAATTCAAGATTGAGATAGAGAAGCCTCTAAATCGCCCCAGGTTCCTACGTAGAGAAGCCCTTTGACTTCCTTCCATTCAGGTCGAGGTTAACAAGTCCCTTGGTCGTTACAAATCAAGATTGGGATTGAGTAGCCTTTCAATGACCCCAGGTTATAAGGTGTGGAAGCCCCTTGATTACCTTCCATTTAGATCGAGGTAGAGAAGCCCTTTGGTCGTCACAATTAAATATTGAGATAATGAAGCCTTCCAATTGCCCAATGTTCTTACGTACGAAAACCCCTTGGTTACCTTTCACTTAGATCAATGTAGAGAAGCCCCTTGGACGTCACAATACAAGATTGAGATAAAGAAGTGTCTCAATCGCCCCAGGTTCCTAGGTAGAGAAGGCCCTTGGTCACCTCACATTTAGAACAAGGTAAAGAAGTTCCATGGTCGCCGCAATTCAAGATTGAGATAGAAAAACCTCTAAATCGCCTCAGGTTCCAAGGTAGAGAAGAACCTTGGTTACCTTCCATTCAAATCAAGCTAAAGAAGCGATTTGGTCGTCACAATTCAAGATTGGGATTGAGAAGCCCCTTAATCACCCCAAGTTCCTGTTGGGATAAGTGCCCTTAAATAGTATTGTATGATGCTATGTATGATATTATGTATGACATTATGTGAGAAATGATGTATGACTTAATATTGTGTTTAATAAAGTTGCTTTATTCTTATCTAAAATAAAGTGGTTAGGCCTAACTCTCTGAATAACTGAACCCATTAAATTTATCTTAAGGGAATATTTTATATCTCCGTTAAGAGACTATGAATTCCACCCTGAGAATATATGTTCCATCAAAACTAAATGTGGTTGCCCAATATACTGAGGTTTTGACCATTACTTTAGATCTCACTCTTGATATATCAAAGCAACCTACATCTCATGATCATGTCCATTATTCTCTCAGGATTAAGACTTCATGTGAATAGAAGTCGTGAGATTTATTATTCAATTGACAGTCGTGAGGAGAATAATAAATCTCACAGCGGTCCAGTTAAATATGTCTTAACTCTTAAAACATATCAACATATGAACTAGAAGTCTCCACTTCCATGATCAAGACAAATCATCTTAGTTAATATGTTATAGTCTTCGCAGATAAAATGCCTAATTTCATCACCGACTATGAACCAAAATTCTGAGTTTACAAAGAACTTGTGATCTATATCTTCTGTGACTAAATCATATAAATCACATACTATGAATCTCATGGACTATTTGATAATGTCCGAATATTCAGATTACCATTATTTTAGATAATAACAAAACAACTTTATTAATCATAATATTAAGTCATACATTAGTTAATACATAATGTCATACATAATATCATACATAGCATCATACAATAGGATTTAAGGGCATTAATCCTAACAATCTCCCGCTTGCCCTAAAGACTATTGTGCACTAATCTAACTCTCATTCCCTCCAAATGTGATTCGAAGGTCCTTTGAGGCAAGGCTTTTGTAAAGGGATCTGCTAGATTGTTGGCACTTTCAATCTTTGCTACCACCACATCTCAACGAGCAACAATGTCTCGAATGATGTGGTACTTTCTCTCAATGTGCTTTCCTTTCTTGTGATTCCTTGGATCTTTGGATTGTGCAACCGCTCCACTATTGTCGCAAAACAATGTGATAGGAACTTGCCCCATTCTCACTACACCAAGATCAAGAAGGAATTTCTTAAACCAAACAGCTTCCTTTGCCGCCTCACAAGCAGCAACATATTCTGCTTCCATGATGGAGTCCGCAATACAAGATTGCTTAACACTCCTCCAACTTATGGCTCCACCTCCCAAGGTGAATACACATCCTGACGTGGATTTTCTGAAATCTAGATCCGATTGAAAGTCTGAATTTGTATAGCCAATGGGAATCAAATCCTCACAACGATAAACATGCATATAATCTCTCGTTCTCCGTAGATACTTGAGAATATGCTTTACAGCTTGCCAATGTTGTGGTCCTGGATTTGATTGATACCGGCTGACCATGCCAACTGAATAACAGATATCTGGTCTAGTACAAAGCATGGCATACATGAGACTTCCTACTGCAGAAGCATAAGGAACTTGTCTCATCATAATTTCTTCCTCTTAAGTCCTAGGCCTTTGGTCATCAGACAAAGGAACTCCATGTCTGAAAAGAAGTAATCCTTTCTTGGACTTTTGCATGCTAAACCACTGTAAAACCTTATCTATATATCCAGCTTGTGATCAGCCTAACATTGCCAAAGCTTGATTCCTAGAATAAAGTTAGCCTCACCCAAGTCCTCCATATCAAATTGGCTTGACAACCAAACCTTTATTGATGACATTACACCTACATCATTTCCAATGAGTAGAATATCATCAACATAAAGCAATAGGAACATTACTACTTTGTCTTGATGTCTTTTGTACACACATGGTTCATCAAGATTTTGTTCAAAACCCAATGACTTGATTGCTTGATCAAATCGGATGTTCCATGACCTAGATGCTTGCTTAAGTCCATAAATGGACCTTTTCAACTTGCATACCATATGCTCTTGGTTTTTAGCTATGAAACCTTCTGGTTGCTTCATATAGATTTCTTCTTCAAGATTGCCATTAAGGAATGTAGTCTTAACATCCATTTGCCAAATCTCATAATCATAATGAGCAGTAATAGATAAAAGAATTCTGATAGATTTAAGCATTGCTACTGGTGAAAAGGTTTCTTCATAATCAATATTTTCTTTTTGAGTATACCCTTTCGCCACTAGCCTTGCTTTATAGGTTTCAACCTTTTCATCTATCCCTTTCTTCCTCTTGTAAACCCATTTGCAACCAACAGGTTTAATGCTGTTAGGCGCCTTTACAAGATCCCAAACTTGATTGGAATACATGGAATCTAATTTAGATTTCATAGCTTGGACCCAATGATGTGCATCTATATCATTCATTGCTTCTTCATAAGAGTAAGGATCAGTTTCGGCCTCCTCTGAGATAGCTTCATACGTCTCTCCAAGACCTAAGAATCTTATAGGTGGCCTAACATTCCTCCCACTACGACGAGGCACCTGTGTGCTTGACATCTCATGAGTAGTATCTTGTGATGTATCCAATACATTCACATCATCCCTAGTTTCAACCATTGGTTGTTCAATTACAGGTTCATTCATTTCAGCCAAGACAACTCTACGTCTAGGAGTAAAATTGTTCATATAGTCATTTTCCAAGAATTTAGTATTTGTACTAACAAAAACTTTGTTATCTTTACGACTATAAAATAAATAACCCCTAGTTTCTTTTGGATAACCCACAAGAAAACACACTTCTGATTTTGGTTCCAATTTATTGGCCTTCCCTTTTAAAACATGTGCTGGACAACCCCAAATGTGGAAATGCTTCATGCTAGGCTTACACCCACTCCATAATTCCATTGGTGTTTTGGGAATAGATTTTGATGGAACTAAATTCAAAAGATGTATTGCTGTATCTAAGGCATAACCCCAAAAAGAAATAGGTAAAGTTGAGTAACTCATCATGGACCTAACCATTTCTAAAAGAGTCCTATTCCTTCTTTCTGCTACACTATTTTGTTAGGGAGTTCTAGGTACAGTCAATTGGGATACAATCCCATTTTGAGTTAAGTAATCCTTGAAATCCCCAAGAAGGTATTCGCCACCACGATCAGATCGAATGACCTTTATGCGTTTACCCAATTGATTCTCAACTTCAGCCCTAAATTCTTTGAACTTTTCAAAGGCTTCAGACTTTTGTCTCATTAGGTACACATAACCATATCTTGAGTAATCATTGGTGAAAGTGATGAAGTACTCATAACCTCCTTTTGCTTGGGTTGACATAGGACCACAAACATCTGTATGAACTAATTCAAGCAACTCTTGGGCTCTTCTACCTTTTGCATTAAAAGGTCGCTTGGTCATTTTGCCTTCCAAACAAGATTCACAAACTGAAAATTCATCAAAGTCCAATGGGTCTAAGAGACCATCTTTGATCAGTCTTTGAATTCTGTTTGGATTAATATAACACAAATGCAAGTGCCAAAGATATGCATCATTAGTAGAAGGAAACTTTCTCTTTAATGATTTTACATGAAAGTTATTATCTAATTCAGAATTGTATAATTCATGCTGATCAGGAGTTAAAATATAAAGACCATCCACAATATTGCCCAAACAGATAAACATTTTATCCTTCTTTATTACAACATCGTCTTTAAGGATAACACAATATCCATTTTTACCCAAATAAGTTGCAGATATTAAATTCCTACGAACATTAGGTACATATAGACAGTCATCTAATATTAAAACTTTTAACTCAAAACATAAACTATAAACACCAATAGCTACAGCTGGAATCCTGCTCCCATCAGCCAAAGTAAGAAACAATTCCCCTTTATTAAGCCTTCTAGTCTCCTGGAACCCCTGTAAAGAATTGCAGATATGATTAGTACAACCTGAATCCACACACTAGGAATCTGTGGGATTTTGTACTAAATATATTTCAAGAAGGAATGAAACTTTCATACCCTTATTGGCAGCCTTGAACTTTGGACAATTCCTCTTCCAATGTCCTTTCTCACCATAATCTAAACATTTTCCTTTCAGCTTCTTTCCTTTGTCAGAAACTCTTAAGGCAATTTGTTTACCCTCTTGCTTAGTGAAGTCCTTCTTCTTCTTCTTCTTACCCTTGCCTTTCGACTTAGGTTGAGAAGTAAAAGCTTCACCCACATTGGCTTCAACATTAGAAGTACCAAGGATGCCTTCCGCCACTACTAACTCATTCATTAATTTAGACAAAGAATAAATCTTTTTGTTCATGTTATAATTAAGTCTGAATTCCTTGAATGATTCTAGTAGTGACTGGAGTATCATATCCACTTGGGATTCTCCATCAATATCGACACCTAAAACCTCTAATGTATTCAGATTAGAGATCATTGTAAGACAATGCTCTCTCACTGAACTACCTTCATCCATTTTGGTATTATAAATTTGCCTCATGGTTTCTTGCCTTACAGAACGACCTTGCTCACCAAACATCTCCTTCAGACTTAGCATAATGTCTAAAGCTAGTTCTACGTCCTGCATTTGATGTTTTAGAATATTTGAGATAGACGCTAGGATATAGCACTTGGCCATTTCATTAGATTTCTGCCAACGTTCATATCGTTGTTTTTCCTTAAGAGGAGCATCTAATGAACGAAAGCTAGGACATGGTTTAGTAAGCACATATTTGTGCTCTTCAGCGGTGAGAACTATGTTTAAATTTCTTTTCCAGTCAACATAGTTGGATTCAGTCAGTTTGTTTTGATTAAGAATGGTAACAAGTGGGCTAAATGATGCCATGTTCAAATCTGAAAATAATAAACATGAATATAATAAGTAAACTGAACATTATCAATTTAGCATATAAGCATATAATATAGAACCTTAATAAAACCATAATATAATATATGCAACGACAACTCAATCCCACAATTAATATTCCTTGGAAGCGAGCTCATATCAGTCACTATGATCAGGCGAGAATTATTCTCATTATTAATGCTATCATGGTAACTCTTACCAAACAAAAATAATTTGCCGTTTTACCTTCAACCTCTAAGTAATAATGACATAGCTCCAAAGGGAGGTTAACATTATACTTAGTCTAGTGTCAGATGAGGGGAGGGACTTATTTAGCCTACAATTGGAACCCCTAGCCGAGAACTAGTAGAAACCTAAAGATTAGCTTATCTCAAAGGGCTTATAGCAGTACAAGAACTCGTCCACAGTAAGAGGACAATTCCTGTCGAAACCCTTTCTCCATAGTACCTGCATAGCCACTATGGTCCTCCACCCATTAGAGTTAAGCTGGTTTCGCCTAAGACCAAACATATGAAGGATTTCTATAGCAATGGCATTCAAAGGCAACATAACCCCCCCCAAGAGGTGAGCCTCATATATACCAACCCTAGGAGAATTTGGGTACAACACCATTCACCAGGGGCAGCAAGATGAGGATTGACTTCATTTGGAATTTGATATTTGTCTCTAAGCATATAAAGTCTTTTCTCATCTATGTTGGACAGAACACCCATAGCACAACTATATATAATGTGTGGCTCTTCACTAGGGGAAGGAATGGACGATTAAACACTTGTGGACGGGCTAGTAGACGACCTAGAAGCCACCCTTCTCCTCATCTCCTCCTGGAGGACCTCTAGGGGAACTTTAGGAACCCCAAATGAGTATTGCTCGTCTATAGAGCCACTCTCACTACCACTGCTCTCACTACTACTACCACAACCATTACATTCATCAGGATACTCATCTATTTCTCTCTCATCCCTATCACTAGACGAGGACACTACGATCTCAACCATTTATAAAGAATTCTAAAGAAGAAAGCCTACAAACGAAGAGAAAAGGATACCTGATTCTAGATGAAGAGGACTAAAGACAGAAGAGAACTTCTAGAGGCGCGAAGGATGACTGATGTTAGAGAAGAAAATATGAGAAAGCGAAAGGGTAAGAGAGGAAGAAAATATGAGAAAGTGAGAGGGTAAGAGAAGGATTGAACTATTTATAGGGGACCAGGTGGGTCATTGAAATGACATAAACCAACTAGAAAATGCCACATGGCCATTCTTCCAAAGAATGAAGCGACACGACCTTCTGACCACTGCGATCTAGCCATGTGGCAGTAGCTAAACCAGTAGATTTCTCCAAATCATTTGACACCATGTGTATGATTCAAAAAAAAAAAAAAAAAAAAAAAGAAGAAGAAAGGGCAAAAGGAAACAAGTACGACGAAGGCATAGACGACTTATGCACATGGGGCAACTAATGATGATCAACAATACGTGTTCTTCGTCCATAGTGGTTATCCAATATCAACAACACCCAGAACAGTCCTTAGAAAGGAAAATGAAGTACACATCATGAACATACAACAAAAGCTCACAAGCATGTCACTAGTCATCCATAACTAATTCAATCGTCTAGATAAAGTACAATCGTCCATTCCATATTCAAGTATGGACGACCAACAGACACCTAGTAAAATTTTGAGTTTTCTACAACTTTAAGTGGTTAGACTACTAACCCATATCTCGAAGCGTGGGGTGAATTCCCCGAAATTTGCTCCACTTTCCCCACTAAACCGACACATCTCCCACGATGTCAATGGTTCCTAACAAGTAGACCTACTCCCAACTCTCTATCAAGCTGATGGAAAATACAAGTTCGTTTCGCATACAAAACAACTTTTAAATCTTCACTCCAATTCCACTAACACCTAAGATGTATGGTCTCTCAATTAGTTATATGAATTTGTTCAAGAGAGAATTAGAGAGTGTCCAACACTCACATACCAACCGTTTCATGTACTTATTCTTTCCAAAAATTATGTATGTTTCTCTCCTTATAATTGATTATCTAATTGGGCTAGCTTTTTGGGCCTTTCCAATTGGGCTCTAATATGTGGCTTGGAGTGGAACCAAAAGGGAACAAATAAGACACTAGCTCCAATGGGCCTTGGGCTTTTCTATCAACTCTTGACAAGTCCAAAGTTACCATTAATTATATTTAATATCACTATATAAATATAATTGCACTCTAGGCCTTATTAATAAATTATATCCCAAGACTTTATTGTACATGCAACCCGTGTTGGGGTTTATGTCCTAAAATCCAATTTATTGGCATGTCATTAATAATTAAATTGTTTAATTATATGAGACTATCTATAAGTGAACTAATGGGACATTATCTTAGTCCATGAGATGCATAGTATGCGATTTATGTGAAAAGTCACAGAAGATATAAATTGCAAGTTCTTTGTAAACTCACAATGTAGTTCGTAGTCAGTGATGAAATTGGGCGTTTCATCTACGAAGACTATAACATATCAACCAAGATGATTTGTCTTGATCATGGAAATGGAAGATTTCTAGTTGGTATGTTGATATGTTTTAAGAGTTAAGACATATTGAACTGGACCGCTGTGAGATTTATTATTCTCCTAACGATTGTCAATTGAATAATAAATCTCATGACTTCTATTTACATCAACTCTAAATCCTGAGAGAATAATGGAAATGATCATGAGATGTAGGTTGCTTTGATATATTAGGAGTGAGATCTATAAGTTACGATCAAAACCTCAGTATTTTGGGTAGCCACATTTAGTGTTGATGGAACATATATTCCCAAGATGGAATTCATAATCTCTTAACGGAGATATATAATATTCCCTTGAGATAAGTTTAATGGGTTTGGTTATTCAGAGAGTTGGGCCCAACCACTTTAGTAAGGAGTTACTAAAGTCTATATTTATGGAATTGGATTTAATAAATATATGATGAATAACATTAAGGATTAAACTGGGTACTCAAGGATTAAGATGTAGTAATCTTCAAAGTGGTAGTCTTTATTCATGACTTTGTATTACTACGAATATTTTAATGAAGGGGTTGTATGTATAATAAAGTCTTGGGATATAATTTATTAATAAGGCCTAGAGTGCAATTATATTCATATAGTGGTATTGAATATAATTAATGGTAACTTTGGACTTGTCAAGAGTTGATAGAAAAGCCCAAGACCCATTGGAGCTAGAGTCTTATTGATTCCCTTTTGGTCCCACTCCAAGCCACATACTAGAGCCCAATTGGAATGGCCCAAAAAGCTAGCCCAATTAGATAATCAGTTGTATATAAGAAGAGAAACATACAGAATTTCATAAGTCTTTTGATGACTCTTTTTCATAAGTATTTTCATCAAGATTACACAAGGAATGAAATGGTTTGTATGTGAGTGTTGAACACTTCCTTGTTCTCTCCTTGGAAACTGATTAAGAGACCGCACATCTTGGGCATTAAGTGGAATTGGAGTGAAGATTAAAAGTCTTCCCAAGAACTTTTGATCTTTGGTTTAGAATTTCACTGCACCAAGGTACGCTTTCTTGTTCTTAAATTCTGAAACTTTCACAGTGCATGTTATCAATTGCGAATGAAGTAGATCTGTTAATTTTCCGCTGCGTATGTTTTGTATGTGATACAAACATGTATTTTCCCAACAACCCCTTAATAAAATATTCGTAGTAATACAAAGTCATGAAAGTAGACTGCCACTTTGTAGATTACTACATCTTAATCCTTGAGTACCCGGTTTAATCCTTTAAGTTATTCATCATATATTTATGAAATCCAATTTCATAAATATAAACTTTAGTAACTATTTACTAAAGTATTTAGGCCTAACATTCTGAATAACAAACCCATTAAACTTATCTCAAGGAATATATTGTATCTCCGTTAAGAGACTATGAATTCCATCTTGAGAATATATGTTCCATCAATACTAAATGTGGCTATCCAACATACTGGGGTTTTGACTATAACTTTAGATCTCACCTTGATATATCAAAGCAACGTACACTTCATGATCAGGTCAATTATTCTCTCAGGATTAAGAGTTCATGTAAATATAAGTTGTGAGATTTATTATTCATTTAATAGTCGTTAAGAGAATAATAAATCTCATAGTGGTCCAGTTCAATATGTCTTAACTCTTAAGACATATCAATATATCAACTAGAAGTCTCCACTTTCATGATCAAAACAAATCATCTTAGTTGATATGTTATAGTCTTCGCAGATGAAATGCCCAATTTCATCACTAACTATGAACTAAATTTCTGAGTTTACAAAGAACTTATGATTTATATCTTCTGTGACTTTTCACATAAATCACATACTATGCATCTCATGGACTATGTGATAACATCCGAATATTCATGTTATCATTATTTTAGGTAATAATAAAACAACTTTATTAATCACAACATTAAGTCATACATTATGTCATACATAGAATCATATAATAGGATTTAACGGCACTAATCCTAACAATCTCCCACTTGAAAGTCCTTTAAGGCAAAGCTAATCTAACTCACATTTCCTCCAAATGTGACTCGAAAGTCCTTTATGGCAAAGCTTTGGTAAAGGGATCTGTTGGATTGTTTGCACTATCCATCCTTGCTACTACTACATCTCCACGAGCAACAATGTCTCGAATGATGTGGTACTTTCTATCAATGTATTTTCCTTTCTTATGATTCCTTGGATTTTTGGATTGTGCACCGCTCCATTGTTTTCGTAAAACAATGTGATAGAAACTTGCTTCATTCTCACAACGCCAAGATCAGAAAGGAATTTCTTAAGTCAAACAGCTTCTTTTGCCACTTCACAAGTAGCGACATATTCGGCTTCTATGGTGGAGTCAGCAATACAAAATTGCTTAACACTCCTCTAACTTATGGCTCCACCTCCCAAGGTGAACACACAACCTAAACTAGACTTTCTCCGTAGATACTTGAGAATATGCTTTATAGCTTGCCAATGTTTTGGTCCTGGATTTGATTGATACCAGCTGACCATGCCAATTGAATAACAGATATCTAGTCTAGTACAAAGCATGACATACATAAGACTTCCTACTGTAAAAGCATAAGGAACTTGTCTCATCATATTTTCTTCCTCCTGTGTCCTAGGCCTTTGGTCATCAAACAAAGGAACTCCATGCCTAAAAGGAAGTAATCCTTTCTTGAAGTTTTGCATGCTAAACTGTTCTAGAACCTTATCTATATATCCAGCTTGTGATAAGCCTAACATCTTGTTCTTGCGATCTTGCCAAAACTTAATCCTAAAATAAAGTTAGCCTCACCAAAGTCCTTCATATCAAATTGGCTTGACAATCAAATCTTTACCGATGACATTACCCCTACATCATTTCCAATGAGTAGAATATCATCAACATAAAGCACTAGGAACATTACTACTTTATCTCGATGCCTTTTGTATGCATATAGTTCATCAAGATTTTGTTCAAAATCGAATAACTTGATTGCTTGATCAAATCTGATGTTTCATGACCTAGATGCTTACTTAAGTCCATAAATGGACCTTTTCAACTTGCATACCATATGCTCTTGGTTCTTTGCTATGAAACTTTCTAGTTGCATCGTATACATTTCCTCTTCAAGATTGCCATTAATAAATGCAGTCTTGACATCCATTTGCCAAATCTCATAATCATAATGAGTAGCAATGGATAAGAGAATTCTGATAGATTTAAACATCGTTACTGGTAAAAAGGTTTCTTCATAATCAATACCTTCTATTTGTGTATACCCTTTTACCACTAGCCCTGCTTTAAAGGTTTCAACCTTTCCATCTATCCCTCTCTTCCTCTTGTAAACCCATTTGCAACCAACAGGTTTAATGCCGTTAGGTGCCTTTACAACATCCCAAACTTAATTGGAATACATTGAATCTAATTCAGATTTCGTAGCCTTGACCCAATGATGTGCATCTATATCATTCATTGTCTCTTCATTAGTGTAAGGATCAGTTTCGGCTTCTTCTAAGATAGCTTCATAAGTTTCTCCCAGACCTATAAATCTTATAGGTGGCCTAACAATCCACCCACTACGATGAGGCACCTGTGTACTAGACATTTCATGAGTAGTATCTTGTGGTGTATCCAATACAACCACATCATCCCTAGTTTCATCCATTGGTTGTTCAACTATAGATTCATTTATTTCATCCAACACAACTCTACTTCTAGGAGTATAATCATGATGGAAAATAATATGTTTGTATCGCATACAAAACATAGGCAGCGGAAAATTAACGGATCTACTTCATTCGCAATTGAAAACATGCACTATGTAAGTTTCAGAATATAGAATTAACAGAGTGTACCTTGGTGCGATGAATTTCACAACAAAGATTAGAAGTACTTGAGAACACTTTTAATCTTCACTCCAATTCCACTAACGCCCAAGAAGTGTGGTGTCTCAATTAGTTTCTATGAATTTGTTCAAGGGAGAATGAAAAAGTATCTAGCACTCACATACATACCATTTCATTTTCTTACAAAATTCTGTATGTTTCTCTCCTTATAACTGATTATCTAATTGGGCTAGCCTTTCGGGCATTTCCAATTGGGCTTTAGTATATGGCTTGAAGTGGTACCAAAAGGGAACAAATAAGACTCTAGCTCCAATGGGCCTTGGGCTTTTCTGTCAACTCTTGACAAGTCCAAAGTTACCATTAATTATATTCAATACCATTATATGAATATAATCACACTCTAGGCTTTATTAAGAAATTATATCCCAAATCTTTATTATACATGCAACCCCTTCATTAAAATATTCGTAGTAATACAAAGTCATGAATGTAGACTGCCACTTTGTGAATTACTACATCTTAATCCTTGAGTACTTGGTTTAATCCTTTTATGTTATTCATCATATATTTATGAAATCCAATTCTATAAATATATAATTTAGTAAGTCCTTACTAAAGTGGTTAGGCCTAATTCTCTGAATAATCGAACCTCTTAATCTTATCTCAAGGGAATATTTTATATCTCCGTTAAGAGATTATGAATTCCATCTTGAGAATATATGTTCCATTAACACTAAATGTGGCTGCCCAACATACTGAGGTTTTGACCGATACTTTAGATCTCACTCCTGATATATCAAAGCAACCTACACTTTATGATCAGGTTCATTATTCTCTCAGGATTAAGAGTTCATGTAAATATAAGTCGTGAGATTTATTATTCATTTGACAGTTATTATGAGAATAATAAATCTCACAGCGATCCAATTCAATATGTCTTAATTCTTAAAACATATCAATGTATCAACTAGAAGTCTCCACTTCCATGATCAAGACAAATCATCTTAGTTAATATGTTATAGTCTTCGCGAATGAAATGCCCAATTTCATCACCGACTACAAACTACAATTTTGAGTTTATAAAGAACTTGTGACTTATATCTTCTGTGACTAAATCACATACTATACATCTCATGGACTATATGATAATGTCTCAATATTCATGTTACCATTATTTTAGATAATAATAAAACAAATTTATCAATCACAATAATAAGTCATACATAATGCCATACATGATGTCATACTTAATATCATACATAGCATCATACAATAGGATTTAAGGGCACTAATCCTAACAAATCATTCATATAGTCATTTTCCAAGAATTTGGCATTTGTACTAACAAACACTTTATTTTCTTTATGACTATAGAATAAACCTCCAACAGTTCCTTTTGGAAACCCTACAGAGAAAAACAATTATGTTTTAGACTATAACTTGTCAGACTTTCCTTTCAACACATGTTCTGGACAACCCCAAATATAGAGATGTCTCATACTAGGCTTACACCCATTTCACAACTCCACAGGTGTTTTAGGAACTCACTTTGAAGGTACTAAATTCAGAAGATACATTGTTGTATTTAAGGCATATCCCCAAAAGGAAATTGTTAGAGTTGAATAACTCAACACAGACCTAACCATATCTAAAAGTGTCATATTCCTTCTTTCTGCTAAACCATTTTGTTGTGGAGTTCTAGGTGCAGTCAATTGGGATACAATCCCATTTTCAATTAAGTAATCCCTAAAATCCCCAACAAGGTATTCACCACCACGATCAGATCGAATAGCTTTTATATGTTTACCTAATTGATTCTTAACTTCAGCCTTAAACTCTTTGAAATTTTCAAAGGCTTCGGACTTCCATTTCCTTAGGTACACATAACCAAATCTAGAGTAATCATCAGTGAAAGTAATGAAATACTCATAGCCACCTCTTTCTTGGATTGACATAGGACCACATACATCTGAATGTACTAGCTCTAGCAATTCTTGGGCTCTTCTACCTTTTGCATTAAAAGGTTGTTTGGTCATTTTACCTTCCAAACAAGATTCATAAACTGGAAAATCATCAAAGTCCAATGGCTCTAAGAGACCATCTTTGATCAGTCTTTGAATCCTATTTAAATTAATATGACCCAAATGCAAGTGCCAAAAGTATGCATCACTAGTAGAAAGAAACTTTCTCTTTAATGATTTTACATGTGAGCCATTATCTAATTCAGAATTATATAATTCATGCTTATCAGGAGTTAAAATATAAAGACCGTCCATAATATTGCTAGAACAGATAAACACTTTACCTTTCTTTATTACAACATTGTCTTTAAGGATAACACAATATCCATATTTACCCAAATAAATTGCAGATATTAAATTCCTACGAACATTAGGTACATATAGAGAGTCTTCCAATATTAAAACCCTAGACTCAAAGCATAAATTGAAAACACCAACAGCTACAACCGGAATCTTGCTTCCATCAGCCAAAGTAAGAAACAATTCCCATTCTTTAAGCTTTTTGGTCTCCTGGAACCCCTGCAAAGAATTGCAAATATGATTAGTACAACCTGAATCCATACACTAGGAATCCGTGGGATTTTGTACTAAACATATCTCAAGGAGGAATGAACTTTTTATACCCTCATTATTGGCAGCCCTAAACTTTAGACAATTCCTCTTCTAATGTCCTTTCTCACTGCAATGGAAAAACTTTCATTTGATCTTCTTTCCTTTATCGGCAACCCCTAAGGCAATTTGTTTACCATCTTACTTGGTGAAGTCCTTCGTCTTCTTCTTCTCACCCTTCCCTTTCAACTTAGGATAAGAAGTAGAAGCTTTACCCATATTGGCTTCAACACCAGAAGTACCAAGGATGCCTTCCGCCGCTACCAACTCATTCATTAATTCAGACAAAGAATAAATCCTTTTGTTCATATTATAATTGAGTCTGAATTCCTTGAATGATTTCGGTAGTAACTAGAGTATCATATCCACTTGGGATTTTCCATCAATATCGGCACCTAAAACTTCTAGCATATTCAGATTGGAGATCATCGTAAGACAATGCTCCCTCACTAAACTACGTTCAGCCATTTTGGCATTATAAATTTGCCTCATGGTTTCTTGTCTTCTAGAACAACCTTGCTGACCAAACATCTCCTTCAAACTTAGCATAATGTCCGAAGCTAGTTCTACATCCTGCATTTGATGCTGTAGAACATTTAAGATGATGCTCAGATGTAGCACTTAGCCATCTCATTAGATTTCTGCTAACGATCATATCGCTATTTTTCCTCAAGAGGAGCATCTAATGAAGGAAAGTTAAGATATGGTTGAGTAAGCACATATTTGTACCCTTCAGCTATAAGAACAATGTCTAAATTTGTTTTCCAGTCAACATAGTTAGATCCAGACAGTTTGTTTTGATAAAGAATAGTAACAAGTGGGATAAAAGATGCCATGATCAAATATGAAAACAATAAACGTGAATAGTATAAGTAAATTGGACATTATCAATTTAGCATATATTTAATAGCTCCAATGGGCCTTGGGCTTTTCTATCAACTCTTGACAAACCTAAAGTTGCCATTGATTATATTTAATACCACTATATAAATATAATTGCACTCTAGGTCTTATTAATAAATTATATCCCAAGACTTTATTATACATGCAACCCCATCATAAAATATTCGTAGTAATACAAAATTATGAATATAGACTACCACTTTGTTTATTACTACATCTTAATCCTTGAGTACCCAGTTTAATCCTTTTAATTTATTCATCATATATTTATGAAATCCAATTTCATAAATATATACTTTAGTATATTCTTGCTAAAGTGGTTAGGTCTAATACTCTGAATAACCAAACTCATTAAATCTATCTAAAGGGAATATTTTATATCTTAGTTAAGAGATTATGAATTCCATCTTGAGAATATATGTTCCATCAATACTAAATGTGGCTGCCCAACATACTGAGGTTTTGATCGTAACTTTAGAACTCACTCCTGATATATCAAAGCAACCTATATCTCATGATCAGGTCCATTATTCTCTCAGGATTAAGAGTTCATACAAATAGAAATTGTGAGAGTTATTATTCATTTGACAGTCATTAGAAGAATAATAAATCTCACAGCGGTCCAGTTTAATATGTCTTAACTGTTAAAACATATGAACATATCAACTAGAAGTCTTCACTTCCATGATCAGGACAAATCATCTTAGTTGACATGTTATAGTCTTCGCAGATAAAATACCCAATTTCATCACCGACTACGAACTATAATTCTGAGTGTACAAAGAACTTGTGATCTATATCTTCCATGATTAAATCACATACTGTGCATCTCATGGACTATAAGATAATGTCCAAATATTCATGTTGCCATTATATTAGATAATAGTATCATAACATTAAGTCATACATAATGTCATACATAGCATCATACAATAGGATTTAAAGGCACATATCCTAACAATCTCTCACTTGCCCTAAAGACTATTATGTACTAATCTAACTCCCATTCCCTCCAAATGTGACTCAAAAGTCCTTTGTGGCAAGGTTTTAGTAAAGGGATCCGCTAGATTACTTGCACTATCAATCTTTGCTACTACTACATCTCCTCGAGCAACAAAATCTTGAACAATGTGGTACTTTCTCTCAATGTGTTTTCCTTTCTTGTGATTCCTTGGATCCTTGGATTGTGCAACCGCTCCATTATTGTCGCAAAACAATGTGATGGGAACTTGCTAAATTCTGACAACACCAAGTTCAGAAAGGAATTTCTTGAGCCAAATAGCTTGCTTTACCGCCTCACAAGCAGCAACATATTCAGCTTCCATGGTGTAGTCCGCAATACAAGATTACTTAACACTTCTCCAACTTATGGCTCCACCTCCCAAGGTGAACACACAATCTGAAGTAGACTCTCTGAAATCAAGATCTGACTGAAAATTTGAATCTGTATAACCAATGAGAATCAAATCCTCACTATGGTAAACAAGCATATAATCTCTTGTTCTCCGTAAATACTTGAGAATATGCTTTACAACTTGCCAATGTTTAAGTCCTGGATTTGATTGATATCGGCTGACCATGCCAACTGAATAACAGACGTCTGGTTTAGTACATAGCATGGCATACATGAGACTTCCCACTGCAGAAGCATAAGGAACTTGTCTCATCATATGTTCTTCCTCTAGAGTTTTAGGCCTTTGGTCATCAGACAGAGGAACTCCTTGTCTAAAAGGAAGTAATCCTTTCTTGGAGTTTTGCATGCTAAACTGTTCTAGAACCTTATCTATATACCCAACTTGTGATAAACCTAACATCTTATTCTTGTGATCTCGCCAAAGCTTGATCCCTAGAATAAAGTTAGCTTCACCCAAGTCCTTAATTTTAAATTGGCTTGACAACCAAACCTTTACCGATGACATTACCCCTACATTATTTCCAATGAGTAGAATATCATCAACATAAAGCACTAGGAACATTACTACTTTATCTTGATGTCTTTTGTACGCACATGGTTCATTAAGATTCTGTTCAAAACCAAATGATTTTATTGCTTGATCAAATCTGATATTCCATGACCTAGATGCTTGCTTAAGTCCATAAATGGACCTTTTCAACTTGCATACCATATGCTCTTGGTTCTTTGCCATGAAACCTTGAGGTTGCATCATATAGATTTCTTCTTCAATATTGCCATTAAGAAATGCAGTCTTGACATCCATTTGCCAAATCTCATAATCATAATGAGCAGCAATGGATAAGAGAATTCTGATAGATTTAAGCATGGCTACTGGCGAAAAAGTTTCACCAGAATCAATATCTTCTTGTTATGTATACCCTTTCACCACTAGTCTTGCTTTAAAGGTCTCAACCTTTCCAACTATCCCTCTCTTTTTCTTGTAAACCCATTTGCAACCAACAAGTTTAATGCTGTTAGGCGCCTTTACAAGATTCCAAACATGATTGGAATACATTGGATCTAATTCAGATTTCATAGCTTGGACCCAATGATGTGCATCTATATCATTCATTACCTCCTCATAAGTGTAGGGATCCGATTCAGCCTCTTCTGGGATAGCTTCATAAGCTTCTTCCAAACCTATAAATCTTATAGGAGGCCGAACAACTCTTCCACTACAATGAGGCACTTGTGTACTAGTCATCTTATGAGTAATGTCTTGTGGTGTATCCAATACAGCCACATCATTCCTAGTTTCATCCATTGGTTGTTCAATTACAGGTTCATCTAATTCTGCCAATACAACTTTACTTTTAGGATTAAAATTATTCACATAATCATCTTCCAAAAATTTTCCATGGGTGCTAACAAACACTTTGTTATCCTTATGATTATAGAATAAATAACCCTTGGTTTCCCTTGAATACCCTAAAAACATGCATACTTCCATTTTAGCTTCCAACTTATCAGACTTCCCTTTCAACACATGTGCTAGACATCTCCAAATTTGGAGATATTTCATAATAGGCTTGCGCCCACTCCATAATTCCTTAGGTGTATTGGGAACAGATTTTGATGGAACTAAATTCAAAATATGCATTACAGTTTTTAGTGCATATCCGCAAAAGGAAATTGGTAAAGTTGAATAACTCATCATGGACCTAACCATTTCCAAAAGAGTCATATTCCTTCTTTCCGCTACACCATTTTGTTGGGGAGTTCCAAGTGCAGCCAATTGGGAGACAATCCCATTTTGAATTTGATAATCCTTGAAATCCCCAAGAAGGTATTCGCCACCTCGATCAGATCGAATGGCCTTTATGCGTTTACCCAATTGATTTTCAACTTCAGCCCTAAACTCTTTGAACTTTTCAAAGGCTTCGGACTTCCGTCTCATTAGGTACACATAACCATATCTTGAGTAATCATCCGTAAAAGTGATGATGTACTCATAACCTCCTTTTGCTTGGGTTGACATAGGACCATATACATCTGTATGAACTAATTCAAGCAACTCTTAGGCTCTTCTACCTTTTGCATTAAAAGGTCGTTTGGTCATTTTACCTTCCAAACAAGATTCGTAAACTGGAAATCCATCAAAGTCCATGGGCTGCAAAAATCCATCTTTGATTAGTGTTTGAATCCTATTTGAATTAATATGACCCAAACGCAAGTGCCATAGATATGCATCAATAGTAGAAGGAAACTTTCTCTTTAATGATTTTACATGAGAGCTACTATCTAATTCAGAATTGTATAATTCATGCTTATCAGGAGTTAAAATATAAAGACCATCCACAATATTGCCAGAACAGATAAACACTTTATCCTTCTTTATTACAACATTGTTTTTGAGGATAAAATAATATCCATGTTTATCTAAATAAGTTGCAGAAATTAAATTCCTACGAACATTAGGTACATACAAATAATCTTCCAATATTAAAACCCTAGACTCAAAACATAAATTAAACACTCCAACAGCAACAACTAGTATTCTGCTCCCATCAGCCAAAGAATGAAACAATTCCCCTTCATTCAGCTTTCTGGTCTCCTAGAACCCTTGCAAAGTATTGCAGATATGATTAGTACAACCTGAATCCACACACCAGGAATCCGTGGGATTCTGTACCAAACACATTTCAAGAAGGAATGTACTTTTCATACCTTTATTCTTGGCAACTTTGAATATTGGGCAATTCCTCTTCCAATGTCCTTTCTCACCACAATGGAAACACTTTCCTTTGGTTTTCTTCCCTTTGTTGGCAACTTCTAAGGCAACTTATTTACCATCTCTCTTGGTGAAGTCCTTCTTCTTCTTCTTCTTTTAACCCTTGCCTTTCGACTTAGGTTAAGAAGTAGAAGCTTCAGCCATATTAACATCATCGCTAGAAGTACCAAGAATGCCTTTCATCGCTACCAACTCATTCATCAATTCAGACAATGTATAAACCTTTTTGTTCATATTATAGTTTAGCTTGAATTCCTTGAATGATTCTGGTAGTGACTGAAGTATCATATCCACTTGGGATTCTCTATAAATATCGACACCTAAAACTTCCAATGTATTCAGATTAGAGATCATCCTAAGACAATGCTCTCTCACTGAAGTACCTTCAGTCATTTTGGTATTATAAATTTGCCTCTTAGTTTCTTGCCTTGTAGAAAGGCCTTGCTCACCAAACATCTCCTTCAGACTTAGCATAATGTCCGAAGCTAGTTCTACATCCTGCATTTGATGCTGTAGAACATTTGAAATAGATGCTAGGATATAGCACTTGGCCATCTCATTAGATTTCTATCAACAATCATATCATTGTTTTTCCTCAAGAGGAGCATCTAATGATGGAAAGTTAGGACATGGTTGAGTAAGCACATATTTGTGCTCTTCAACAGTAAGAACAATGTCCAAGTTTCTTTTTCAGTCAACATAGTTGAATCCAGTCAGTTTGTTTTGATTAAAAATAGCAACAAGTGGGCTAAATGATGCCATGATTTAAATCTGAAAATAACAAACATGAATATAATAAGTAAACTGATTTTGAGGTTTATGCCCTAAAATCCAATTTATTGGCATGTCATAAATAATTAAATTGTTTAATTATATGAGACTATTTATAAATGAACATATGGGACATTATTTTAGTCTATGAGATGCATAGTATGCGATTTATGTGAAAAGTCACAGAAGATATAAATTGCAAATTCTTTGTAAATTCAGAATGTAGTTCGTAGTCGGTGATGAAATTGGGCATTTCATCTGTGAAGACTATAATATATCAACTAAGATGATTTGTCTTGATCATGGAAATGGAGATTTCTAGTTGGTATGTTGATATGTTTTAAGAGTTAAGACATATTGAACTGGACCGCTATGAGATTTATTATTCTCCTAACAACTGTCAAATGAATAATAAATCTCATGACTTCTATTTACATCAACTCTAAATCCTGAGAGAATAATGGACCTAATCATGAGATGTAGGTTGCTTTGATATATCAGAAGTGAGATCTATAAGTTACGGTCAAAACCTTAGTATGTTGGCTAGCCACATTTAGTGTTGATGGAACATATATTCTCAATATGGAATTCATAATCTCTTAACGGAGATATAAAATATTCCCTTGAGATAAGTTTAATGGGTTTGGTTATTCAGAGAGTTGGACCCAACCAATTTAGTAAGGAATTACTAAAGTATATATTTATGGAATTGGATTTCATAAATATATGATGAATAACATTAAGGATTAAACCGGGTACTCAAGGATTAAGATGTAGTAATCTTCAAAGTGGCAGTCTATATTCATGAATTTGTATTACTAAGAATATTTTAATAAAGGGGTTGCATGCATAATAAAGTCTTGGGATATAATTTATTAATAAGGCCTAGAGTGCTATTATATTCATATAGTGGTATTGAATATAATTAATGGTAACTTTGGACTTGTTAAGAGTTGACAGAAAAGCCCAAGGCCCATTGGAGCTAGAGTCTTATTTGTTCCCTTTTGGTCCCACTCCAAGCCACACACTAGAGCCCAATTAGAATGGCCCAAAAGGCTAGCCCAATTAGTTAATTAGTTATATTTAAGGAGAGAAGCATACAGAATTTCATAAGTCCTTTCATGAGTCTTTCATAAGTGTTTTTCACCAAGATTACACAAGGAATGAAATGGTTTGTATGTGAGTGTTGGACACTCCCTTGTTCTCTCCTTGGAAACTGATTGAGAGACCACACATCTTGGGCATTAAGTGGAATTGGAGTGAAGATTAAAAGTCTTCCCAAGAACTTTTGATTTTTGGTTTTGAATTTCACCGCACCAAGGTACGCTTTCTTGTTCTTAAATTCTGAAACTTTCATAGTGCATCTTATCAATTGCGAATGAAGTAAATCCGTTAATTTTTCGCTGCATATATTTTGTATGTGATACAAACATGTATTTTTTCCAAAAAACTGGACATTATCAATTTAGCATATAAGCATATAATATGGAACCTCAATAAAACCATAAAATAATATATGCAACAACAACCCAATCCATGTCTATAATTCCTTGGTAGCAAGTTTATTATAAACACATTAATTGGTTGAGAAATATTCTCATTATTAATGCTATCATGGTAACTCTTACCAAACAAAAATAATATATTGTTTTGCATTTAGCCTCTAAGTAATAATGACATATCTCCTTTGGGAGGTTAACATTACACTTAGTCTAGTGTACACCATTATCTAGAATCATGTGTAACCACATTTCATCTCCCTTTATAATGTTTAAACTTGTAGTACCATGGAAAAAAACACCCTCTTTTGGGATCGCGAGCCATATGCGCCAGGACGAGGTGTTTGTCCACGCTACTTTAAACGGGTGAGTTCAATCTTGTAGTACTATAAAGTAAACACCCTCCTTTGGGATCGCAAGGCAAATACGCCAAGACAAGGTGTTTACCCACACTACTATGAACTGATAATGGAGGCCGTGAGATCCAACCATTGTATCTCTCTCCCACTAGATATTTTAAAATAAAGGTTTTTAAGATCAAGAATCATAATAACGCTAGAAACCTTGAAAACATAATCCTAATCTCATTAGGAATAAATTTCATTAAACAAAAAATTTTAATCTTAGCGTTAATATAATATAAAAATATAAAGGTTTATATATTATAATATATATATATATATATAATATACGGATTGAAGCCTTATATAGGCCTTTATATATATATATATATATATATATATATATATATATATATAATATATGAGGATTCTTCAAGCAGTGCTTGGTGTTGCCAAGTAGTGCAACAATAATCCAAAGAGGTGCAATGTCAAAGTGCACTAACGGTGCAATAAAGGATCCAAGAAAGACATGCAATCAGGGCAATTATCACAACCAAGACATGCACCGTATCATTCATGCAATTGACGGTTACATAAACTTCCATAAACTTCAATCTATATATCATTGAATCCTATGTGATTTATATGCCAAGCCATAAGAATAAAGATATGGCACTATTCAAAGAAAGTAAACACTATGTGAATGAATTCATTTGGTGCAATCAAAACAATAACAATGGTGTCAAGTGCATTGACAACATCAAGAAACCGTTTTCCATTATTCTCTCAAATCCAATCACATGCTGTACAATCATGAGATGAAAACCTAGCTCTGATACCAATTGTAGGAAAATCTAGTTTTGTATCTCATACAAAACACACAGCGGAATCAACAAACATGGATTTATTTCATTCATGATTGATAACATGCACTATGTCAATTTCAGAATTTAAGAACGAAATAGCGTACCTTGATGCGGTGAAATTCAAAACAAAAGATTAGAAGTACTCGGGAATAATTGAGTGGCTTCACTCGCAGATACACTCCACTTCACAATGATGTCTCTTTTTCTCTTATAAAAAATTCTGTGTGTTTCTCCCTTTTATAACTATGTGATTATCTAATTGGGATGACCTATTGACCCTTTCCAATTGGGTTTTAGTGTGTGGCTTGGAGTGGGACCAAAAGGGACCAATAAGACACTAGCTCCAATGGGCCTTGGGCTTTTCTATCAACTCTTGACAAGCCCAAAGTTGCCATTAATTATATTTAATACCACTATATAAATATAATTGTACTTGTAAGGTTCTAAGAATTAGGAACTAATGTATTAGAACTTCAATTTGTAATGTTGGCAAACCATAATCAAAACATTCTTTAAGTTGTGTGTTAGACTTGCTCAAAGTATGGCTTTTTATGTAAAGTTGGAATCGAGTTGACTGCAGAATTACTGTGCACTTTCCGCCTGACTCGATCAATCGAGAATTAGACTCGATCGATCGAAAATCGTGCAGAACGTTTTTCTGCAGAATTTTTCGAACTCAGCCCCAGCCCATTTAATGTATAGAGTTTTATGTTTTGCCCTAAGTATATAAGGGAAAACCCTAGCCGCATTTTTTAGAGTTCTAAATGCTGTGTTTGTGAATCTATTTGTTAGATCTAGAAGTGTTTACCTTCACATACACTTAGGGTTTCCAAACTCAAGATTCATGTCAAGAGGTTGGTAAATCATACAGTTGTAGAACAAAAGAGCTTCAAGATATACAAGCAGGTGTTGCTTGTGCTTTGTTGAAGAATTCAAGGAAAGAAGGAGTCTGTGGATCTCGGAGCTGTCACGTGGTCGTAGTAGTAAGTTTCCTACAGGCAAGTAGCAATAGGATGTTAGTGGTCTAAGTCTCTATTGTGTAAACTTCGATTCTTTCATAGTAAATTCGTTTTATCTTGAGGATAGCTAGGTTAAATCCTCCCCAGGTTTTTTACCGGTTTGGTTTTCCTAGGTCATCATATCATGTGTTCTTTATTATTCCGCACTTTTACATGATTTGATATATTTGTATTAACCTAGATCTGTTTAAATTACCTAAGTTAATCACTTGGCTAATTCTCTAGGTTAATCTGTTTGAGTTTAAGGGGTCTAAACGAACTTATAAGTGGTATCAGAGCGGGTAGCTTTTGTTTTTGATCCTTTGATCTTTGAGCTGATCCTTGACCCCTGTTGTCATGAAACACGGACACTCTCTTGTTGTTCCACCTCATTTTGATGGGAACAATTATGCTTATTGAAAAGTAAGGATGAAAGCATTCCTGAAATCCATTGATGAGAGAGTCTGGAACTCCGTTGAGTAGGGATGGGAGAAGCCCACTACTCCTGTAAGTGAGTGGCAAACTTCTCAAAAGGAGACAACTGCTTTCAATAGCAAAGCTATGAATGTTATTTTCAATGCTGTCTCTATAGAGGAATTTAAGAGAATCTCTAATGTTGAGGTTGCTCATACTACTTAGAATATCCTCCAGACTGTGCATGAAGGCACAAAGGCAGTTAAAATAAATAAATTGCAGCAATTAACTACTAGATTTGAAAGCATTAGAATGAATGATGATGAATCTTTTGATAAGTTCTATGCTAAACTGAATGATATTGTTAATTCTGCATATAATTTGGGTGAAATATATGATCAACCTAAAATTGTTAGGAAGATTCTTAGATCTTTAACTGAGGATTTTAGACCCAAAGTGACTGCCATCACTAAAAGCAAGGATGTGGACTCCATCCCTATTGATGAACTTGTAGGATCTCTTCAGTCCTATGAGTTGGACCTACCCAAGACAAACAAATCCAAATCAATGGCTCTTAAGTCTGTTGATGATGTTGAGGATGGTGGATTTGATGATGAACTCTCTGCTACAGAGATTGCCTATCTTGCCAAGAACTTTAGAAACTTTCTTAGGAACAATAACAGAAGGGCAAGAGGCAAGAACACTGCTGAATCTAGAAATTTTAGGAGGAATGATCCCACTAAGGTTAATAACACTGAAAAACCTAAAGAGAAAGTAGGTCAACCTTCTAATAATTCTTTGGAACAACAATGTTATGGATGTCAAGGGTATGGTCATATGAAATCTGAATGTCCTACATACTTGAAGTCTAAAGGTAAGGCTATGGCTGTGACTCTTAGTGATGATGAAGTTTCTGACAATGAATCTGCTAGTGATGAGGATGGAAACTTCATTGCTTTCACTGCTACTACTGTAGTTAATGAAAGCGTGTCTGTTGAAGAGAACCCTTCTGATGGGGAACTCTCTGAAGATGCAGATTTACAGGAAGCCTATAATAAACTTTGCAAAGTTGCTACAAAGGATGCCATGAATGTTGATTTAGGCTTTAAGAAAATTGCATCCCTTGAACTTGATAAGAAGAATTTACTTGTGAAATTGTTTGATGCAAATGAGCTTTTGAATAATGTGAAAACTGAGAACATGCTTTTACTTGATAAAGTTAAATGTTTGGAACTTGAATTATTTGTTGCTAGAGAACAAACCAATAGGTCTGCAAGCTCCAAACTTGATCACATGTTGAGTGTTCAAAAGTCTCCTTATGACAAGACTGGCTTAGGTTTTGTGGAAAGCATCTCTGTGCTTGAATCTCATTCCACAAACTTTGTTCCCTCTTCTGAACTTCCTAAAAGTGAGATTGTCAAACTTTTGGTGAGTGAACCTGCTAAATCTGTAGATGTTACTCCACCTAGGAAGATTAGGGTTGATCTCCAAGAGTCTCGTTCTAGAGCTTCTACTTCTACTAAGGGCAAGTTGCATGATAAGCCTGCATGGGTTTGTCATTTTTGTGGAAAGTCTGGACACATTCGTCCAAATTATTTTAAGTTGCAAGCTGCAAAGCGAGCAAATAAACCTAAAGTACCTGTGCCCCAAGCACATGATCCTATAGTACTTATTGGTGAATTGGTAAAAGCGTTAAACCTTTATTCCAATCATAGAGTTGCTCAGAATTCTAATGTAAATCATAACTCCAATGCAAGAGTTACATCTAAAAATTTTTGGATGCAAAAGGCTCGACCTAATTGAGTCTGTCTGACATGGTCCTTGTGCTTCATTGCTCTATCTTTTGTGACCTTTGTTTCTAGGATTTGCATTGCATAACATTCATGCATTTCATTCTAGGATGTTTATTTCTTTTATATATAAAAAAAATTTGCAAATTGTGTTTTTGCTATTTTTTTTTCCTTGAACTTGAAGACAAGGTTGGTCAATCAAATTTTGCATAACATGTTTATGTACCTTATTTAGCTTTGATGTACTTATTTCTATTGCACTTTACTAGCTGAAGTTTTGTTGTGCATGTTTTGTGGGAAGATGTTATATTTGTTGATCGCATGATCTTGATCTTGAAGTCCTATGTGTTTGATTGACGGACTTGAACTTTTTGAGAAATGTATAAATAACCATCTCACCACTGTTTACTAGTCAATCATGAACACCTTAGTGCATATCGTAAGATTTTGTGCTCGAGAAAGTTTAGCACATGCACAAAAAGAACATAAGGTGTAGCCTCTAAATAAAAATTGGTGTGTACATTATTAGGCTATAATAATTTCACAATTCAAATAAAATTGGTGTGTACATTACCCCGGATATTATTAAGTTTCTAATCAATTAAATTGAATATTAATTTTGAGGCAAATCAAGAAACTTACATGATTGCAAGATTTTATTCTATGAGATGTGAGAGTTATATGATGTAACTTTTTAAGTAATAGTCTCTTTCAAATTCATGTGATGGATTTTGTAGAAATTGTAATTGATTATTATGTGCATATCACCTCACATGTCTCTCAAGCTTATGCTAGTTGCACACACTACACAGGTTATTCTTTGCTAAACTGTGTACATGTTATTGTGTGTTTTTGGTCTGACCAACCAAATTTGAATATTTCTGGAAATTGATGTAGAACATGTTTACTTGTTTAAATGGTTGAGGGATATTAAGAGAAAATCTTGCTTTGAGAGATCTGGGTTAAAAACATGGGTTTTTGGAAAACATTTCATCACATACTCATGCATTCTATTCATAAAATCTAATGCTTTGAGGATTTTCAGCACTGAAATTACTTGTTTTTTGAAAAATCTGTTTTTCCAGAATTTCGATCGATCGAAAGTATTTTTCGACCGATCGAAAATGTTTTTAAAATCTCAAAAAAGTCTCTGGTTGTTTCGATCGGTCCTCGATTGGTATTGGATCAATCGAAGGATTTTCGACCGATCGAATGTAATTTTCGATCAATCAAAAATCGGGCTGAGTGTTTTTTAAAAAGGTTTTTCTTCACGTGATTCTTCTCTTTTCAAAATCTTTTCAAATAACTTTTTCTCTCTACCAACCGCTCAAAGCAATTTTTGATGTTTTTGTCGTTTTTGTCGTTTTCGTCCGTTCTTTTTGCATCAATCCTCTCTCCCAAAGCCGGTAAGACTCTTTTGCCCCTTCTTTTGATTTTATTTTCATGTTTCATGCATAATTTTCATGCATTTTTGGGTATTTTTGGCATTTAGAGTTTTGATATTTTTGGATTTGATTCTGACTCCTTTTCTTTCAAATTAATCATGGGTTTTTGTGGGGACACCATTTACAAGTATGCCAAGTGGTTTAATTTGATTATTTTGGAGTTTTGTGGACAATTTGAAAATCTAGGGCTTGAAATTGATGAATTTGGGGATTTTGTTCAAATTGATATAAATTGATGAAATTAGCTTGTTCGATTGATTAATTTAATCATAATATTGAGTTATATGACTGTTGTGTTGATCAATTTATCAATTTGTTGTGTTTTGAAAAATTAGGTTTTTCAAAATTGGGTATTTTTGATAAAGTTTCTTGACTTAAGCCAATTTTGTGAATTTGGATTATATTTGAACTATGTCACTGCATTAGTACATGCATCATTTGGTTCTCATGTTCATGCATCATATAGATTGTTATTTCTATATTTTTTTTGCTGTGCTAACTTGCAGTCTACCCTTGGTTTTTGTTTTTGCTCTTCTTTTTCTGTGTCTCTCTTTTCTTTCCTTAACACCATGCCTAGGAAAACTAGAGCCCATAAGACTTCTGACCCTTCACCTTCCTTTGATAGTGATCGGTTCCCTAGTGAGAAGAACCAAGAGACATATGAGACCCTTAATCTTAGGCGTCATATTTGGGTTGAGCGTAGGGTCATTCTAGATGAGGTTGATCCTGAGATGAGACGTAACTTTGAGCGTCGGGGTTGGATATCTTTGCTAGATTTTAAGCATCCTCCTCCTGCTACCTTGATTAGAGAGTTCTATTCGAACCTCTCTATCCACCTCTATGATAACAACACCTTGATTAAGGTTTGGTTACGAGGTGTGGAGTATCGCATTACACCTTCAGTAGTGTCTGATGCTCTTGGGGTGCCTGTTGTTGATCATCCCGTCTTTCCTTATGATAAGTCTCCGCCTCTAAATGATGTTATGTCATACATCACTGGGTCTTCTATCCAGTGGGGTTCTAATCCTCGGATCTCATCTGCTGAGCTTTCCGAGCTTTATTATCTCTTCTTTAGGATAGTGTGTCATTACTTGTGGCCCATTTCTCATCTCCACACCATTCCTCTTAAGCGATGTGTGTTTTTGTATGCACTTGTTACTGATGCCCCTATCAGTTTTCCTCATTTGTTCCTTCATTCTTTGAACGAGGTACATGGTCTAGTTCTACGGCTCATGCTTTATTCTTTCCTGTTTTTATTCATAGGATTTTCCTTCACCTAGGTTTAGGTGATTTTCCTGCTTCTGAGCCCGTACACGTTATTGCTCCTATAGGTGCTACCTTTTTGAGGCAAAGGGCTGCTCAACTTCGAGCTAGCTCTAAACGTCCTAGGGTAGAGCCTTCCGGTGTCACTCCACCTCGTTCTTCTTCTACAGATGCTCCTGCAGCTGAGACGTCTGCTGATCCTGCTGCTGCTACTGATGATACTCCTCCACCTTCTCCTTCGGATGTTTCTGATATTCGTCGGACTCTGGACACTATCATGACCGTTCAAGCGGCTCATGGTCAGCTTCTGGTGGATGTCCTTGATAAGCTTCGAGCTTTTGAGAGCGGATTTGGCGAGTTTTCGTCATTCTCCTTTGCCGCCTCCTTTTGATGATGAGTGACTGCCCTTTGGCAATTCGTCACAAAAAGGGGGAGTGCATTCTATCGAGGAGTTCATATCTTGTAGAGGAGATTTTTGTTTTAGGGGGAGTTTTTGTACCTTACTGTGATACTGTTGAGCTTGTGGAGTTCTTAGATTGTATCTAGGTGCTTCACTGTGTATTTACTTTTTTAGCTCATGATAGTGGAGATATATATTTTTGGGATACTTTTTGATGTATTTGTTTCTTGTTTCACTATGCTACATTGCTTATTGATTTATATTTATGATGTTATTCATGATATATGTCTTTATTTTGTGTTATGTGAAATCAAGAAGTTATTTTTTATATTCCTTGTATTTTCCACACATGCGTTTATGTGTTTGTTAAGTGTTACAGGTATATACAGGTTGATTCAGTCGTGCTGCTGTCTACTTTGTAACTATTAGATAGTAGTTAGGTTGAATTGTTTAGTGGCTTTTTAATTTTGTAATGGGCTGTTTTCATTTGTAAACTTTGAGCTTTTTGTTAAGTCTGTGTTTTGTCACGGATTGCCAAAGGGAGAGTTTGTTAGATTCTAAGAATTAGGAACTAATGTATTAGAACTTCAATTTGTAATGTTGGCAAACCATGATCAAAACATTCTTTAAGTTGTGTGTTAGATTTGCTCAAAGTATGGCTTTTTATGTAAAGTTGGAATCGAGTTGACTGCAGAATTACTGTGCACTTTCTGCCTGACTCGATCGATCGAGAATTAGACTCGACCGATCGAAAATCGTGCAGAACATTTTTCTGCAGAATTTTTCCAACTCAGCCCTAGCCCATTTAATGTATAGGGTTTTATGTTTTGCCCTAAGTATATAAGGGAAAACCCTAGCCACATTTTTTAGAGTTCTGAATGCTTTGTTTGTGAATCTATTTGTTAGATCTAGAGGTGTTTACCTTCACATACACTTAGGGTTTCCAAACTCAAGATTCATGTCAAGAGGTTGGTAAATCATACAGTTGCAGAACAAAAGAGCTTCAAGATATACAAGCAGGTGTTGCTTGTGCTTTGCTGAAGAAGAAGGAGTCCGTGGATCTCGGAGCTATCACGTGGTCGTGGTAGTAAGTTTCCTACAGGCAGGTAGCAATAGGATGTTAGTGGTCTAAGTCTCTATTGTGTAAACTTCGATTCTTTCATAGTGAATTCGTTTTACCTTGAAGATAGCTAGGTTAAATCCTCCCCAGGTTTTTTACCGGTTTGGTTTTCCTGGGTCATCATATCATGTGTTCTTTATTATTCTGCACTTTTACATGATTTGATATATTTGTGTTAACCTAGATCTGTTTAAATTACCTAAGTTAATCACTTGGCTAATTCTCTAGGTTAATCTGTTTGGGTTTAAGGGGTCTAAACGAACTTACAGCACTCTAGGTTTTATTAATAAATTATATCCCAAGACTCTATTATACATGCAACCCCTTCATAAAATATTCGTAATAATACAAAGTCATGAATATATACTACCACTTTGTTAATTACTACATCTTAATCCTTGAGTACCTAGTTTAATCCTCTTAAGTTATTCATCATATATTTATGAAATCCAATTCCATAAATATATACTTTAGTATATTCTTACTAAAGTGGTTAGGCTTAACACTCTGAATAACCAAACTCATTAAACTTATCTCAAGGGAATATTTTATATCTCCGTTAAGAGATTATGAATTCCATCTTGAGAATATATGTTCCATCAACACTAAATGTGGCTGCCTAACATACTGAGGTTTTGATCGTGACTTTAGATCTCACTCTTGATATATCAAAGCAACCTACATCTCATGATCAAGTCCATTATTCTCTCAGGATTAAGAGTTCATGCAAATAGAAGTCATGAGATTTGTTATTCATTTGACAGTCATTAGAAGAATAATAAATCTAATAGCGGTCCAGTTCAATATGTCTTAACTCTTAAAACATATCAACATATCAACTAGAAGTCTTCACTTCCATGATCAAGACAAATCATCTTAGTTGACATGTTATAGTCTTCGCAGATGAAATGCCCAATTTCATCACCGACTATGAACTATAATTTTAAGTTTACAAAGAAGTTGTGATCTATATCTTCCGAGACTAAATCACATAAATCACATACTATGCATCTCATGGACTATATGATAATGTCCAAATATTCATGTTGCCATTATATTAGATAGTAATAAAACAACTTTATTAATCATAACATTAAGTCATACATAATGTCATACATAGTATCATACAATAGGATTTAAGGGCATATATCCTAACACTATAAAGCTGGCCGATCAATCAAGAAAAAATTTGCCTGGCTCGATAGCTGCCCGATTGCTAGTCAATCAGTCGAGAAACAATCTATTTGCTCAATCAATCGAGTCGCATGAAATTTGAATTTTCCAGAATTTTTTTAAGGCAGTTTTCAATCGTTTTTTAATGAACAAACAATTATCATATGAACATGATAGATAGAGAATGATATCAAAACTGAATTCCATTGATGCTATAGCCTTAAAATTCAATTTAACATACTTAAATTCAAATTTAAACATCATAACATCAAAAACAGTTTTTATCATAAACATAGTTTCAACAACCATGCAGAAATTTAAATGCATAATCTTCTAACAACATGAAACTATTATCTCTAATTCCAAAAGTTACAAGCTTCATTCAACCAAGGTACATTATACTATTCACCTACTCACTATCATTGTGTTCTAGAGAGAAAACTGACTTAATCGTTGGAAGGTCCTTGGCCAGTTCACCTCGGTCACCCTTGACAATCTCTTTCTTTCTCTTCAAGTCATCAAACCGTCGTTGTAGCCCAGAGCATTCAGCTTACTGATTTCCATGCATCATCAAAATTCAATTAAATTTGGGCAATTTATTTTCATTTTCATTTAATTTCTAGCACTTTATTTAACTTGTCTTTAAATTTATAGCACTCTTATTATTGTTGCTCTTTACTTTTCTCATCAATAATGTTGTCATAGATCAACATGCTTGGGTAAACAAATTCCTTTAATAAGCTTTTCTAAGGAAATGATTTTTTAAAATAAAAAAAGCTTTATTCCCTTTTCCAAAATTGTATTTCAATCCCAAAACTTTTTCAAAATTGTATTTCGACCCCAAAACTTTTCTAAAATTGCATTTCAACCCCAAAATTTTTCCAAAATAATATTTTCAGCTCGAAATCTTTTATTTCCTTTAAAAAAATGTTCTTTCTAAAAATATATATCTTTTCTCTTTTTAAAAAAAAAATCTGGAAATGAGGTATTTTAAAAAAAAAATTCTCCTTTTTTTCAAAAAAATGATGAAAGTAACTTTTTCTAAAACTTACTCTTTTCAAAACAAAATCTCTCTCCAAAAAATGCGTTATTTCCAAACTTTTCTAAAAAAATAAAATAAATAAGAGTAATGTTCTCTAGAAAAGAATTCATTTTTCAAACTTGCGCATGTATTGTTATTTAAAACTCTCCCTTAGAATAGCATATTTAGTGATCTGTGCCCATAGGCACTAATTAAGCTTAAATTGTCACTTTATTTCCTTTGGCACTATCATATTTCTATTTGATGGTGAGCTGAGAATGGAACCAACTCCAAACTTGTCCATAGGAGTCGTCCAAGGCAAGAAGGCAAGAATGGCTGTAGTTAGCTAAATGGTCGTCCAAAAGCATATTGGTCGTCTATGAAGCTAGCACATGGACGACCCCCTAGCACTTATGAAATTCCGTGGAAATTATCTACAAGAGCCAATAAAATTAAACCACATGTTATTATTTAAGGCATGAGCGAAGCATTGGTTCATTGCTATAACTTCCTATTTAGTACTTTACCTCCAACGACGGTCATAGAAAAATATTCTAACTCCTATAGCGGTTGAAGGAGTTAACCTTGAACCCTCTCACCTCCTCAAATATAGGGGAAGTTACAAGATAAGTAACCACTTCAAGAGCGCACTATATAAACACTTATTCATGACAAATAAAGGTAAGTTTGGCACAACTCCCAAAAAGTGGGACCTCTAGATTTTAAGAGAGAAAACTAACTTAAGTATCGGAGGGTTCTTGGCCGGTCTGCTCCAGTCACCTTTGATTGTGTGTTTTCTTTTTCAGGCCTTCCAAGCAATTAATAGATCATTGAAGCTCTAAGCGTTCAGCCTAATGATTTTCTGTGCATCATCAATTGGCACCATCTGTGGGGAAGATTAATTTTGTTTTGCAGTTTGTCTTTCTCTGACAAAAGGCTGTATGGTTCGAACAAGATCAAGGGCCACTAGCCTGTTAGGATATGTGCCCTTAAATCCTATTGTATGATGCTATGTATGATATTATGTATGACATTATTTGAGAAATGATGTATGACTTAATATTATGTGTAATAAAGTTGTTTTATTCTTATCTAAAATAATGGTAACATGAATATTTGGACATTATCAAATGGTCCATGAGATGCATAGTATGTGATTTATGTGATTTAGTCACAGAAGATATAGATCACAAGTTCTTTGTAAACTCAGAATTTTGGTTCGTAGTCGGTGATGAAATTGGGCATTTCATCTGCGAAGACTATAACATATTAACTACGATGATTTGTCTTGATCATGGAAATGGTGATTTCTAGTTAATATGTTGATATGTTTTAAGAGTTAAGACATATTGAACTGGACCGCTGTGAGATTTATTATTCTCCTAACGACTGTCAATTGAATAATAAATCTCACGACTTGTATTCACATGAACTCTTAATCCTGAGAGAATAATAGACCTGATCATGAAATGTAGGTTACTTTGATATATCAGGAGTGAGATCTAAAGTAACGGTCAAAACCTCAATATGTTGGGCAGCCACATTTAGTATTGATGGAACATATATTCTCAAGATGGAATTCATAGTCTCTTAACGGAGATATAAAATATTCCCTTGAGATAAGTTTAATGGGTACAGTTATTCAGAGAGTTAGGCCTAACCACTTTAGTAGGACTAAAGTATATATTTATGAAATTGGATTTCATAAATATATGGTGAATAACTTAAAAGGATTAAACCGGGTACTCAAGGAATAAGATGTAGTAATTTACAAAGTGGCAGTCTATATTCATGACTTTGTATTACTACGAATATTTTATGAAGGGGTTGCATGTATAATAAAGTCTTGGGATATAATTTATTAATGAGGCCTAGAGTGCAATTATATTTATATAGTGGTATTAAATATAATTAATGGTAACTTTGGACTTGTCAAGAGTTGACAGAAAAGCCCAAGGCCCATTGGAGCTAGTGTCTTATTTGTTCCCTTTTGGTCCCACTCCAAGCCACACACTAAAGCCCAATTGGGAAGGCCCAAAAGGCTAGCCCAATTAGATAATCAGTTATGTGGAGAGAAACATACAGAATTTTATATAGAATAAAATGGTTTGTATGTTATATAATATAATAAGATAATGAAATAAGGAAGAGAGATACTCTTTCATATTCTCTCTAGAAACATAGAACTGATTGAGAGACCACACATCTTGGGCATCGAGTGGAATTGGAGTGAAGATTGAAAGTATTCCCGAGTACTTCTTCATTCGGTTTTGAAGTTCACCGCATCAAGGTACACTCTCTTGTTCTTATATTCTGAAACTTACATAGTGCACGTTATCGTTTTCGAATGAAGTAGATCCGTTTATTTTTCCGCTGCGTATGTTTTGTATGCGATGCAAACATAATGATTTCCCAACATTGGTATCAGAGCGGTCTTCATTTCGAATCTATATAACATGTTTTGTTCGTTTTGGAATTAGAGATTATAGTTTCAAGTTGATAGATTTCTGCATGGTCGTTGAAACTATGATTTGATAACAACTGATATTGATGTTATGATGTTGTTTAAATATGAATTTAAGAATGTTAAATTGATCTTTAAGGCTATAGCATCAATAGTTTTCAGTTTTGATATCAATTTCTGTCTGTCATTTTCGTATGATGGTTGTTTGTTCATGCAAAACGGTTGAAAACTGCCTTAGAAGATTTTCTGGAAATTCGAGTTTCACGAGTTTCGATCGATCGAAATTTACTTTCGATCGATCGAGTGAAACAGAGACTTATCCTTTTGAATTGATTAATATTCGATTGCTAGTCGATCGATCGAATTTTATTTTCGATCGATCGAGAGGCGATCGAGTATCAATCGAATTAGACAGAAGGTTTAGTTCGAATTGTTTGATATTTTCGATCGATCGAAGGGCATATTCGATCGATCGAAAGAAAGAAAATCAGAATTTTTCTAAGTGTTTTCAAACTTAAATTTTGTGTATAATTAGTTTATGCATGTTTAAAGATAAAAACCTTTATTTTAAAACATCTAGTGGGAGAGAGATTCAAGGGTTGGATCTCACGGCCTCCATTGTCGGTTTATAGTAGTGTGATTAATCACCTCGCCTTGGCGTATATGCCTTGCTCCTTACGGAGGGTGTTTAATTCATGGTACTACAGGTTAAACTTCTTAATGATAGATGAAGTGTGTGTTTACATTGAGAGCGACCACGCTACCGTGGAGTTACTTGGTGACTCACATTGATTCTAGACAATGGTGTACACTAGACTAAGTATAATGTTAACCTCCCTACGGAGCTATGTCATTATCACTTAGAGGCTAAAGAATAAGCGGCACATTATTTTTGTTTGGTAAGAGTTACCATGATAGCATTAATAATGAGGATAATCCTTGCTTAATCATAGTGATTGGTATGATCTCGCTACCGAGGAATATTAATTGCGGGATTGGGTTGTCGTTGCATATATTATATTATGGTTTTATTAAGGTTCCATATTATATGTTTATATGCTAAATTGATAATGTCCAGTTTACTTATGATATTCATGTTTATTATTTTCAGATTTGAACATGGCATCATTTAGCCCACTTGTTAGCATTCTTTAGAAGTTTTGGGTGCCGACATTGATGGAGAATCCCAAGTGGATATGATACTCCAGTCACTACCGGAGTCATTTAAGGAATTCAGACTTAACTATAACATGAACAAAAAGATTTATACTTTGTCTGAATTAATGAATGAGTTGGTAGCGGCGGAAGGCATCCTTGGTACTTCTAATGTTGAAGCCAATGTGGGTGAAGCTTCTACTTCTCAACCTAAGTCGAAAGGCAAGGATAAGAAGAAGAAGAAGAAGGACTTCACTAAACAAGAGGGTAAACAAATTGTCTTAGGGGTTGCCGACAAAGGAAAGAAGCTGAAAGGAAAATGTTTCCATTGTGGTGAGAAAGGACATTGGAAGAGGAATTGTCCACAGTTCAAGGCTGCCAATAAGGGTATGAATAGCTCATTTCTCCTTGAAATATGTTTGGTACAAAATCCCACGGATTCCTGGTGTGTGGATTCAGGTTGTACTAATCATATCTGCAATTCTTTGCAGGGGTTCCAGGAGACCAGAAAACTTAAAGAAGGAGAGTTGTTTCTGACCTTGGTTGATGGGAGTCGGATTCCAGTTGTAGCTATTGGAGTTTTTAATTTATGCTTTGAAACTAGGGTTTTAATATTGGAAGACTGTTTATTTGTACCTAATGTTCGTAGGAATTTAATTTCTGCAACTTATTTAGGTAAAAATGGATATTGTGTTATCCTGAAAGACAATGTTGTAATAAAGAAGGGTAAAACCTTTATTTGTTCTGGCAATATTGTGGATGGTCTTTATATTTTAACTCCGGATAAGCATGAATTGTATAATTCTGAATTAGATAATAACTCTCATGTAAAGTCATTAAAGAGAAAGTTTCCTTCTACTAATGATGCATATCTTTGGCACTTGCGTTTGGGTCATATTAATCCAAATAGAATTCAAAGACTGATTAAAGATGGTCTCTTAGAGCCATTGGACTTTGATGGATTTCCAGTTTGTGAATCTTGTTTGGAAGGCAAAATGACCAAACGACCTTTTAATGCAAAAGGTAGAAGAGCCCAAGAGTTGCTAGAATTAGTTCATACGGATGTTTGTGGTCCTATGTCAACCCAAGCAAAAGGAGGTTATGAGTACTTCATCACTTTCACCGATGATTACTCTAGATTTGGTTATGTGTACCTAATGAGACGGAAGTCCGAAGCCTTTGAAAAATTCAAAGAGTTTAGGGCTGAAGTTGAGAATCAATTGGGTAAACACATAAAGGCCATTTGATCTGATCGTGGTGGCGAATACCTTCTTGGGGATTTCAAGGATTACTTAACTCAAAATGGGATCGTATCCCAATTGACTGCACCTGGAACTCCCCAACAAAATGGTGTAGCAGAAAGAAGGAATAGGACTCTTTTAGAAATGGTTAGGTCCATGATGAGTTACTCAACTTTACCTATTTCTTTTTGGGGTTATGCCTTAGATACAGCAATACATCTTTTGAATTTAGTTCCATCAAAATCTGTTCCCAAAACACCCATGGAATTGTGGAGTGGGCGCAAGCCTAGTATGAAATATCTCCACATTTGGGGATGTCCAGCACATGTGTTGAAAGGGAAGTCTGATAAGTTGGAAGCTAAAACGGAAGTATGCTTGTTTTTAGGGTATTCAAAGGAAACCAAGGGTTATTTATTCTATAATCATAAGGATAACAAAGTGTTTGTTAGCACTCATGCCAAATTTTTGGAAGATGATTATGTGAATAGCTTTAACCCTAGAAGTAGAGTTGTCTTGGCTGAAATGAATGAACCTGTAATTGAACAACCAATAGTTCAAACTAGGGATGATGTGGCTGTATTGGATACACCACAAGATACTACTCATGAGATGTCTAGTACACAGTTGCCTCATCGTAGTGGGAGGAATGTTAGGCCACCTATAAGATTCATAGGTCTTGGAGAGACTTATGAGGCTATCTCAGAGGAGGCCGAAACTGATCCTTACACTTATGAAGAAGCAATGAATGATATAGATGCACATCATTGGGTCCAAGCTATGAAATCAGAATTAGATTCCATGTATTCCAATCAAGTTTGGGATCTTGTAAAGGCGCCTAACGGCATTAAACCAGTTGGTTGCAAATGGGTTTACAAGAGGAAGAGAGGGATAGATGGAAAGGTTGAAACCTTTAAAGCAAGGCTAGTGGCAAAAGGTTATACTAAAAAAGAAGGCATTGATTATGAGGAAACCTTTTCACCAGTAGCAATGCTTAAATCTATCAGAATTCTCTTATCCATTGCTGCTCATTATGATTATGAGATTTGGCAAATGGATGTCAAGACTGCATTTCTCAATGGCAATCTTGAAGAGGAAATCTATATGAAGCAACCAGAAGGTTTCATAGCAAAGAACCAAGAGCATATGGTATGCAAGTTGAATAGGTCCATTTATGGACTTAAGCAAGCATCTAGGTCATGGAACATCAGATTTGATCAAGCAATCAAATCATTTGGTTTTGAACAAAATCTTGATGAACCATGTGTGTACAAAAGACATCAAGATAAAGTAGTAATGTTCCTAGTGCTTTATGTTGATGATATTCTACTCATTGGAAACGATGTAGGTGTAATGTCATCAGTAAAGGTTTGGTTGTCAAGCCAATTTGATATGAAGGACTTAGGTGAGGCTAACTTTATTCTAGGGATCAAGCTTTGGCGAGATCGTAAGAATAAAATGTTAGGCTTATCACAAGCTGGATATATAGATAAGGTTCTAGAACGGTTTAGCATGCAAAACTCCAAGAAAGGATTACTTCCTTTCAGACATGGAGTTCCTCTGTTTGATGACCAAAGGCCTAAGACTCAAGAGGAAGTAGATATGATGAGACAAGTTCCTTATGCTTCTGCAGTAGGAAGTCTCATGTATGCCATGCTTTGTATTAGACCGGATATCTGTTTTTCAGTTGGCATGGTCAGCCGATATCAATCAAATCCAGGACCACAACATTGGCAAGCTGTAAAGCATATTCTCAAGTATCTACGGAGAACGAGAGATTATATGCTTGTTTACCGTTGTGAGGATTTGATTCCCATTGGCTATACAGATTCAGACTTTCAATCAGATCTAGATTTCAGAAAGTCCACGTCAGGATGTGTTTTCACCTTGGGAGGTGGAGCCATAAGTTGGAGGAGTGTTAAGCAATCTTGTATTGCGGACTCCACCATGGAAGCTGAATATGTTGCTGCTTGTGAGGCGGCAAAGGAAGCTGTTTGGCTCCAGAAATTCCTTTCTGATCTTGGTGTAGTGAGAATGGAGCAAGTTCCTATCACATTGTTTTGTGACAATAGTGGAGCAGTTGCACAATCCAAAGATCCAAGGAATCACAAGAAAGGAAAGCACATTGAGAGGAAGTACCACATCATTCGAGACATTGTTGCTCGTGGAGATGTGGTGGTTGCAAAGATTGAAAGTACAAATAATCTAGCAGATCCCTTTACCAAAGTCTTGCCTCAAAGGACCTTCGAGTCACATTTGGAGGGAATGGGAGTTAGATTAGTGCACAATAGTCTTTAGGGCAAGTGGGAGATTGTTAGGATATGTACCCTTAAATCCTATTGTATGATGCTATGTATGATATTATGTATGACATTATTTGAGAAATTATGTATGACTTAATATTATGTGTAATAAAGTTGTTTTATTCTTATCTAAAATAATGGCAACATGAATATTTGGACATTATCAAATAGTCCATGAGATGCATAGTATGTGATTTATGTGATTTAGTCACAGAAGATATAGATCACAAGTTCTTTGTAAACTCAGAATTTTGGTTCGTAGTCGGTGATGAAATTGAGCATTTCATCTGCGAAGACTATAACATATTAACTACGATGATTTGTCTTGATCATGGAAATGGTGATTTCTAGTTAATATGTTGATATGTTTTAAGAGTTAAGACATATTGAACTGGACCGATGTGAGATTTATCTCCTAACGACTGTCAATTGAATAATAAATCTCACGACTTGTATTCACATGAACTCTTAATCCTGAGAGAATAATGGACCTGATCATGAAATGTTGGTTGCTTTGATATATCAGGAGTGAGATCTAAAGTAACGGTCAAAACCTCAGTATGTTGGGCAACCACATTTAGTGTTGATGGAACATATATTCTCAAGATGGAATTCATAGTCTCTTAACGGAGATATAAAATATTCCCTTGAGATAAGTTTAATGGGTACAGTTATTCAGAGAGTTAGGCCTAACCACTTTAGTAAGACTAAAGTATATATTTATGAAATTGGATTTCATAAATATATGGTGAATAACTTAAAAGGATTAAACCGGGTACTCAAGGATTAAGATGTAGTAATTTACAAAGTGGCAGTCTATATTCATGACTTTGTATTACTACGAATATTTTATGAAGGGGTTGCATGTATAATAAAGTCTTGGGATATAATTTATTAATGAGGCCTAGAGTGCAATTATATTTATATAGTGGTATTAAATATAATTAATGGTAACTTTGGACTTGTCAAGAGTTGACAGAAATGCCCAAGGCCCATTGGAGCTAGTGTCTTATTTGTTCCCTTTTGGTCCCACTCCAAGCCACACACTAAAGCCCAATTGGGAAGGCCCAAAAGGCTAGCCCAATTAGATAATCAGTTATGTGGAGAGAAACATACAGAATTTTATATAGAATAAAATGGTTTGTATGTTATATAATATAATAAGATAATAAAATAAGGAAGAGAGATACTCTTTCATATTCTCTCTAGAAACATAGAACTGATTGAGAGACCACACATCTTGGGCATCGAGTGAAATTGGAGTGAAGATTGAAAGTATTCCCGAGTACTTCTTCATTCGGTTTTGAAGTTCACCGCATCAAGGTATACTCTCTTGTTCTTATATTCTGAAACTTACATAGTGCATGTTATCGTTTTCGAATGAAGTAGATCCGTTTATTTTTCCGCTGCGTATGTTTTGTATGCGATGCAAACATAATGATTTCCCAACATAGCCTAGGCCACCAAGAGAGCAGGGATGCTTCTAGTAATCTCCACCATGATCATCAGTCAGCACCTGTCATGCAACCACCTTATATCCAACAGATACAGTCCATGGCAGCCGCCATGGCGGAATTAACTTGTCAAAACCAAAATTTAACTAGGGAGATTATTCTGAGGAGGCAACACCACGAAAGATATGCAGAAGGACAAGCCCAGAGTCAAGAAGATAGATGAGAGAATGCTAAGCCCGAGAACCAATCAAGGGGTACCGCTTCACGAAGGGTGCCACGCTTGGAGAGGGAAATGGATCAAATGAGGAAGGCCATGGACGAAATGAGGAAGAACATGATAAAGGCGAATCCCGTAGATGACTTAGTTCATCGAACGAATTCCCCTTTCACAGCTTCCATCAACAGTCACCCCTTACCTCCTAAGTTCAATATGCTTTCCTTGGACTCATATGATGGAACACGTGACCTTTTTGATTATATCGCCACCTTTAAGACTACGATGCACCTTCAAGGAGTTCCAAACACAATTATGTGTAGAGCCTTTCCTACCACCCTTAAAGGGCCAGCACGAGTGTGGTTCAGCAAGATTCCTCCAAACACTGTGAGTTCTTTCAAAGAATTAAGTAAGTTGTTTATTAATAATTTTATCGGAGGACAAAGACATAAGCGTTCCCCGTCTAGCCTGTTGACGATAGAGCAAGGGGAAAATGAAAGCCTGCAATCCTTTGTCACTCATTTCAACAGAGAAGCCCTAGCAGTAGACTTGATGGACGATAAGTTATTGTTAGCAGCCTTCCATAATGGAGTTAATTCCGATTTATTCATCCATAAGCTTTATGACCAAGAGCCTCAAACCATGGCTGAACTCGTCCATTCAGCCAAGAAGTTCATGAATGCAGAGGATGCAGTCACAGCCAAAAAGAGGAAGAGAGCTAAGTGAATGGAAGCAGATCTCCCGTGCTACCCTGAACAGGGTCCTCGCCCAAAGAAGGCCCATATAGGAGAGAATAAAGATCGAGACAATAAGAAGGCAAGTTCTTCAGCTTGAAGTCAACAATATACACCCTTGAACATGCCACTTGAACAAGTGCTTATGCAAGTCAAGGATGATCCATCCTTGAAGTGGCCGGAAAAAATAAAGGGAGATCCCAACAAGCGCAATAGGAACAAGTATTGCCACTTCCACAAAGTCCAAGGGCATGACACGGATGAATGCTTTGATTTGAAGTAGCAAACAGAAAATCTCATCAGGTAAGGAAAATTTAGAAATATTCTTGGACGAGATCACAAAGAGTCATCATAGCAGGGACCTCGACAGGGCATTCTTCAAAGTCAAGGAAGACATACTTGAAAGTAGTGCAAAACATCTAACTTTATGGATGATCACCATGGATGAGGGGAATTAATGAGTAAGCTATTACGTTCACGAACGAGGATGCCAAAAGAGTTCACCACCCGCATAACAACACGATTGTCACTTTGCTCATTGCTGATTACACTACTAGAAGAGTGTTGGTGGACAACGGAAGTTCGGCAAACATCTTATATTACCCAGCTTTCCAACAAATGAGGCTCGGGCAAGATCAACTTCGTTCAGTGAATTCACCCTTAGTAGGATTTGGAGGGATGAAAGTGCAGCCCGTAGGTACCATTACATTACCTGTGGTGGTAGGAGCTTATCCACAACAGATAACCAAGGTAAACATTCTTGTTGTAGACTATTTGTCATCATACAATGCTATCATTGGGAGACCTACTTTAAATAATTGGAAGACAGTAACCTCTACCTACCACCTATCAGTCAAGTTCCCTACAGAATACAGGGTAGAACAAATGCAAGGAGATCAGTTAGCCGCTAAAGAATGTTACTTAGCCATGTTGGCTATGGACGAACATGTGCAAGCGATGAATACAGAAGAAAGAAAGGTCACCGCGGAGCCCACTAAAGCGTAGGAAGACGTTTCCTTAGATGATAACAATCTTGAAAAGTATACAAAGGTTGGAGCAAACATGGAGAAGAAGATGAAGCAAAACCTTGTCCAGTTCATAATAAAGAGCATTGATGTACTTGCATGGAGTCATGAGGACATGTCGGGTATTGACCCAAGTGTCATTACCTATCGTCTAAATATGTATCCTTCCTCCAAGCCCGTTCATCAAAAGAAAAGAGTTTTTGCTCCTGAATGAGATAATGCAATCAAAGAAGAAGTCCAGAAGTTGACCACGGCAAAATTTATCTGAGAAGTTTATTACCCAGACTGGTTAGCTAATGTGGTAATGGTCAAGAAGGCTAATAGCAAATGGAGGATGTGTGTGGACTTCACCGATTTGAACAAGGCTTGCCCAAAGGACAGTTATCCATTGTCACGCATTGACCAGCTAGTGGATTCGACTGCGGGTCATAAATTGCTAAGTTTCATGGATGCCTTCTCAGGTTACAATCAAATAAGGATGGACGAGGCAGATCAAGAGAAGACAACCTTCGTTACCAGCCAAGGTCTGTTTTGCTACAAGGTGATGCCCTTTGATTTGAAGAACGCGAGGGCAACTTATCAAAGGATGGTTAACCATATGTTTCCTCCACAGATTGGGCAAAACGTAGTTTATGTAGATGATATGCTGATAAAGAGTTTGGACGGGGAAAAGCATTTAGACAACCTTCAAGAGACCTTTGATACACTTAGACAATATAACATGAAGTTAATGTTAAAATATACCCTTAAATCCTATTGTATGATGCTATGTATGACATTATGTATGACTTAATGTTAAGATTAATAAAGTTGTTTTATTATTATCTAAAATAATGGTAACATGAATATTTAGACATTATCATATAGTCCATGAGATGCATAGTATGTGATTTATGTGATTTAGTCATGGAAGATATAAATCACAAGTTCTTTGTAAACTCAGAATTATAGTTCGTAGTCGATAATGAAATTGGGCATTTCATCTGCGAAGACTATAACATATTAACTAAGATGATTTGTCTTGATCATGGAAGTGGAGATTTCTAGTTGATATGTTGATGTATTTTAAGAGTTAAGACATATTGAACTGGACCGCTGTGAGATTTATTATTCTCCTAACGACTGTCAAGTGAATAATAAATTTTACGACTCCTATTTGCATAAACTCTTAATCCTGAGAGAATAATGGACTTGATCATGAAGTGTAGGTTGCTTTGATATATCAAGAGTGAGATCTAAAGTCACGATCAAAACCTCAGTATATTGGGCAGCCACATTTAGTGTTGATGGAACATATATTCTCGAGATGAAATTCATAATCTCTTAACGGAGATATAAAATATTCCCTTGAGATAAGTTTAATGGGTTTGGTTATTAGAGTGTTAGGCCTAACCACTTTAGTAAGAATATACTAAAGTATATATTTATGGAATTGGATTTCATAAATATATGATGAATAACTTAAAAGGATTAAACCGGGTACTCAAGGATTAAGATGTAGTAATCTTCAAAGTGGCAATCTATATTCATGACTTTGTATTACTACGAATATTTTATGAAGGGGTTGCATGTATAATAAAGTCTTGGGATATAATTTATATAGTGGTATTAAATATAATTAATGGTAACTTTGGGCTTGTCAAGAGTTGATAGAAAAGCCCAAGGCCTATTGGAGCTAGTGTTTTATTGGTCCCTTTTGGTCCCACTCCAAGCCACACACTAAAGCCCAATTGGAAAGGCCAATAGGCCGGCCCAATTAGATAATTAGTTGGTTATAAAAGGAGAAACATACAGAATTTTTTCACAAGAAAAAAGAAACATCATTGTGAAGTGGTGTGTATGTGCGAGTGAAGCCACTCAATTATTCTCCCTTAGAAACTGATTGAGAGACCACACTTCTTGGGCGCAAAGTGGAATTGGAGTGAAGATTAAAAGTGTTCCTAAGTACTTCTAATCTTTTGTTTTGAATTTCACCATACCAAAGTACGCAATCTCGTTCTTAAATTCTAAAATTTACATAGTGCATATTATCAATCATGAATGAAATAGATCCATGTTTGTTGCTTCCGCTCTGTGTTTTGTATGAGATACAAAACCAGATTTTCCTACAGTTAAATCCAAGCAAGTGTGCTTTTGGAGTTTCCTCGGGGAAATTCCTTAGTTTCATGGTTTCACACAGAGGAATTAAGGTGAATCCTAATAAGATTCAAGCGATCTTGGATATGGAGCCACCCAGGAATATCAAAGAAGTCCAATCTCTCACTGGACGAGTAGCTGCCCTTAACATGTTCATCTCTAAAGCTACTAACAAGTGCTTACCATTTTTTAAGGTTTTGAAGAAGGCATTTGAATTGACAGACGAATGTCAAAAGGCCTTCCAAGACCTTAAGGCCTACCTCACAGCAGCCCCTTTGCTAAGCCCATCTGTACCAAGTGAAGAATTATATTTGTATTTAGCAATATCCCCACATGCAATGAGTTCAGCGTTGATCAGAGAAGAAGGGAAGATACAAAAGTCAATTTATTATACAAATCGAGCACTAAGAAGGGCAAAAAAATGATATCCCATGATGGAAAAACTGGCCTTTGCTTTAGTTACGGCCTCAAGGAAATTAAGGCATTATTTTCAAGCTTATGTCATCAATGTCTTGATAGATCATCCACTGAATAAAGCAATGAACAAGTTGGAAGTTGCAGGATGATTAATCTAATGGGCCATAGAAATCAATGAGTTTGATGTCAAGTACCAACCAAGAAATGCGATAAAAGCACAAGTATTAGTAGATATCATTGTAGAATTCAGTCCCAATCAAGGTGAGCTAGACGAAATGGATGAAGTACAGAGGTGGATCGTCAATGTGGATGGCTTGTCCACATTATACACAGGGGGAATTGGAGTTATACTCAAGTCCCTAGAAGGAGACAAGTTAAAATACGTAGCCCATCTACAATACCAAACCACCAACAAGGAAGCTGAATATGAAGCGCTCCTTAAAGGATTAGAATTGGCCAAGTCCTTAGGAGCAGAGTCAGTGGTCGTCCAAGGAGACTCTCAATTGATTATCAATCAAGTGAATGGGATGTGTGAAGCTAAGGAAAATCGGATGAAGAAATATCTCAACAAGGTGAAACAACTGGTCAAGAAGTTTAAAGAAGCTAACTTTGCTCAACTCTCAAGGGAGGAGAACATGGAAGCAGATGCTTTGGCAAAAGTAGCCTCAGCAAAAGGAGCTACAGAAAAATATGATAAAATCCAATACATGCCGAGCATAGATCTTCCGGAGGTACGACAAATTGAAAGGGAAAAAAATTGGATGACTCCAATAGTAGTGTATCTTAAGGATGGAAGGCTCCTAAAGGATAAGGACAAGGCCAGGAAGATGAGAATTAGAGATTCCAAGTACGTCCTCATAGACGAGGTGCTGTATAAGCAAGGCTTCTCTCAACCTTACTTAAGGTGCTTAGCCTTGGACGACTTAAATTATGTGATGAGAGAATTCCATGAAAGAGCCTGTGGAAACCACTCAGGAGCAAGAGCACTAGTCCATAAAGTTATCCGTGCAGGCTACAACTGGCCAACCATTCAAGCAAACGCAAAGGCCTACGTCAAGGTATGTGACCAATGTCAACGCTTCAGCAAAATCCCCAAGCAGCTGTCAAAGTATCTCACCCTGATGATGGCCCTATGGCGTTTCGCACAATGGGGGTTGGATATCTTGGGTCCCTTTCCACTTGGAACCAGGCAGATGAAGTTCTTAGTAGTAAGGATTGACTACTTCACTAAATGGGTGGAAGCAGAACCGTTAGCAAAGATTACACAACAGAATGTCAAGAACTTCGTCTAGAAGAACGTTGTATGCAGGTTTGGGGTATCAAGGGTATTAATAACAGATAATGGGAGACAATTTGATAATACGCTTTTCAGGGACTTTTGTGAGCACTTTAGAATCAAGAGTCATTATTCCTCACCCTCCCACCCGCAAGAAAATGGTCAAGCAGAAGTAGCAAACCAATCCTTGTTGAAAATCATCAAGACTCGGCTTGAGGGAGCAAAGGGAGTATGGCCAGATGAGCTACCTGGAGTTTTATGGGCTTATAGGATGATTGTGAGGACTCCCACAGGGGAAGTAGTTATACCTACAGAAGTGCATATGGCAAACAACAGGGTGATGAAGAATCAGGATGAGGATAACAAGGACCAACTTCTCCTTAACCTTGATTTGATAGATGAAGTAAGGATGAACGTAGAGCAAAGGACTGCGAGGTATAAAAACCTCATGGCTCGACAATATGATGCAATGGTCAAACCCAGGCGCTTCAACATTGGGGACCTCATTCTAAAAAATGTTTCCTTGGTAACCAAAAACCCAACCCATGGGAAACTAAGACCTAATTGGGAAGGACCCTTAGGGCTATTAATTGCAAAAGGCAAGGGTCATATTACTTGGAAACCCTGGACGGAAGAAAGCTAGAGCATCCCTAGAATGTTGATCATTTAAGAAGATATTATCAATAAAGAGTTAGCTTGGACAAGCATCATGGACGAAATCATCCTAGACATTGTCACTCTGGACGAAAAAAAGTTTGTTGTTTTCTGTTACGTGTTTACTTTCTGTTACATGTATTCTTTATTAGCACTATGTGTTGTATTCTAATCCCCTAAAGGTGTACTAGTTTTTAAACTATGCGCTATGGATAAAGTCCTAGACGATCTACATGTATTCATAATTTCCTAAGGCACTGGCTTCTAAGGCATGTGCCATGCTTGTGGATGATGTTTATGTTGCATATACAATTTGGATTTCCAATATATGTGATGTATGAATTTCTAATTTTCATGATTTCATCCACATGAAGTATAATGGCCTATGACGAGTAAAATCTCTAGACGCAATGAGGTAAAGTTTTAAGCTTGCCTCAAATTGGGATAAAGTTAAAGGCACATTCATCTAAACAATGGATGAGGAAAAGCCTGAGTCATACTCGTCCAACTTATGGAAATGGGTGCACGTAAGAATATTGAGAGTCCAGGGATAAGTATGACCAGCCAAAACAATCCAATTTTTGGATGAGTAAAAAGCTGGAAATGTCTTGCCTAAAAGGTGAGTCCCACAGGCGAAAATAAAACTAGCTATTAAGTCTTTGGACGATTGAACCTGGCAGAACCAATAACATTCGCAAGGCGAATTATACTTGCAAAATACTTGCAAAATTTTAAAGAATGGCGAAGATGTTAAACCTGAGGAAAATCTTGTCATGGACGAGAACAATACCTTCATGAGTGGACATACCACACTTAAAACCAGTATAATAAATGACAAAAAATGAGGTTTTTCCATACAATAATATATTCAATAGTGAATAAAAGAATAATGAAAATAAACATTCATTCATTAGTTTAGAAAAGGGAAGACGACCGCCGTCCAAAAACCTTTATAAAATAAAAGCCTGAAAGGCAATTGTTTGAAAGCTCGTCTTAAGAAATATGGACAAGTGAAATGCACTTGAACAATTTTAAATGGTCCTAAACAATGGACCTCATACACAAAAAAAAAAAAAAAAAAAAGCACAAAGGGAAACTAAGATTAAAATTGTCTATCTTCACTGTGGGGGGTCATCTCCAGCGTCCTGGTTAGGTTGAGTAGTGGCGTCATTTTCAATATTAATAACTTTAGAACTCGTCTGAAGAAGAGAGTGTTAGGAAAATACATGTTCGTATCACATACAAAAAATACGCAGCGTAAAATTAACGGATCTACTTCATTTGCAATAGACAACATGCACTATGAAAGTTTCAGAATTTAAGAACAAGAAAGCGTACATTGGTGCAGTGAAATTCAAAACCAAAGATCAGAAGTTCTTGGGAAGACTTTTAATCTTCACTCCAATTCCACTTAATGCCCAAGATGTGTAGTCTTTCAATCAGTTTCCAAGGAGAGAACAAGGGAGTGTCCAACACTCACATACAAACCATTTTATTCCTTGTGTAATCTTGATAAAACACACTTATAAAAAGACTCTCTTTTAGAACATGTGAAATTCTATATGTTTCTCTTCTTATATACAACTGATTATCTAATTGGGCTAACCTTATGGGCCATACCAATTGGGTTTTAGCGTGTGGCTTGGAGTGGGACCAAAAGGAAACAAATAAGACTCTAACTCCAATGGGCTTTGGGCTTTGGGCTTTTCTGTCAACTCTTGACAAGTCCAAAGTTACCATTAATTATATTCAATACCACTATATGAATATAATTGCACTCTAGGCCTTATTAATAAATTATATCCCAAGACTTTATTATACATGCAACCCCTTCATTAAAATATTCGTAGTAATACAAAGTCATGAATATAGATTGCCACTTTAAAGATTACTACATCTTAATCCTTGAGTACCCGGTTTAATCCTTAATGTTATTCATCATATATTTATGAAATCCAATTCCATAAATATATACTTTAGTAACTCCTTATTAAAGTGGTTGGGCCCAACTCTCTGAATAACCAAACCCATTAAACTTATCTCAAGGGAATATTTTATATCTCCGTTAAGAGATTATGAATTCTATCTTAAGAATATATGTTCCATCAACACTAAATGTGGCTGCCCATAACTTATAGATCTCACTCTTGATATATCATAGCAACCTACATCTCATGATCAGGTCCATTATTCTTTCAGGATTTAGAGTTGATGTAAATAGAAGTCGTGAGATTTATTATTCATTTGATAGTCGTTAGGAGAATAATAAATCTCACAGCGATCCAGTTCAATATGTCTTTACTCTTAAAAACATATCAACATACCAACTAGAAATCTCCATTTCCATGATCAAGACAAATCATCTTAGTTGATATGTTATAGTCTTCACAGATGAAACGCCCAATTTCATCACCGACTATGAACTAAACTTCTGAGTTTACAAAGAACTTGTGATTTATATCTTCTGTAACTAAATCACATACGATGCATCTCATGGACTAAAATAATATCCCATTAGTTCATTTATAGATAGTCTCATATAATTAAACAATTTAATTGTTTATGTCATGCCAATAAATTGGATTTTAGGGCATAAACCCCAACAATCTCCCACTTGCCCTCAAAGACAATTTACCATATATCCGACACTTATCTCCCTTTAGAGTAATTCAAAGTCACTCTAAGGTAAGGTTTGGAAACAAGTTTCAGTCAGATTTATTGTGTAAATTATCTTTTCTACTACTACTCAAGTACGCATATCTCTCTAGTGAGATAATACTTATGCTTAATGTGTATCTTCTCCACTTGGATAAACACATATCTTGAAGTCCAACTTCATGAATCACAATCAACACACATATGACTAGTCTTTCCCAAGTACTTTATATCAAACTGGACTAGACAACCAAAAATTCATTGATGACAATAACTCTACATCATTCTAAATGATTAGAATGTCATCAACATGCATTAAGAAATTTATTATTCCATATAGCTTTTACACACATCAGGCTTTTTAATACTTGATCAAAATCAAACAAATTGATTGCTTGATCAATGATGATATTTTATGATTCAGATACTTTCTTTAGTCCATAAATGGAACTTAAGCAAATTGCATACTAAACACTACTGTTTCTTTGCTATGTACAAGTCTAGTTACATCATATAGATGTCTTCCTCAAGATTGTTACTAAAAAAAGCTTTCTTGATATTCATTGCCATATTTCATCCAAATGAAATATAATAGATAAGAGAATCTAGATAGAATCAATCCTGACTATTGGTGAAAAAATCTTTTCATAATTGAACCATTTCTTTCTTAATAAATCTTATCGCCATTAGTCTTGACTTTGAAGGTTTGCACCTTCAAATCTATCAATCACATTTTCTTGTAGACCTATTTGAAAACAATATGCCTAATGCCATTAGGCGCCTCTACAAGTTCTAGACTTCAAATAGAATTCAATTCTATTCACATAACCTTGATCCAGTAATCCATATTCATATCATCTATGCCTTTAGTAGGACCGAGGATCAAATTCATATCCTTGTGGAATGACTTCAAAAGTTTATCCCAAAAGTATGAATTTACTTGGTAATTAATAATCCTCCCACTACGATATTGTATCGGTGTATTAGCTATACATTTAGAATAATGCCTTATGGTGTATCTAATACAACAATCTCATTTCTAAATGTATTTTATAGTTGTTTTTCAACAAATTCTGACATTTTTCTTCTAGAACAATTATACATTTTGCTTTAAGATTATTTACATAGTCACCATCAAGAACTTTGTAATAGTACTTTACAAACATCTTGTTTTCTTTATGACTACCAAAACAATCTTTTGCAACTCCTTTTGGATACCCATCATAAACACACATTTTTCTACCTTTTGATTTCAAATTGTTAGACTTCCTTTCTAGCACAAGTGCTGGACATCTCTAAAAGTGGAAGTATCGCATACTAGGTTTTCACCCAATCCACGATTTGTCAAATGTCCTAGGAACAAACTTTTGAAATCAACTTTAGAAAAAATATAGTAATTATTAAACTACATCTCCAAAAGAAATAAGCAAATGGAAATTCTTATCATGTGCTTTACTATTTCTAAAAGAGTCTTATTCATCCTTCATGTATGTACTGACTTAAAGAAGTCAGTGGAACTTTATTTCTTTACAATAAAGGAGCCCTAAATCTTATTATCCGCTAAATAGAATTCATAGACTGGGAATATAACAAAATAATGGTTCTAAAAGCCCATCTTTCACCAGTCTTGAATATCATTTAGATTAATAAGATCTAGACATAAGTGCCAAATACATACAATAACAAAGGATAGAAACTTTCTCCTTAAGAAGTAAAACATGTAAATTTCCATCTAGAAAATAATCATGGACAATGCTTAGCTTTACCAAAACAGAAACACTTTCTTTTTGGTCATGCTTTTGAGTCTAATTTCCTTTTGGCAACTACTAGGACAACTTGCTTGTCCAACTGTTTGGTATTATAATTCATCTTCTTATCACCCTTACCTTTCGGTTTAGGCTAAAAATTTGAATTAAATCATATTGATCCTAGCTTTAGCTTCTAGGATGTCTTCTGTTGCGTAGAACTCACTCATCAATTCAAATAACATAAAAATAATTTATTTTGAAAACAATCTGAATTGATCAAATGTTTCTAACAAGGACTTGTGGATCATATCCAAATGAGATTAACATTTAATCTCTATATCCAAGAATTCCAATTAATTTTTAAAATTAAAACATTTTCATAAAATGATATAGTGTTGGAACTCTTTAAGCTTTTTCTTATCACTCAATATGATTCAACCAAACATCTCATTTAGACTTAATATAAAGTCTTAGTCTAGTACTAACTCTTGCATCTCATACTGTAGCACAGTTGAGATAGAGGCCAATGTAACATTTTAGCATTTCAATGGAGACTATGATCAAATCATAAGATATCTTTCATCAATGCATCATGCATAGGAAATTATGACAATGCTGAATCAAAACATATTTATGTACTTCAGCTCCTTTAAGCACCATGTCCAAAATTATTTCTTAGTTAATGGTGATTCACTTAAAATAGTAGCTAGAGAACAAAATTGTGACAACTTTATTTTGAGACTATGAACATAATTACAGGGACATTATATTTTGCATCCATAACCATATAGTATGAAACCCAAAAAAAAAACTATATTAGGTGCAACGACAACCTAATCCCGCAATTAATATTCCTCGGAAGCGAGGTCATACCAATCACTATGATTAGGCGAGAATTATACTCATTATTAATGCTATCATGGTAACTCTTACCAAGCATAAATAATTTGCCACTTTTTCTTTAGCCTCTAAGTAATAACGATATAGCTCCGAAAGGAGGTTAACATTACACTTAGTCTAGTGTATACCATTGCCTAGAATCAATGTGAGTCACCAAATAACTCCACGGAGGCGTGGTCGTTCTCAATGTAAAAACACATTTCATCTATCATTAAGAAGTTAACCTCTAGTACCATGAATTAAACACCCTCCAAAAGGTGCAAGGCATATACGCCAAGGCGAGCTGCCTAATCACACTACTATAAACCGACAATGGAGGCCGTGAGAATCAACCCTTGAATCTCTCTCCCACTAGAATTTTTTAAAACAAGTGGATTGTCATGAAATCATTTTGATCTAATCACAATTTTAACCCTACACATCAAATGTGTTTAATTGTTTAAATTCAATGTGATGTTACTACGTCACATCACAATGGCGTAATGAACATTCGCGCAATCACAAAGAAGTTTAACCTTTGTAATCCCTGAAGTAAATACCCTCCGCATGGAATGCAAGACTCGAAGTCAAGACAAGGTATCTATTCACATTACAATAAACTTAACAAAACGGTTATTTCAGCACTCCCACTCATTATTTGGGTTTTTCTTAAATAATTGTGATCCAATCATAACTAATAACCTTGCACTTAATAAAGACTCTAATCTTATTAGAATCGCTAACTAAAATGGAAATCCCAAACTATTTAGGATTCCTTAAACTCTAATGGATCAAAAATTAGTTATAAAGAACTCTATCCTTAATTTACTAAATAAAAAGTTCTAATCTCATTAGAAAATATATATACATTTTAATTAAGCTTTAATCTCATTAAAACTTCTAATTAAAATAAATTAAGGACTTATAATCATACAACAATTCCAATCTCATTAGAATGTTTCTTAAAAGACAAGTCCTAAACTATTTAGGACTAAGAGTTCTATTTAACTATTGGGCTCTAGCGTGTGGCTTGGAGTGGGACCAAAAGGGAACAAATAAGACTCTAGTTCCAATGGGCCTTGGGCTTTTCTGTCAACTCTTGACAAGTCCAAAGCTACCATTAATTATATTCAATACCACTATATGAATATAATTGCACTCTAGGCCTTATTAATAAATTATATCCCAAGACTTTATTATACATGCAACCCCTTCATTAAAATATTCGTAGTAATACAAAGTCATGAATATAGATTGCCACTTTGAAGATTACTACATCTTAATCCTTGAGTACCCGGTTTAATCCTTAATGTTATTCATCATATATTTATGAAATCCAATTCCATAAATATATACTTTAGTAACTCCTTACTAAAGTGGTTGCGCCCAACTCTCTGAATAACCAAACCCATTAAACTTATCTCAAGGGAATATTTTATATCTCCGTTAAGAGATTATGAATTCCATCTTGAGAATATATGTTCCATCAATCCTAAATGTGGCTACCTAAAATACTGAGGTTTTGACCATAACTTATAGATCTCACTCCTGATATATCAAAGTAACCTACATCTCATGATCAGGTCCATTATTCTTTCAGGATTTAGAGTTAATGTAAATATAAGTCGTGAGATTTATTATTCATTTGGCAGTCGTTAGGAGAATAATAAATCTCACAGCGGTCCAGTTCAATATGTCTTAACTCTTAAAAACATATCAACATACCAACTAGAAATCTCCATTTTCATGATCAAGACAAATCATCTTAGTTGATATGTTATAGTCTTCGCAGATGAAACGCCCAATTTCATCATTGATTACGAACTAAACTTCTGAGTTTACAAAGAACTTGTGATTTATATTTTCTGTGACTAAATCACATAAATCACATACAATGCATCTCATGGACTAAGATAATGTCCCATTAGTTCATTTATAGATAGTCTCATATAATTAAACAATTTAATTATTTATGTTATGCCAATAAATTGGATTTTAGGGCATAAACCCCAACAGAGAGCTTGTAGCAGCATCAAGGTTGAGCTTAATGGAGCTAAAGTCCACTTCAGGGAAGTTTTCCATAGCGTCTATTCGAAAATCTTCAAAGCCCGTTGCATAGTTGGTGTCCAGCAAATCAGTGAATTGTTTAGACGCTCTGAACTCCACTACCGCATCTTCTTTTGCCTAGTTAAGAAGGGCACTTAGCTTGTCATTCCTCTTTTGAAGGTGGTCAAAATGAGTGTCCTTCTCAACAATGTCAACTTTCAGTTCTTCAACTAGATTCTGCAGCTCCTTGGCCTTGTCCTTAGACTTTGCTACCACCTCAACTTAGCCCTTGCAGTCTTCTTTGACATCTTGGATCCTCATCTTAAGCAAGATCCTCGTCTTGTCCAACTCCATGGCCTGCCTGGATGCTGTAATGAACTTTGACATTGCCTAAAAAAAAAATGTGTTTAGATGACAAGAGCTTGAAGTGACAAAGACAATAAAAATGAAATCACATACCTTGAAAAGATCATGAACACCTGAATGTTCAAAATCTTTCAAAGACATATCGTAACTTGCAGGTGCGTCCTCACTAGACATAGCCTTCTCAAAATGTTCACAGGCCAAGTAGGAAGGATAGGCTATTAGGAGATAGAAGTAGGAAGGATAGGCTTAGCAACACCAATCTTTGACGGCTTATGTTTCGCCCTTTTCTCCTTTTGACAACTTGGAAGATTTTCCAACTCAACCACCTTTGATAAGCTTTTTCTTTTATCCCCCACAACAGGACGAGGTTGAGATCAAGCCTTAGGTCTAGCTGCCTCGTCCACCACCTCCTTCCCCTTATTCTCCTTCATGGTTACCATCCATGAAAGAAAAGCATAAAATACCAGCTAAAGTATAAGTCAAATACTGCATCTTCAGGTAATTTCTAAGTAAAAAGAAGACTCACGTCTACAAACAATAAGTTCGTGAGCTAAAGCTTCTTTAGATGGATCGGGACCTAATCCCTAGGTGGCAAGACGTTGAAGGCTTACCAAAGAATGAAAAGCCCTGTTAGTGTATAGACGAGCCTTTAGGACGCGTTCAAGATAGAACCTGCTCAAATGTGGTTGTCTAACACCTAAAAAAATAAATAAAATAAAATAAAATAAACAAAACAAAACAAATAAACAAAGAATTGTTAGACAATTACAAACAAAAATAAATACAATAATAATAAAATGATAACAATAATAAACATACCTTCAGGACGAAGGTTCCCTAACTATAGGGGGCAAATAGATCCCTGCCAACTTCAATAGGGTGTCCAACCTAAAAACTAAAGACCAAGAAAAACTCTGTCTTCCAGTTCCTATTAGAGGTAACGAGGGATATATCATCCTACAATCTTTCCCTCTGGCTGTGAATTGGTAAAAACCAAGGGATTGGTTAATCTCGGAGGGCTTGTAGCAGTAAAGGAACTCATCCACAGAAAGAAGTCGATCCCCTTCAAATACCTCCCTCCACAAAACTTGCATAGAGACAACTAGCCTTCATTCGTTAGGATTAAACTAACAAATCCCTAAACCTAACCTGGCGAGCAACTCCCTAGCAAAGGCATTAAGAAGCAACCTCAAACCCCCTGAAAGGTAAGCCTCATAAATACCTACACCAAAACGGGGTTGACAACACCACTCCCCACATACAGCTAACCTAGGGTTTAGGTCATCAGGAATTTGGTACCAACTCCTAAGGGATACTAACCTGTTTTCATCCGTCTTAGAGTGGACCCCTACAGCACAGCTATACACTATCTCAACCCCGTCTTGAAGGGTGGACAAAGGGGCACTTGAGGTATCGGCCCTAGACCCAGACGCTGTCCTCGTCCTAAGTTGTTCCTAAAGGACCTCTAATGGAAACCCAGGGACACCAGATGTATAATCCTTGTCCATAGTGTTCCTCCCACTGCTACTAGTACTACAACCATTAATACTAGAACTGTAACTAGTTGTGTTACGATATTGGTCTATGGCCTTATCAATACTATTGCTAGACAAGGAAACAACAATTTTAGACATTTTGAAGAAAACTTAAAACCTAAAGACGAGGATGAAGAGAATACCTGGATCTAGACAGAGGGAGACTATAGACGTGGAAAAACTTCTAGACGACGAGGAATGTCAAGGAAGAAAATTTTAGAAATGTAAAGGGTAGGAGAGGAATTCTACTATTTATAGACAATGGAATTTGGCATCTGAAACAGCATGACCAACCAAAAGATGATACGTGGCATACTCCTCGAAAAAATGAATCAACACGACCAGTCACCAATGAGATCATGACACTTGGCACACCTAACTGCTGACATAAGGACACACGTCCAAAGAATGGCATTAGGCTATACAATACTCTAGATGACTCATGGACAAGGGGGCAACTAATGGTGAGCTGAGAATGGAACCAACTCCAAACTCGTCCATAGGAGTCGTCCAAGGCAAGAAGGCAAGAATGGCTGTACTTAGCTAAATGGTCGTCCAAAAGTATATGGGTCGTCTGTGAAGCAAGCACATGGACGACCCCCAACACTTATAAAATTCCATCGATATTATCTGCAGGAGCCAATAAAATTGAACCACATGTTATTATTTTAAGGCATGAGTGAAACTCTGGTTCATTGCTATAACTTCCTACTTAGTACTTAACCTCCAAAGACAGTTATAGAAAAATATTCTAACTCCTATAGCAGTTGAGGGAGTTAACCTTGAACCCTCTGACCTCCTCAAATATAGGGGAAGTTACAAGATAAGTAACCGCTTCAAGAGCATACTATATAAACACTCATTCATGACAAATGAAGGTAAGTTTAACACAACTTCCGAAAAGTGGGAACTCTAGATTTTAAGAGAGAAAACTAAATTAAGCATCGGAGGGTTCTCGGCCAGTCCACCCCGATCACCTTTGATCGTGTGTTTTCTTTTTTAGGTCTTCCAAGCAATTACTAGATCATTGAAGCCCAAAGCGTTCAACCTACTGATTTTCTGTGCACCATCACTATTATCATCTTTTTAGCATGTTAAAATGAGAAAATTTGTGGATGACAACAAGGTACTACCCTTCCAACTCCCTTTTTTTTTTTTTTTACGTTGTAATTTATTTTTGTACAATATTTAGTATTCATATGCAAGCTATATAGTAAGTAAATTCTCACATGCTATTATATACTATACCCCTAATTGCATGCTTCCTCACATGTTATTTATGTATATATCCCACATACTTTGATTGTAAATATTCTTTGACTTAAATATTCACATGGTATATTATAAGTACATAAATACTCACATGTGTGTGTGTGTGTGCGCGCGCGCGTGTGTGTGTGTATATATATATATATGCATTGTTTGCAAAACTCTTTCAAAAATCAAAATGCCAAGTATCTTATTTCTTTACTAAAAAGATAACGTCTGAATTAAATTAAAATAAGTTACTATCCTTTGGATAGGCGTTGTGGGGTGCTTAACACCTTCCTCACACGTAACCAAACCGATTTAAAGGGTTTGTTAATTAAGGTAAACCAAAAGTCTTGAACCACTAGCTTTTTCCCCCTTTTTGGGCATCTATAACCACCAGCCTTTGTCGGCTCCATCAACACCACCAGCCATGGCTATCCAACGTTGTTGGTTCCACACCACCTCCACCTTGATTTCAAATCCTTGAATGAGTATTATTATTTGTGATCCACAAAATCACCTACCAAAATTCCATAAAAAAAAATCGCCAAGGGTTAGGCCCATTGTCCATTAATCATTCATATTTAATAGTGGACATTCAACTTGCAGACAATGAAGTTTGAAATTGGAACAAAATTCTTAGCCCATTGTTTTGTTTTCTAAGACCAATTGGCGAGAAAGAAAGCAACATGTGATTACAAAATAAGGAGGCAATCTCTTGGTCACTTTGGAAGGAAGAGATTGAGAGAAAAGTGTCTTTTTCTAGATCGCTTGGATTTTTAAGGGTAACATTAAGGGTATGTTTGGTTGGGTGGATTTTAGGGAGAGAGAGAGAGAGAGAGAGAGAGAGAGAGAGAGAGAGAGAGAGAGAATAGGAGAGCTTTTTTGGCGGATGTTTGGTTAAAGGAAGGGGAGGAAAAAAAACTTGTGAGGCCTGGGTGTTTTCTCCCTAAACCCACCAAAATATTTTCTCCCCAAATTGGAAAGAGAACTTGAGAGACCAAATATGGACTAAAGCACCTGTACTATTGCTTCAACGTTACTGGGTTTTGATTTCCATTTTTTTTTTCTTTTGATACGTATGACAGACCAAAAACGTATTGACCTCTTGTGATGGATTAATTGATTAATTAGCCAAGTTTATTAATTAATCAAATTAACATGCAATTGTACGTGGCAACACAAACAAATCATCAATTAACTAAAGTATGCAGTGGAAAATAAATTAACACGGTGATTTGTTCAAGAATGGGGAAAACCTACATGGCTAAAACCCCACTGGGTAATTTTAAGGTCACCACACCCGAGAATCCACTGTTATCATAACAAGTAGTTACAAGTAAAGGAATCTCAGTACCTTATACCAACCTACAGTTGAACCCTTACTCTAATACCCAATTGGACTTATTCTATAGTAATAATCTCTCCTTTTCAATGCACGGCTCCTAGTATGTGACTAACTAACTGCGCGGATCCTAGTACACGACTTGATCACCAACTAGAGAAGGATATTGGCTGCAAAGTTCTTCAGTTCATCACACGATGAAGATCATGAAGTTGCTTGCTCACAAAACCCTACGGTGTACAAACACAGCAATTTCTTTAAAAGAAAGATGAACTAGGTCAAATTTTGTCTGCGGTCACAATTTGCATGAATAGAACTTTTCTTCACACTCACGCAACAGTGAAACCTTTGACGGCCCTTAAAATAATCCTTATATATGTTTAGGGTTGTGAGAAAAGAAAGCTTAAACATACATTCACAAATTGGATGAAAAACAGTCCTAAAAAACAGAACTTCATAAACCTCGACAGATATCCTATCTATCGAGCTAGCTGTCGAGCCACGGGCTTCAGCAGCTTTTGAACCTCGATAGATACTAGCTGTCGAGCTTTAAAATCCTGCACTTTTTTCCTTGATTCTTGAATAGACTTGCATGGCTTTAACACTTGGACTTGAAACAAGGTTTTTTGAAGTACTAAATCCATCCTAGATTTACCCAATTACAATTAAAGTACGTTTTGTCAAAGGATTAGCCAACTACACAAAACATTGACATATGTTCCTAATATTGAATTACATATGTCCTAACAATGTAAACTCGGTTTAGCTTGGTTTTTTCTTTGGTGCTTGTTTTCCCCCCTTTAGTTTTCTATTTCCATTTTGTCATTTTTAGTTCAACTGCTACTTTTTTCTTTTCTTTTCTTTTCTTTTTTTTTTTTTTTTTTTTTAATTTCCTTCTTTGTTTTTTGTATTTTTTTTCTATACTTCATTCCGTTGTTTTTTTTTTTTTTTTTGTCATGTTCATTCGTCTTTATATATATATATATTGTGGGGGCAGAAGGCCCAAGATCAGATTCTGGGCCGTGGGCCCGTCCGAGGAGACCTATACACTTGGAGACTACACCTCACGAAGCATCTGCCCGGCTCGATCCGATGCTGAGATGTGAATCTCGTGGGAGAAAGCCTCGTCCGAGGAGGCCCTCTACTCGGACTGTGAAAAAGGTGTCCCAGATCAGTGCACCAGTCTCAATCTTATCTCTCCCAGAGAATCCCCTGATTTGTGCTGACCGTAAGGACAGATGGCGAAAATCAGATATTAAGCAAAAGGCTGCTGCCACCGCATTTATGGCCCTGCAACTAACATCATGGCCGCATTAATGAGAAAGGACTCCTGAACAGTGACCCCCATCCTTTACAGCTGCCCCAGGAAGGCTGAAGATAGGAACGGATGGGACAAGTATCAAGAGAAAGCCCACCTAATGGAGGGGAGCATATAAATAGAAGAAAGGAGAACAAAGAGAGGGGGACGGAGGAAAAAAGGAGGAAGAAAGGAGAGAGAAAAGTCCCAAACAATATTTGTATGAACACACTCCTCGGACAGAGCCGAAGAGAACATTGTAACCCATAATCATCTTGTCAATATACATCTGATCGATACTGTACTTGGGCTTTCAACCCGTACATGTCTAACCAAGTAATCTTCAGCCCACTCTCTTTACAAATTCATTGTTAGGATATTAAATACAGTTTGGGCCTCCAGCTATGCTGCTAGTAAGCCCAATCGCTTAATTTGTGTCCTTACAATTGGCGCCGTCTGTGGGAAGATTATTGTGAGACTTGTGTGTTACAGCTTGAACTATGGTTAGATCAGACAGAGCGGAGTCAGCTGATTCTCAGCATCTCGACCACTTTTTGCACCTCGAGCGCCAGAGGGATCGCGAAGGAAGCGTGCATACGAACCATACTGCAAGGAGTCAACGCCGGAATGCTGGTGGCCAGACTCAGAGGGCCATGCAACGTAAAATTGATCATCTCGAGAGGAAGTTGCGCCGCACACGGAGGAGACGTAGTCCATCAAGCAGCCCATCTGACACGGATGACTCTTATGGGGATGAGGAAGATGATAGTTATAGACCCCGCTCCAGGACACCACCAAGCGAGTCTTTCTCCTACGAGGAAGAACATCACCATGACCACAGGAGCAGAAATACGTACTCAAGGGGCACAGGTAGTGATACCATGACAAGAGCACTCAATCAAATTTCCAGGTCGCCCTTTACACGCGGTATCGAGGGAGGGAGCCTTCCTCGACGTTTCACACAACCTACCTTCACCGCGTACAACGGAAGGACTGACCCCGTGGAGCATGTGAGTCATTTTAATCAAAAAATGGCTGTCCATTCTCGGAACGAGACCCTCATGTGCAAGGTGTTCCCTTCCAGCCTAGGGCCTGCGGCCATGAGGTGGTTCGATGGTCTCACAGCAAATTCTATCGGATCCTATCAGGCGCTCACTAGAGCCTTCTGCTCTCGGTTCGTGACGAACACCAGGGTACCCCGGCCTTTAGACTCCTTGCTATCCATGTCCATGCGCGAAGGAGAGACGCTAAAGACCTACTCAGACAGGTACTGGGAGATGTTTAATGAGATCGAAGGAAGTTTCGACGATGTCACTATAAGGACATTCAAGGTCGGCTTGCCAGCCGAGCACGACCTAAGGAAGTCTCTGACCAAGAAGCCTGTGAGGAGCGTGCGCCGACTGATGGATCGCATAGACGAATACAAGCGGGTCGAAGAGGATCAATTACTTGGAAGGGGAAAGGCAAAGGTGGTTCCTCAGGAAAGGAGGGACTTCAGGTCAGACAGGTACAGCAATAGCCGGCCGCGGAGGGACTACAGTGTGCAGTCCGAGTCTGCTGCTTCACAAGCTGTTCATACCATATTCCGAGAGCCCATTCATCAGATCCTAGAAAAAATTCAGGACGAGCCATACTTCAAATGGCCGAGTAAAATGGGAGGAGACCCCCTGAGGCGCAATCAGAACCTTCATTGCCAGTATCATCAAGAATGTGGGCACACCACTGAGGACTGCAGGACGTTGAAGTTCCATTTGGAACAGCTTGTGAGAGAAGGAAAGTTGCAGCAGTTCGTTTACCGACCGAGCAACCAGGGAGATCATGTTAGGCCAGGGGCTTCGGCGACTGCCTCATCAAGACCCCCTTTGGGCACGATTAACGTTATTTTCGTGGCCCCAGGAAGAACTGGGTCCTGCCCCACTAGAGTTATGTCTGTCCTTGGGACGTCCGAGGAGGCTGATAATCAAGAGGCGAAGCGCGCCAGAATGGAGGACCGACCAGCACTGAGCTTCTCGGAAGAGGACAAGGTGGGGACAGTACAACCCCATGATGACGCTTTGGTCATCACCCTCAGAATTGGAGGGTACGATGTAAAGAGGGTAATGGTTGACCAAGGGAGTGGAGCCGAGATCATGTACCCGGATCTGTACAGGGGTTTGGGCCTGCGGCCTGAAGACCTGACTGCATATGAATCACCCTTAGTCAGCTTTGATGGGAAGACCGTCATCCCCAAGGGTCAGATCAGACTACCCGTACAAGCAGGATCTGAAATTGTTGAGGTTGACTTTATCGTCGTGGATGCGTATTCCCCCTATACGGCCATCGTAGCCAGACCTTGGCTCCATGCCTTAGGGGCTGTCTCTTCGACATTACACCTTAAAGTCAAATTCCCGTCTGGAGGACGCGTAGAAGAGATCATTGGAAGCCAACCTATGGCCAGGCAGTGTCTCATAGCTGCCATTTCACATCAGCAAGATGCCGAGCTGATGACCACTTCAGTTGGGCATTCGTAGCAATCAACGTTTCCGGCTCTCCCCGTAGCCGAGGATCCGCCCGAGGAGCAATGTGAAAAGTTAGAGAGAGTTGTCATCGGAGAAGATCCTGACAAGTTTTTCCAGATCGGGGATCAGCTATCCCCTCGGGAAAGGGAAGAGCTGTTGTCTTTCCTTAAAAGAAATGTGGACGTGTTCGCTTGGAATTCTTATGAAGCCCCAGGAGTAGACCCGGGGTTTATCTGTCATCACCTCAATGTGAATCCAGCTGCACTACCCAAAAGGCAACCACCTCGGCGTTCATCCAAAGAACATTCTGACGCCGTCAGGGATGAGGTGAACAAACTCAAGCAGGCTCGGGCTATCAGGGAAGTGTTCTACCCAGAATGGCTGGCCAACACCGTAGTGGTGAAGAAGAAGAATGGGAAGTGGCGCGTATGCGTGGACTTTACAGATCTAAATAGAGCCTGTCCGAAGGACCCTTTCCCCATGCCGAGGATCGACCAGTTGGTGGATGCAACTGTTGGGCATCCACGAATGAGCTTCTTGGACGCCTTCCAAGGATACCATCAAATCCCTCTAGCCCTGAATGATCAAGAGAAAACGGCCTTTGTGACTCCCATTGGGAACTACCATTACAAGGTGATGCCATTTGGGCTGAAGAATGCAGGGTCCACTTACCAGAGGATGATGACGAAAATGTTTGAACCACTGCTAGGGAAGTGCATTGAGATCTACATCGATGACATGGTGGTCAAGAGCAAGCTTGAGTCCGACCACGTTGGAGACCTGGAGAACGTCTTTGAAATCTTAAGGAAACACAAATTGCGCCTCAACGCTTCAAAGTGTTCTTTCGGTGTCGGATCAGGAAAGTTCTTGGGGTACATGGTCACTCACCGGGGAATCGAGGTGAATCCCGATCAGATAAAGGCGATTAACAGTCTGCAGCCTCCTCGGAACCCAAAGGAAGTGCAGAAGTTGACTGGGATGACTGCCGCTCTCAACCGGTTCATCTCCAAGTCTGCAGAGAGGTGTCGGCCCTTCTTCCAACTGCTAAATAAATGGAAGGGATTTGAATGGAATGAAGAGTGCACGCTGGCTTTTCAACAACTGAAACAATACCTAGCTCGGCCGCCCATCATGTCTAGCCCTTCAGCGGATGAGGTCTTGTTCGCCTACATTGCGGTAGCCACCCATGCTGTGAGTCTAGTATTAATCCGAGAGGACAATGGTGTCCAAAAGCCTGTATACTATGTGAGCAAGTCTCTCCATGAGGCCGAGGTCCGCTATCTGCCGCTTGAGAAGGCCATCTTTGCAATAATCCATGCCACTCGTAAACTCCCTCATTATTTCCAGTCACATACGGTTGTGGTCCTTACCCAACTCCCGCTCAGGTTGCTGCTCAGGAGTGCAGACTACACGGGAAGAATTGCCAAATGGGGTACCATACTAGGAGCTTTCGACATAAAATACATGCCTCGCACCTCGATCAAAGGGCAGGTACTAGCTGACCTGTTGGCCGAGTGTGCTGAGCCCGTGTCAGATGAGATTACTGGAGTAATTCCCACGGATGAAGATTCAGTTGGTCTCATCGCCGTGCAAGACTCTGAATCCTGGAAATTGTATGTGGACGGAGCAGCCAACCAACGAGGTTCAGCAGTGGGGCTAGTTTTAATATCCCCTGAGAACGTTGTCATCGAAAAATCCTTAAGACTAAACTTCTCGGCAACTAATAATGAGGCTGAGTACGAAGCGTTGCTGATCGGTTTGTCTATGGTCAGAAAAATGGGGGGTAGCGTCCTTGAGGTGTTCTCGGACTCCGCTTTGGTCGTTGGCCAAGTCCGAGGAGAGTTGGAAGCACGTGATGAAAGAATGCAGAAATATCTGAAGCAGGTCAAACAGCTGCAGTCGCGGTTCAAGTCGTTCGATTTGCAACATGTTCCTCGGAGTGGTAACACGCACGCGGATTCTCTGGCGACTCTTGCCACCACCTCAGCTCAGGGGCTGCCCCGGCTTATCCTGGTGGAAGATGTGCAGAGGCATTCAGAAGAAGTTGAAGGGCCTAGCATCTGTCAGGCCAGGGTAGGGACGAGTTGGATAGACTCTATGATATTTTATCTCCGAGAAGATGTCTTGCCAGCTGACAAGACCGAAGCCGACAAGGTGAGAAGGAAGGCCCCTCGGTTCTGGCTATCAGAGGACAATAGGCTGTATAAGCGTTCTTTCTCCGGACCCTATCTGCTATGTGTACACCCTGATGCTACCGAATTGCTCCTTGAAGAGCTGCATGAGGGAATTTGTGGCAGTCACACTGGGGGAAGGTCCCTAGCACACAGGGCCCTAACTCAGGGGTACTGGTGGCCGAACATGCAAAGAGAATCACAGGCGTATGTGAAGAAGTGCGATCAGTGCCAGAGATTTGCCCCTAATATACATCAGCCGGGAGGAGTCCTGAATCCTCTGTCAAGTCCTTGGCCTTTCGCTCAGTGGGGCCTAGACATTGTTGGGCCTTTCCCTAAGGCAATCGGAGGAAAGAAATATTTGGTCGTTGCAACAGATTACTTCACCAAATGGGTTGAAGCCGAGCCGTTAGCCAATATTAGGGATGTTGACGTCCAGAAATTTGTGTGGAAGAGTATCGTTATACGGTTCGGGGTGCCTCATACCCTCATCTCGGACAATGGGCTCCAATTCGACAGCAAAGCGTTCAGAAAGTTCTGCAGTGGACTGGGCATTACCAACAGATATTCCACCCCTGCATATCCCCAAGGAAACGGCCAAGCTGAGGCAGTTAATAAAGTCATAGTGAGCGGTCTCAAGAAGAGGTTGGACGATGCCAAAGGAAAATGGGTGGAAGAATTACCGCATGTGCTCTGGACATACAGGACCACTCCTCGGCGATCTACCGGAGAAACCCCATTTGCCTTGACGTATGGTGCAGAGGCGGTCATTCCCATAGAGACTGGGTTTCCCACACTCAGGACCAGTTCATTCACCTCGGCCAACAATGACGAACAGCTCAGGAGCAATCTGGACCTAATCTCCGAGCGCAGAGAAAGCGCTGCAGTTCAACTAGCCTATTACCAACACAAGCTCAAGCAAAGTTATGATACCAACGTCAAACTAAGACCACTAGCACCAGGAGATTTAGTTTTACGAAAAGTCGTTGGCACGGCGAAGAATCCGGCCTGGGGGAAGTTGGGACCTAACTGGGAAGGCCCTTACCGTATTCTATCAGTGGCTGGGATAGGAGCCTTTTATTTAGAAGATTTAGATGAAAGGGCTGTGCCACATCCCTGGAATGTAAATAACCTGAAAAGGTACTACTACTAAATGAAATTTTTAATTCACTTATTAAAGTTTCTGATACTGCTCATCACTAAGTGTTAAACAGAACCTTGGTCAGGCCTGGCTCCTCGGACCACCTACCTTGGGTAAATTAACATTACTAGATATTAAACAGAACCTGGGTAGTGCCTGGCTCCTCGGACCACACACCTTGGGTAAATTAATATCATCACTACTAAGTGTTAAACAGAACCTTGGTCAGGCCTGGCTCCTCGGACCACCTACCTTGGGTAAATTAACATTACTGGATATTAAACAGAACCTGGGTCGTGCCTGGCTCCTCGGACCACACACCTTGGGTAAATTAATATCATCACTAAGTGTTAAACAGAACCTTGGTCAGGCCTGGCTCCTCGGACCACCTACCTTGGGTAAATTAACATTACTAGATATTAAACAGAACCTGGGTCGTGCCTGGCTCCTCGGACCACACACCTTGGGTAAATTAATATCATCACTAAGTATTAAACAGAACCTTGGTCAGGCCTGGCTCCTCGGACCACCTACCTTGGGTAAATTAACATTACTAGATATTAAACAGAACCTGGGTCGTGCCTGGCTCCTCGGACCACACACCTTGGGTAAATTAATATCACTACTATGTGTTGAACAGAACCTTGGTCAGGTCTGGATCCTCGGACCACCTACCTTGGGTAAGTTAACATTACTAGATATTGAACAGAACCTTGGTCGTGCCAGACCCTTCCGACCACAAACCTGGGGCAAGTTAACGCTCGTGAATGTTGAACGTCATCCCTGTCAGGTTCAATCTCTCGGATCAACCATCTCGAATGAGCTGTCACTCTTCACTCACTCCTCTAAAGGATCAACCATCTCGGACGAGTCTATCCTTTCAAATCGTGTTCTTAGAATTATTCAAAGAGCTAATTCTACACAATCACTCAGGCTGCACACTCTAAGCATTTATTCTTATTTAATTTAACGAGTCAATGTTATGATAACCAGGGTTTTGAGTTTCTGTCCATAAACATAAACCTTGCGCAAAGAGATAAACAGAAATTGGAAACAGATGAAGTCTGGCAAAATGCTTTCATTAATTCACAAATTTAAAATACAATAGTTGAATATATGATCTGCTCGTTAAGTACAAATTTGCAACTATTCTCAAAAGCGATTAAAGTGCCCTAGCAGCCTAACTCTAAGCTTGCCCGACCTAGGAAAGGGGATGGCCATCATCGCTTGGCAGGGTCACTGAGGGAGCCGCGTCCTCAACTCGATCAGGGTCCGCGGACACCGGTGCCTCACCCGGAGCAGCTATATGTTTTTTTGCTTCCTGAGCCGCTCCTGGTGGAATCACCGCTTGGCTCGCTTGCTCCAAGGCACGAGGAGATGACGAGGAGGGGCCAGCCGGCATCAAGGCGAGATCCGGGTGGAAATACGTCTTCCCTGGCAGCCTAAGTTCCGAGTCAGCAGGGACTCCAGCCATATTCAAAGCCTCCTCCCATGTGGATTGGCAGTAGTCCCTGCAAACTTCAGTTACCTCCTCTGCAAGCCTCCGCTCAGTCTCCTCAATACCGCGGAGGTAGGCAGCCTCCTTCTCGGCTTCTGCAGCCCTCAGTGCCGCCTTGGCTTCTTTCTCAGCTTTCTCAGCCTTTTCGGCTCGGGTGCGAAGGTCCAGACCCAATTGCCTCGCAGTGGCCAGCTCTATCTCTGTCATGTGAAGCTTCTTCCGCTGGTCCTCGGCTTGGTCTTGGGCACTCTGCAACCCGGCCTCAGCACTCCTCCTTTTCCTTTCTTCTACAATTAACCTGTTGGACAGTTCGAGCTTCTGATGCTCGATCTCCCCCAGGTTCTTCTCCACTTCCTTGCGGGATTGGGTCTCGGCCCTGGCCACGTTACGGGCGTCCCTGACCCAATCCTCCGCAACAAAGACTTGCTGGGTAAGCTGCGAAAGAAGAAACACCAAATTATATCGTCACAAAATGCATGACTTAGACATACATAAACCTTTTATATACGAAAGAGACTAGGGACTCACTAGGGCTAAGTCCCTCTTCATAGACATGAAGAGGTCGGTTTGCCTCCAAGACTTCAATGTGTCCATGTCCCGAGGAAGAAGCAATGGACGCTCCAAGGCCTCGGCGATGTACCCCGAGTGGCCGTTTTGGAACTCCCGTATGGATGCATTAACAGTGACCGGAGCCCCATCCACCTCCAACCGAGGAGCCCAGACTTGGGGTAGCTGAACCTCCCGGGGATGGTCACCCCGGTGCCTTGGCGGTGAAACCCTCCGGTCGTCCTTCCTCTGTTGTTTCCCCCCTCTTTGTGGCCGAGGAGACACTTCACCCTCCTCGGCGTCCAGGTCCACAACCTTCTTCTTCCTTTTCAGATCAGGGATAGGAAGGAGACCTGTTGCAGTGATGGATGGAGGAGGAGGAGGAGGGAGTTTGCCAGTCTCCTTCTCTTTAGGGACCTCTTTCGAAGATGTCCCCTCATTCCGCCCTGCTATTAAGGCCTTTAACCCTCTCCTCGGATTTAAAGGCATCTCTTCTATGTCTTCCGAAGTCTCGGAACGTTGAGAGCTGAGGGGTTTGTTTTGAACTTCTTCCTCTCCTTCAAAGTGGAATTGATCTATTTCTGCCTCCAACGATGGTAGAGTCGAAACGGAGCTTTCCCTCTGTGTAACTTCTTGGGGGGCGACTTGTTGAAGCGGCCAGGGGACTGGAGGAAGATCCTTGTTCGCCAAAAATCCCGGCCGAGATACGTCTATCCTGTTAATCCTCTTGTCCCCAGCTCGGATAGAGTCCCCGACGTCTTGGAAGCTGTCCGATATTGGAGTAAAATCCAATATCAAATGAGCGGCACGCAGCTGGCCGTCCGTATGGGGGAATACCTCCGAACGCAACAGGTGATTCAACCCTTGCACGTTCACGAAATTGACGTTGGGGGAGACGAACCGTCTATCTGTAATGACAATCAAGAGAAAAAACACGAAGTTAGTCATCACGGTTCCGAGGCTAACGTATGTACAGTAAAATAAAGGCAAATCTAAACTGCAAACCCTATAATCGTCTTAATCTAATCCCAGAGTACCCCACCTGGCTCCCCCTCAGTGGTCGGACAGTGGTGGCCGTCATGCCATGCCCCCGAGACGATGACATAATCGTCCTTCATGCCTTTGTTGGATTTTGGGAGGCATGAGATCATTTTTACGACCGGAGAGCGGGATTTCAAGTAGTATCCCCCCTCCTTCAGGGAATGACATTCGTACATATGTACGACATCATGCCAGGTAAGTCTTAGGCCCATCATTTCGTTAAGGGCATCTACACACCCCAGAATCCTAAATACATTGGCAGCACATTGGTGTGGACACAACCTGTGATTCCTAAGGTACTCCCTAGTGACGTCACCCATAGGAATGGACATTCCCCCTTCTAAAAAGGCAATCACCGGGATGACCACTTCCCCGGTCCTCCGGGAAACCAAAATGTCCTCCGGTGAACAGTAACGGAGGCTAACCCCCTCAGGAATATTATACTTCGCCTTAAAACGCTCTATGGCTGCGGGGGTATCAACTAAGTTCTTGAATCTACCCATATCGATATCTAAGGGTAAAGGCTTGCTAAGAAACTCCCCTAAAGGCGAAGATGGAAAGGAGGACGAAGATGGTCGAGGTACTTAACCAAGATGGAATGACTAAGGAAGAGAATACTTACGAAGGAGGACGATATTATAAGTTCGAAAATCTCTTAGAAACCTAGGAATCTTTATAAAGGTCTCCTCGGAATGTCTAAGACGATGTAACGAATGCTGGTAGTATGTATTGGGGTACGGGATGCTTGAACGTAGGTAAAGTGAGGAAACCCACCTTCTCACGGCCTTTTTATACCTAGCATGCGAAAGTGGTGGGCTTTATCCCGCTCAAAATTTCATAGGAAAATCCCAACCGCACGATCTACCTCCAGCCGTTGATCAAGGGGACAGAGCGCCACCCAGAGTAATAAAGGATGCGCTACAACTTCCAAAGCGTCTTTGGAAAGTGGAAGTCTCGCGAAACGTCGCCTCCACGTGGAGTTGTTGGAGCACTTGTTGGGATTCAGCCTTGTAGAAATCAAAGTCCCACTTTTCTCCTCGGATAAAAGGAGAACACCGGAACTTTGAGGGGCTATTGTGGGGGCAGAAGGCCCAAGATCAGATTCTGGGCCGTGGGCCCGTCCGAGGAGACCTATACACTTGGAGACTACACCTCACGAAGCATCTGCCCGGCTCGATCCGATGCTGAGATGTGAATCTCGTGGGAGAAAGCCTCGTCCGAGGAGGCCCTCTACTCGGACTGTGAAAAAGGTGTCCCAGATCAGTGCACCAGTCTCAATCTTATCTCTCCCAGAGAATCCCCTGATTTGTGCTGACCGTAAGGACAGATGGCGAAAATCAGATATTAAGCAAAAGGCTGCTGCCACCGCATTTATGGCCCTGCAACTAACATCATGGCCGCATTAATGAGAAAGGACTCCTGAACAGTGACCCCCATCCTTTACAGCTGCCCCAGGAAGGCTGAAGATAGGAACGGATGGGACAAGTATCAAGAGAAAGCCCACCTAATGGAGGGGAGCATATAAATAGAAGAAAGGAGAACAAAGAGAGGGGGACGGAGGAAAAAAGGAGGAAGAAAGGAGAGAGAAAAGTCCCAAACAATATTTGTATGAACACACTCCTCGGACAGAGCCGAAGAGAACATTGTAACCCATAATCATCTTGTCAATATACATCTGATCGATACTGTACTTGGGCTTTCAACCCGTACATGTCTAACCAAGTAATCTTCAGCCCACTCTCTTTACAAATTCATTGTTAGGATATTAAATACAGTTTGGGCCTCCAGCTATGCTGCTAGTAAGCCCAATCGCTTAATTTGTGTCCTTACATATATATATATATATATATATTTTTTTTTTTTTTGGTTCATCCGTTCTTTCTTTCTTTTTATATTTATTTCTAATTTGTTACTCTCTCTTTAAAAAAAAAAAAAAAATCTAGTAGGGACATAAAAGTAAATTTATATAAATTACATTTTTTATCCCTCTACTTTTCTACTCCAAACCAAACAACATAAGGGAAAACTAAATTGTTTCCTATCCTCTAAATTTTTCATCATCTCCCTATTTTCTACCCTCCAACTCTTCCACTCCTCCAACCAAACGGACCCTAACAGTTTTAAATTTGAAAATGAGGCGATGGTGGACTTGGAGTTGGTGGCCATGAATGATGGGGTTGATGTTGCCATTGATCTCTTGTAGTGGCCCTGAAAAAACCTGTGGTGGTGGGAAGTTGTTGGGTTTCTTTTTGTTTTATTTATTTATTTTATTTATATAACTGAAATAAGTGAGAGGCATTAAATTAGGGTTTAGTTAAATAATTGGACACTTGGCAAAATTTTATTTGTGGAACATAAAGTGGAGCAAGAAAAATGGGACAAAAAGTTTGGACTCCCGCAAAAGCGTTTGTTGTATAGAGATTGTTGGTACAAACAATTAATAAGTCAATAATAATAATAATAATAATAATTAAATAATATAGCATGACCTCACAATCCACACCGCAAGAGAAGGAGGAGGAGAAGAAGAAAGAATAATAATTTGAGTTTGTAACAATAAAATCGCCCACCATCCAATTTTGATTGTTATATGTCCTTTGAACACCACATGAGTTGTCTTGTTGCGCATTGCATTGCATTTTCCAATTATAGAATTTCCACACCACCCCCCCCCCCCCCCCCTTCCCCCCGCCTTTTTTTTCTTTTTCTTTTTCTTTTAGGGCTAGAACCAAGAAGATAGGCAATTGCAATGCAAATGAAAATTGAAATGTTTCTTATCCTCCAAATTTTCTATCATCTCCCTATTCAAGTCAATGAGGGATTCCCAAAACACTCTTCTCAATACACCAATTGCAGATTTGGCTCTAACTCCTCCTGCTATGCCTGACCCCCAATAACCATGTTTTACCCCTCCAATCTCAACATGCCACGTCATCTTATCACATATTTAAGAATAAGCTCAATCATACCTAATAAATTCTAATACCCATATATAAATCCAACCAAATTGGGAGTTTATTGAGATATTATTAAGTGTAGTAGGATATATTGAATTTTAAGTAAAATATTGATGTGACAATCTCTTATTGGATGGTGTATATCATGGATTTTACACCCCCTCCTTGTCAAATTCGAATTATATATATACATACACATATATATATATATATATATATATATATATATATATAACCTAACATTGCTCATTAAAAAAAAAAAAAAAAACTTACTTTTTTATTCACCTACTCCACAAGAATCTCATGGTATAGAAATTCACAAGGATAGGTAAATCATGCAGGAAAAAAAAATTACTAACATAAATACGAAAGTATAAACTAAAACCACCAACTTTGACAAGTGTACCTATTTACTATCTAAGGCTTAATTGCCTCTACCCAACTACCTCCCACCTAATAATTTTGGGTTGGCTACACCTGTATTCATTAATATCATAGCATCAATCTTATCTCCAACAACTAAAACTCATCTATATATGGCCTTTCCATCAATATTTAGCACTCTCAACTATTTAAGGTAATTCAAGAGAGCTAACTAGATCAGTCACTCTCTCTCAGAGGTGTGCCCCATTTATTATATTTAAGGACAACCATACCAATAGAAGATCTGCCAGATGTTTGGCAGGACCCAAGTCAGTGAAATTTGTGAGTTGTAACCAGTCTGCATGTTGCAATTATAATGCGCCAACAAATTTCATAACCGAGGTAGTGAGCATTATACAATAAAAGCAATGTTAGTGTTGATCCTGTATAAAAGTAATATTACAGAATCACAATAAATTTGTGAGCCATGGTAACAGTGCCTTAGAGCAATTGTTTACAAACTATTTTAGAAAAATTTTGACACCACTTTTACTAGAAATAGAAAAAATTGTTAAAACTTTAATTAATTTTTTTTCTCTTTCCATAAAAACTTTTTTAAAATGAAGAAATTATTAAGTCTACTTGGAGGATTGCTAAAATGGTTCTCCTGATCTTTCTAACCAATAAAACATTGTCATTTACGAAAATGTGATATCACTTAGTGTTTTTTTATTTTTAATTCTTGACTCACACATTTACATAAGTAGCATCATTTTATTGGTTGAGAGAATCACTCCAGCAGTGCTCCTGGTGGATTTAATAATTTCTTTTTAAAATATTTCTTTAACAAATGTTTAACATTTCTCTATTATTGTATTGGACTACAGGATTGTAAGGTCTGCATTCTCTCTGGTCTAGTAATTCAATCGAATGAAAAGGGCTTTATTGCCAAAGCGTAAGAGGATTAAAAAATAAAAAGCATATTTGAATTAAAATTTTTCCTACACGTTGTAATATGTATAGCATCCACTAGTACAATAAACAAATAATTGAACAAGCAAATACACAACAGTTTAAAATAATAGACAAAATTTAAATCTTAATCCTTAGTCATGAGTAACACAATAGCCCTACTGAGCACTTACATTAATATATTCTTTGAAAGGTAATAAAAATGATCATAAACCCCATAGCTGCTCCACTAACAAGGACAATATTTCCTCAAGTACCCCCTCACATAAAAAAGCTAAAATATGGCATCAGGCATTGCTACTTCCTGCAAAAATCATTGACTAATCCCACTAGAACTGGCAAGAAACTAACCTGGAAATAGCCAAAACCTCCCTTCCCCCAACAATAATATATTTGTAAAAGTTATAAACAAACAAATGAAGAACAGATATTCTTCCCATCCACACTCCCAACAGCATCAACTTGAGCCTTAAATTAAACAATGTAACTAAATTATAAAATTATATAGAATGGAATGAGAGAGAGAGAGAGTTAGAGATGGCATCCAAAGCAATTACAGGTCTTGGGAGTGAAAGAGCAAAAGCCAAAAGGCCTGTTGGGAATGTTGCAATTGATGGCGTAGCAACAAGGAGATGGCAAGCAAAGACCTTTGGCCCCACCACAACAAGTGCATAGTGCACATATCTGGAAGCTCCCTAACCTCCTTCTGCTATCATTCATCACCATCATCATCTTCTCCATCCTTCCTGACTCCACCATTGGCACCATCATCTCAATCTCTGACCCATTAATCTCCAAAATCAAGAAACAAACTTTTCAATTCAAACAATACCCACAAAAAATCATAACAAATTTCACAAGAAAACTTAAGGGATCTATGAAAAATCAAGCCTTGGAATTTTTGAGTAAAAAAATAAAAAAGACATTAATTTGACAATATACTCACATGGGCTTCACTGTAGTTGACCACATTAGCTAAACACAGCAGCAATATGAGAGAGAGAGTGACCCCATAAGCAGACATGATGGTTCTTGAAATGGGTCTTGCTGGGTTTGTGTTTTGATTAAAACAGTATATGAGAATTTCACGAAGAGTGAGTGTGATTCTGTGAGAGATGGGTATTGCTATTTTTCTAGACAGGTTTTTTTTATTTATTTGGTGGTGTATCGTAAATAAGTATGAATGGGGGTTTTGAATTTGGGGGTGATGAGCTGCTTTTGGTGGTGTTAAATTGTGGGGTTTTTAAATGGGTTTTCCACTATTGCTGCTGCATATTTTGAGGGTTGGAAAATGGCTTTTGGGTTTGGGGGAATTTTTATTGACGAGAGATTTTGTTGTTTGTACTTCTTTTGTTGCAATTTGGCACTGTAACTGTAGTGGTGGTGAAGAGTCTGAACTTAAACTTATGGAATGTAGGACCTTCTAATCTATTTGCGTGAATGTCACATTACGTGAAGCCAAAATGGATTGTTTAGAGCATTCGTTTTTTCAAATTTTTGTATTGTTTGGTGGGTGAAAAGTAATTTTTACCTTTTATTTATTTATTTTATAAAATATATTTTTTAACAAATATTATATATTTTTTTTATTCTATTTAAATATTATTTCTTCCTTATTTCTTTAAATTTTTTAATGTTTTTTTTTTTACTCCTCCTCTATTCTTTCATGCTAGCACAGCCACACATCACACGTTTCTCCCATCAAAAAGAAAAAAAAAAAAAAAACAAGAAATAACAATAAAGGCCACACAATTCATTTGAACAAAACCAGACCATTCATCTAACAAAAAATTTGTCTTCTCATCAAATGGAAAGGGAGAGATGAAAGCCAAGAGAAGGAAATGCTCAAGTGAGAGAGAAGTCTTCTTCGTCCTCCATTGCCTGCTCCGCCTCCACCTCCACCATTGCTTGTCCTCGTCCCCATCGCCAACGGCATGCAACCCGAATGCTAAATTCTTTCCTTTATTCAAGATGTTTGATTTTGTTGGTTGAGTTGTGTTTTGTGACTTTTGTCTCCTTTTCTTTGGTCTTTGAGAAGAAACTAAAGAGAGGGTGTGGGAAAAAGACATGAAGAAGAAAGAGAAGAAATTAATATAATAGTTAGCTTTGGAATTTTTTAATGTAATAAATTCTTTTCCTAGTCTGATGAGTTGCTATTCATGAGCAAAAAAAACTTTTCGAGACTTAGAAAGACGGTTGAAGCAACGATTTATGGTTTCATTCTCTGTCATAGGAGAAATTATACAGTGCTCTGATGAACCACGTCATTTGTCTGTCATTCTACTAAAAAATTTATATTTGTTTAAAATTGCTGAGTCAGTAATTAATTTTTGTTTAAAAAAATTTTCTAACTCAGCAATTTTAAACAGATGAGAGTCTTTTAGTAGAATTGTGGACTACATCACTTATCCACCACGAGGATCTTATAATTTCTCCTATTATAGAGAGAATTTTGGGTTTAGTTACACCGTTGGAGATGCTACTGTTCACACCCTCTTGCAGTGTCAGCTTAAGGTGCATTGATAGGGAGGGTTTTTGTGGTTCTACAATAGGGTTGTCCGCACTTTGTCATCACCAAAGTCTCACATTTGGGTCGGGTATGTGTATTCACATGGGTTAAATTTCTGACCTTATGATATGGAGGCCCAGCCCCAGAATGTTTTTATTCATTCATCTGTTATCTCATTCTCATATATATCTTTCAAATTTTAAAATACTTTGCTCTTACTCCTACATGATAAACAACTTTGAATCAAGGACCTACTTTATTACATATTTACATTAACAAAAAAGAAGCTACTTTATAATTTAGCCAAAAAAGAAAAAGAAAAAGACATAACACTATAGTATAACTCAAACTTCGGCACTTGGTAGTTACCACCAAAGGACCAAAAAAACAAGGGGGGTGGGGAATCCTAAGGGCGTATGTGATTTGAAACCTTTTAAAATGATTTTGTTATTTGATATATTTTTTATTGAGCTACTATTGATACTGAAAATCAGTGGTCACAAGTTTCATATTAACTTTGAAAAACTTGCAAAAGCAAGAACGCACGGTTTGGAATTGACATTGATGTAATGCAACCCAAAGTTGATTTTAAACATCATCAACTAATATTCTTTGATTTTTCTTCCTTTCAAGGCTTAGGTTATGATTATTTCATGATTGAGTTATTTTAGGATCACAACTTTTGCTATATCGTTTTCTACAACTATCCTATGTTACAAACCATTATTGGCTGCATGTCACTTTTTATATTAGACCTCATAACTTGTTTTTCACCACAAATGATCAATCATAAAAGAGAATTGTGGGAAAAAGTGTATAAAATTGGTGGGAGGAAAATGGGCATATGCCTCTAATTTACAAACTATGCAGCAAAATGCCACTGTTTTGAGACTATTAAACAAAATGTCCCTGTTTTTTAAACTCGATTTTAACAAAATCGAGTTACAGGTGAAACTCGACATTAGCAATGTCGAATTCTATACATAGTTTGCCAATTAAATTTTTTTGAAAATTTAAGTGGAACTCAACATTACTAATATCAAGTTATACTTAAAAATATATACAAAACTCGATTTTGAGAATATCGAGTTTTACACAAAACTTGATTTTGTTAAAATCGAGTTTCAAAGGTAGGGATATTTTGCTAAATAATTTCAAAACATAGGTATTTTACTGTATAGTTTTGAAATTATGGACAAATACTCATTTTTCCCTAAAATGGTGTGTACCTAGAATTATTGTTCATGATTTGAAGCAAGTTTTTAGCATGAAAAAGTATTCAACAAGTCAAATTGGGTAGGCCAAACTGGTCACTTTTCTTCTAGGATTGGGTTTGGATTTGCAATATCTTATCAAATTTCATGTCAAGCTTTGTATGCTATCCGTGGGAGGAGAAGAGTGAAGGAAAAGTCAGTAAAATTGAGGAGGGGGGACAAAATTCCTTGTCCTAGTTCAGCAAAGTGTGGGTGAGGAGACCAAAAGTTACTTTTGGCCCATTTTCCCTTTCGCCCCAAAGTGGCCAGATCTGAGGGGAAAATAACTTTGAGCTGAGGACCTACCTTCTATATAACTCTAAAATTTGACACTTGGTAGCAGGTACTAAAAAGAAGGAAAAAAAAAAATTGCCAAATAATGCCTTGATTTTTTTTCATCTCTCTCTCTCTCTTAAGTATGATTCCTTTGATGATCCGCAGCAAGGAAAAAAGAATATTAGTTTGGGCTTAGGGTTCGTTCGGTTGGAGGAGTGAAAAAGTGGGAAGATGAAAAACTCTTGTGTTCGGTTGGAGAGAAAAATGGAAGGATGAAAAATGTAATTTATATAAATTGACTATTATACCCTTGTTACATAATATGTAAGAAATAGATTTATTTCTAATCATTAAATAATATAAAATTTATCACATTATATATATATATATATTTATATTATTATAATGTAAAAATTAGATTAGGTCCCGTTGAAAACAACATTCAATAACATTGAAAAAAAAAAAAAAAAGTTCTCACTAACGTTGAAAAGAAAAAATTAAAAAATAAAACAACATTACTATTCAGTAACGTTGAAAAGAATTAAAAAAAAAAAAACATGTTACTCTTCAGTAACGTTGAAAAGAATAAAAAAAAAAAAAAAAACACCTACGTTACTCTTCAATAACGTTGAAAAGAATAAAAAAAAAAAAAAACAAAAAAACAACGTTACTGAAAACGTTGAATAGAAAAAAAAAATGTTCAGGCAACGTTGAGAAAAAGAAAAAAAAAAAAAAAAAAAAGGTGGAAAGAGGACATTTTTGTAAAAATGCTACTATAGAACTTTTCTCTCCAGATTTTTCTTCCGATTTGGAAGGAAAAAAAAAGTGAGCCTGGAGAGAAAACTTTTTCTCGAGTTTTCCATCCTTCCTATTTTCTTTCCCCAAACGAACAATGGAAAACAGTATTTTCTATCCTATTTTCCTCCCTTTGTATTCCATCCTTCCTGTTTTCACTCCAAACGAACGGAGCCTTAAGCTCATAATATTTAACAAAAGGTTTTCCATTGAGTTCTTATCCAAAAATTAAAAAAAAAATTTCAAGTATAGTAAATTTTTTTTAATACATTGTAAGTGGAGGATGGGGGAAATTGAATATTAATGTCTCCATTCAAAACTCCATACTATTTTATTGAGTTACAAAATCCTTGACAGTGTAGTTATGCTTTGATTAGGAAGAGAGGACTGGATGAAAAAGAGTGAAAAAAGATACTTAAATCTCTTATTTGAGAGGGGGAGGAGAGAGGCATTTGGAGCAAATAATTATTTTTTTGGTGTAAACACTTTATTTTGCATCCATAGTTTAATCTTGGAAGAGGGCAAGATGGTCATTTTATGCACCCAAAAACCATGGTCACATTTTAGTCACTAACTCATTCATCACAGATCATAAAAATGATCTTAAGGTATCAAAGTTCACATTGGTACATTTGGTTTCTCAATCGGACAGTTGGCTTGAAAAATATCACAAGATCAACTTTCATCAGTTAGCATGCATATTAATTGCATGGAGCCTATCACACATGATTAATGAAAATTAAAATTTTTTTATGGGAATGAAAATTATTTTTGATTGGTTACTAATTAAAATTAATTAAATGAATTTTTTTTTATTGGTATAGTCTTTCTTAAAAAATTAATGTGTAGCATGGGATTAAAATAAGTGAGCTGATAAGATTTAAACACTGTAGGTAATAGAATTTTAAAGTAATTATCTTCAAGATAATTATTTTTAAAATACTAATTATCACTTTAGAATATGCTTTATTATGAAAATACAGTTTTAAGCTTAGAAAACACTTCAAAAACGTACATATAAAGTAGAAGTTTTCAAACTCACGTTGCGGGACAATTTTGGTATAGTAAACTTCAGAATTTGGACTAGGCTGTTTTTGGAAAAATTGTAGGGAATTAAATTTTCTTTCCACTATCCAAATTTCAGCTCAATCAGATTTTTTTAGTAAAGAGATATGGTTAGAACATTGAAACATATTCAAATCTAAAAATTCAGCTCAATTCATATCCAAATCGCTATTTTTTTTAGGACTTCCCAACTACGTTTTTTAGCTGATGTTATAAGCTAACTTATTTTTAGGTCAAAAACATCTCTATAAATAGAGGGGAACATCCATCATTCAAAACCCCTTTTTTTTCCCTTTAACGTTGTAGAAGTTATTGAATGATCTTCACTAAACCAGAATTTTTTGAGAAACTTCCTATTCAATAATGTCTTCTTTGTTATTGTATTTTTCTTAGAGATTGGAGAGATCTCCTCTCTTGTTTCTAAGAAAATCTACCTTTGCTTTGATTAATACATGCAAGTATAGATTGTGCTTTATCTTTGTTGATGCCCAAAATTGCAAACATTTGTTGGAAAAACTGGTTTTGTATCTCATACAAAACACACAGCGGAAGCAACAAAACAGGATCTATTTCACTCATGATTGATAATATGCACTATGTAATTTTCAGAATTTAAGAACGAAATTGCATATCTTGGTGCGGTGAAATTCAAAACAAAAAATTCGAAATACTTGAAAACACTTTAAATCTTCACTCCAATTCCACTTTACGCCCAAGAAGTGTGGTCTCTCAATCAGTTTCTAAGGGAGAATAATTGAGTGCTTCACTCGCACATACATAGCACTTCACAATGATGTTTCTTTTTTTCTTATGAAAAAATTCTGTATATTTCTCCTTATATAACTAACTGATTATCTAATTGGGCCGCCCTACTGGGCCTTTCCAATTGGGCTTTAGTGTGTGGCTTGGAGTGGGACCAAAAGGGACCAATAAGACACTAGCTCCAATGGGCCTTGGGCTTTTCTATCAACTCTTGACAAGTCCAAAGTTACCATTAATTATATTTAATACCACTATATAAATATAATTGCATTCTAGGCCTTATTAGTAAATTACATCCCAAAACTTTATTATACATGCAACCCTTTCATAAAATATTCGTAGTCATACAAAGTCATGAATATAGACTGCCACTTTTTAAGTACTACATCTTAATCCTTGAGTACCCAGTTTAATCCTTTTAAGTTATTCGTCATATATTTACGAAATCCAATTCTATAAATATATACTTTAGTATATTCTTACTAAAGTGGTTAGGTCTAACACTCTGAATAATCAAACCCATTAAACTTATCTCAAGAGAATATTTTATATCTCCGTTAAGAGATTATGAATTCCATCTTAAGAATATATGTTTCATCAACACTAAATGTAGCTGCCCAACATACTGAGGTTTTGATCGTAACTTTAGATCTCACTCTTGATATATCAAAGCAACCTACACTTTATGATCAGGCCCATTATTCTCTCAGGATTAAAAGTTCATGCAAATAAAAGTCGTGAGATTTATTATTCATTTGACAGAAGTTAGAAGAATAATAAATCTCACAGCGGTCCAGTTCAATATGTCTTAACTCTTAAAAAATATCAACATATTAACTAGAAGTCTCCACTTCCATGATCAAGACAAATCATTTTAGTTAATATGTTATAGTCTTCGCAGATGAAATGCCCAATTTCATCACCGACTACGAACTATAATATTAAGTTTACAAAGAACTTGTGATTTATATCTTCCGTGACTAAATCACATAAATCACATACTATGCATCTCATGGACTATATGATAATGTCCAAATATTCATGTTACCATTATTTTAGATAATAATAAAACAACTTTATTAATCATAACATTAAGTCATACATAATGTCATACATAGCATCATACAATAAGATTTAAGAGTATATATATCCTAACAATCTCCCACTTGCCCTAAAAACTATTGTGCATTAATCTAACTCCCATTCCCTCCAAATGTGACTCAAATGTCCTTTGTGGCAAGGTTTTGGTAAAAGGATCCACTAAATTACTTGCACTATCAATCTTTGCTACTACTACATCTCCTCAAGCAACAAAGTCTCGAATAATGTGGTACTTTCTCTCAATGTGCTTTCCTTTCTTGTGATTCCTTAGATCCTTGGATTGTGCAACCGCTCCACTATTGTCGCAAAACAATGTGATGGGAACTTGCTCCATTCTCATAACACCAAGATCAAAAAAGAATTTCTTGAGCCAAACAGCTTCCTTTGCCGCTTCACAAGCAGCAACATTTTCAACGTCCATGGTGGAGTCCGCAATACGAGATTGCTTAACACTCCTCCAACTAATGGCTCCACCTCCCAAGGTGAACACACAACCTGAAGTGGACTTTTTGAAATCAAGATCTAACTGAAAATCTGAATCTGTATAACCAATGGGAATCAAATCCTCACTATGGTAAACAAGCATATAATCTCTTGTTCTCTGTAGATACGTGAGAATATGCTTTACAGCTTGCCAATGTTTAAGTCCTGGATTTGATTGATATCGGCTGACCATGCCAACTGAATAACAGATATCTGGTTTAGTACATAGCATGGCATACATAAGACTTCCTACTGCAGAAGCATAAGGAACTTGTCTCATCATATTTTCTTTCTCTAGAGTCTTAGGCCTTTGGTCATCAGACAAAGGAACTCCATGTCTAAAAGAAAGTAATCATTTCTTAGAGTTTTGTATGCTAAACCGTTCTAGAACCTTATCTATATACCCAGTTTGTGATAAATCTAACATCTTATTCTTGCGATCTCGCCAAAGCTTGATCCCAAGAATAAAGTTAGCTTCACCCAATTCCTTCATTTCAAATTGGCTTGACAACCAAACCTTTACCGATGACATTACCCCAACATCATTTCCAATGAGTAGAATGTCATCAACATAAAGCACTAGGAACATTACTGCTTTATCTTGATGTCTTTTGTACACACATGGTTCATCAAGATTTTGTTCAAAACCAAATGATTTGATTGCTTGATTAAATCTGATGTTCCATGACCTAGATGCTTGCTTTAGTCCATAAATGGACATTTTCAACTTGCATACCATATGCTCTTGGTTCTTTGCTATGAAACCTTCAGGTTGCATCATATAGATTTCTTCTTCAAGATTTCCATTAAGAAATGCAGTCTTGACATCCATTTGCCAAATCTCATAATCATAATGAGCAGCAATGGATAAGAGAATTCTGATAAATTTAAGCATGGCTACTGGTGAAAAAGTTTCATTATAATCAATACCTTCTTTTTGTGTATACCCTTTCGCCACTAGTCTTGCTTTAAAGGTTTCAACCTTTCCATCTATCCCTCTCTTTCTCTTGTAAACCCATTTGCAACCAACATGTTTAATGCCATTAGGCACCTTTACAAGATCCCAAACATGATTAGAATACATTGAATCTAATTCAGATTTCATAGCTTGGACCCAATGATATGCTTCTATATCATTCATTGCCTCCTCATAAGTGTAGGGATCCGATTCAGCCTCTTCTGAGATAGCTTCATAAGTTTCTCCCAAACCTATAAATCTTATAGGAGGCCGAACAATTCTCCCACTATGACGAGGCACCAGTGTACTAGTCATCTTATGAGTAATGTCTTGTGGTGTATCCAATACAGCCACATTATTCTTAGTTTCTTCCATTGGTTGTTCAATTACAGGTTCATCTATTTCAGCCAATACAACTTTAGTTCTAGGATTAAAATTATTCACATAATCATCTTCCAAAAATTTGGCATGGGTACTAACAAACATTTTGTTATCCTTATGATTATAGAATAAATAACCCTTGGTTTCCTTTGAATACCCTAAAAACATGCATACTTCCGTTTTAGCTTCCAACTTATTAGACTTCCCTTTCAAAACATGTGCTGGACATCCCTAAATTTGGAGATATTTCATACTAGGCTTGCGCCCACTCCACAATTCCTTAGGTGTGTTGGAAACAGATTTTGATGGAACTAAATTCAAAATATGCATAGCAGTTTTTAGTGCATATCCCCAAAAGGAAATTGGTAAAGTTGAATAACTCATCATAGACCTAACCATTTCCAAAAGAGTCCTATTCCTTCTTTTCGTTACACCATTTTGTTGGGGAGTTCCAGGTGCAGTCAATTGGGAAAGAATCTCATTTTGAATTAGGTAATCCTTGAAATCCCTAAGAAGGTATTTGCTACCTCGATCAGATCGAATAGCCTTTATGCGTTTACCCAATTGATTTTCAACTTCAGCCCTAAACTCTTTGAACTTTTCAAAGGCTTCGGACTTCCGTCTCATTAGGTACACATAACCATATCTTGAGTAATCATCCGTAAAAGTGATGAAATACTCATAACCTCCTTTTGCTTGGGTTGACATAGGACCACATACATCAGTATGAACTAATTCAAGCAACTCTTGGGCTCTTCTACCTTTTGCATTAAAAGGTCGTTTGGTCATTTTACCTTCCAAACAAGATTCGCAAACTGAAAATCCATCAAAGTCCATGGGCTGTAAAAGTCCATCTTTGATAGTCTTTGAATCCTATTTGAATTAATATGACCTAAACGCAAGTGTCATAGATATGCATCACTAGTAGAAGGAAGCTTTCTCTTTAATGATTTTACATGAGAGCTACTATCTAATTCAGAATTGTATAATTCATGCTTGTCGGGAATTAAAATATAAAGACCATCAATAATATTGCCGGAACAGATAAACATTTTATCATTCTTTACTACAATATTGTCTTTTAGAATAACATAATATCCATGTTTATCTAAATAAGTTGCAGAAATTAAATTCCTACCGACATTAGGTACATACAAACAGTCTTCCAATATTTAAACTCTAGACTCAAAACATAAAATAAACACTCCAATAGCTACAATTGGTATTCTGCTCCCATCAACCAAAGTAAGAAGCAATTCCCCTTCATTCAGCTTTCTGGTCTCCTGGAACCCCTGCAAAGTATTGTAGATATGATTAGTACAACCTGAATCCACACACTAGGAATCCGTGGGATTCTGTACCAAACATATTTCAAGAAAGAATGTACTTTTCATACCTTTATTCTTGGCAGTTTTGAATATTGGACAATTCCTCTTCCAATGTCCTTTCTCACCACAATGGAAACACTTTTCTTTGGTTTTCTTTCCTTTGTTGGCAACTCCTAAGGCAATTTGTTTACCATCTCTCTTGATGAAGTCCTTCTTCATCTTCTTCTTTTTACCCTTGCCTTTCGACTTAGGTTGAGAAGTAGAAACTTCAGCCATATTCGCATCAACACTAGAAGTACCAAGGATGCCTTTCGCCACTACCAACTCATTCATCAATTCAGACAATGTATAAACCTTTACCTTGCAGGATGGCCTTGCTCACCAAACATCTCCTTCAGATTTAGCATAATGTCCGAAGCTAGTTCTACATCCTACATTTGATGCTGTAGAACATTTGAAATAGATGCTAGAATATAGCACTTGGCCATCTCATTAGATTTCTGCCAACGATCATATCGCTGTTTTTCCTCAAGAGGAGCATCTAATGATGGAAAGTTAGGACATGGTTGAGTAAGCACATATTTGTGCTCTTCAGCAGTTAGAACAATGTCCAAATTTCTTTTCCAGTCAACATAGCTGGATCCAGTCAGTTTGTTTTAATTAAGAATAGCAACAAGTGGGCTAAATGATGCCATTATTTAAATCTGAAAATAATAAACTTGAATATAATAAGTAAACTGGACATTATCAATTTAGCATATAAGCATATAATATGGAACCTTAATAAAACCATAAAATAATATATGCAATGACAACCCAATCCATGTCTATAATTCCTTGTTAGCAAGTTTATTATAAACATATTAATTGGTTGAGAAATATTCTCATTATTAATGCTATCATGATAACTCTTATCAAACATTAATAATATGCCGTATCGCCTTTATCCTCTAAGTAATAATGACATAGCTCCTTTAGGAGGTTAACATTACACTTAGTCTAGTGTACACCATTATCTAGAATCATGTGTAGCCACATTTCATCTCCCTTTATAGTGTTTAAACTTGTAGTACCATGGAACAAAACACCTTCCTTTGGGATCGCGAGGCATATACGCCAAGACGAGGTGTTTGTCCACACTACTTTAAACGGATAAATTCAATCTTGTAGTACTATGAGGTAAACACCCTCCTTTGGGATTGCGAGGCATATACACCAAGACGAGGTGTTTACCCACACTACTATGAATCGATAATGGAGGCCGTGAGATCCAACCATTATATCTCTCTTGTAGCCCCTTTGGTCGACGGACGGGCCAATCTTCCCTTGGGCTCACAATTTATTTACTAGATATGGGCTTTTGGATTTCCTACTGCTAGTGATCCGGCCTCCTAAGAACTGACAGCCTACTTCTCATGATTCTCTTCTCTCCCTCCCCTTTAGACTTCTCTCTATGGACAGTATAATCTCTCTCTTCCGCTCTCCGTTTCTGCTTCCAATTGCCCCAAAAACCAACCCCCATTTCTCTCCACCCTTCTCCAATTTATATCTCAAGGTTTAATGGGATGTCATAATTATCTCGACCATTAGTGGATGGAGAGGTCCAATGTTATTGTGTTTAAGTGGAAATTTAGGCGGGAGTGGTACGAGGCGAAATATGGCCTGGGAACTAGTTCCCACTTCAATGGCGTGCTCGGCACGGCACAATCCTATGTTCTGCCGAACTTTGATTTAAGTCTCTCACGGTGTTCGGGTAGTTGCCTATTCGGGTGCGCTTCCAACGGATGAGGCATGACCTACATAATTATCTTAATTCTAGTGAGTTAGGGACAACCAATATCCGGGCCGAGGACTTTATGGGCTGTTGCGAAATCGGACCGAAGGCCTTAATGGGCCCGGGCAGCAGGTGCCATACAATGGCCTTAACGGGCCCGGGTAGCAGGTGCCGTACATCTCTCCTACTAGATAGTTTAAATTAAAGGTTTTTAAGATCAAGAACTATAATAACGCTAGAAACCTTGAAAATATAATCCTAATCTCATTAGAAATAAATTTCATTAAACAAATACTTTAATCCTAGCGTTAATATATATTAATATAAAATCAAACCCATATATATTATATTACATATATATATATATATATATATATAATATAATATATCATATGGATTATATATAATATGCATTTGAACTTATCATCACACGGATTATATGGTACATATTATATGTAATACACCATACGAATTATATATTACATATTATATATAACAATCCATGCAAACCAAAAGCCAAGCCTTATAATTAGTCTTCACATATCCAATCCGTGCAAGCCTTAATTTTCAAATGTTGGATAACAGCCAAGCATTGCAATGATTCGGTTCATCCAAGGCAGTTAATATATATCCAAGGCAGTTACATTCAAGGCATTCAATCCGTATATATATATATATATATATATATATATATATATATATATATATATATATCTGAATGCCTTGGATGCTTTATATACACTTCACATATTATATATATATATATATATATATATATATATATATAATACACGGATTGTATATAACTACATGCCATACCCATATCAATAACTACATGTTCAATCCCACAAGCAATATATGTATAAAAGCAATCATCACACCTTTCATATATATATATATATATATATATATATATATATATATATATAATACACCATACGGATTGAAGATGGCTATAACACATTCAAAATGGCTATAAAGGCATTTAATGTTAATTCAAGTTTTATTGCCAAGCAGTGCAATAAAACAATAACAACGGTGTCAAGTGCATTGACAACATCAAGAAACCGTTTTCCATTATTCTAAAATCCAATCACATGTTATACAATCATGAGATGAAAACCTGGCTCTAATACCAATTGTTAGAAAAAATGGTTTTGTATCTCATACAAAACACAGCGGAAGCAACAAAATAGGATCTATTTCACTCATGATTGATAATATGCACTATGTAAATTTTATAATTTAAGAACGAAATTGCGTACCTTGGTGCGGTGAAATTCAAAACAAAAGATTCGAAGTACTTGGGAACACTTTTAATCTTCACTCCAATTCCACTTTATGCCCAAGAAGTGTGGTCTCTCAATCAGTTTCTAAGGGAGAATAATTGAGTGGCTTCACTCGCACATACATACCACTTCACAATGATGTCTCTTTTTTTCTTATGGAAAAATTCTGTATGTTTCTCCTTTTATAACTAACTGATTATCTAATTGGGCTGGCCTATTGGGCCTTTCCAATTGGGCTTTAGTGTATAGCTTGGAGTGGGACTAAAAGGGACCAATAAGACACTAGCTCCAATGGGCCTTGGGCTTTTCTATCAACTCTTGACAAGCCCAAAGTTACCATTAATTATATTTAATACCACTATATAAATATAATTGCACTTTAGGCCTTATTAATAAATTATATCCCAAAACTTTATTTTACATGCAACCCCTTCATAAAATATTCGTAGTAATACAAAGTCATGAATATAGACTGCCACTTTTTAATTACTACATCTTAATCTTTGAGTACCCAGTTTAATCCTTTTAAGTTATTAATCATATATTTATCAAAATCCAATTTCATAAATATATACTTTAGTATATTCTTACTAAAGTGGTTAGGCCTAACACTCTGAATAACCAAACCCATTAAACTTATCTCAAGGGAATATTTTATATCTCCGTTAAGAGATTATGAATTCTATCTTGAGAATATATGTTCCATCAACACTAAATGTGGCTGCGCAACATACTGAGGTTTTGATCGTAATTTTAGATCTCACTCCTGATATATCAAAGCAACCTACACTTCATGATCAGGTCCATTATTCTCTCAGGATTAAGAGTTCATGCAAACAGAAGTCATGAGATTTATTATTCATTTGACAGTTGTTAGAAGAATAATAAATCTCACAGCGGTCCAGTTCAATATGCCTTAACTCTTAAAACATATCAACATATTAACTAGAAGTCTCCACTTCCATGATCAAGACAAATCAACTTAGTTAATATGTTATAGTCTTTGCAGATGAAATGTCCAATTTCATCACTGATTATGAACTATAATTCTGAATTTACAAAGAACTTGTGATTTATATCTTCTGTGACTAAATCACATAAAGCACATACTATGCATCTCATGGACTATATAATAATGTCCAAATATTCATGTTACCATTATTTTAGATAATAATAAAACAACTTTATTAGTCATAACATTAAGTCATACATAATGTCATACATAGCATCATACAATTGAATTTAAGGGTATATATATCCTAACAACATTTTAGGTCAAGTAGTAAAGCCCAAGACACAATGAATTCGGGCCTTAAGGAGTAGAGAATTTAAGCCCAATGTACATAGTGACATTTTAGTAAATGTGTATTAAGGGAAGGCAATTTGGTAATTGCATTCACACCCCCCATGGGCATTTAAATCCAGACACATGGACACATATAAGCCAAGTGTCACCCACCAAATTCCACTAGTTCCAAACCTTTTTGTATAAAAGAAATAGAAGAATGGAGAAAAGCTCAAACTTCCTTAGACACTTATATGGATAGAAAAGAGTTAGAGATGAAACCTCAACATATGTCTTCTGCAAAAGTGACTTCTTGACAAATTGGAGCAAATTGGGTCCAAAACCATTTTGATCCAATAAAGAATATTTGGCCCATAAAGGCCTAAATCCTTTTGTATAAAAGAATAAGAGTAAGAGAAGCCAAACCTATCCCCAATAAGAGACACGATGAAAGAAAACAAAAGCAGCAGTGGCAGACAACGCGTTGTTAGGACATATGCGTTTCACTTGTTAGAAACATATGTCATTATATTATGTAATTGGCTAATCCTTTGACAAAATCCACTTTACTTGTAATTGGGTAGATCTAGGATGTGTTTAATGCATCAAGAAACCTTTTTTCAAGATCAGTGTTAAAGCCATGCAACATTGTTCAAAATTCAAGTGCAAAAAGTGTTGTTCATTAAATCTCGATAGCTAGCTCGACAACTAGCAATCTATCGAGACCTGTAGGGCTGTTGAACCCGTGGCTCGATTGCAGCTTGACAGATAGGGTATCTGTCGAGGTTTATGAATTTCAGTTTTTCAGCACTGTTTTTCATTCAATCCGTGATTGTATGTTTGAGCATTCTTTTCTCACAACCCTAAACATATATAAGGATTATTTTAAGGGCCGTATCAGGTTGCACAGCCAAGAGCAAAATTGCATAAGAGCATAATTCCTTAAGTGTGACCAGAAACCTAGTTTGCCCTAGTTCTTGAAGAAGCTACTGTGTTTGTACACCATAGGGTTATGTGACCAAGCAACTTTGTGATATTCATATGTTGAAGAATAGAAGAACCTTGCAGCCAACATCTTTCTCTTGTTGGTAAATCAAGTCGCGTACTGAGATCCGCGCAATTGGTTAGTCACGTACTGGGAGTTGTGCATTGAAAATGAGAGATTGTCACTACAAAACAAGTATAATTAGGTATTGGGATAAGGGTTCAACTGTAGGTTGGTATAAGGTACTGTGATTCCTTTACTTGTAACCACTTGTTGTGTTAATAGTGGATTCTCGAGAGTGGTGACCTTAAAATCACCCGGTGGGATTTTAGCCGTGTTGGTTTTCTCTATTCGTAAACAAATCACCATGTCATTTATTTTCCGCTGAAAATTTAGTTATTTGGTGATTTTTTTATGCTACTACACTTTTTGCATGTTAGTTTGATTAATTAATTAACTTGGCTAATTAATCAATTAATCTATCACAAGGGGTCAATACATTTTTGGCCTATCAAGTGGTATCAGAGCAAGCTTACTCTAATTAGGTTTAATCTTTGTGTGTGATCCATTGACCCCTGATGGTGTCCTAAAAATTATCAACTCCATACTCGTCCGTGGGGGTCGTCCAAATAAAATGCTTGACACTTTGGCGCAGGAAGCTCGTCCATGTCGGGTTCGTCCGTCCAGGAAGACCCTTGAGCGGCCCACATTGACTACAAACATCATCACTGCATACCATCCCTGGATGAGGCTTATGCACTTAGAACATATGTAAAACCAAGGACATTGCCATGAAACCACCTCCTATGACCGCGTTGCGAAACGTACGGCCTAATAGAATAACCTCCATAGCAGTTATGGAGGTTACTTCCGAACCTTCCGACATCCTCCAATATAGGAGCAGTTACTACATTGGTAAACCGTTCCTGGCCCGCGTTATATAAGAAGAACAATCGACAAACAAAAAAGTACGGAATATTTTTCCAAGTATTTGGGACTTCCAAAGTTTAGAGAAAACACTGACTTTACCATTGGAGGGTTTCTGGCCGGTCCACCCCGGTCGCCTCTGACTGTTTTGTTCATTTCTCCAGGTTTTCAGTCAGATTATCATCGCCGCCGTTGAAATCCGAAGCATCCAATCTACTGATTTTGTCGTGCATCATCAGTTGGTGCCGTCTGTGGGAAACACGTAAGTTTGTACTAACTACTTTCCTTCAACAAAAGGCTGTATGGTTCGGACACGATCAAGGGCTACCAGCCTAGGCCATCAAGAAAGTAGAGATGCCTCCAGCAATCCAAACCACGATCGACAGTCAGCGCCAGTCGCTCAACAGCCAGCCATCCAACACATACAATCCATGGCAGCCGCCATGGCAGAGTTAACCCGTCAAAACCAAGAGTTGACTAGGGAGATTCACTTGCGGAGGCAGCGTCAAGAGAGGTTCGAGGAAGGACAAGCCCAGAGTCAAGAGATTCGAGAAAACGCCGACCCCGAAGGCCAATCGAGGGGTACCGTTTCACGAAGAGTGCCACACTTAGAGAGGGAAATGGACCAAATGCGTAAAGCCATGGAAGAAATGAGGGAGAACATGAGGAGGACGAATCCCGTGGAAGACTTGGTTCACCGTACGGACTCCCCTTTCTCAGCCTCCATAAACAGCCATCCCCTGCCTGCCAAGTTCAAGATGCCTTCCTTAGACTCATATGACGGGACGCGTGATCCATGCGATCACATTGCAACCTTCAAAACCACAATGCATCTCCAAGGAGTTCCAGACGAGATCATGTGTAGGGCTTTCCCTACCACGCTCAAAGGACCGGCACGAGTATGGTTCAGCAAAATACCTCCAAATTCTGTAAGTTCGTTTAAAGAGTTGAGTAAACTGTTTGTCAACAATTTTATTGGAGGACAAAGGCATAAGCGTTCCTCGTCCAGTTTGTTAACAATCGAGTAAGGGGAAAATGAGAGCTTGCGCTCCTTCATTACTCGTTTCAATAGGGAAGCCCTGACTGTGGACGAGATGGACGACAAACTACTACTGGCAGCCTTCCACAACGGGGTCAATTCTGACTTGTTCATCCATAAGCTCTATGAGCAAGAGCCTCAGACCATGGCTGAGCTCGTCCATTCGGCCCAAAATTTCATGAATGCAGAAGATGCGATCATAGCTAAGAAGAGGAAGAGAGCAGAAAGAAGGGAAGGAGACAACACCCGTCACCAGGAGCAAGCCCCCCGTCCAAAGAAGGCCCGCGCTGGGGAAAAAAGGGATCAAGATAATAGGAGGCCAGCTTCATCCTCAGGACGAAGTCAGCACTACACGTCTCTGAATGTCTTACTTGACCAAGTGCTCATGCAGATTAAGGATGATCCGTCCCTCAAATGGCCAGAAAAAATGAAGGGAGACCCCAACAAGCGCAATAAGAATAAGTATTGTCGTTTTCACAGAGACCACGGGCATGACACGGACGAATGTTTCGATTTGAAACAGCAGATAGAAAACCTCATCAGGCAGGGAAAACTGAGGAACTTCCTTGGACGAGATCAGAAGGATGAAAAGTTGAAAGGAAAGCTGGAAGAGGGGCCCCAACCACCGCTAGGAGAAATAAGAACGATCTTTGGAGGAACCTCGGCAGGACAGACTTCCAGGTCACAGAAGACATACCTAAAGGTAGTGCAGAATGTTCAACTCTCAGGACGACCTGTCAGGACGAGGGAAGCTGAGGAACAATCTATTACCTTCACAGACGAGGACGCTGCGAGGCTTCACCACCCCCATGACGACGCGATCGTTATTACCCTGCTTATCGCAGGTTATACGACCAGAAGGGTGCTAGTTGACAACGGCAGTTCGGCGGACATCCTGTACTACCCTGCCTTCCAGCAAATGAACCTCGGACGAGATTTACTATGCCTAGTGAATTCACCCTTGGTAGGGTTTGGAGGAATGAAGGTACAACCATTGGGGATCGTTGCGCTGCCTGTAGTGGTGGGAACACATCCACAGCAGACAACGAAAGAGATAAATTTCCTCGTGGTGGACTGTTCGTCGTCGTATAATGCTATCATTGGAAGACCTACCCTGAACAGTTGGAAGGCAGTGGCGTCCACTTACCACTTGTCAGTCAAGTTCCCTACAGAGCACGGAGTGGGGGAAGTGCAAGGAGATCAGTTAGCAGCGAGAGAATGCTACCTAGTCATGCTAACCATGGACGAGGTAGCTCAGACGATGAACATAGAGGAAAGGAGAGTTGTTGCAGAGCCTACCGAAGTACTTGAGGATGTTCCTTTGGACGAGAATGACCCCAAAAAGTTCACCAGAATTGGAACAAGCATGAAGAAGGAAACAAAGCAAGACCTCGTCCATTTTTTGCAAAAGAGTGTGGATGTGTTTGCTTGGAGCCACGAGGACATGCTGGGAATTGATCCAGGTGTCATCACACATCGATTGAATGTATGTCCGTCTTACAAGCCCGTCCGTCAGAAGAAAAGAGTTTTTGCTCCAGAACGGGACAAGGCTGTTAAGGAAGAAGTCCTGAAGTTGAAGACAGCGCAGTTCATTCGAGAAGTCTATTACCCAGAGTGGCTGGCCAATGTAGTGATGGTCAAGAAAGCAAACGGCAAGTGGAGAATGTGTGTGGACTTCACTGATCTGAATAAAGCTTACCCCAAGGACAGCTACCCCTTGCCACGCATCGATCAGTTGGTGGATTCAACAGCTGGACATCGGCTATTAAGCTTCATGGACGCTTTCTCGGGTTATAACCAAATATAGATGGACGAGGCAGACCAGGAAAAGACGTCCTTTGTAACGAGCCAAGGATTGTTTTGTTATAAGGTGATGCCCTTCGGTCTGAAGAACGCAGGAGCAACTTACCAAAGGCTGGTTAACTAGATGTTTCAGCTACAAATAGGACAAAATGTGGAGGTTTATGTAAACGATATGCTAGTGAAGAGTTTGGAAGAGGAGAATCACTTGACTGATCTCCAAGAGACCTTCGACACACTTAGGCGGTATAATATGAAACTGAATCCCAGCAAGTGCGCTTTTGGAGTATCGTCGGGAAAGTTTCTTGGATTTATGGTTTCGCATAGAGGAATCGAAGTGAACCCCGATAAAATCCAAGCCATCATTGACATGAAGCCGCCAGGAAACATTAAAGAAGTCCAAGCACTCACTGGACGAGTTGCTGCGCTCAACAGGTTTGTCTCCAAAGCAACTGACAAGTGTTTACCGTTTTTCAGGGTTCTTAAAAAAGCCTTCGAGTGGACGGACGAATGCCAGAGGGCCTTCCAAGACCTTAAAGCCTACCTGACCACTGCTCCACCGCTAAGTCCGTCCATACCTGGTGAAGAACTATACTTGTATCTGGCGGTGTCCCCGCATGCTGTTAGCTCGGCGTTGATTAGAGAAGAAGGAAAGGTACAGAAACCAGTCTACTATACTAGTCGAGCTCTGAGAGGAGCAGAAGGACGATATCCTATGATGGAAAAGTTGGCCTTCGTTTTGATTACGGCCTCGAGGAATGTGAGACACTATTTTCAAGCGCATATCATCAATGTCTTGACAGACCATCCATTGAAGAAGGCAATGAACAGGTTGGAAGCCGCAGGGCGACTAGTCCAATGGGCTATTGAACTGGGAGAATTCGAAATCAGGTACCTGCCAAGAAGCGCAATAAAAGCACAAGTACTAGCAGATTTCATAGTGGAGTTTACCCCTAACATCGAAGGTTTGGACGAGCTGGGTAGCGTTCAAAGATGGGTCATCCATGTGGATGGATCCTCCACATTACATATAGGCGGGATAGGAGTCATTTTGACATCCCCAGAAGGAGATGAACTAAAATATAACGTCCGCCTACAGTATGCAGCAACCAATAACGAAGTCGAGTACGAGGCTCTTCTGAAGGGGCTAGAGTTGGCAAAGTCCTTAGGAGCAGAGTCAATACTCGTCCATGGAGATTCCCAGCTAATCATGGGCCAGGTGAATGGGACATACGAGGCGAAAGAAGAGCGCATGAAGAGGTATCTTAGTAAGGTGCGACGCCTCGTGAAAAAGTTTAAGGAGGCTCGCTTCATTCAAGTACCTAGGGAAGAAAACATGAAAGCAGACGCTTTAGCGAAAGAAGCCTCGGCAAGCGGACAAGTGGATGAGTTTGACGAAGTACAATACATGCCAAGCATAGATCTGCCAGAAGTACAGCAGATAGAGGGCGAAGACAATTGGATGACACCAATATTGGCATACCTAAAAGATGGAAAGCTACCGGAGGGGAAGGACGAGGCCAAGAAACTAAGAATCAGGTCGGCCAGGTACGTCCTCGTGAATGATATGTTGTATAAAAGGGGTTTTTCCCAACCCTACTTGAGATGCTTAGCTCCGGCCGAGGCAAACTATGTGTTAAGAGAGGTTCATGAAGGATCCTGTGGAAACCACTCGGGGGCAAGAGCACTAGTGCATAAACTCGTCCGTGTAGGGTATTATTGGCCAACAATGCAAGCAGACGCAAAAGCCTATGTCAAAGTATGTGACAAGTGTCAACGATTCAGCAACGTCCCCAAACAACCCGCAGAGTACCTCACTCCTATGATGGCCCCTTGGCCCTTCGCGCAATGGGGGTTAGACATTTTGGGTCCTTTTCCACTGGGAACCAGGCAGATGAAGTTTTTGGGGGTGGGTATTGACTACTTTACTAAATGGATAGAAGCGGAACCACTAGCAAAGATCACACAGCAAAATGTCAAAGATTTCGTCTGGAAGAACATCTTATGCCGGTTCGGGGTACCCAGGGTGTTAGTATCGGACAATGGACGGCAGTTTGACAATGCACTATTCAGGGACTTCTGTGCACACTTCGGCATCCAGAATCATTATTCCTCCCCCTCCCACCCACAGGCAAATGGCCAAGCAGAAATAGCAAACCGGTCCTTGCTGAAAATCATCAAGACTCGGCTTGACGGGGCAAAGGGTGTATGGCTAGATGAACTACCAGGCGTTCTTTGGGCTTACAGGACGACAGCGAGAACCCCCACAGGGGAAACACCTTTTAAATTGGCTTACGGGAGCGAGGCAGTCATACCTGCGGAGGTGCACATGGCCAGCCATAGGGTGATGAAGTATCAGGATGGAGAAAATGGTGACCAGCTTCGTCTTAACCTTGATCTCCAAGACGAGGTACGGATTAACGCAGAACAGAGAACGTCGAGGTATAAAAACTTGATGGCCAAACACTATGATACCATGGTCAAGCCCAGGCGTTTCAACATAGGAGACCTCGTCCTAAAGAAGGTTTCCTTGGCCACCAGAAACCCTGTTCATGGAAAGCTGGGGCCAAATTGGGAAGGACCCTACAGGGTTATTAACTTTAAGAGGCAAGGATCCTACTATTTGGAAGCTCTGGACGGACGGAAGCTGGAACACCCTTGGAACGTTGAACATTTGAGAAGATACTATCAATAAAAACCATGGACGAGCATCAGACGTCATGGATGTCCTAAGTAGTTTTCTAATAATTGCTTACTACTAATGTTTTAGATGTGTACTACTTATGAACTGCTGTGTTAAAACGTTTGTAATTCCCTAAAGGCACTAGCTCTCAAGCATGTGCCATTCCTATGGACGAATGTTTATATTTTCTTAAAGCATATATGTGATGTATTTTCAAGTATATCTAAGTATGTGTGAAAATGAACTAAAGACGAGGAAAATCCTTGGACGCAAGGATGTATCGTCCATGAACTTAAACTCAGGATAAAGCCAGGAAAATTCGTCCAAACCAAAAGGCGAGTTGATGCATGCATCACCCATAAGCTTTCCTTAGAACAGGATAAAGCAAAAATGAGGCATGTTCTTCCAATCAGTAGACGAATTGATGCCACAATGTGTTATTCCAACCATGGACGAGGGATAACCCAACCCGACCATGGACGAGGAAATGCACAATCCAGAATATATCAACTAACAGCCAAATCTTGGACGAGTAAAGGAAAGTTAAATTTTTAACAAACAAAAACTGAAAACTCGTCCATAGGCAAATTCTCGTCCAACAAAAAAAGGGCGAAGGAACAATGTTGGAGTCAACACTCATAGACGGGTGAATAAAGTTTACTTTTTTTTTAGCTAAAAGTAAATAAATACCTATGAAGGATGAGCCAAAACATTATTGGAATGCGAAACCAGTTCGTCCATACAATGAGTAAATGAAACAAACATTCATTTATCAATAATAAGGGTGGACAACCCGTCCAAAAAACCCTTACGTGAAATAAACAAGCAGTTGTTTAAAAACCTCGTCCTGAAACTATGGACGAATAAATTGTACTTTCATTACATCCATAAGTCAAACAACAGACTAAATACAAAAAAGTACAAAAACAAGTCTTCATTGGGGAGGGCTTGTGCTAGGATCGTCCTGAGCATGCTGAGTGGTGGCATCGTCATCAATGTTAATATCTTCTGAGTTTGTCTGAAGAAGCGAACTTGAAGCAGCACCGCCGAGGTTGAGCTTGATAGAATTGAAGTCAAGGTCAGGGAACTTCTCCACAGCGTCCATCCTAAAGTCCTCGAACCCGGCTGCATAGTTTGTATCCAAAGAATCAGTGTACTCTTTGGACGCTTTGAACTCTGCAACCACATCCCCCTTTGCCTTTTCAAGAAGAGCACTCAGCTCGTCGTTTCTCTTTTGGAGATGATCAAGACGAGTGTCCTTCTCTATGACATCAGCCTTCAGCTCCTCCACGAGGTTCTGCAACTTCTTCACCTCGTTCTTGGCCTTGCCCACCACTCCAGCCCATCTTTTGCTCTCGTCCTTAACTTCTTGCACCCTCCTCTCCAGCAAAATCCTCGTCTTGTCCAGTTCTGTTGCCTGTCTAGACGCAGCAATGAACTTGGACATCGCCTGCATAAAATTTAGTTTTGTTTTAGACGAGTATTGTTAAGACGAGAAAAGACAAGGATGAAGAAAAATATTACCTTGAAAAGATCATGAACACCAGAGTGCTCAAAGTCCTTCAAGGACATGTTGTAGCACGCCGCCACGTACTGGTCAGTCACCACCCTTTCAAACCTCCCCCAAGCTAGGTCCTCGTCTTCAAGAAGGGTCAGAGGGACTTGGTTGGAGGGTTGGGGTGAGACAGGCATTTGAATTGTGGACGGCGCGTGCCTGGACGATGGATCGACGAACTCGTCGTCAATGTCAAGAACATTGACGGGAGTCTGCTGGACTGGAGGCACAGAAACAGGCTGGACGTCCCCAGCCTTGGACGATCCATGCTTAACCCTTTTTTCTTTGCGTCGACTCTGGAGTTTACCCAAATCGATCCCCTTAGACAAAGCTTTCCTTTTATCACCAACCGATGGACGAGGTTGGGATTGAACTCCCTGCCCAACCACCTCGTCCACCACTTCCTTGCCTTTATTCTGATTCATTGTAGCCATTCCTATAAAGATGGACGAGAATGATGAATAAACAAGACAAGATAGTAAATAAGTTAAACAAAAAGCAAACACTTACGTCTACGGATAGTGCGTTCGTGAGCAATTGCCTCAACAGACGGCTCTGGTCCTAGACCCCAAGCTGCCAGGCATCTTAAGCTTACCAAAAAATGGAACGTCCTGTCAGTGTAAAGACAAGCCTTTTGAACTCGTTCAATGTAGAACTTGCTCAAATGAGGTCGTCTAAAACCTGCGAGAAAAGAAAATGTTAGACGAGAACAAACAAGTTAAACATACATAACATCTTAAGACAGACGACCTCATACCTTCAGGACGAAGGTTGCCTAGTTCTCCTGTGTAGGGACCAAGTGGATCCCTATCAACTTCACTTGGCCTCCCAGCCCAGGGGCCAGAGAAGAAGAAAAACTCCGTCTTCCAGTTCCTGTCTGAGGTAACCAAGGACTGGATCAACCTACAATCTGCCCCTCTAGCTGTGAATTGATGGAAGCCAGGGGACTGATTGATCTCAGAGGGCTTGTAACAATAAAGGAACTCGTCCACAGTGAGAGGACGGTCCCCCCCAAAGACCTCCCTCCATAAGACTTGCATAGAGACAATCAGTCTCCATGCATTGGGATTGAGTTGGCAAATGGCCAAACCTAACCTAGAAAGCAACTCCCTAGCAAAGGCATTAAGAGGCAACCTCAAACCCCCCAAGAGGTAAGCCTCATAGATACCAACTCCAAAGTGGGGTTGGTAGCACCATTCCCCACGGACGGGTAACCTAGGGTTTAAATTTTCAGGGATTTGGTACCAAGCTTTCAGGGATTCCAACCTTTTATCATCTGTCCTAGATGAGATATTCAAAGCACAGCTATAGACGATCTCCTCGTCGTCTTGAGCTGATGACGAGGGGGCACTGGTACCGGCCCTAGACCCAGACTCAGCTCTCGTCCTAAACTCTTCCTCGAGAACCTCTAGAGGAACCCCAGGGACCCTAGACGTGTACTCGTCTGAGGTATTCCCTCCACTACTACTATGACTACCACTACTACTATGACTACCACTACTACTATCACTTGACCCACTAAAGCTACTGGGTTCATGAAATTCGTCTATGGCTTTCTCAGTATTATTACTAGATGAGGAGAGGACAATTTTAGACATTTTTTGGAAAGTTGAAACCTAAGGACGAAGGTAAGGAGAATACCTGGATCTAGATGGCTATGGACGCGGGAAACTTCTAGACGAGGCGCTAAGACGAGGAGTGTCAGGGAAGAAAATTTTCAGAAATGAGAGGGTAGCTCAGGAATTGCACTATTTATAGGCGAAGACTTTAGTACCTGAAACGTCACAACCAATCATATGCTGACACGTGGCACACTCATCGAAAAATGAGTCGACGTGAATCTTCACTACCAAAACCGTGACACGTGGCAAATTTGGGCATGGATATAAACACAAGCGTCTGAGGAACGACCCCACACTACATTTTCCTAGACGACCCACGAACAGGGGGCAACTGATGGTGTCCTAAAAATTATCAACTCCATACTCGTCCGTGGGGGTCGTCTAAATAAAATGCTTGACACCTTGGCGCAGGAAGCTCATCCATGTCGGGGTCGTCCGTCCAGGAAGACCCTTGAGCGGCCCACATTGACTACAAACATCATCACTGCATATCGTCCCTGGACGAGGCTTATGCACTTAGAACATATGTAAAACCAAGGATATTGCCACGAAACTACCTCCTATGACCGCGTTGCGAAACGTACGGCCTAATAGAATAACCTCCATAGCAGTTATGGAGGTTACTTCCGAACCTTCCGACATCCTTCAATATAGGAGCAGTTACTACATTGGTAAACCGTTCCTGGCCCGCGTTATATAAGAAGAACAATCGACAAACAAAAATGTACGGAATATTTTTCCAAGTATTTGGGACTTCCAAAGTTTAGAGAAAACACTGACTTTACCATCGGAGGGTTTTTGGCCGGTCCACCCCGGTCGCCTCTGACTGTTTTGTTCATTTCTCCAGGTTTTCAGTCAGATTATCATCGCCGCCGTTGAAATCTGAAGCATCCAGTCTACTGATTTTGTCGTGCATCATCAACCCCTTTTTGTCATGGATAGAGGAAAATCTTTGATTATTCCTCCTTTATTTGATGGTACTAACTATGCATACTGGAAAGTACGCATGAGAGCTTTTTTGCAGTCACTAGATGAGAAGGTGTGACAAGCTATAGAGATTGGATGGACCAAGCCAAAGGAAGCGTCGGCTGACTAGGATGATGCTAAGATTAAGGCGGCAAACTTGAACAGCAGAGCATTGAATGCGTTATTCAGTGCAATCACCAACGAGGAATTCAAAAAGACATCCTCTACTGAAACTGCTAAGGAAGCATGGGCCATCCTCTAGAAAACTTATGAGGGAACTAAGACTGTCAAGGATTCGAAGTTGCAGAGGCTCACTACAACCTTCGAAGATATTAAGATGGAGAATGATGAGTTATTTGATGAATTCTATGCCAAGCTCAAGGATATAGTGAACTTAGCTTTTAATCTTAGGGAAACCATTCCTGATCCCAAGATTGTGAAAAAGGTGCTCAGATTTCTGCTTGAGAGATTCCATGCCAAGATCATTGCCATTGAGGAATCAAAGGATATTGACAAAATCTAGCTAGGTGGCAATTTGTAGACCTATGAGTTGGGTTTGTCTAGGATCGGAAAATTGAGCAAGAGCAAGAGCAAGAGCATGGCACTAAAGGCCAAGAGCAGTGATACTGATGAGTCTTCAGACAATAAGGACTCTAAGATGAAGTCCCACATTACCCGGCAGTTCAAGAATTTCATGAAAAATGTTAATGCAAAGGGCTTCGATAAGGACCGTAGACAGTTAAGTTCTTCTCAGTCTAAGAGTCAAGACAAAGGGAAGAAGGATTCAAGGGATGGCGGTCAGTACACTGTTCCTGCAGGACCAAAGTGCTTTGGGTGTCAAGGTTTCGGTCATATGAAACAAGAATGCCCTACTTATCTCAAGACCATTAGGAAGAGCAAGGCACTTGCTGCTACGCTAAGCAACACCGAGCCTGAAGATAATTCTGACAATGAGGATGATGGAATCTTGAATGCCTTCACTGCCACAATCAATCCTATTGAGGGGATTGTTGAAGATATGGATGTAGAAGAAGAATTGGTGGAGTCCAAGTTTGAGAAGATGGATGAACAAGATGACATCCACACAGCTTATACAAAGTTATACAAGGTCTCCAAAAAGCATGAGAAGTTATATAGGTTGGCCACCAAGAAGCTTAGTGATGTGGAGCTCGAACGTGAAGAACTCTCCACGAAGTTTGATGAAGCTAATCAGACTATTGGAGCACTTAGGTTTGAGAACAATTTCTTGGCTGAGAAGACCAAGAAACTTGAAGCGGAGCTGTTTCAAGTCAGAGCTCAATTGGAAAGGACCTCAAGTGCAAAGCTTGACGAGATGCTCAGAATTCAGAAATATGCTTTCAATCGAGCCGGTTTAGGGTATGATTTTCTTCTCCTAGTATTGCTTCTACTAGTTCTACTGTTTTTGTTCCTCTTGCTAATAATGTTGAAACTGAGAACATTAATGTTAAAAATGAATTAGCTAGTGAGAATATAGACAAGGGTAAGTCTATCTTAGGATCACCCCCTAAACCTACTAAGAATGAGACTAAAAACCCTAGGGCTAAGAAGGCTAACTCTTAAAAGCTGAAACAGAAGAAGCAGCATCTCTGTCATCACTATGGTGCAGCCGGTCATACCTGACCAAATTGCTATAAGTCGTTAACCACTCAACAGAGCAATGGCATGATCGCATCGGGAAACTAGAATCAGTTTCCACCTTCTTTTGCTCCCCTTGGAGACCTTCTCAAAGCCCTCATGTTCCTTTCAAACTTGAATGGTTTTAATTCTTCCCACTCACCTCCGGTTCAAGGGTCCATTCAAAGGAAAGGTTCTTCCAAGGTGTGGAAGGAAAAACGAACTAAGTGATTATATCACTTTCTCTCACTCTTTCTCTCTCTCTCTCTCCCCTTCTTGTTTTTGTTTGCATTACTTGTGTGTTTTGTTTTCAAGTTTTAAGTCAGTCTAGTTTTATGCATTTTTTTGTTTTGTTTAACATGTTTTTGTTTTGTTATTTTTTAGTTTTGTTTTGTTTTGTTTTCATATAAAAATAAATAAAATTTTTTGAAAAATCAGAAAAATACAAAAACAATGTGTGTTTATGTACATTGGTACTTGTGTACCTTGGATAGCTATTGAAACAAAGTTTTCTAAACTTTGTATCTTTTGTGACTTTGATGAGCATCTCCATGCACAACTAAGCAAGTGAGCTTTGTGGCTCGTGTTTGTGATAAGTAAGATTAAGTAATCTCCTGTACTTAGCACTCGTAGCACTCTTTTTGACGGGTAGAACTAGAAAATCCTAAGAGAAAGGCATAAATAACTATCTCACCACTGTTATCCACTAATCATGAAATGGCATCTGTATGCTTCGGCAAAGCAAAAGTGCAATGTCAAAAACTTAACATAATTGGGTAATTTTTTTCTCTTTCTTACATGTCCATGCATGATATGCTTATCAAAAGAAAAATATTCAAAGATAAATAAAAAGCAAAAAGATAAAAATGCTTTATATATGATTGCATGATTGTATTCTAGGAGATGTGGGAGTTATAGGATGTACCTCAAAGGTGATAGTCCCCATCAAACAATTATGATTGTATGTGAGTTAAAGTGATTTTCTCATATCTCAAATCGTCAAAACATGTATACACTTATGCAGTCTTGCGATGTTTGTCACACACAACATGCAATATTCTTTGCTACTCTTGATACATGTGTAGGTACAATGTGATTTGGCCATCACAAGATTTACATGTATTAATGTATGCTTACTATACTGTCTTGACTTGTTTTTGAAATATAAAATCGGTTAGACTTGTGTAGTGTGTGTGTGTGTGTGTGTGTGTGTGTGTGTGTGTGTGTGTGTTTTTGGGATCAATGTGCTTAAAATTGTTGTTGAGAGATGATTTTGAGAATTTAAAATGTTTCTTAGATCCTTAGTTGAGTTGCATGCTTGATTGCATTCATATCTGTGTTTTTCCCTTCTTGAAAAACTGGTTTAAAGCAACCTCGACAGATCCTCAACACCTCTCGATACCTGGCTTATCTGTCGAACTCTTCAGTTGATTTTTATTGCAATCTTGACACCACTCAATAGCTAGGTGGGTCGATCAAGAAACCTACTGTCTCCTTGATACATTCTCGACAGCTAGGTTGATCGATCGAGAACTCTATTGTCTCCTTGATAGCTCCTCGATCCTTCGAGTTAATTTTGCTGTGGACACCTCTAGTCACCTCTCGATAGATGCGTCTATCGAATCTTCTAAAGCTCGACACCTGTCTTGACACCTCTCGACACCTCTATCTGTCGAGAAAAACTGAACTTCTATACAAGGGTCAAACGCGATTCGGACTTCATTTCCTCGATCTTTCTCGATCTATCCGTGTCTGTAACACCCCAAACCCTTAATAAGGATTTAGATGCATAACCTGTCTTAGAAAAAATCAACAATGACATAATGGAACAGAGCATAATATTTATCCTCAAATAAACTTCTTGAATATCATCAGATTTCCTTAACAATCCATAACAAACAAAACAACAATAATATTCTTTTTGAATGTAAAATCTCCAAATAACATCTCAAAATAGTTCCAAAATAATAATCTCATTGTCCTGAAACAATTTTACTAAAACAATTCTGCAACTATCAAGCTCCAAACGAAGTCGTCCATCTAAGGCTCCACTGATCTACCACCAAAAGACACTCCATAACTCTAATCTGAAAGGATGGAAAAAGGGGTGAGCTAAAGGCTCAATAAGAGACTACAAACATGAGGATGTCTTCCAAAACAAAACGATAATATCATTGACAAAATATAGTCATCACGATACAATTGAATTTAGTTTAAACTGTAATATAATATATTCTATAAAGCTGTTAAAATAAAACACTTCACTATAACACTGTAAACATTAATAAAATAACGACCACATTTATATGCCAATATGCACCAAATAGGTAGAAACAATTTTATTTTGAAAATAAGCAATTTTCCACCTAAAGGAACAGTAGTAAATAAACAGTAATTCAATATGAAAAATATTAGTCAAACACAGACAAAAGCTGCTAAACACTCGGTGGGTGATTTCCCATGGGAACAATAACACTAACCTCAAAGAGGCAACACTAGCTCCGAAGAGCAACAATAACACTGCACCACACCACACTAACACTACTTCGGCCGAAGACCAACACTTAACCCTGTGTTAGCAAAGGTTGCAGACTGTCTAGTTGACCATTTGAAACACTCTTGACATATACAGTTTCACAATAATATACAATAAATAATAGAGTTTGAGTATGTATAAAGCACTAACAATGGTATAAGTCTTTGAAACTTCACTTTTGCAATTATGTGTATGTATATATATAAATATATTTTTACCACAATTATATATATATATATATATAAATATATACGTCTTGAGAGACGTCATGTGTTGAAGTCTACTTACCTCTAGTGGCTAAACCAAGCTTCACTTCAATTGCTCGAAACGACGTCAACTAGAACCTAAATAATAATTAGATAACTCAATAAGGGCAGGTTCTTTAATAACCACAAAGTCCTCTTGATAAAACAATTCCTCAACCACTATGAAGATTTGGCAAGATAAAATTTAACGTGTCTTTCTAATATAACTCCAAACCTATTCTAGATTAAAAATGCAAAGTATACCCTAAACTAACACCTAATATACCTATATATATATATATATATATATATATAAAAGAACACGTACTATCACCTGGTGAAAATCACCCAAAGACCATATAATATCACAATTCTCTTTTTCGGCCAATATATATATAAAAGAACACGTAATACCACCTGGTGAAAATCACCCAAAGACACTAATATATATATATGTAATAACACGTGACCTCATCTGATGAAAACCACCTAAACATCTAATATATATATATATACTTAATAGCACGTAACTCTTGATCTGATGAAAGCTACCCAATACATCTAATATATATATATATATAAATAGCACGTAATCTCCACTTTCGGCCAACCATGTGAACTAATCATTGTAATATATACATATAATCGGCAATCCAATTGAATCCAATGGATGAACTATTGATGTAATATATATATATATATATATATATTCGGCTATCCAATTTATACATTATTATCATTGAAATTCCAGCAACCATCATTGAATTTCCAGCAAACACAATTGAAATTCCAGCAAACTTAATACTAACCCTAACACTAACATGTCAATGATGAAATCCCAGCAAAATAAAAGAAAAAAAAGGCTTTCCTAGAATGATGCTTACCTCAAAACCAAGATGAAGTTGCTGGCTGCCCTGAAGTGCACAGCCTCCTCTTCTTTTGTTTTTGAGAAACCCTAATTTTCTTTCATATAAAGCTGTTGCACTTGGGCTGAAAATTCAGAAGCCTATTTCAGGTTAAGGCCAATTTCACTTGGGCTGAAAATTTAGAAGCCCACTACAACTAAAATAAACTTCCAAGACCCACCTATAATCCCACTAAACTCATTATAAGGTTGTTAACATAGGCTAGGACTTCTAAAGAATTCCAAAGACACTAAAACTCCTAATCCAAAAAGGTTCAAATCCTTTTAACCTTTTCCTTAACTGATAAGAGGCTATTAGTTAATTTTTGAATAGACCACAAAATAGTTATTCACGTTACCCCTTAATATTAATATTAATATTATTATTATTATCATTGTAAAAATCACAATATAAATTAATTATTTCCTCCAAAATAAATAAGCAATTTATCAAATTTACTCTCTAGAAGTGATTAAATTAAATTTAAATGAGACGGGTGTTACATTGTCCCCCTCTTATAAAATTTTCGTCCTCGAAAATTCAAAACATACCTCACTGTAGAAAAAGCTGGGGATATTTGGATTGCATTTCGTCTTTACGCTCCCATGAAGCTTCTTCCATGGAGTGGTTTCTCCATAATACTTTGACCAAATGTATAGTCTTATTACGTAGCACTTGCTCTTTACGATCTAAAATCTGAATCGGGACTTCCTCGTAGGATAAGTTCTCTTTGACTTGAAGTGGCTCATAACTCAAGATATGAGAAGGATCGGGAACATACCTCCTCAACATGGATACATGAAAAACGTTATGTAACCTTGACAAGGTCGGTGGTAAAGCAAGCCGATAAGCAACAGAACCAACTCTCTCCAAAACTTCAAAGGGCCCCACGTACCTAGGGCTTAACTTACCCTTCTTGCCAAACCTCATAACTCCTTTCATAGGTGACACTCGAATGAAAACCATGTCTCCAACTTCAAATTCCACTTCTCTTCTCCGTGGATCAGCATAACTTTTCTGTCTACTCTGAGCTGCACGCAACCTTTCCCGAATCACATCAATCTTTTCACTGGTCCTTTGAACAATCTCAGGACCCAAGATTCTCCTCTCTCCAACCTCATCCCAACAAACTGGGGATCTACACTTTCTCCCATACAAAGCCTCATAAGGTGCCATCTTAATACTGGAGTGATAACTATTGTTATAAGCAAACTCCACCAAAGTCAAATAGTCATTCCAACTACCCTTGAAATCCAAGACACAAGCTCTCAACATGTCTTCCAAAGTTTGGATAGTTCTTTCAGACTGTCCATCCGTTTGAGGGTGGCAAGCAGTACTAAAGTTCAACTTAGTACCCAAGGCTTTTTGCAAACTATCCCAAAACCCTGAAGTGAACCTCGAATCTCTATCAGATACAATAGAAGCTGGCACTCCATGCAACCTCACAATCTCATTTATATAAAGTTCAGCCAGTTTGTCAAGAGAGTAGTTCATTCTAATTGGAATGAAGTGGGCAGATTTAGTCAACCTATCCACCACCACCCAAATAGCATCATGATTCATAGGTGATCTCGGTAATCCACACACAAAGTCCATGGTGATATTCTCCCACTTCCTCTCAGGAATAGGTAAAGGTTGTAACAACCCTGATGGCCTCTGATGCTCCATTTTGACTTGCTGGCAAATCAAGCATTGTTCCACAAATTGAGCAATTTCTCTTTTCATGTTAATCCACCAATAAACTTCTCGAAGGTCATGATACATCTTGGTACTACCCGGATGCATTGTATAAGGCGAACGATGTGCTTCCTCCAATATCTCTCTTTTAATCAATGAATCATTAGGCACACAAAGCCTATTACCAAACCTCAAAACACCATCATCAGAGATACTAAAATCAAATCTACTTCCACCACGTACTTGTTCCATGATCTTAAACAATTGAGGGTCACCACTCTGAGCAGCTTTGATCTTATCAATTAGGGTGGGTTGTACACTTAAACTTGCCAGGTAGGATCGGGAGTCTCCAGTCACTATGTCTACTCCAAGTTTCTGAAGATCAACAATAATATGCTTCTGAGTAGTTAATAAAGCAGCTGAAAAGCTATACGACTTTCGACTAAGTGCATCAGCCACAACATTGGCTTTACCAGGATGGTAATTTATAGAACAATCATAGTCTTTAATCAATTCTAGCCATCTCCTTTGTCTCAAATTTAATTCTTTTTGAGTGTATATGTACTTCAAACTTTTATGGTCAGTGTATATTTCACATCTCTCACCATACAAGTAATGCCTCCAAATCTTCAATGCAAAAACCACTGCTGCCAATTCCAAATCATGAGTTGGATAATTCTGTTCATAATTCTTTAGTTGTCGAGAGGCATAAGCAACCACCTTCCCATGTTGCATCAGGACACAACCAAGACCCTTACGAGATGCATCGCTATATATCACAAAACCACCCGAACCAGATGGAATAGTCAATACTGGTGCAGAAACCAACCGTTGCTTCAACTCCTGGAAACTTCTTTCACATTCCTCTGTCCAGTCAAACTTTGCATGTTTTCGAGTTAATCGAGTCAGAGGAGTTGCAATACTGGAAAATCCTTCCACAAATCTTCTATAATAACCTGCAACGCCCTAAAAACTTCTTACCTCACTTACATTAGTAGGGGCAGCCCAATTAACTACAGCTTCGATCTTACTAGGGTCCACTGTAATTCCATCTCTAGAGATCACATGTCCTAAGAACACCACTTGATTCAACCAGAACTCACACTTCTTTAATTTAGCATACAACTTCTTGTCTCTTAAAATCTGCAACACCATTCTCAAGTGTTCCTCATGCTCTTCTTGGCTTTTAGAGTAAACCAAGATGTCATCAATGAAAACAATGACAAACCGATCCAAATACTCATGAAATACCCTATTCATCAAATCCATAAAAACAGCAGGAGCATTAGTTAGACCAAAAGGCATCACTAAGAACTCATAATGACCATACCTGGTTCGAAAAGCTGTCTTTGGTATGTCATCCTTCTTAACTCTCAACTGATGATAACCAGATCTCAAGTCAATTTTAGAGAAGACTTGAGCGCCCTGAAGCTGATCAAACAAATCATCAATTCGTGGCAAAGGGTATTTGTTTCTGACGGTTACCTTGTTCAACTCCCTATAGTCAATGCACAACCGCATACTACCATCCTTCTTCTTAACAAACAACACCGGAGCACCCCAAGGAGAAGCACTAGGCCGAATAAAGCCTTTATCAAGCAAGTCTTGCAATTGCTCCTTCAACTCATTGAGCTCTGTAGGGGCCATTCTATAAGGTGCTTTGGAAATTGGGCCGGTACCAGGTACTAGGTCAATAGAGAACTCAACCTCTCTGTCAGGGGGTAGTCCAGGTAAGTCCTTAGAGAACACATCTGGGAACTCTTTCACCACTGGGATGTCTTCAACTTTTAACTCCACTTTATCACCCTTCAAAGCACAAACAAGGAATCCTTCACATCCCTTCCTTAGCAATCGCCTTGCCTGCATCACTGACACCAATACAGGTGGTTTCACCACACGATCTCCCTCGAAGAAGAATTCTGGCTCCCCAGGAATTTTAAATACTACCTTCTTCCCAAAACACTCTATGGAAGCATGAAAAGTAGATAACCAATCCATCCCTAGAATCACATCAAACTCAAACATATCAAGCAACATAAGATCTGCTTTTAATTCCCTCCCAGAGACTAAAACATTACAAGACTTGTACACTTTATGGGTAATCATTTGTTGTCCAGAAGGTGTAGCAACACACAATTCATAATTTAAACTCTCAGGTTCTATGTTTAGCCTTTGTGCAAGTCTACGTGAGATGAAAGAATGGGTTGAACCAGAATCAAATAACACTTGTGCATGCTGACTGGAAACAAGAAGTGTACCTGAAACCACTGATGGGGAGGCCTCGGCGTCCTGTTTAGTCAAAGCAAAAACTCGACCCTGAACCTTAGGTCTCTGTTGGCTCCCATTTGGATTGGTAGTTTGTTCAGCTCGCATATCTGGACAATCCTTGATGAAGTGTCCAGTCTTGCCACATTTAAAACACGCCCTTGACTCCAAATAACATGTTCCACTATGAGCCTTTCCACATCTTGGACAAGTTTTGTATGCCTTCTTATTTGAATTAGGCACCCCTTGCTTCTTGAATGAACTTCCACTAGACTTCCCCTTAAGAAAATGACTCTGGGTTAGCTTCCTCTCTTGATCATTGGCCCTTGAGAGACGATTGCAATTTCTCTCTGCTATGAGAGCTCGATCCACCACTTCTGCGTATGTTTCCAATTTGAACATGGAAACCGGTCCCTGAATTTCCTCCCTTAAACCTCTTTCAAAATGCCTGGCCTTCCTTGCTTCCGTGTCAACCATGTGTGGAGCAAAGCGGGATAATTCAGCAAATTTCCGCTCATACTCATACACTGATTGAGTACCTTGTGTTATGCGAATGAACTCAGCTTCCTTTTGCACCATCAAACTATCAGGAAAATACCTCTTACGGAAGAGCTCAACAAAATGCTGCCAAGTTATAACTTCTCTTCCATGTGTCCTCTCCGTGGACTCCCACCATTCCAATGCATCACCTTTCAGTACAAAAACAGCAAGGACAACTCGTTGCTCATCACTAACTTCCATTGCTCTAAAGAGCCTTTCTATCTCCTTAAGCCAGTTGTCAGCCTCAATTGGATCCTTTGTACCCTTGAAAGTAGGAGGATCAAGCTTCCTAAACTTCTCCAAGGCACTAGTCGGATTGGTGGCTCCCACTTGATGTTGCACTATATTGGTTAAGCCCCCAATGGCTTCAATAATAGCCTGGAGATTAGTAGGTCCCCCAGCATTCGGTTAACTGTTCCCTAGGTTCCCCCTTGGTGGAGCCATATCTCTAAGCAATACAATAAGATTTCATAAGTAAATATTTCAAATATTTCAGAGGGTCAAAACCAAACACATAGATAGTACAACAATCATTCCTACACACTTTAGAATAATAAACAATACAAAACAAAATATAAAATCACTATGAAAGGTCAACTAATTCTAACACTAAAATTCCTTGTAATCACACTCTTGTTCCAAAATAGTCTTAAGATCAAACCTATAAGTCTACAGAATCATAAACCTGGCTCTGATACCATAACTGTAACACCCCAAACCCTTAATAAGGATTTAGATGCATAACCTGTCTTAGAAATAATCAACAATGACATAATGGAACAGAGCGTAATATTTATCCTCAAATAAACTTCTTGAATATCATCAGATTTCCTTAACAATCCATAACAAACAAAACAACAATAATATTCTTTTTGAATGTAAAATCTCCAAATAACATCTCAAAATAGTTCCAAAATAATAATCTCATTGTCCTGAAACAATTTTACTAAAACAATTCTGCAACTATCAAGCTCCAAACGAAGTCGTCCATCTAAGGCTCCACTGATCTACCACCAAAAGACACTCCATAACTCTAATCTGAAAGGATGGAAAAAGGGGTGAGCTAAAGGCTCAATAAGAGACTACAAACATGAGGATGTCTTCCAAAACAAAACGATAATATCATTGACAAAATATAGTCATCACGATACAATTGAATTTAGTTTAAACTGTAATATAATATATTCTATAAAGCTGTTAAAATAAAACACTTCACTATAACACTGTAAACATTAATAAAATAACGACCACATTTATATGCCAATATGCACCAAATAGGTAGAAACAATTTTATTTTGAAAATAAGCAATTTTTCACCTAAAGGAACAGTAGTAAATAAACAGTAATTCAATATGAAAAATATTAGTCAAACACAGACAAAAGCTGCTAAACACTCGGTGGGTGATTTCCCATGGGAACAATAACACTAACCTCAAAGAGGCAACACTAGCTCCGAAGAGCAACAATAACACTGCACCACACCACACTAACACTACTTCGGCCGAAGACCAACACTTAACCCTGTGTTGGCAAAGGTTGCAGACTGTCTAGTTGACCATTTGAAACACTCTTGACATATACAGTTTCACAATAATATACAATAAATAATAAAGTTTGAGTATGTATAAAGCACTAACAATGGTATAAGTCTTTGAAACTTCACTTTTGCAATTATGTGTATGTATATATATAAATATATTTTTACCACAATTATATATATATATATATATATATATATAAATATATACGTCTTGAGAGACGTCATGTGTTGAAGTCTACTTACCTCTAGTGGCTAAACCAAGCTTCACTTCAATTGCTCGAAACGACGTCAACTAGAACCTAAATAATAATTAGATAACTCAATATGGGCAGGATCTCTAATAACCACAAATTCCTCTTGATAAAACAATTCCTCAACCACTATGAAGATTCGGCAGGGTAAAAAAATTTAACATATATTTCTAACATACCCCCAAACCTATTCCAGTTTAAAATAATTGTAAAGCATTCCCTAAACTAACATCTAAAACACTCATATATTTAATTGTAAAGCCGCCCACAATTGCAAACCTATACAATTCGGTCAACCAATATGAATCAAACCATCAAATGCACTAATAATTGTAATATATATATATATATATATATATATATTCGGCAAAACCAATTGAATCCGTTTGAACTATTGATGTAATATGTACTATATATATCCAATTGAATCCGTTTGAACTATTGATGAAATATATATATATATATATATATATTCGGCAATCCCATTTGAATCAACCATGAACTATTGATGTAATATATATATAAATATTTATATTCGGCCAACAATGAATCAAACCGTGACAATCAGCTATATATATATCTATATATACTTATATATAAATCTAATAGCACAAATCACTATTTCAGCCAACAACGTGAATGTGAAATTCCAGCAAAACACAATTTCAGCAATCTCAATACCACAAAATCGAATATCAGTTGCTGAAAATTACCTTGATGTCGTCTTGTCAGTTTGGCAGAATTTCTTTCACAGCCGCTTCCAGTTTCAAGGGTCTCTTTCTCTACCTTTCACATAGGAAACCCTAATTTTATTTCATTATAAAGCTGTTGCACTAGGGCTGAAAGTTTAGAAGCCTATTCCATGATAAGGCTAATTTTAGTTGGGCTGAAAATTTAGAAGCCCACTACACTAAAATAAACTTCCAAGACCCACTTATATTCCCACTAAACACATTAATATTATTTTTATTATTGTTATCATTATAAAAAAAATCACAATATAAAATTAATTATCTCCTCCAAAATAATTAAGCAATTTATCAAATCTACTCTCTAGAAGTAATTAAATTAAATTTTAAGTGAGACGGGTGTTACAACGAGACAGATTTAAACATCATGTTTTTTAGTCCAAGGCATGGCATACATACTTGCACATATATGTTCATCAAAAATAAGATCAAGGTCATATCACAAACCAATGCATGTTCAAGTGAACGCATGACTTACCTTACTTACCTCACTACATCACAGCACCTATGCATCAATGCATGATCATTCATATGCATGTTCATGGTAAAACAAAGAAAGAATTGAAAAAAAAAAACCCTAATCTAACACATGAAGAACAAACAACAAGTAAACAGAGAAACAAAGACATATACATGTGGATCCAAGCTAGAACAAAGGCGTACTAAACAAACAAAATAAAGAAACAGAAGTAGAAAGGTTTAGAACTTATACCTCAAAAGCACAAAGCTCCTTAGCTTGATTTTGACCGTTCCCCTTAGTCAATTCTATTCACAATCAAACAATGAAGTGATTAGTAATCTTAAAACTCCAAGATCAAGGCTAGAAAAGGACTTATTTAGAAAAATATTGACTTGAGGATGTTTTGTGAAAAACTTCCTCTTTGATTGACTTGAGGATTTTCTTTGTGTTTTCGAAAGCTACTATGTATGGTCTTATATAGTGAGAAAATGGGGGTTTGGAATGGCTCTAGATGATGTAGGATTCATTCTAAAATCCATCTTTGATGCATAAAAACTTGTCTTTCATAGTTTTTGAAACCCTAACATGCGTATGCATGCCGTGTATGCATACGCATGCATGAAGCATGCGTACACAGAGCTTGAGCATGTGTGCATATACACATGTATGCATACGCAAAGCTTGAGCATGTGTGTGCATACAAGTGTATGTGTATGCATGCCTAGGGTTTCTTTAATCTTTATTTTCCAAAAATAGCTCATTTTACTCATAAAAGAGTTATATTTTTCCTAAAACATTTTTCTTAAGTCAATTTTAATCTGATTGGGTTTTAAACCAACCTTGGGCTTTAGAATTTCAACTTCATTAGGGAACGGGGGCCCAAGTTATAAGGGGTACAAAATGCAGTGTCTATAGATGCTCCTTTTTTGATTTGTGAGTTCCGGTGAGGGAATCAAAAGAATAAGAGACAAAACATTTTTTTTCAACGTACGGCTCAAGCCTAACCCACGCACATGGAAAACAATACGCATACATGGGGCAGGGTGCAACTCCACAGAGTTGCGTAGGAATCGTATGTCCAGAATCCCAACTTTATTACTCGGGAAATGAGCAACAACAGGTTCACTATCCTAAAACCTGTTTTGCTAATTGCAAGCAAAAGGTGGGTGACTCACTATCCTAGAGTCACTAAAAAAGAAAAAAAAAAAGGCCAACGGCCAAAACCATCAAAGAAACGAACAAGGTGCTTTGACAAGCTTAAAAGGGTATATATCTATGGTGTCCGTCTAGAGCTCTTGCCTCAAATTTCATCGGGTGGCTTACGCCTCTAGGTAATACTTGTCTTCTATCTCCATCTCTGCCTATTCTGGTGAGGCTCTTGCATCGGGGTGACCTTGCTCTCTATCTCTACCTCTACCTCTTGCATATTCAATTCCCATGGGATATGTGCACAAGTTCTATATTCTTCTTTTCTGACTTGTATAGGATATGTGCCTGCATATTCAATTCTTAGAGGATATGTGCACAAGTTCTGTATTCTTATATTCTAACTCATGAGGAATTCCTTTTTGTGTTATCTATTAAGAAAATAACTCTGCTGATGAATGTGTTGGTGGCCCATGGGGAAGCCGTCTTGGTGATTTTGACTTATAGGGAAGCCTCTGATGGTGAGTAGTCCATTAGGAAAAATTCTCTTCTTATCCATTATAACTCACTGGGGAATTGGTGTTGATTCTACTCATGAGGGAGTTTCCTCAACTTCATGGTTTTCTTCATAACCCTCGAGGGAGTCGCCTTTGTGCCTTGGACCCTTAGGGGAGTCCTCCATGACACTTGGGAAAAACTATGTATTTGTAACTTACTAGGGTTTCAATTGATGGTCTTAACTCACAAGGGAGCTGCCTTTGTGATTTCCAATCCGCAAAGGGATGTTCTTGATCCTTTCAATGCCATTAGAGATGCTTTGAGAGTCCTTGTGTTTTCCAATCCAACTAAGGGTATTTCTAACATTTTTGGATGAATTTTTGAATTCTTCTTTGTACTTCCTACCTTCTGGGTACCCATCGGGGATATTTAGAATTTTGTTTTAAGACTAAACTACACGTAGTTCAATAGGAAGGCCGAAACTACGTGTAGTTTAGCCACCAAGTACCTGTTAGGAAATCATCATGTTTGCATCGAATACAAAACACACGCAGCGGAAAATAAACGGATCTACTTCATTTGCAATTGATAACATGCACTATGTAGGTTTCAGAATATAAGAACAAAAGAGTGTATCTTGATACGGTGAAATTCAAAACCGAATAAAGAAGTACTCGGGAACACTTTCAACCTTCACTCCAATTCCACGTGATGCCCAAGATGTGTGGTCTCTCAATCAGTTCTATGTTTCTTAGAGAGAATATGAAAGAGTGTCTCTCTTCCTTATTTCCATATATATTATTCATTAAACATACAAACCATTTTATTCAATATAAAATTTTGTATGTTTCTCTCCACATAACTGATTATCTAATTGGGCTAGCCTTTTGGGCCTTCCCAATTGGGCTTTATTTTGTGGCTTGGAGTGGGACCAAAGGGGAACAAATAAGACACTAGCTCCAATGGGCCTTGGGCTTTTCTGTCAACTCTTGACAAGTCCAAAGTTACCATTAATTATATTTAATACCACTATATAAATATAATTGCACTCTAGGCCTCATTAATAAATTATATCCCAAGACTTTATTATACATGCAACCCCTTCATAAAATATTCGTAGTAATACAAAGTCATGAAAATAGACTGCCACTTTGTAAATTATTACGTCTTAATCCTTGAGCACCCGGTTTAATCCTTTTTGAGTTATTCAACATATATTTATAAAATTCAATTTCATAAATATATACTTTAGTCTTACTAAAGTGGTTAGGCCTAACTCTCTGAATAACTGTACCCATTAAACTTATCTCAAGGGAATATTTTATATCTCTGTTAAGAGACTATGAATTCCATCTTGAGAATATATGTTCCATCAACACTAAATGTGGCTGCCCAACATACTGAGGTTTTGACCGTTACTTTAGATCTCACTCCTGATATATCAAAGCAACCTACATTTCATGATCATGTCCATTATTCTCTCAGGATTAAGAGTTCATGTGAATACAAGTCGTGAGATTTATTATTCAATTGACAGTCGTTAGGAGAATAATAAATCTCACAGCGGTCCAGTTCAATATGTCTTAACTCTTAAAACATATCAACATATTAACTAGAAGTCACCACTTCCATGATCAAGACAAATCATTGTAGTTAATATGTTATAGTCTTCGCAGATGAAATGCCTAATTTCATCACCGACTACGAACCAAAATTCTGAGTTTACAAAGAACTTGTGATCTATATCTTCTGTGACTAAATCACATAAATCACATACTATGCATCTCATGGACTATTTGATAATGTCCAAATATTCATGTTACCATTATTTTAAATAAGAATAAAACAACTTTATTAAACACAATATTAAGTCATACATCATTTCTCACATAATGTCATACATAATATCATACATAGCATCATACAATAGGATTTAAGGGCACATATCCTAACAGTACCTTCCTGCCTCTTCCTATTTCCCCTAATGGTTACCAACTGATTCTTTTTCTTCTTATTTTTCCTCGTCTTCTTCATCACTTCACATTCCGTCCAACTCTTGAAATTCCTCTTTCTCTCTACAAAAACCCTTTCTGCCTTCTCTCATTTTTTAACCCTTACAATCTGATTCTCTCTCCCTCCCATAAACTCTTTTATATCCTCCAAACTTCTCCAATAGCACCCAAGTCAAAAACCAAGAAAACTTCCTATGTGATTTATGGTGATGTATTCAATCTCACCCACTAGAATGGGGTTGTCAGGCTATATGAGTCTCCTTCAATAATCTATAGGCCACAAAAACTTCTCTCAGAGGATGAAAGGACCAGATCGGTAAGTTTTTCAAACTTTTCTCATTTTCAAGTTCTGCTTTAATCTTCCATTTTAATTCATTTTTAGACTTATAAATGCTTGAGTTTTTTTGTAGGATGGGCTTAGATGAAAACCTAATGCCTTTGGAGGGGTAGGAACATGTTTAGGATGAGTTTTGTTCAAAAGTTAGCAGACAATGTCGAAGAACACTCACTGTCTATGTTCATGCATGCATATGTATCGGGCCTGTATACGTAGCTTGTATTCATACGTACACATACTTACTCCTGCGTACACGTGCTATGTTAATGCGTATATGTCTGTGTTATTCAGTTCATACGTTCGCATGTTCCAACATGCATACACATGTAAGGACCTTGCACACGCATGCACATGCTGGCACATAGAAACCCTAATTTTTATTATTTTGACTCTTTTTCATTTATTTCCTTATCTAATGTCAATTCTTATGTCCTCTTTTCATTTTATTCTGGTCTCAGCTCCTTTTTAAGTTGGGTTAGCACTAGTCACATGTTTTCTTGGTACAGGGCCTTGGCTGATAACACAAAGGCCTTGGTGTGCGCAGTCGATTTCAAGCCCATCCTCCATTTGCTTCCAAAGAGTCATGCCAGTGGCATCTTGGTGCAGTCAATGGCTGAGATTGCCCTTTCAGGTTTTCAACCTAGCAAAGTTTCTTTACCTTAACTTTTCTCTAGGCCGCCCTTTTGGGTTTTAAACCTAGCAAGCATTTTTCATTTTTTTTTTCAAATGTTATACTTTTAGAGTCTATCCAGGTTGATTGGGTGAAGCATCTCTTCTCCATCCCACTATGTGATTTTTGTAGCACCTCTTGACATGATCTTCTTAATAATAAAAGGTCTAAACCGTCTTGGCTTCATTTTTGCTCTTGGATCGACAGTCTCATCTCTATGTACCTTTAGGACTAGATCTTCTTCCTTAAGGTTTCTAGGTTTCACCTTCTTATTGAATGCTCTAGCCACCCTCTTTTGATAACCCTGTGCATGGTATCATGCTCTAGTTCTCTTTTCAACTATCAAAGCCAACTGTTCAAATATTTCCCTCATCCATTCTTCTTCATGGACCTTGTTTTCTATTAGCACCCTCAAAGATTCTATTTCCACCTCAACGGGAAGCATTGCTTCATTCCCATAAACCAAAGAGTAGGGGGTTGCCCTAGTTGATGCATGGATAGAAGTACTATAACCCTATAAGGCGAATGAAAGCTTCTCGGCCCAATCCTTGTATGTCATTGCCATCTTGGCTAGAATATTCTTGATATTCTTACTGGCTGCTTCTATGGCCCTATTGGTCTACAGTCGATATGGTGAAGACTTGTGATGCTCAATGTTGTACAACTCCATGATCCTTCGAACTTCCCCTTCAAAGTAGGAACCATTATCCAAAATGATCTCTTGTGGTACCCCAAATCGACAAATGGTGTTATTCTCTATGAATCTAACCACATGCTTGGCCTTTAGTACAAAGTAAAAGGCTACCTCTACCTACTTGGTGAAATATTCAATCACCACTAGGATGTAGTTATGCCCAATTGAGGCCTTGGGGGCTATTCTTCCAATCACATCTATGCCCTATATTGAGAAAGGCCACGAAGAGGTCATGCTGAATAGCTCACTAGGTGGTACATGGTTCAAGTTTGCACGTGTTTGGAAATCGTGGCAACTCTTCACGAAGTCTACACAATCAGTTTCCATTGTATTCCAATAGTATCCCATCCTTAAAATCTTCTTGGCCAACATCCTCCCATTCATGTGTTAGGATATGTGCCCTTAAATCCTATTGTATGATGCTATGTATGATATTATGTATGACATTATGTTAGAAATGATGTATGACTTAATATTGTGTTTAATAAAGTTGTTTTATTCTTATCTAAAATAATGGTAACATGAATATTCGGACATTATCAAATAGTCCATGAGATGCATAGTATGTGATTTATGTGATTTAGTCACAGAAGATATAGATCACAAGTTCTTTGTAAACTCAGAATTTTGGTTCGTAGTCGGTGATGAAATTGGGCATTTCATCTGCGAAGACTATAACATATTAACTACGATGATTTGTCTTGATCATGGAAGTGGTGACTTCTAGTTAATATGTTGATATGTTTTAAGAGTTAAGACATATTGAACTGGACCGCTGTGAGATTTATTATTCTCCTAATGACTGTCAATTGAATAATAAATCTCACGACTTGTATTCACATAAACTCTTAATCTTGAGAGAATAATGGACCTGATTATGAAATGTAGGTTGCTTTAATATATCAGGAGTGAGATCTAAAGTAACGGTCAAAACCTCAGTATGTTGGGCAGCCACATTTAGGGTGCGTTCGTTTGGAAGGAAAACAGGAAGGATGGAAAATAGAGGATGGAAAACAGGGTGGAAAATGCTGTTTTCCACTGTTCGTTTGGGGAAGGAAAATAGGGAGGATGGAAAACTCGAGAGAAAGTTTTCTCTCCGGGCCCACTTTTTTTTTCCTTCCAAATCGGAAGGAAAATCTGGAGAGAAAAGTTCTATAGTAGCACTTTTACAAAAATACCCTCTTTTTACCTATTTTTTTTAACGTTTTTTTTTTCTTTTTTTTTTCTTTTTCTTTCAACGTTGCCTTGAAAGTTTTTTTTTTTTTTTTTTAACTGAACAACGTTGTTCTCAGTGAACAACGTTGGTTTTTTTTCTTTTTCTTTTCACTGGACAACGTTGTTCAGTGAACAACATTGTTCCTTTTTTTTTTTTTTTCTTTTTTTTTTTTTTCAACGTTAACATTGTAACAATGTTAACGTTGGTTTTTTTTTTTTTCTTTGAACAACGTTGTTCAGTGAACAACGTTGGTCCTTTTTTTTTTTTTTTTTTTTCTCAACGTTACTGAACAATGATGTTTTTATTTTTCTTTTCAACTTTATATATATGATGTGATAAATTTTATATTATTTAATGATTAAAAATAAATCTGTTTCTTACATATTATGTAACAAGGGTATAATAGTCAATTTATACAAATTACATTTTCCATCCTTTCCTTTTTCTCTCCAACCGAACACAAGAGTTTTCCATCCTCTCACTTTTCCACTCCCCCAACCGAACACACAAGAGGAAAAACTAAATATTTTCCATCCTCTCACTTTTCCATCCTCTCACAATTTTCCATCCTCTCACTTTTCCACTCCTCCAACCGAACAGATCCTTAGTGTTGATGGAACATATATTCTCAAGATGGAATTCATAGTCTCTTAACGGAGATATAAAATATTCCCTTGAGATAAGTTTAATGGGTACAGTTATTTAGAGAGTTAGGCCTAACCACTTTAGTAAGACTAAAGTATATATTTATGAAATTGAATTTTATAAATATATGGTGAATAACTCAAAAGGATTAAACTGGGTACTCAAGGATTAAGATGTAGTAATTTACAAAGTGGCAGTCTATATTCATGACTTTGTATTACTACGAATATTTTATGAAGGGGTTGCATGTATACTAAAGTCTTGGGATATAATTTATTAATGAGGCCTAGAGCGCAATTATATTTATATAGTGGTATTAAATATAATTAATGGTAACTTTGGACTTGTCAAGAGTTGACAGAAAAGCCCGAGGCCCATTGGAGCTAGTGTCTTATTTGCTCCCTTTTGGTCCCACTCCAAGCCACACACTAAGCCCAATTGGGAAGGCCCAAAAGGCTAGCCCAATTAGATAATCATTTATGTGGAGAGAAACATACAGAATTTTATATAGAATAAAATGGTTTGTATGTTTAATAAGATAATATAAGGAAGAGAGACACTCTTTCATATTCTCTCTAGAAAACATAGAACTGATTGAGAGACCACACATCTTGGGCATCAAGTGGAATTGGAGTGAAGATTGAAAGTCTTCCCGAGTTCTTCTTCATTCGGTTTTGAATTTCACCGCATCAAGGTACACTCTCTTGTTCTTATATTCTGAAACCTACATAGTGCATGTTATCAATTGCGAATGAAGTAGATCCGTTTATTTTCCGCTGTGTATGTTTTGTATGTGATACAGACATGTATATTTCCCAACATCATGTGAGGACCACAAATCCCTTGAAGGACTTCTTCCATAAATCTTTCGACTTCTTCTTTCTTCAAACAATGAAGGTGCACACCATCATAGGACCTCATATAGAGCTAACCTCCACATGGGATGTATTACATTGCTGTCATCCTAACCGAACAACGTTTTCTTTTATCTACATCGTGAGGGTATATCCCCAATTCCCAGAATTTCATGATATCATAATACCAAGGGACTCCTTCCTCTTCTATAGCCAAAATTGAATACTCTGCATTCTCATCGTGCACCAACTCATAGCTTTGTTTAATCTTTAAGGGTCGTGTCCATACTCCCTCAGGTATTTCAATCATTGAGGCTAAAGTAGCCAAGGCATCTACAAACTGATTCTGAGCTCTAAGTATGATATTGTATTCAATCTTGTCTATAACCTTTGTGCCTGAGTGTGGATACAACGGAATGGGAGTCACCACTCAATTTTTGAAATGCTCTAGGAACCATATATATAACATCCTCTTGAGGAAAGACCATTGGTTTTACTACTAGAGATATGGGTTCGAAGTTAAGGTATAGTCTTGGAAAGGTGTTAGGCATCCAAAACCACCCAACCCTAATGTTGGCTTCTCATCATTGTGTCTTATGTCTTAACCCTATTAAAGGCACACTCAATACTTGTATCTAACTCATGCTTGCAAACAAAGCCTACCATACATCTAACATGACATCCCCTATCATACATCTAGCATAGCATCACTTAACATTCATCTAATCATGGCATCAAGGCATCAACATAAACCCTAGTATCATACATCTAAACATGCTTCATCATATTACATCATAGTATACCCTTACATACATCTCATCGCATCATCCTAGCATTCATCTAGCATGGCATCATATCATACTCAAGGCAACAACATGTAACATCAAATCAACATGACTTAGCTTTACTTACCTTGCAGCAACTTAGCATCTATGGCATTATGCATAAGCATGTGAATGAATGTTCATATCATTGGAACAAGGAAAACACAAAAAAAAAAAAAAAAAAACCCTAATTCTAACATGTGATAGCAAACAAACAAACAATCCTATGAAATAGAGATTTTGGAAGTATAAAAGCATGGAAAAGGAAGCTAAACAAAATAAGCATGTGAAAGCAGAAGGTAAACAAATGAAACAAAAATTAAGATTTCTGAGCAGTAGCTTACAAGTTCAAGAACAAGCCTGCGTGCACATAGTCAAGCCTGCATTCGCAAGCAAGATTATGCGTATGCAAGTTCTTGCCCAGAAAGCCCTAAGAACACAACCAAGCCTAAAACACTAAATTTAACATGCATTTTGAACATACAAAAGCATAAACCTAGACTAGATAAACATATTAAAGCATGTTATAACAAACAAAGAAAAGCAAACAGAAAGAATTAAAGAATAAAAAAGAAAGGAAAAGGAAAAATCAAAGTTTGAACTAATACCTTAAAGAAAAGCTCTTCAGCTAGATTTTTGACCATTCCCCTTAGTCAAATCTATTCACAAACCAATAAGAAAGTGATTAGTAATATTAAACTCAAAGATCAAGGCTAGAAAAAGCCCTAATCAAAATAAAATTGACTTGAGGGTGATTTGTGAAAAACTCCCTTCTTGATTCACTATTTCTAGTGAATCTTAGTGATTTCCCATGGGAATTCTGTGTGTTTTGAAAATATACCACGTAAGGATACTTATTGTTCGAAAAAAGGGGTTTGGAACAATCCCCAGACGTCGTGGGATTTGTTCCAAACCTCAACATAAATGCAAAAAACTTGCCTTGTATAGTTTTCTGGAAATTGCTATGTGCACAAGATCGGGCCTGCGTATGCATGCAAAAAGCTCCGTGCGCAAGTTGATTCATACTTTCGCACAACGAGGGTTCCTTTGGTATTATTTTTCAAAAATTGATTTATTTGCTCATTAAAAGTTATATTTTTAATTTTAACACTTCTCAAGTCAATTTTACTTCTGATTAGGCCCTAAACCAACCCTGGGTCTTAGAATTCAGAATCATTGGGGAACGAGGGCTCGAGTTGTAAGGGGTACAAAATGTGGTGTCTACAGATGCCCCTCTTTTGATAGCAAACAAGCAAACAATCCTATAAAATAGAGATTTAGGAAGCATAAAAGCATGGAAAAGGAAGCTCAACAAAATAAGCATGTGAAAGAAGAAGAAAGACAAATGAAACAAAAATTAGGATTTCTAGGTAGCAACTTGCGCATGCAAGAACAAGCCTGCGTGCACATAATCAAGCCTGCATGCGCAGGCAAGATTATGCGTATGCAAGTTCTTGCCCAGAAAGCCCTAAAAACACAACCAAGCCTAAAACACTAAATCTAACATGCAACATACAAAAGCATAAACCTAGACTAGATAAACATATTAAACCATGTTATAACAAACAAACAAAGCAAACAAAAAGAATTAAAGAATAAAAAAGAAAGGAAAAGGAAAAATCAAAGTTTGAACTAATACCTCAAAGAAAAGATCTTCAGCTTGATTTTTGACCGTTCCCCTCAGTCAAATGTATTCACAAACCAATAAGAAAGTGATTAGTAATATTAAACTCAAAGATCAAGGACAGAAAAAGCCCTAATCAAAAATAAAATTGACTTGAGGGTGTTTTGTGAAAACTCCCTTCTTAATTCACTATTTCTAGTGAATCTTAGTGATTTCCCATGAGATTTCTGTGTGTTTTGAAAATATACCATGTAAGGCTACTAATTGTGTGAAAAAATGGGTTTCAAACAATCCCCATACAACGTGGGATTTGTCCCAAACCTCAACAAAAATGCATAAAACTTACACTGTATAGTTTTTTGGAAATCGCTATGTGTGCGCAAGATCAGGTCTGCGTACGCATGCAGAAAGCTGCGTGCACAGGCTGATTCATACTTGCGCACAATGAGGGTTTCCTTTGGAATGATGAGAATCAACAAGCATTCAAGGATCCATTGCATGTTCCAATTAGGCCTATTACTAGAGCAAGATCCAAGAAGATCAAAGAAGCACTTCATGGGTTGATTCAAGGGATTTGGGCTGATTCACATTCCAAGCTGGGCCCAAAGGAAGATGAAGGCGTAATAAATTTAATTCAAGTTATTGAGGGCTGATCTGGCTTAATTGGGCTTTATTTATGGCGTGGATTAATGGCTGATTGACTTTCCAGCTCCAAATCAGTTAATAGATATTTTTCTTAATTTAGATCTTCTAATTTTAGACCAGATCTATCTTAATTTTAGGCTTTTATTATTTAGAACGTTTTTTTTTAGCTATTTTCCTACTTTGGATCTGCTATTTTCAGACCAAATCAGCTTTTATTTAGGGTTTTATTATTTAGTACGTTTTTTTTATATTTTCTACATTCAGTCATGTCTTATAAATAGCATGCACTCATTGTAATAGAGAGGATCATTGAATAAAATCTAAAAAAGGTGAGGCTTTGCTCTTCTCTTTGGTTCTTCAAGAACTGTGAACTTATCAGGGATTCTTCCTTGTGGCGTTCAAACTTTATACCTTTGGTTCGTGATTCAATTATAATCATTGGGTCAAGGTCGGTTACTTATACCTTTGGTTCGCGTTTCACTTATAAACGTTGGGTCAGGGTTTCTATCAAAATCTGAATTTTAGCTTTCTTGGGCAATATTCCAATAGTGTGTGTTGGGTCTCAAAGTGAGTCGATTGAGGTTCGCATCAAGTCTTATTTTTCAAAAATTGATTTATTTGCTCATTAAAAGTTATATTTTTAATTTTAACACATCTCAAGTCAATTTAACTTCTAATTAGGCACTAAACCAACCCTAGATCTTAGAATTCAGCATCATTAGGGAATGGGGGCCCAAGTTGTAAGGGGTACAAAATGTGGTGTCTACAGATGCCTCTCTTTTGATTCGTGATCTTCGCTAACTAAATTAAAAGAATAAAAGACAGAACATTTTGTTTCAATGTACACCTCGGGGCACATGACACACATCACGCATACATAGGGCGGGGTGCAACTCTGAAGAGTTGCGTCGGATTTCGTATATCCAGATTCCTACCTTTGTTGCTCGAGAAACAAGCAATGATAGCTTTGCTATCCCAGAACCTATTTTGCCAATTGGAAGCAAAAGGCGAGTGACTCACTATCCTAGAGTCACTAAAAAGAAAAACAAAAGTGCTAGTACGAGCTTAAACAATCAAACAAATGTGCTCTTACAAGCTCAAATAAACAAACAAAGGGGTGTTCTTATGAGCTTAAAAGGATATATATTTGTGGTGTCAATCTAGGGCTCAGCCTTAAATTTCCCGGGTGGTACTTGTCTTCTATCTCCATCTTTACCTGTTTTGGTGAGGCTCTTACCTCGGGTTAACCTTGGTCTCTATCTCTATCTTTACCTTTTCCATCGCGCCTACATGTTCAATTCCTATAGAATATGTGCTCAAAATTTGTATAGTGTGCCTGCATGTTCAACTGCCAAAGGATATGTGCAAACTTCTGACTTGTATAGGATATGTGCCTATATATTCAATTCTCGTAGGATATGTGCACAAGATTTGCATTTTGACTTTCTGACTTGTATAGGTTTTCATGCCTACATGTTCAATTCTCGTAGGTTATATGCACGAATTCTGTGTTACATGGGATCGGTGTCTGCATATTCAATTCCCAGAGGATATATGCACCACTCTGACTTGTACAAGATTGTGCCTTCATGCTCAATTCCCGTAGGATATGTGCACAAAATCTACATTCTGAATTTCTTGACTATTTTTGGATGAAAGATCCACTAGGGATGCTAGAGGACTCACTGGGGAGTATGATTCCGTTGAAAAGCGATTTGGGTGATGATTCTGTTGGGAAATCATCATATGTATCGCATACAAAACATACGCAGCGGAAAATAAACGGATCTACTTCATTCGCAATTGATAACCTGCACTATGTAGGTTTTAGAAAATGAGAACAAGAGAATGTACCTTGATGCGGTGAAATTCAAAACCGAAATGAAGAAGTACTCGGGAACACTTTCAATCTTCACTCCAATTCCACTTGATGCCCAAGATGTGTGGTCTCTTAATCAGTTCTATGTTTTCTAGAGAGAATATATTATTACACTTATTAAACATACAAACCATTTTATTCTATATAAAATTCTGTATGTTTCTCTCCACATAACTGATTATCTAACTGGGCTAGCCTTTTAGGCCTTCCAAATTGGGCTTTTGTGTGGCTTGGAGTTGGACCAAAAGGGAACAAATAAGACACTAGCTCCAATGGGCCTTGGGCTTTTCTGTCAACTCTTGACAAGTCCAAAGTTACCATTAATTATATTTAATACCACTATATAAATATAATTGCACTCTAGGCCTCATTAATAAATTATATCCCAAGACTTTATTATACATGCAACCCCTTCATAAAATATTCGTAGTAATACAAAGTCATGAATATAGACTGCCACTTTGTAAATTACTACATCTTAATCCTTGAGTACCCGGTTTAATCCTTTTGTGTTATGCACCATATATTTATGAAATCCAATTTCATAAATATATACTTTAGTCTTACTAAAGTGGTTAGGCCTAACTCTCTAAATAACTGTACCCATTAAACTTATCTCAAGGGAATATTTTATATCTCCGTTAAGAAACTATGAATTCCATCTTGAGAATATATGTTCCATCAACACTAAATGTGGCTGCCCAACATACTGAGGTTTTGACCGTTACTTTAGATCTCACTCCTGATATATCAAAGCAACCTACATTTCATAAGCAGGTCCATTATTCTTTCAGGATTAAGAGTTCATGTGAATACAAGTCGTGAGATTTATTATTCAATTGACAGTCGTTAGGAGAATAATAAATCTCACAGCGGTCTAGTTCAATATGTCTTAACTCTTAAAACATATCAACATATTAACTAGAAGTCACCACTTCCATGATCAAGACAAATCATCGTAGTTAATATGTTATAGTCTTCGTAGATGAAATGCCCAATTTCATCGCCGACTACGAACCAAAATTCTGAGTTTACAAAGAACTTGTAATCTATATCTTCTGTGACTTTTCACATAAATCACATACTATGCATCTCATGGACTATTTGATAATGTCCGAATATTCATGTTACCATTATTTTAGATAAGAATAAAACAACTTTATTAAACACAATATTAAGTCATACATCATTTCTCACATAATGTCATACATAATATCATACATAGCATCATACAATAGGATTTAAGGGCACATATCCTAACAGATTCTAACTTACCACGAAGTCTTGATGTTGTATGGCTCATTGAGGAGGAGGTAGCTTCCTAAGGACTTTCTAATGGTGTGTTGTTCACTGGGAAACTTCCTTCCAATAGGGAAATGATTATCTTCTTCTTGCTCATAAATCACTGAGGATTGATATTGACTCCACCCTCGAAGGGGTTTTTACCAAACTCTATTGGGGAATTTTTTTTTTTTTTTACAACTCTCAAGGGAGCTACTTCTATGCCTTGGACCCACAGGGGAGTCCTTCTATGATACTAGATTTCTTGGGATGATTTTGACTCACGGAGGAGTGTCCATGACGATTCCTAATCCACTAAGGGATACTCGATGCTTTCAATCCACTAGGAAATGATCTTGGTACTTTTGATCCATTGGGGATGCTTTTGATGTACGTTAATCCACTGGGGATATTTTTGCCACTTTATATTAACTATTGAATTTTCTTTTTCACTTCCAGCCTTTTGGGAACTCCATGGCGATTTTTGAAAAAAAAATTTTTTTTGCTAAACTACACGTAGTTTAGCGGGGAGGCCTAAACTACACATAGTTTAGCCATCTAGTGTGTTCCCAACTCTTCATTTTTTTTCTCCAATGGTTTCCAACCATTTTTTTTTCTTTTCATTCTCTTCACCTTCCTCATCTCTTCACATTCTCTAACTCTCCAATTTCTCTTCTTTCTTTTTCCCTACAAAAGCTTCTGCCTTGTCTCCCATTCCCCTCATAATTTGACTCTTTTCTTCTTTAATCTCAACTTCTCTCCAAAACTCTCTCATCTCCCACAATGGCACCCAAGTCTAGGAAAAGTTCCTATGTCCTCTCTGTAACACCCCAAACCCTTAAGAAGGATTTAGATGTATAACCCGTCTTAGAAATAATCAACAATGATATAATGGAACAGAGCGTAATATTTATCCTCAAATAAACTTCTTGAATATCATCAGATTTCCTTAACAATCCATAAAAACAAAACAACAATAATATTCTTGAATGTAAAATCTCCAAATAACATCTCAAAATAGTTCCAAAATAATAATCTCATTGTCCTGAAACAATTCTACTAAAACAATTCTGCAACTACCAAGCTCCAAACGAAGTCGTCCATCTAAGGCTCCACTGATCTACCACCAAAAGACACTCCATAACTCTAATCTGAAAGGATGGAAAAAGGGGTGAGCTAAAGGCTCAATAAGAGACTACAAACATGAGGATGTCTTCCAAAACAAAACGATAATATCATTGACAAAATATAGTCATCACGATACAATTAAAATTAGTTTAAACTGTAATATAATATATTCTATAAAGCTGTTAAAATAAAACACTTCACTATAACACTGTAAACATTAATAAAATAATGACCACATTTATATGTCAATATGCACCAAATAGGTAGAAATAATTTTATTTTGAAAATAAGCAATTTTCCACCTAAAAGAACAGTAGTAAATAAACAGTAATTCAATATGAAAAATATTAGTCAAACACAGACAAAAGCTGCTAAACACTCGGTGGGTGATTTCCCATGGGAACAATAACACTAACCTCAAAGAGGCAACACTAGCTCCGAAGAGCAACAATAACACTGCACCACACCACACTAACACTACTTCGGCCGAAGACCAACACTTAACCCTGTGTTGGCAAAGGTTGCAGACTGTCTAGTTGACCATTTGAAACACTCTTGACATATACAGTTTCACAATAATATACAATAAATAATAGAGTTTGAGTATGTATAAAGCACTAACAATGGTATAAGTCTTTGAAACTTCACTTTTGCAATTATGTGTATGTATATATATATAAATATATTTTTACCACAATTATATATATATGTATATATATATATATATATATATATATAAATATATACGTCTTGAGAGACGTCATGTGTTGAAGTCTACTTACCTCTAGTGGCTAAACCAAGCTTCACTTCAATTGCTCGAAACAACGTCAACTAGAACCTAAATAATAATTAAACAATTCAATAAGGGCAGGTTCTTTAATAACCACAAAGTCCTCTTGATAAAACAATTCCTTAACCACTATGAAGATTTGGCAAGATAAAATTTAACGTGTCTTTCTAATATAACCCCAAACCTATTCTAGATTAAAATAATAGTATAGCATTCCCTAACCTAACATCTAATATTTATATAAGAACACGTTACCATAAGCAACCCTTATATCTCTCTCCCACTAGATGTTTTAAATTAAAGGTTTTTAAGATCAAGAACCATAATAATGCTAGACACCTTGAAAACATAATCCTAATCTCATTAGGAATAAATTCCATAATCCTAGCATTAATATATAATAAATATATAAACCAAGGCAAGCAACAATATGATGAATCCTTTAAAAAATTTGCATAGAAACCCATATTATATATATATATATATATATATTATAATATACCGTTTCAATTTTTTTAAAGCAATCATCATATGATGCCATCAAGAACTTGCATATATATAAATATATGAAAACATGTGAATGGACAAGAATCCACGAAACCATACAAGAGTTATATATATGATTCTATAGCATGTAATACAATGCCAAGTCATGCCGGCCTGATATAATTCTTTATATGGTACACGGATTCTTCAGGCAATGCAAATGTAGCCAAGCAGTGCAACCATTTGATTCACGCGCATGACAATTTTGACGGTTATATAGCATTCAATAACTATCAATCCTTGGCAATTATCAACAAGACACGGCATCATTCATTAACTATCAATTCAGAAGTTTATGGCCAACGATAAACTTCAATCTATATATCACATGTATAAGTGAATCCTGGCATATGAATTCCAACGCTAATAACAAAATTTCATAAAAACATGATTATCATTGAAATTCCAGCAACCATCATTGAATTTCCAGCAAACCCAATTGAAATTTCAGCAAACTTAATACTAAGCCTAACACTAACATGTCAATGATGAAATCCCAGCAAAATAAAAGAAGAAAAAAAAAAAAAAGGCTTTCCTAGAATGATGCTTACCTCAAAACCAAGATGAAGTTGCTGGCTGCCCTGAAGTGCACAGCCTCCTATTCTTTTGTTTTTGAGAAACCCTAATTTTCTTTCATAATAAGCTGTTGCACTTGGGCTGAAAATTCAGAAGCCTATTTCAGGTTAAGGCTAATTTCACTTGGGCTGAAAATTTAGAAGCCCACTACAACTAAAATAAACTTCCAAGACCCACCTATATTCCCACTAAACTCATTATAAGGTTGTTAACATAGGCTAGGATTTCTAAAGAATTCCAAAGACACTAAAACTCCTAATCCAAAAAGGTTCAAATCCTTTTAACCTTTTCCTTAACTGATAAGAGGCTATTAGTTAATTTTTGAATAGACCACAAAAAAGTTATTCACGTTACCCCTTAATATTAATATTAATATTATTATTATTATCATTGTAAAAATCACAATATAAATTAATTATTTCCTCCAAAATAAATAAGCAATTTATCAAATTTACTCTCTAGAAGTGATTAAATTAAATTTAAATGAGACGGGTGTTACACTCTCCACCGATGTTCTCCATCTCACCCATTAGAATGGAGCGGTAAGGCTAATAGTGGCCCCTTCTTTAACCTACAGACCACAACAACACATTTCAGAGGGTGTAATGACCGGATCAGTAAGTTTTTCAAAATTTCCTCACTTTTCAAGTTTTCCTTTTTTCTTTTGTTTTAATCCATTTTTAAGCCTATAAATGCCTGGGTTTTGCTTTGGGATGGGCTTAGATAAAAACCTGACACTCTAGGATGGGTAGAAACATGTTTAGGTTAAGTTTTGGTTGAGAAAACTTGGAAAATATCGAAGAACAACCTTCTGTGTTTGTTCTTACGTGCGTAGAATCGCACCTGCGTACGCAGACTTGTTCTTGCGTATGCAGCCTCAATTCATGCACAGGCTTGTTCTTGCGAGCGTGTAGCGCCAAGCAGAAACCCTAATTTGAACATTTTAGCTCATTTTTTCCCTCACCATTTTTGAACTCAAATGTATGCCTCAAGTCGCATTTCACCTATTATGCATCCAATATCATTTTCTCACCACCCTTTTCTCTTGATCATGAATTTAGTCTCATTCATTTTTACACGTCTCAACCCCATATTCTGGTAGGGGAAGTACCAACTAGGTCTTAGTATGGTACTCCATTCTGAATAAGGAGACTCATGGCTATGTCCGTGCTGCGGGTTTCAAGCCCATTATCCATTTGATGCTCGAGAGGTCTGCCAGTGCTATCTTGGCACAGACCTTGGCTGAGAGGTGGTGGGACACTACCCACACCTTCCACATTGCTGGCCGAGAGATGACCATGACCTCCACTACATGACTGGCTTGTGGTTTGATGGAGTCCCGATTAGTCTAGAAGACGAGTCAGGTGTTCGTTTGGGTGCAGACTTGCTACGAAGGAGGTATGCTACAAAGACGATCCACTATACTAATCTTGAGGCAGACTTTATGCATCGTCCATAGGGGACGGTTGAAGAGTGCCTTTAGATGGCTAAGGCCTTTCTATTGTTCCTGGTGGGGGTGTACCTATTTGCCAATGGTGGGCAAACAGTGTCTTTGAGGTGGTTAGCCCTTTTCCGAGACTTTGAGAGGGCTCGGACTACCAATTGGGGGTCAATATGCTTTGCCTACCTTTACTCCTCTTTGGATACTCTCAGTCGAGGGACACTGCACCAATTGGTATGGCCTTGGAAGCTCCTTGAGGTTAGCTTCTCTTTCTTTTCTCTTGTAGCTCACGCATTCTCATTCTTATAGTCATACATCCACATGCCATATAGGTTAGGAACATGTACTATACTCCTACTAATTGCATTCATACCCATATCTTGCAAACTATTATCCTGCAAACTGCCAATCTATCTTTTGCAAACTGTACCATATCTGTGTTGGGAAAATACATGTTTGTATCACATACAAATCATACGTAGCGGAAAATTAACAGATCAACTTCATTTGCAATTGATAACATGCACTATGAAAGTTTCAGAATTTAAGAACAAGAAATCGTACCTTGGTGCAGTGAAATTCAAAACCAAAGATCAGAATTTCTTAGGAAGACTTTTAATCTTCACTCTAATTCCACTTAATGCCTAAGATGTGTGGTCTTTCAATCAGTTTCCAAGGAGAGAACAAAGGAGTATCCAACACTCATATACAAACCATTTCATTCCTTGTGTAATCTTGATGAAAAACACTTATGAAAAGATTCATGAAATTCTGTATGTTTCTCTCCTTAAATATAACTGATTATCTAATTGGACTAGCCTTTTGGGCCATTCCAATTGGGCTCAAGTTATGTGGCTTGGAGTGGGACCAAAAGGGAACAAATAAGACTCTAACTCCAATGGGTCTTGGGCTTTTTCTGTCAACTCTTGACAACTCCAAAGTTACCATTAATTATATTCAATACAACTATATAAATATAATTGCACTCTAGGCCTTATTAATAAATTATATCCCAAGACTTTATTATACATGCAACCCTTTCATTAAAATATTCGTAGTAATACAAAGTCATGAATATAGACTGCCACTTTGAAGATTACTATATGAAAGTTCAAATAGCATATAAAACACTATCAATGTTTAGACCCCCAATTTACAAATTATCAATTCAAGCTTTAACACAAACGATGAACGTGCGGAAAATGAAGTAAAGCCTAAAACAGAATTGATAAACTATCTAAGCGAAATAAAATCTCATCCATAACAGAAATTAAATGACAAAGATAAAGGGAAGAGAGATGCAAACACAAGACAAGGAGCATTTGATGCTGTATAGCATTTGAAATAGATGCTAGGATATAGCACTTGGCCATCTCATTAGATTTCTGCCAACGATCATATCGCTGTTTTTCCTCAAGAGGAGCATCTAATGATGGAAAGCTAGGACATGGTTGAGTAAGCACATATTTGTGCTTTTCAGCAGTAAGAACAATGTCCAAATTTCTTTTCTAGTCAACATAGTTTGAGCCAGTCAGTTTGTTTTGATTAAGAATAGCAACAAGTGGGCTAAATGATGCCGTGATTTAAATCTGAAATTAAAAAACATGAATATAATAAGAAAACTGGACATTATCAATTTAGCATATAAGCATATAATATGGAACCTTAATAAAACCATAAAATAATATATGCAATGACAACCCAATCCATGTCTATAATTCCTTGGTAGCAAGTTTATTATAAACACATTAATTGGTTGAGAAATATTCTTATTATTAGTGCTATCATGATAACTCTTATCAAACATTAATAATATGCCGTTTTTGTCTTTAGCCTCTAAGTAATAATGACATAGCTCCTTTGGGAGGTTAACATTACACTTAGTCGAATGTACACCATTATCTAGAATCATGTGTAGCCATATTTCATCTCCCTTTATAGAGTTTAAACTTGTAGTACCATGGAACAAAACACCCTCCTTTGGGATCGCGAGGCATATACGCCAAGACGAGGTGCTTGTTCCCACTACTTTAAACGGATAAGTTCAATCTTGTAGTACTATAAAGTAAACACTCTCCTTTGGGATCGCGAGACATATACGCCAAGACAAGATGTTTACCCACACTATGAACTGATAATGGAGGCCGTGAGATCCAACCCTTGTACCTCTCTCCCACTAGATGTTTTAAATTAAAGGTTTTTAAGATCAAGAACAATAATAATGCTAGACACCTTGAAAACATAATCCTAAATCACATTAGAAATAAATTTCATCACCCTAGCATTAACATGAACTGTTTGACTATAATTATATGATGAATCCTTGATTAAACACATATATTTATATATATGTAAACTCATATATATTTATATAGATATATATAATATAATATAAAGGTTTATATATTATAATATATAGATTGAAGCCTTATATATAAGCCTTTATATATATATATATATATATATATACATATTCACGATCAACACACCTTATATATATAATGCTTATATGCCAAGCAATGCAACAACAATCCAGAAGGTGCAATCAACAAACACATGCACACGGCATTCATGATATTGAAAAACACAAGCATGGCACCAAGCAATGCACAACAATCCAAAAGGTGCAATCAACAAACACAAGCACACGGCATTCACGATATTGAAAAACACAATCAACAAACACAAGCATGGCACCATATCAATCATGCACTTGACGGTTACTACAATATTCAATAACTAACTTGCATTCAATAACTAACCATGTGGTTATATTGCAAGACACGACACTATTCTATTGACCAAGGGCTTCATGGATTCAAACGTAACCTATATATTCATGGATTGATATATAACATTCACTCCATACCATTAAGTATTATTCTTTTATCATGTTGGTTATAAAACAACATCATCTTGAAGTTTATGGCCAACATAATTCTTTTGAAGATGAAATTCCAAATTAATAGAAATTCTTTTCACATGTTATACAAGCATGATATGAAAACCTGGCTCTGATAACAATTGATGGAAAATCTGGTTTTGTATATCATACAAAACACACAACGGAAGCAACAAACATGGATCTATTTCATTCATGATTGATAACATGCATTATGTAAATTTCAAAATTTAAGAATGAAATAGCGTACCTTGGTACGGTGAAATTAAAAACAAAAGATCAGAAGTACTTGGGAACACTTTTAATCTCCACTCCAATTCCACTTTACACCCAAGAAGTGTGGTCTCTCAATCAGTTTTCAAGGGAGAATGATTAAATGGCTTCACTCACAAATACACACCACTTCACAATGATGTATCTTTTTTCTCTAACAAAAAATTTTGTATGTTTCTCCCTTTATAACTAACTGATTATCTAATTGGGCCGGCCTATTGGGCCTTTCCAATTGGGCTTTGGTGTGTGGCTTGGAGTGGGACCAAAAGGGACCAATAAGACTCTAGCTCCAATAGGCCTTGGGCTTTTCTATCAACTCTTGACAAGCCCAAAGTTGCCATTAATTATATTTAATACCACTATATAAATATAATTGCACTCTAGGTCTTATTAATAAGTTATATCCCAAGACTTTATTATACATGCAACCCCTTCATAAAATATTCGTAGTAATACAAAGTCATGAATATAGACTGCCACTTTGAAAAATTACAACATCTTAATCCTTGAGTACCCGGTTTAATCCTTTAAGTTATTCATCATATATTTATGAAATCCAATTTCATAAATATATACTTTAGTATATCCTTACTAAAGTGGTTAGGCCTTTGAATAACCAAACCCATTAAACTTATCTCAAGGGAATATTTTATATCTCCGTTAAGAGATTATGAATTCTATCTTGAGAATTTATGTTCCATCAACACTAAATGTGGTTGCCCAACATACTGAGGTTTTGATTGTGACTTTAAATCTCACTCTTGATATATCAAAGAAACCTACATCTCATGATCAGGTCCATTATTCTCTTAGGATTAGGAATTCATGCAAATAGAAGTCGTGAGATTTATTATTCATTTGACAGTCGTTAGAAGAATAATAAATCTCACAGCAGTCCAGTTCAATATGTCTTAACTCTTAAAACATATCAACATATCAACTAAAAGTCTTCACTTCCATGATCAAGACAAATCATCTTAGTTGGCATGTTATAGTCTTCGCAGATGAAATGCCCAATTTCGTCACCGACTACGAACTATAATTCTGAGTTTACAAAGAACTTGTGATCTATATCTTCCATGACTAAATTACATACTATGCATCTCATGGAATATATGTTAATGTCCAAATATTCATGTTGCCATTATATTAGATAATAATAAAACAACTTTATTAATCATAACATTAAGTCATACGTAATGTCATACATAGCATCATACAATAGGATTTAAGGGCACATATCTTAACAGTAGAAAGTTAAGAAAAGTCAGTTCTGTAGCAAAAGTTGGAAAAATGTTCCTTCTATGGTAGAAATGGAGAATAAGCCCAATTTGCAGCATCATCCCCAAGTCTTTGGACTCAATGTTTGTGCATAAACTGGCAGCAGCAGAATGGGACCTTGGAGCCCATTCCGTAAGAGCGTCAGACCCAACTTCCTTCCTAGAAAAAGCCTAGATTAGAAGCTGTCTAATAAAATCAAGACACGTGTCTAGGGTACAAGAAGTGAAAAAACTACCCCTAACATTTTGGAGACTCCGTTGGGGAGTTGGGATCAAGAAAAGGAAGAAGGAATTTTTCTTCCTTTGCAAACTTGTCTCTAAGTCCAGAAGAAAGGCACCATTAACACTGTGCCTTCCCACAATTGAAGTTAAGTAAGCAAACCCTGACTAAGTTAAGGTTAAATATTCTAAAAGGCAAAGTGGTGATCCTCATATATATTTTTCTATGGACAAACATTGCAACAGTGCTATGGTAGAATGTTGTGATAGATTGCCACAATACCATAGTAGAGCTCAATGGCATCATATCAAAACGCGGTAGCAAAATTTCACCACAACACCAAATAATTTTACAACCGAAATATCCCAAGAACTCTATAGTAGAGGGCCCTTGCAATCGTAGCCATTAATAAAATACAAGATAAGTCTTATGCATTATTTTCTCTCTTAAAAAAAAATTATAGACAAGTGTAAATAATTACTTACTTAATTTATAAAGGAAAGAGTTGCTTAATGATATTTATTTATAATGTTGTCTCATTGTCTAGAAAAAAATCAAACTGTAGCAGCCAAAGGGAAACTTTCAGAGCAGAAAATTCCAAAGCCAAAGTGCAATTCTTTCAATAGACTATTCATAGTAGAATATGTTGAATCCCAAAAGTGTAGAATGTTCCTCCATAGAGTATTCAACATTAGATCCAACATCAAGTCTTGGAAGGCTAACTTTGGATCCTTCCACAGAGTATTTATAGTAGAATTCAATGTCGAAATCCTTAAAGAAAAGTGCAGATCCTTCAGCAGAAAGTTTCAGAATTCAGTATTGAGTTCTAGAAGCTGAACTGCAGTACTTTCTGCTAAATATTCTGCAACAGAATTTCGTATTGAATTCTAGCATATCTTTTCACATAATATCCCACCTCAAAATTTAGTATTCAATTCTTGAACTTTCTTAGTGCAATCTTACGTCCAAGGTGTCATCTTCTACAACAAAGGCGTAGTTACTACCCCACTAAACATTCATGGAAACACCAACAATGTAGAGATGTGTAAAAGGATAGTAGATGATTCTGCTGTAGTAAGAAACCCAAGTCTAGATTGTATTCAACAAATTTGAGATTTGTTCTCAAAGTAAGGGAGGTGGCTATGAAGCCTTTCATGGGCATTTTCACCAAATCAATCTTTTGCTATTTCATTAGCAAATGTATCAGTATTACCGAAGGGAGGAGAGAGAAGCAATCAATTCAGCGATATTAAATAATCTGCTTTCAGCCAAAGAATACGTTGAAGGCATGCGGCAAAATGGTGATGTGTCCAAATTAAATCTAGACCCTAGAATGAGGCCAATCACTTAACTCTTGCATGCTCTTCATAAAGAAGCCTAAATCCACAAAGTGGTTTGCAAACTACTCTTTGCCCATTATCGGGTCTAGCAAACCTTTTCAACAACCTTAAAGAGTTAAGAATTTTTTTTAAAGCACCTTAGAGGATTTATGCCTACAGTGGCATCAATGATCATAATCTTTATGATATTTTTAAGAAAGAATGTATCAAATCACTTGTACCAAAAACTCTAGCATATCATGGTTAAAGCATCTATGCAACTCCACCATCACTCTCCAAGTCATATAGCTCATTGACGTGCATGTCTCATCCTAGAAGAACTCTGCAAAAGTGACAAACCCAAATCTTATGCTTTTGGCTTTTGTACAAAGGGGAAATATTAGAATCAATTGCCAGCATACATGCTGTCGTGAATAAAGTTGCTTAGTTTATTGCTGCAAAAAACTACTACATTATTTTTATTGAAGGCATTCTGTTGCGAAGGCATTTGGTTATAGGTATAAAGATGCATAATGTCGCAGGAAGATGTTGGTATGTCATGGAAAAATGCTATATTGGAAGTCCCTAACTCTTGGCTATTACTAGCTAACCATGACACAAGAAATTTAGCAAACTCTATCTAAATATGCCCGCACTCAAAGCAAGTAAGGAAAAAACCAAGGAATTTGGACCTTAATAGCGAAAGCCGGTCATGGTCATGAGTTATTGTCTAAAAGCCAACAAAGGAACCATGATTGTGAATTCTTGGCAAAAGCTCACAATAGGGCTACAATTAGTGAAGCCCGCAAAAAAGTCACGGTCATGAGTCTTTGGTAAAAGTTTGCAAAAAAGCTATAGCCACAGTCATGTGTAGGAGAAAATTCAATGGGAAGCAAGTGTGTTTGCATCAGAACAAAGCCAAAGCATGCCTATAAAATAACTATTTTCCAAATTCTCTAGCAATAAAGAATTTCTATAATATAGCAATTTATAGATCCCTGCCATCCAAAATGTTTTAATGAAGAATGCATTAACCACATGGTGGAGGTAATCTTATTCAAGAAACTCATTAAAAAATTGCCTATTTTGGTAAAAGAATATATCTTATTATCATGAAAAGCTTTATCAGTAGCATCCACACTAAGAGAAGGTGATCTCAGTATGACATGAAGCCCATCCAATAGATGCCTCACATACTAGGGACTAAGGTTCATTTGAAAAGAAATTTGGAAAACCTTCTATAGAAAGCTAAGGACTCATTCTATTGTCTCACGTATTGGGGGCCAAGGCTCATTTTGCAACAAATCTGGAAAGCCTTCCGCAAAAGAAAAAAAGTATCACTATGTGGTAGGAATCAGTAGCAACATTACTTTCCATAAAATAAGTATTAATTGTGTTATTTCAACAGCAATACATTCAGCTACCACTTAATTTAGCTCCAAAATTTCTGATATGGTATAGTGCAGCACCTATGTAATTTGTCGTAGCCTGCCATGGTCAAGTAGCATTCTAGTTCACTGTGGAGTAGCAAAATCATCTATCATTTGCAAAAGCATCAATTTGCAACTGCAAGATGATTTGTTTTGTAATAAACAATCCATGTGTTGGAAAAATACGTGTTTGTATCACATACGAAAAATACGTGTTTGTATCACATACAAAACATACGTAGCGGAAAATTGACGGATCCACTTCATTCGCAACTGATAACATGTACTATGTAAGTTTCAGAATTTAAGAACAAGAAAGTGTACCTTGGTGCGATGAAGTTCAAAACAAAAGATTAGAAGCACTTGGGAACACCTTTAATCTTCACTCCAATTCCACTTAATGCCTAAGAAGTGTGGTTACTTAATCAGTTTCCAAGGAGAGAATAAGAGAGTGTCCAACATTCATATACAAACCATTTCATTCGTTGTAAGATCTTAATGAAAACACTTATGAAATTCTGTATGTTTCTCTCCATATATATAACAGATTATCTAATTGGGCTAGCCATTTGGGCCATTCCAAGTGGGCTCTAGTATGAGGCTTAAAGTAGGACCAAAAGGGAACAAATAAGACTCTAGCTCTAATGGGCCTTGGGCTTTTTAGTCAACTCTTGACAAGTCTAAAGTTACCATTAACTATATTCAAAACCACTATATGAATATAATTGCACTCTAGGCCTTATTAATAAATTATATCCCAAGATTTTATTATACATGCAACCCTTTCATTAAAATATTCGTAGCAATCAAAGTTATGAATATAGACTGCCACTTTGAAGAGTACTACATCTTAATCCTTGAGTACCCGGTTTAATCTTTTATGTTATTCATCATATATTTATGAAATCCAATTCCCTAAACATATACTTTAGTAACTCCTTACTAAAGTGGTTAGGCCTAACACTCTAAATAACCAAACCCATTAAACTTATCTCAGGGGTATATTTTATATCTCCGTTAAGAGATTATGAATTCCATCTTAAGAATATATGTTCCATCAACACTAAATGCGGCTGCCCAACATATCGAGGTTTTGATCGTGACTTATAGATTTCACTCCTAATATATCAAAGCACCCTACACTTCATGATCAGGTCCATTATTCTCTTAGGATTTAAAGTTGATGTAAATAAAAGTCATGAGATTTATTATTCATTTGACAGTTGTTAGGAAAATAATAAATCTCACAGCGGTCTAGTTCAATATGTGTTAACTCTTAAAACATATCAACATATCAACTGGAAGTCTCTACTTCCATGATCAAGACAAATCATCTTAGTTGATATGTTATAGTCTTCGCAGATGAAATGCCTAATTTCATCACCGACTACGAATTAAAATTCTGAGTTAACAAAGAACTTGTGATTTATATCTACTAGGCCAAGAATTTATTGACCCCTTGTGAAGAATTAATTGATTAATTAGCCAAGTTTATTAATTAAACAAATTAACATGCAAGATGCGTGGTAGCACAAACAAATCACCAATTAAACTAAGTATGTAGCGGAAAATAAATTAACACAGGTGATTTGTTTACAAATGGGGAAAACCTACACGGCAAAAACCCCACTGGGTGATTTTAAGGTCACCACTCCCAAGAATCCATTGTTATCAAAACAAGCGGTTATAAGTAAAGGAATTTCAGTACCTTATACTAATCTACAGTTGAATCCTTACCCCAAAACCAAATTGGACTTGTTCTATAGTGACAATCTCTCCACTTATTGCACGGCTCCTAGTATATGACTAACCAATTGCGTGAATCTCAGTACGTGACTTGATTCACCAACTAGAGAAGGATGTTGGCTGCAAAGTTCTTCAGTTCATCCAGACGATGAAGATCACAAAGTTTCTTGGTCACAAAACCCTATGGTGTACAAACACAGCAGCTTCTTCAAGAGAGAGAGATGAACTAGGGCAAACTCTATTTCCGGTCACAATTTGCATGAACAATCTTTTTCACACGTGCGAGCAACCTTTGACGGCCCTTAAAACAATCCATTTATATGTTTAGGGTTGTGAGAAAAGAGATCCCAAACATAAATTCACAGATTAGTTGAAAATCAGATCAGAAAATCTGAACTTCATAATCCTTGACAGATACCCTATCTGTCGAGTTGCTGTCGAGCCACGGGATTCAGACAGCTCTGAGTCTCGATAGATGCTAGTTGTCAAGCTTTAACGAACAACACTTTTCACACTTGATTCTTGGATAGACTTGCATGGCTTTAACACTTGAACTTGAAACAATTTTTCTTGAAGTATTAAACACATCCTAGATCTACCCAAACACAAGTAAAGTGCGTTTTGTCAAAGGATTAGCCAATTACATAAAATAGTGACATATGTTCCTAACATGTGAAACATATATGTCCTAACAATCTCCCCCTTTGGCAATCCATGACAAAACCACATCAAACAAATGAACATATGAGAGAAGTCATAAATTACTCAACTTATATTCACTTGTTGAATACAATAAAATCTATCCTAACACAAACTTTTGAAAAAATTTGCAAGAATAGAGTTCATGGCAAGTAGACTTTAACAACCTATAATTCTGAAACACTTCCAACAAAACTCATCAAGGCATTTTAGTGTTAAACAGAAATAATAGATTGCATACAAGATATAAGAAGCATATGCATGAAGAGAGAAAAATAACAACACCTGTAAGGGTAGGTGAAAAACATACATCAATATATATATATATATAAATCAAATATAAGTACAATATATGCGAAAATGGTCACAAGACCTAAGGTACAAGAGATAAATGTATCTAAAACAGAGAGAAAAGAAAAAAAATACATAATATCCTCACTACATCCCTCAATATCAACACTCCCTCTAACAAAAATCTCCTATACTAACTCTCCCCCTAACTATGACTACTCTCATAACCCAAAACTACTCCCCCTTTTTGTCATGAGTGACAAAGGGTAAGAGTGTCAAGTAGACATCTCGTCAGCATTGGAAGAGCTAGCATCTCCATCATCGTCAGATGCCTTAGGAGGTGGAGAGGGAGACTCTATGAAGCCACCAAGGCGAGCCTGCCGTCTGGCAATATAGCTGACACGGGTGTTCGCCTAACACAACTTATCAGTGAGCGCGTCGAGGCGAGCATCCATGCATTGAAGCTGCGCCATGATAGCATCTAGAGTCATACCACCTGTAGAAAAGGAAGGAGCGGAGATGGATGGAGCCGATGTAGTGGGAAGAGCTACTGACCCGGACCGCCTTGACCGAAACTGTGCCTCACTCCATTTAATGGTAGCGGCATCTATAGCACCCATAACAGAGAAGTGTTCAGACACAAGAAAGGGAACAGAAAAATGGCGTTAAAGTCTCGTGATAGCTGAAGGGAAGATGAGCTTGTCACGGGTCACCGTATCGCTATAAACATTTATGATAGAAAGAATGAAATGAGAGGGAAAATCTATAGTGAGATGCTCTAAAAGAGAAAGCAAAAACTGAGCACGGGGCTCTGTAATAGAGTTATAATGTGATAAGGGATGTAAAACAAAAGTCATAACCATATTCATAAATCTAGGACCTTTAGCAAAGGTCGAACATGGAGTAAACTGACGTTCGCTCCAATCAGAGGGACGCTCACCGAAAGCAAACATCAGCTCATCTTTGGACACAGTCCTCAGACACTCACAGCCGGGGTAGTCAGGAAGCTCTAGCCTCGGGACATGGGGTACATCGGACACAATATCTGATGTGACAACAATGCGTGTACCTCGAACGCGAGTAACAAAAAGAGGTATTGAATAAACGAATCCATGCATGTTGGAGTAAAACTCCTGGATCAACACGGATGGACAAGTGATTGGGACGTCACACAATGACTCCCAACCCTTACTGTGAAGTGTTGGAGAAGTTTGACAAAATGACTTGGCATTTCAAATGAACACCTCGTCGAGAAAAGTTCTTAAAGAAGTCCAAAAATTTTGCAAAAACCTCTTTGATTTTGAAAAACCCCAAAATTTTTAAAAAAATCCTAAAAGCTTAGGTTAAAAATCATGAAATGCATCAATATGAGGGATTTAGACACTTACCAAGTGAAGAAAAACTTGATTAAGGCTGAAAAATCCTTAAGAAAGAGGTTTGGAGTGAATGAGAGAGGTTTTAGGAAGTGAAAAGTCTAGAGAGATCGAGAGAGATCGAGCGAAATGAGGCTAAGATCGCGAGAACCCTTTATATACAAGCTCAGTAATTCTCGACAAATCGAGAGGTGTCGAGCTTTAAATGGTTCGACAGATGCAGCTATCGAGAAGGTGTCCAAGGCAAAAAAGGAAGCTCGATGGATTGAGGATCTATCGAGAAGCTATCAAGGAGACAGAAGGTATCTCGACCGATCGACCTAGCTTTGGAGAGGTGTTGAGATTGCGATAAAAAGCAACTGAAGAGCTCGATAGATAAGCTAGGTATCGAGAGGTGTCGAGGAGCTGTTAAGATTGCTTTTAAAAACAGTCTTTCAAGAGAAGAAAAACACAAACATGAATGCAATCAAATATGCAACTCTACCAAGGATCCAAACATCATATTAATCTTTCAAAAACATCTCTAAGCAAAAATTGTTAAGCACATAGATCCCAAAACACACACACACACACACACACACACACACACACACACACACACACACACACTAAACAAGTCTAACCAATTTTATATTTCAAAAATAAGTTAAGACAGTTTAGTAAGCATACATTAACACATGCATTTCTTGTGATGGCCAAATTACATCGTACCTGCACATGTATCAAGAGTAGCAAAGAATATTGCATGTTGTGTGTGAAAAACATCTCAAGATTGGATAGGTGTATACATGTTATGATGATTTGAGATATGAGAAAATCACTTTAACTCACACATAATCATAACTGTTTGATGGGGACTATCACCTTTGAGGTACATCCTATAACTCTCACATCTCTTAGAATACACCCTTGCAATCATATATAAAGCATTTTGTTCTTTTTTCTTTTTATTTTTCCTTGCATATTTTTCTTTTAATAAGCATATCATGCATGGGCATATAAGAGAAAGAAAAGAAATACCCAATGATGTTAAGCATTTGACATTGCACTTGTGCTATGCCAAAGCATACGGATGTCATTTCATTATTGGTGGACAACAGTGGTGAGATGGTTATTTATGCATTTCAATTAGGATTTTCTAGTCCTTCCCGTCAAAAAGAGTGATATGAGTGTTAAGTATAAGAGACTACTTAATCTTACTCATCACAGACACGAGCCACAAAGCTCACTTGCTTAGTTGTGCATAGAGATGCTCATCTAAGCTACAAGAGATACAAAGTTTAGAAAACTTTATTTCTATGGCCATCCAAGGTACACAAGTACCAATGTACATAAACACACACTGTTTTTGTATTTTTCAATTTTATTTATTTTTATATGAAAAACAAAATAAAATAAAATTAAAAAGTAACCAAACAAAAACATGTTAAACAAAACAAGGAAATGCATAAAACTAGACTGACTCAAAATAATGATGCAAGACACACAAGTAATTCATAAAAAAAAAAAATGGGAGAGAGATAGAGTAAGTGAGAGAATCACTTGGAGCCCTTTTTCTTCCACACCTTGGAAGAACCTTTCTGTTTAGGAAACCCTTGATTCGGTGGTGATGGGGAAAAGTAAAAACCGTTCAAGTTCGAAAGGAACATGAGGGCTTTGAGAATATCTCTAAGGGGAGCAAAAGAGGATGAAAACTGATTTTGGTTTTCCGATGTGATCATGTCGTTGCTCTATTGAATGGCTAACCACTTATAGCAATTAGGTCGAGTATTACTAACTGCGCCACAGTGATGACAGAGATGGTTTTTCTTCTGTTTAGGCTGTTGAGAGTTAGCCTTCTTAGCCCTAGGGTTTTTAGTCTCATTCATAGCAAGTTTAGGGGGTGCTCCTAAGATAGACTTACCCTTGTCTATGTTCTCACTAGCTAATTCATTTTTAACATTAATGTTCTCAGTTTTAGCATTATTAGCAAGAGGAACAAAAACAGTATTACTAGAAGAAGCAATATAAGAAGAAGAGAAATCATACCCTAAACCAGTTTTGTCGGAGGTAGATTTCTGTAGACTGAGCATCTCATCAAACTTTGCACTTGAAGTCCTCTACAACTGAACTCTGACTAGGAACAATTCTGCCTCAAGCTTCCTAGTCTTTTCAACCAAGAAGTTATTCTCAAACCTCAGTGCACCAATAATCTGATTGGCTTCATCAAATTTTGTGGAAAGCTCTTCTTGATCAAGCTCCAAATCACAAAGCTTCTGGTAGTCAACCTATATAATTTCTCATGCTTCTTAGAAACCTTGTACAATTTCTCATAGGCTGTGTGGATATCATCTTGATCATCTACCTTTTCAAACTTAGATTCTACCAAGTCCTCTTCTTCATCCTCATCTTCAACAATCCTCTCAAAAGGATTGACAGTGGCAGTGAAAGCATTTAGGATTCCGTCATCTTGATTGCCAGAATCATCCTCAAGCTCAGTATCACTTAATGTAGCTGCAAGTACCTTTTCCCAATGCTTTTGAGATATGTGGGGCACTATTGTTTCATATGTCCAAAGCCTTGACACCCGAAGCACTTTGGTCCTGAAGGAACAGTGTACTAACTGCCATCCCTAGCATCCTTCTTTCCTTTGTCTTGGCTCTTAGACTAAGAAGAACTTGACTATCTACTGTCCTTGTTGAAGACCTTTGCATTGGCATTCTTTATGAATTTCTTGAATTGCATGGTGATGTAGGACTTCATCTTAGAATCTTCATCATCAGGAGACTCATCAGTATCACTGCCCTTGGCTTTCAAAGCTATGCCCTTGTTCTTTCTTGATTTCCCTATCATCGTGATTCCCAACTCATAGGTCTGTATATTTCCAACCAGCTCAGTCAAAGGAAATTTGTCGATGTCCTTTGATTCCTCAATGGCAGTGATCTTGGTATGGAATCTCTCGGGTAGAGATCTGAGCACCTTTCTTACAATCTTAGGTTCAGGAATGGTTTCCCCAAGATTAAAAGCTGAGTTTACTATGTCCTTGAGCTTGGCATAAAACTTATCAAACGATTCATCCTCCTACATCTTGATCTCTTCGAAGCTTGTAGTGAGCCTCTATAACTTCGAATCCTTGACAACCTTGGTTCCCTTATAGGTTGTTTGGAGAATGGTCCATGTGTTAGGATTGGTGGCCTTAAATCCTATTGTATGTTGCTATGTACGTTATTATGTATGACATTATGTATGACTTAATGTTGTGATTAATAAAGTATGTTTTATTATTATCTAAAATAATGGTAACATGAATATTTGGAAATTATCATATAGTCCATGAGATGCATAGTATGTGATTTATGTGAAAAGTCACAAAAGATATAAATCAAAAGTTCTTTGTTAACTTAGAATTTTAGTTCATAGTCGGTGAAGAAATTAGGTGTTTCATCTACGAAGACTATAACATATCAACTAAGATAATTTGTCTTGATCATGGAAGTGGAGATTTCTAGTTGATATGATGATATGTTTTAAGAGTTAAGACATATTGAACTGGACCGCTATGAGATTTATTATTCTCCTAACGACTGTCAAATGAATAATAAATCTCATGACTTCTATTTACATGAACTCTTAATCTTGAGAGAATAATGGACTAGATCATGTAGTGTAGGTTGCTTTGATGTATCAAGAGTGAGATCTAAAGACACGATCAAAACCTCAGTATGTTGGGTAGCCGCATTTAGTGTTGATGGAACATATATTCTCAAGATGGAATTCATAGTCTCTTAACAGAGATATAAATATTCCCTTAAGATAAGTTTAATGGGTTTGGTTATTCGGAAAGTTAGGCCTAATCACTTTGGTAAGAAATTATTAAAGTATATATTTAAGAAATTGGATTTCATAAATATATGATTAATAACTTAAAGGATTAAACTGGATACTCAAGGATTAAGATGTAGTAATCTAAAAAGTGGTAGTTTATATTCATGACTTTGTATTACTACGAATATTTATGAAAGGATTGCATGTACAATAAATTCTTGGGATATAATTTATTAATAAGGCTTAGAGTACAATTATATTTATATAGTGGTATTAAATATAATTAATGGTAACTTTGAAATTGTCAAGAGTTGACAGAAAAGCCTAAGGCCCATTGGAGCTAGTGTCTTATTTGTTCCCTTTTGGTCCCACTCCAAGCCACATACTAGAGCGTAATTGGAAAGGCCCAAAAGGCTAACCCAATTAGATAATCAGTTATAAGGAGAGAAACATATAGAATTTAGCAACTAACAAGTTACATGAAATGGTTTGTATGTGAGTGTTGGATACTCTCTCATTCTCCCTTGAACAAATACATAGAAACTGATTGAGAGACCACACTTATTGGGAGTTAGTGGAATTGGAGTAAATATTAAAGTTAATGAGTACTTCTAATCTTTGGTTTTGAAATTCACCACACCAAGGTACACTCTCTTGTTCTTATATTCTAAAATTTACATAGTACATGTCATTAATTGCGAATGAAATAGATCCGTTAATTTTCCGCTACATATGTTTTGTATGCGATACAAACATGTATTTTCCAACAATTGGTATCAGAGCGGTCTTCAATTTTGAATCTGTATAACATGTTTTTGTGAGTTTTGGAATTAGAGATAATAGTTTCTTGATGTTAGAAGATTATATATGTGTTTAATTTTCTGCATGGTTGTTGAAACTATGATTTGATAAAAACTGATATTGATGTTATGATGCTATTTAAATTTGAATTTAAAAATGTTAAATTGATCTTTAAGACTATAGCATCATTGGAATTCAGTTTTGATATCAAATTCTATCTATCATGTTCATATGGTGGTTGTTTGTACATGAAAAACCGTTGAAAACTGTTCAGAACTTCCCTTTAAAAATTGAAAACACGGGTTTTATGCGAGTTAACTTCCCGCGAAGTTACTTGCGAAAATGCCTCTGAAGTACAATATTTTTCGTAGGTAAGCCTTACTCGCGAAATAGTCGTGAGACAGTCGCGAAAGTTTTTGTCTGAATTTTTGTGTTTTCACTTTTTATCCTTAATCCATTTTCACGAGAAGAGCTTAGTCACGAGCTTCTCGCAAAAATGCTACTGAAGGGAATTTTGAACTTTTTTCTAACTATTTTCAAATATATAAAGTGTAAGGCTGTGTGTGATTAGATTACACATGTTTACAAATTAAAAACCTTTCTTTTAAAACATCTAGTGGGAGAGAGATACAAGGGTTGGATCTCATGGCCTCCATTGTCAGTTCATAGTAGTGTGAAATCTACACTTTGTCTTTGCTTCGAGCTTAGCATTCCATGCGAAGAGTATTTATTTTATGGTCCTACAAGATTGAACTTCTTGGTTTATAGTGGTTTGATCAAACACCTAGTCTTAGCTTCGAGCTTTGCATTCCATGCGGAGGGTGTTTTGATCATGGTACTACAAAATAAACCTATTAAGGGGATGAAATGTGGCGACACATGATTCTAGACAATGGTATACACTAGACTAAATATTATATTATCCTCTATGCTGAGTTCTTACTATTATTATTTAAAGGCCAAATGTTCGGCATGTTATTAGGTTTGATAAGAGTTATCATGATAGCACTAACAATGAGAATAGTTCTCAATCAATCATAGTATTTAATGTTAACTCTATGCTGAGGGATACTGAATATGGGATTGGGTTGTCATTGCATATATTAAATTGTGGTTTTATTAAGGTTCCATACTATATGTTTATATACTAAATTGATAATGTCCAGTTTACTTATTATATTCATGTTTATTATTTTCAGATTTGATCATGGCATCATTTAGCCCACTTGTTACTATTCTTAATCAAAACAAACTAATTGGATCCAATTACGTTGACTGGAAAAGGAATTTAGACATTGTTCTTACAGCTGAAGAGCACAAATATGTGCATACTCAACCATGTTCTAGCTTTCCTTCATTAGATGCTCCTTCTGAGGAAAAACAGAGATATGATCATTGGCAGAAATCTAATGAGATGGCCAAGTGCAACATCCTAGCTTCCATCTCAAATGTTCTACAGCATCAAATGCAGGATGTAGAATTAGCTTCAACATAATGTTAAGTTTGAAAGAGATGTTTGGTGAACAAGGCTGTTCTGCAAGGCAAGAAATCATGAGGCAAATTTATAATACCAAAATGGCTGAAGGTAGTTCAGTAAGGGAGCATTGTCTTACAATGATCTCTAATCTAAATACATTGGAAGTTTTAGGTGTCGATATCGATGGAGAATCCCAAGTGGATATGATACTCTAGTTACTACCGGAATCATTTAAGGAATTCAGACTCAATTATAATATGAACAAAAAGATTTATTCATTGTCTGAATTAATGAATGAGATGGTAGCGGCAGAAGGCATCCTTGGTACTTCTAGTGTTGAAGCCAATATTGGTGAAGCTTCTACTTCTCAACCTAGGTTAAAAGGCAAGGGTAAAAAGAAGAAGAAGAAGGACTTCACCAAGCAAGATGGTAAACAAATTGCCTTAGAGGTTGCTGACAAAGGAAAGAAGATCAAAGGAAAGTGTTTCCATTATGGTGAGAAAGGACATTGAAAGTGGAATTGTCCGAAATTCAAGGCTGCCAATAATAAGGGTATGAAAAATTCATTCCTCCTTGAAATATGTTTAGTACAAAATCCCACGGATTCCTAGTGTGTGGATTTAGGTTGTACTAATCATATCTACAATTCTTTGTAGGCGTTCCAGGAGATCAGAAAGCTTAATAAAGGGGAATTATTTCTTACTTTGGCTGATGGGAGCAGGATTCCAGTTGTAGCTGTTGGAGTTTTTAATTTATGTTTTGAGTTTAGAGTTCTAGTATTGGAAGACTGTCTGTATATACCTAATGTTCGTAGGAATTTAATTTCTGCAACTTATTTACGTAAACATGGATATTATGTTATCCTTCAAGACAATATTGTAATAAAGAACGGTAAAGTGTTTATCTATTCTGACAATATTATGGATGATCTTTATATTTTAACTCCTGATAAGCATGAATTATATAATTCTGAATTAGATAATGACTCTTATGTGAAATCATTAAAGTGAAAGTTTCCTTCTACTAGTGATGCATATCTTTGGCACTTACATTTGGGTCATATTAATTCAAATAGGATTCAAAGACTGATCAAAGATGGTCCCTTAGAGCCATTGGACTTTGATGATTTTCCAATTTATGAATTTTATTTGGAAGGCAAAATGACCAAACGACCTTTTAATGCAAAAGGTAAAAGAGCCCAAGAATTGCTAGAATTAGTACATTCAGATGTATGTGGTCCTATGTCAATTCAAGCAAAAGGTGGCTATGAGCATTTCATTACTTTCACTGATGATTACTCTAGATTTGGTTATATGTACCTAATGAAACAGAGGTCTGAAGCCTTTGAAAAGTTCAAAGATTTTAAGGATGAAGTTCAGAATCAATTAGGTACACACATAAAGGCCATTCGATCTAATCGTGGTGGCAAATACTTTCTTGGGATTTTCAAGGATTACTTAACCGAAAATGGGATTGTATCCCAATGGATTGCACCTGGAACTCTACAACAAAATGGTGTAGCAAAAAGGAATAGAACTCTTTTAGATATGGTTAGGTCCATGTTGAGTTATTCGTTTCTTTTTGGGGATATGCCTTAATATTGCAATGTATCTTCTGAATTTAGTACCTTTGAAGTCTGTTCCTAAAACACCTGTAAAGTTGTGGAATGGGCGTAAGCCTAGTATGAGACATCTCCATATTTGGGGTTGTCCAGCACATATGTTAAAAGGAAAGTCTAACAAGTTACAGTTTAAAACAGAAGTGGTTTTCTTTGTAGGGTATCCAAAAGGAACTGTTGGAGGTTTATTCTATAGTCATAAAGATAACAAAGTCTTTGTTAGTACAAATGCCAAATTATTGGAAAATGACTATATGAATGATTATACTCCTAAAAGTAGAGTTATGTTGGCTGAAATGAATGAACCTGTAAATGAACAACCAATGCATGAAACTAGAGATGATGTGGTTGTATTAGATACACCACAGGATACTACTCATGAGATGTCTAGTACACAGGTGCCTCGTCGTAGTGGGAGAATTGTTCGGCCTCCTATAAGATTTATAGGTTTGGGAGAAACTTATGAAGCTATCTCAGAAGAGGCTGAATCGGATCCCTACACTTATGAAGAGGCTATGAATGATATAGAAGCACATCATTGGGTCAAAGCTATGAAATCTAAATTAGATTCCATGTATTTCAATCAAGTTTAGGATCTTGTAAAGGCACCTTACGGCATTAAACCTGTTGGTTGCAAATGGGTTTACAAGAGGAAGAGAGGGATAGATGAAAAGGTTGAAACCTTTAAAGCAAGGCTAGTGGTGAAAAGGTATACACAAAAAGAAGGCATTGATTATGAAGAAACCTTTTCACCAGTAGCATTGCTTAAATCTATCAGAATTCTCTTATCCATTACTGCTCATTATGATTTTGATATTTGGCAAATGGATGTCAAGACTGCATTTCTTAATGGCAATCTTGAAGAAGAAATCTATATGATGCAACCGGAAGGTTTCATAGCAAAGAACCAAGAGCATATGGTATGCAAGTTGAAAAGGTCCATTTATGGACTTAAGTAAGCATCAAGGTCATGGAACATCAGATTTGATCAACCAATCAGGTTATTTGGTTTTGAACAAAATCTTAATGAACCATGTGTGTACAAAAGATATCAAGACAAAGTAGTAATGTTCCTAGTACTTTATGTTAATGATATTCTGCTTATTGGAAATGATGTAGGGGTAATATCATCGGTAAAGGTTTGGTTGTCAAGCCAATTTGATATGAAGGATTTGGGTAAGGCTAACTTTATTCTAGGGATCAAGCTTTGGCAAGATCGCAAGAATAAGATGTTAGGCTTATCACAAGTTGGATATATAGAAAAGGTTCTAGAACAGTTTAGCCTACAAAACTCCAAGAAAGGATTACTTCCTTTTAGACATGGAGTTCCTCTGTCTGATGACCAAAGGCCTAAGACTCAAGAGAAAGAAAATATGATGAGACAAGTTCCTTATGCTTCTGCAGTAGGAAGTTTCATGTATGCCATGCTTTGTACTAGACCAGATATCTATTATTCAGTTGGCATACTCAGCCGTTATCAATCAAATCCAGGACCAAAACATTGGCAAGTGGTAAAGCATATTCTCAAGTATCTACGGAGAACGAGAGATTATATGCTTGTTTCTCGGTGTGAGGATTTGATTCCCATTGGCTATACAGATTCAGATTTTCAATCAGATCTTGATTCCAGCATGTCCACTTCAGGTTATGTGTTCACCTTGGGAGGTGGAGCCACAAGTTGGAAGAGTGTTAAGCAATCTTGTACTGCGGTCTCCACCATGGAAGCTGAATATGTTGCTGCTTGTGAGGTGGCAAAGGAAGCTGTTTGGCATAAGAAATTCCTTTCTGATCTTGGTGTTGTGAGAATAGAGCAAGTTCCTATCACATGTTTTGCGACAATAGTGAAGCTATTGCACAATCTAAAGATCCAAGGAATCATAAGAAAGGAAAGCACATTGAGAGAAAGTACAACATCATTCGAGACATTGTTGCTTGTAAAGATGAAGTGGTAGAAAATATTGAAAGTGCAAATCATCTAGCAGATCCCTTTACCAAAGCCTTACCTCAAAGGACTTTCAAGTCACATTTAAAGGGATTAGGAGTTAGATTAGTGCACAATAGTCTTTAGGGAAAGTGGGAGATTGCTAGGATTGGTGTCCTCTATCCATGACAAACAAGAGTCAATGGATCACATGGCAAAGATTAAAACCTAATCAGAGTGTGACGGCTCAGATACCACTTGATAGGCCGAGAATGTGTTAACTCCTTGTGATGAATTAATTGATTAATTTACCAAGTTTATTAATTAATCAAATTAACATGCAAGATGAGTGGTAGCACAAAAAAATCACCAATTAAACTAAGTATGCAACAGAAAATAAATTGACACAGGTAATTTGTTTACGAATGAGGAAAACCTACACAGCAAAAACCCCACCGGGTGATTTTAAGGTTACCACTCTCGATAATCCACTATTATCAAAACAAGTAGTTACAAGTAAAGGAATCACAGTACCTTATACCAACCTACAGTTGAACCCTTACCCCAATACCCAATTGGACTTGTTTAGTAGTGACAATCTCTCCACTTATTGCACGGCTCCCAGTACGTGACTAACCAATTGCGCGGATCCTAGTACGCGACTTGATTCACCAACTAGAAAAGGATGTTGGCTGCAAAGTTCTTCAATTCATCCAGACGATGAAAATCACGAAGTTGCTTGGTTACAAAACCCTATGGTGTACAAACACAACAGCTCTTTCAACAGAGAGAGATAAACTAGGGCAAACTCTGTCTCCAGTCATAATTTGCATGAACAATATTTTCCACACATGCGAGCAACCTTTGACGGCCCTTAAAACAATCCTTATATATGTTTAGGGTTGTGAGAAAAGAAAGCTCAAACATATATTCACGGACTGGATGAAAATCAGATTAGAAAATCTGAACTTCATAAACCTCGATAGATACCCTATCTATCGAGTTGCTGTCAAGCCACGGGATTCAGAGAGCTCTAAGTCTCGATAGATGCTAGCTGCAAAGCTTTAATGAACATCACTTTTCACACTTGATTCTTGGACAGACTTGCATGGCTTTAACACTTGAACTTGAAACAATTTTTCTTGAACTATTAAACACATCCTAGATTTACCCAAATACAAGTAAAGTGTGTTTTGTCAAAGGATTAGCCAATTACATAAAATAGTGACATATGTTCCTAACATGTGAAACACATATGTCCTAACAATATCTTTTGTGACTTTTCACATAAATCACATACTATGCATCTCATGGACTAAGATAATGTTCCATTAGTTTATTTATAGATAGTCTCATATAATTAAACAATTTAATTATTTATGACATGCCAATAAATTGAATTTTAGGGCATAAACCCCAACACCATGCAACAGTGAAGCCACGAAAAGCAATTCTCCAACCCTCATTTTGGTCAATGTCAAGGAAATAAAGAAAGGAAGCAAGAAGAGAAGGCCTACAACAATAAACCAAGAAGACCAGCAGAAATAGATGTAAAGGAAACCAGTAAGTATTCCAAAAGGCTAATGTTGATGCCTAAAATTACAAACATTTTGGGTCAAAAAGTAAAGCCCAAGACCCAATGAATTCGGGCCATAAAGATTAGAGAGTTTAAGTCTAATGTACATAATGACATTTCAGTAAACTTATACTAAGGGAAGGCATTTTGGTAATTGCATTCACACCTCATGGGAAATTAAATCGAGACACATGGACACATATGAGCCAAGTATCTCACCCACCAAATTCCACTAGTTCCAAGCTTTTTTATATAAAAGGAATAGAAGAATGGAGAAAAGCCCAGATCTTTGGGCATTTCTATGAATAGAAAAGAGTTAGAAATGAAAAGTTCAACACATGTCTTTCGTAGAAGTGACTTCTTAGCAGATTGGGGCAAATTAGGTCCAAAACCATTTTGATCCAATAAAGAATATTTGGCCCATGAAGGCTAAAATCCTTTAGTATAAAAGGATAAGAGCAAGAGAAGCCAAACCAGTCCCTAGTACGAGACACGATGAAAGAAAACAAAAGCAACAGCAGCAAACAACGCATGAAGGAGAAAAAACCAAAATTAGAGAAAAGACAAGAGTAGAAATGCTAGTGAGTAATGTAAGGTTTAAGCTTTGCCCCTCTGCATCCCAACCATGCAAGAGGAGTAGGGCCCATGGCTGATGAGGTGCAGAGGGTGTGGTTTGGCAAAGGTGGGAAAGGACCTAGTTTTGGTATCTCGTCAAGACCACTTTTGGAAATATACTTTGTTGGGAAAGCACCTTTCCCAAAAATGGGAAATGAGTAGGTGGGAACCATTTGATGCATGCTAGAGGATAAGGACAAAGAGAATTAATGGAGGCCTTTACCATTTTAGGGAAAAGGATGTGAGGTGGTTTCGCGGCAAACTCGCACTTACCCAAAAGGAAGAGGCTATTTATCATAAGGAATAGACTAAAACTCTTAATGGGATTGAACCCACTGGTACATGGTTAAAATATAGTGGCTAGTACGTTATAAGTGTTGGCTAAATGCCTGCAACAGACAAAATGGTTGGTGAAAATTAGGTTAAAAAGGGAAAAGAGCCTAGATCAAGTTGTGGTATAATTAGGAATAGTACCCATGAATATGGAATCAACAACAACAAAAACACAGTAACTAAGAAAATATAAGCAGCGAGTTGAAATGGAAATAAGAGAGAAAAGAGAAAGAAAGTGACATTTGAGAGTGAGAAAGTAGAGTATATATGGTAGAAGAGTATAACATGCATCACTAGGAATCCTTTCCCTTCCTTAGAAAAAACCAAAGCACACACTTCGCAATCTCCAATGGATAACTACTCTGACTCACATTCCAAACCACTCAACTTTGTGGCCTAATCGAATAACAAGGTTATATAAGTTAGAGTTGAGCTCTCTTAGTCTTCTGTTGAGAACGTTTTTCTTTTGAGTCATGATTATGCATGCAGAGACTTTATTTTTTATTCGCTAACATGTGTACCGATTTTTTTTGCTTTAACTAATCCTACCATACGCGTGTGTGTGTCTATGTGTGTGTGTGTGTGTTGTGTGTGTGTGTGTGTGTGTGTGTGTGTGTGTGTGTGTGTATGTGTGCGTGTGTGTGTGTGTGTGTGTGTGTGTGTGTGTGTGTGTGTGTGTGTGTGTGTGTGTGTTGTGGTCCATTCCTAATCGCCTTGAGCTGTTGGGCCTAGACCTTTAATTTATTTTTACTTTGGGTTAGGCTTGTCCCACAATGGAAGGTCCTAATAAGTGTTTGATTGTGTCCCTAATAGAATACTAGCCTCACTTTGGTGTTAAACTACCATGATCTTCGCTTAGCCGTGAAAACTACCAAGAAGCCGAGCTCACCCTTTGAAATCCAAATAAGATCTCCTTCTTGTTGATATATATTTCTCCACACTTCTCTCGTGTCTCTCACCACTAATTTTTCCAACCCCTTCTTCCTATCTCTCCTCCCCTATTTATATCCCTCTCTTAGTAAGGTCGTCATGATGAGAGGATATTCCCCATGTTAGTGGGTCCCTCCATATCATATTATTGGTCAGAAGGGATCCATCTCCTGCTATTGACATAACTTCCTAGGAACTCGTGTATGGCGCTGGTTATTGCTTAGCAGATGGATTTCCCCAAGGCATTATCTCTTATTCATGGCATGTTTGGGGGTACTAACTTATATGCTTGACCAGCTCCATACAATTTAGATAAATAGGCTGAGATGAGCCGAGACTACTTCAATGAGTGGGCCTACAAATTAGGGCTAGATTGCTATTCTCGATTTGTACAATAGCCCTGCACGATCTCATTTCCAGATCATAGGAATGGGATCATGGTTGTGTCCTCGGCACATGGAGGATCGTGCTTGATATAATTGTTACCTCTTAAGGATGGAAAATGCCAGGTGATAAAAGCGCCAGATTTGACAGCTTGCCCTTCTTGCACGTGTTAAGCCAACTGTCAGGATCAACGGTCAGGATCACCTGACTGTTCAGTTACTGAGGCGTGTGTCGATTGAAAGGCAGGAGCGAAAGGTTATTTTCCCGCCGATGCACTAATTACCCTTTGTGGGAGCAAAAGAGGGGACTATGCCTAGGACGAATGGATCGTGGTGGAGAAAAGAAATGGAGTTGCCACCTAGATTAGGTCTTGGAACTATATATATTGTGCCCTTCGTGGAAGGACTGATCTTACTACCAGAGTATGGGTTTGGAGATTGGGTACGGCTTGGGAAGGTGTTAGGCACCAAAAATTACCCGACCAATGGGTCAACTTCCACTCATTGTGTCTTACGTCGTAACACGCTAACATGCATCTAGTATACAACATGACATTTCATCTTAAATCCTAGCATACATCTATCGTGGCATTGCATCACATATCTCATATTCAAGGTAGCATCCAAACAAACATATATCACATAGGTAGAAACATCGCAAGACAGATTTAAACATCATGTTTTTTAGTCCAAGGCATGGCATACATACTTGCACATATATGTTCATCAAAAATAAGATCAAGGTCATATCACAAACCAATGCATGTTCAAGTGAACACATGACTTACCTTACATACCTCACTACATCACAGCACCTATGCATCAATGCATGATCATTCATATGCATGTTCATGGTAAAACAAAGAAAGAATTGAAAAAAAAAACCTAATCTAACACATGAAGAACAAACAACAAGTAAACAGAGAAACAAAGACATATACATGTGGATCCAAGCTAGAACAAAGGCGTACTAAACAAAAAAAATAAAGAAACAGAAGTAGAAAGGTTTAAAACTTATACCTCAAAAGCACAAAGCTCCTTAGCTTGATTTTGACCGTTCCCCTTAGTCAATTCTATTCACAATCAAACAATGAAGTGATTAGTAATCTTAAAACTCCAAGATCAAGGCTAAAAAAGGACTTATTCAGAAAAATATTGACTTAAGGATGTTTTGTGAAAAACGTCCTCTTTGATTGACTTGAGGATTTTCTTTGTGTTTTCGAAAGCTACTATGTATGGTCTTATATAGTGAGAAAATGTGGGTTTGGAATGGCTCTAGATGATGTAGGATTCATTCTAAAATCCATCTTTGATGCATAAAAACTTGTCTTTCATAGTTTTTGAAACCCTAACATGCGTATGCATGCCGTGTATGCATACGCATGCATGAAGCATGCGTACACAGAGCTTGAGCATGCGTGCATATACACATGTATGCATACACAAAGCTTGAGCTTGTGTGTGCATACAAGTGTATGTGTATGCATGCCTAGGGTTTCTTTAATCTTTATTTTCCAAAAATAGCTCATTTTACTCATAAAAAGAGTTATATTTTTCCTAAAACATTTTTCTTAAGTCAATTTTAATCTGATTGGGTTTTAAACCAACCTTGGGCTTTAGAATTTCAACTTCATTAGGGAACGGGGGCCCGAGTTGTAAGGGGTACAAAATGCAGTGTCTATAGATGCTTCTTTTTTGATTTGTGAGTTCCAGTGACGGAATCAAAAGAATAAGAGACAAAACATTTTTTTTCAACGTACGGCTCGAGCCTAACCCACGCACATGGCAAACAATACGCATACATGGGGTAGGGTGCAACTCCGCAGAGTTGCGTAGGAATCGTATGTCCAGAATCCCAACTTTATTACTCGGGAAATGAGCAACAGCAGGTTCACTATCCTAAAACCTGTTTTGCTAATTGCAAGCAAAAGGTGGGTGACTCACTATCCTAGAGTCACTAAAAAAGAAAAAAAAAAAAAGGCCAACGGCCAAAACCATCAAAGAAACAAACAAGGTGCTTTGACAAGCTTAAAAGGGTATATATCTATGGTGTCCGTCTAGAGCTCTTGCCTCAAATTTCATCGGCTGGCTTACGCCTCTAGGTAATACTTGTCTTCTATCTCCATCTCTGCCTACTCTGGTGAGGCTCTTGCGTCGGGGTGACCTTGCTCTCTATCTCTACCTCTACCTCTTGCATATTCAATTCCCATGGGATATGTGCACAAGTTCTATATTCTTCTTTTTTGACTTGTATAGGATATGTGCCTGCATATTCAATTCTTAGAGGATATGTGCACAAGTTCTGTATTCTTATATTCTAACTCATGAGGAATTCCTTTTTGTGTTATCTATTGAGAAAATAACTTTGCTGATGAATGTGTTGGTGGCCCATGGGGAAGCCGTCTTGGTGATTTTGACTTATAGGGAAGCCTCTGATGGTGAGTAGTCCATTAGGAAAAATTCTCTTCTTATCCATTATAACTCACTAGGGAATTGGTGTTGATTCTACTCATGAGGGAGTTTCCTCAACTTCATGGTTTTCTTCATAACCCTCGAGGGAGTCGCCTTTGTGCCTTGGACCCTCAGGGGAGTCCTCCATGACACTTGGGAAAAACTGTGTATTTGTAACTTACTAGGGTTTCAATTGATGGTCTTAACTCACAAGGGAGCTGCCTTTGTGATTTCCAATCCGCTAAGGGATGTTCTTGATCCTTTCAATGCCATTAGAGATGCTTTGAGAGTCCTTGTGTTTTCCAACACAACTAAGGGTATTTCTAACATTTTTGGATGAATTTTTGAATTCTTCTTTGTACTTCCTACCTTCTGGGTACCCACTGGGGATATTTAGAATTTTGTTTTAAGACTAAACTACACGTAGTTCAATAGGAAGGCCGAAACTACATGTAGTTTAGCCACCAGGTACCTGTTAGGAAATCATCATGTTTTCATCGAATACAAAACACACGTAGCGGAAAATAAACGGATCTACTTCATTCGCAATTGATAACATGCACTATGTAGGTTTCAGAATATAAGAACAAGAGAGTGTACCTTGATGCGGTGAAATTCAAAACCGAATGAAGAAGTACTCGGGAACACTTTCAACCTTCACTCCAATTCCACGTGATGCCCAAGATGTGTGGTCTCTCAATCAGTTCTATGTTTCTTAGAGAGAATATGAAAGAGTGTCTCTCTTCCTTATTTCCATATATATTATTCATTAAACAAACAAACCATTTTATTTAATATAAAATTCTGTATGTTTCTCTCCACATAACTGATTATCTAATTGGGCTAGCATTTTGGGCCTTCCCAATTGGGCTTTAGTGTGTGGCTTGGAGTGGGACCAAAAGGGAACAAATAAGACACTAGCTCCAATGGGCCTTGGGCTTTTCTGTCAACTCTTGACAAGTCAAAAGTTACCATTAATTATATTTAATACCACTATATAAATATAATTGCACTCTAGTCCTCATTAATAAATTATATCCCAAGACTTTATTATACATGCAACCCCTTCATAAAATATTCGTAGTAATACAAAGTCATGAAAATAGACTGCCACTTTGTAAATTACTACATCTTAATCCTTGAGTAACCGGTTTAATCCTTTTTGAGTTATTCAACATATATTTATAAAATTCAATTTCATAAATATATACTTTAGTCTTACTAAAGTGGTTAGGCCTAACTCTCTGAATAACTGTACCCATTAAACTTATCTCAAGGGAATATTTTATATCTCCGTTAAGAGACTATGAATTCCATCTTGAGAATATATGTTCCATCAACACTAAATGTGGCTGCCCAACATACTGAAGTTTTGACCGTTACTTTAGATCTCACTCCTGATATATCAAAGCAACCTACATTTCATGATCAGGTCTATTATTCTCTCAGGATTAAGAGTTCATGTGAATACAAGTCGTGAGATTTATTATTCAATTGACAGTCGTTAGGAGAATAATAAATCTCACAGCGGTCCAGTTCAATATGTTTTAACTCTTAAAACATATCAACATATTAACTAGAAGTCACCACTTCCATGATCAAGACAAATCATCGTAGTTAATATGTTATAGTCTTCGCAGATGAAATGCCCAATTTCATCACCGACTACGTACCAAAATTCTGAGTTTACAAAGAACTTGTGATCTATATCTTCTGTGACTAAATCACATAAATCACATACTATGCATCTCATGGACTATTTGATAATGTCCAAATATTCATGTTACCATTATTTTAGATAAGAATAAAACAACTTTATTAAACACAATATTAAGTCATACATCATTTCTCACATAATGTCATACATAATATCATACATAGCGTCATACAATAGGATTTAAGGGCACATATCCTAACAGTACCTTCCTGCCTCTTCCTATTTCCCCCAATGGTTACCAACTGATTCTTTTTCTTCTTATTTTTCCTCGTCTTCTTCATCACTTCACATTCCGTCCAACTCTTGAAATTCCACTTTCTCTCTACAAAAACCCTTTCTGCCTTCTCTCATTTTTTAACCCTTACAATCTGATTCTCCCTCCCTCCCAGAAACTCTTTCATATCCTCCAAACTCTCTCATCTTCTCCAATGGCACCCAAGTCAAAAACCAAGAAAACTTCCTATGTGATTTATGGTGATGTATTCAATCTCACCCACTAGAATGGGGTTGTCAGGCTATATGAGTCTCCTTCAATAATCTATAGGCCACAAAACCTTCTCTCAGAGGATGAAAGGACCAGATCGGTAAGTTTTTCAAACTTTTCTCATTTTCAAGTTCTGCTTTGATCTTCCATTTTAATTCATTTTTAGACTTATAAATGCTTGAGTTTTTTTGTGGGATGGGCTTAGATGAAAACCTAATGCCTTTGGACGGGTAGGCACATGTTTAGGATGAGTTTTGTTTAAAAGTTAGCAGACAATGTCGAAGAACACTCACTGTCTATGTTCATGCATGCACATGTATCGGGCCTGTATACGTAGCTTGTATTCATACGTACACATACTTACTCCTGCGTACACGTGCTATGTTAATGCGTATGTGTCTGTGTTATTCAGTTCATACGTTCGCATGTTCCAACATGCATACACATGTAAGGACCTTGCACACGCATGCACATGCTGGCACATAGAAACCCTAATTTTTATTATTTTGACTCTTTTTCATTTATTTCCTTATCTAATGTCAATTCTTATGTCCTCTTTTCATTTTATTCTAGTCTCAGCTCCTTTTTAAGTTGGGGTAGCACTAGTCACATGTTTTCTTGGTACAGGGCCTTGGCCAATGACACAAAGGCCTTGGTGTGCGCAGTCGATTTCAAGCCCATCCTCCATTTGCTTCCAAAGAGTCATGCCAGTGGCATCTTGGTGTAGTCAATGGCCGAGATCGCCCTTTCAGGTTTTCAACCTAGCAAGGTTTCTTTACCTTAAATTTTCTCTAGGCCGCCCTTTTGGGTTTTAAACCTAGCAAGCATTTTTCGTTTTTTTTTTCAAATGTGATACTTTTAGAGTCTATCCAGGTTGATTGGGTGAAGCATCTCTTCTCCATCCAAATATGTGATTTTTGTAGCACCTCTTGACATGATCTTCTTAATAATAAAAGGTCTAAACCGTCTTGGCTTCATTTTTCCTCTTGGATCGACAGTCTCATCTCTATGTACCTTTAGGACTAGATCTTCTTCCTTAAGGTTTCTAGGTTTCACCTTCTTATTGAATGCTCTAGCCACCCTCTTTTGATAACCCTGTGCATGGTATCATGCTCTAGTTCTCTTTTCAACTATCAAAGCCAACTGTTCAAATCTTTCCCTCATCCATTCTTCTTCATGGACCTTGTTTTCTATTAGCACCCTCAAAGATTCTATTTCCACCTCAACGGGAAGCATTGCTTCATTCCCATAAATCAAAGAGTAGGGGGTTGCCCCAGTTGATGCATGGATAGAAGTACTATAACCCTATAAGGCGAATGAAAGCTTCTCGGCCCAATCCTTGTATGTCATTGCCATCTTGGCTAGAATATTCTTGATATTCTTACTGGCTGCTTCTATGGCCCTATTGGTCTACAGTCGATATGGTGAAGACTTGTGATGCTCAATGTTGTACAACTCCATGATCCTTCGAACTTCCCCTTCAAAGTAGGAACCATTATCCAAAATGATCTCTTGTGGTACCCCAAATCGAAAAATGGTGTTGTTCTCTATGAATCTAACCACATGCTTGGCCTTTAGTACAAAGTAAAAGGCTACCTCTACCCACTTGGTGAAATATTCAATCACCACTAGGATGTAGTTATGCCCATTTAAGGCCTTGGGGGCTATTCTTCCAATCACATCTATGCCCTATATTGAGAAAGGCCACGAAGAGGTCATGCTGAATAGCTCACTAGGTGGTACATGGTTCAAGTTTGCACGTGTTTGGAAATCGTGGCAACTCTTCACGAAGTCTACACAATCAGTTTCCATTGTATTCCAATAGTATCCCATCCTTAAAATCTTCTTGGCCAACATCCTCCCATTCATGTGCTAGGATATGTGCCCTTAAATCCTATTGTATGATGCTATGTATGATATTATGTATGACATTATGTTAGAAATGATGTATGACTTAATATTGTGTTTAATAAAGTTGTTTTATTCTTATCTAAAATAATGGTAACATGAATATTCGGACATTATCAAATAGTCCATGAGATGCATAGTATGTGATTTATGTGATTTAGTCACAGAAGATATAGATCACAAGTTCTTTGTAAACTCAGAATTTTGGTTCGTAGTCGGTGATGAAATTGGGCATTTCATCTACGAAGACTATAACATATTAACTACGATGATTTGTCTTGATCATGGAAGTGGTGACTTCTAGTTAATATGTTGATATGTTTTAAGAGTTAAAACATATTGAACTAGACCGCTGTGAGATTTATTATTCTCCTAACGACTGTCAATTGAATAATAAATCTCACGACTTGTATTCACATGAACTCTTAATCCTGAGAGAATAATGGATCTAATCATGAAATGTAGGTTGCTTTGATATATCAGGAGTGAGATCTAAAGTAACGGTCAAAACCTCAGTATGTTGGGCAGCCACATTTAGTGTTGATGGAACATATATTCTCAAGATGGAATTCATAGTCTCTTAACGGAGATATAAAATATTCTCCTGAGATAAGTTTAATGGGTACAGTTATTCAGAGAGTTAGGCCTAACCACTTTAGTAAGACTAAAGTATATATTTATGAAATTGGGTTTTATAAATATATGGTGAATAACTCAAAAGGATTAAACTGGGTACTCAAGGATTAAGATGTAGTGATTTACAAAGTGGCAGTCTATATTTATGACTTTGTATTACTACGAATATTTTATGAAGGGGTTGCATGTATAATAAAGTCTTGGGATATAATTTATTAATGAGGCCTAGAGTGCAATTATATTTATATAGTGGTATTAATTATAATTAATGGTAACTTTGGACTTGTCAAGAGTTGACAGAAAAGCCCGAGGCCCATTGGAGCTAGTGTCTTATTTATTCCCTTTTGGTCCCACTCCAAGCCACACACTAAAGCCCAATTGGGAAGGCCCAAAAGGCTAGCCCAATTAGATAATCAGTTATGTGGAGAGAAACATACAGAATTTTATATAGAATAAAATGGTTTGTATGTTTAATAAGATAATATAAGGAAGAGAGACACTCTTTCATATTCTCTCTAGAAAACATAGAACTGATTGAGAGACCACACATCTTGGGCATCAAGTGGAATTGGAGTGAAGATTGAAAGTCTTCCCGAGTTCTTCTTCATTCGGTTTTGAATTTCACCGCATCAAGGTACACTTTCTTGTTCTTATATTCTGAAACCTACATAGTGTATGTTATCAATTGCGAATGAAGTAGATCCGTTTATTTTCCGCTGTGTATGTTTTGTATGCGATACAAACATGTATATTTCCCAACATCATGTGAGGACCACAAATCCCTTGAAGGACTTCTTCCATGAATCTTTCGACTTCTTCTTTCTTCAGACAATGAAGGTGCACACCATCATAGGACCTCCTATAGAGCTAACCTCCACATGGGATGTATTACATTGCTGTCATCCTAACTGAACAACGTTTTCTTTTATCGACATCGTGAGGGTATATCCCCAATTCCCAGAATTTCATGATATCATAATACCAAGGGATTCCTTCCTCTTCTATAGCCAAAATTGAATACTCTGCATTCTCGTCGTGCACCAACTCATAGCTTTGTTTAATCTTTAAGGGTCGCGTCCATACTCCCTTAGGTATTTCAATCATTGAGGCTAAAGTAGCCAAGGCATCTACAAACTGATTCTGAGCTCTAAGTATGATATTGTATTCAATCTTGTCTATAACCTTTGTGCCTGAGTGTGGATACAACGGAATGGGAGTCACCACTCAATTTTTGCAATGCTCTAGGAACCATATATATAACATCCTCTTGAGGAAAGACCATTGGTTTTACTACTAGAGATACGGGTTCGAAGTTAAGGTATGGTCTTGGAAAGGTGTTAGGCATCCAAAACCACCCAACCCTAATGTTGGCTTCTCATCATTGTGTCTTATGTCTTAACCCTATTAAAGGCACACTCAATACTTGTATCTAACTCATGCTTGCAAACAAAGCCTACCATACATCTAACATGACATCCCCTATCATACATCTAGCATAGCATCACTTAACATTCATCTAATCATGGCATCAAGGCATCAACATAAACCCTAGTATCATACATCTAAACATGCTTCATCATATTACATCATAGTATACCCTTACATACATCTCATCGCATCATCCTAGCATTCATCTAGCATGGCATCATATCATACTCAAGGCAACAACATGTAACATCAAATCAACATGACTTAGCTTTACTTACCTTGCAGCAACTTAGCATCTATGGCATTATGCATAAGCATGTGAATGAATGTTCATATCATTGGAACAAGGAAAACACAAAAAAAAAAAAAAAAAAAACCCTAATTCTAACATGTGATAGCAAACAAACAAACAATCCTATGAAATAGAGATTTTGGAAGTATAAAAGCATGGAAAAGGAAGCTAAACAAAATAAGCATGTGAAAGCAGAAGGTAAACAAATGAAACAAAAATTAAGATTTCTGGGCAGTAGCTTACAAGTTCAAGAACAAGCCTGCGTGCACATAGTCAAGCCTGCATTCGCAAGCAAGATTATGCTTATGCAAGTTCTTGCCCAGAAAGCCCTAAGAACACAACCAAGCCTAAAACACTAAATTTAACATGCATTTTGAACATACAAAAGCATAAACCTAGACTAGATAAACATATTAAAGCATGTTATAACAAACAAAGCAAAGCAAACAGAAAGAATTAAAGAATAAAAAAAAAAGGAAAAGGAAAAATCAAAGTTTGAACTAATACCTTAAAGAAAAGCTCTTCAGCTAGATTTTTGACCATTCCCCTTAGTCAAATCTATTCACAAACCAATAAGAAAGTGATTAGTAATATTAAACTCAAAGATCAAGGCTAGAAAAAGCCCTAATCAAAATAAAATTGACTTGAGGGTGTTTTGTGAAAAACTCCCTTCTTGATTCACTATTTCTAGTGAATCTTAGTGATTTCCCATGGGAATTCTCTGTGTTTTGAAAATATACCACGTAAGGCTACTTATTGTTCGAAAAAAGGGGTTTGGAACAATCCCCAGACGTCGTGGGATTTGTTCCAAACCTCAACATAAACGCAAAAATTTTGCCCTGTATAGTTTTCTGGAAATTGCTATGTGCACAAGATCGGGCCTGCGTATGCATGCAAAAAGCTCCGTGCGCAAGTTGATTCATACTTTCGCACAACGAGGGTTCCTTTGGTATTATTTTTCAAAAATTGATTTATTTGCTCATTAAAAGTTATATTTTTAATTTTAACACTTCTCAAGTCAATTTTACTTATGATTAGGCCCTAAACCAACCCTGGGTCTTAGAATTCAGAATCATTGGGGAACGAGGGCTCGAGTTGTAAGGGGTACAAAATGTGGTGTCTACAAATGCCCCTCTTTTGATAGCAAACAAGCAAACAATCCTATAAAATAGAGATTTAGGAAGCATAAAAGCATGGAAAAGGAAGCTTAACAAAATAAGCATGTGAAAGAAGAAGAAAAACAAATGAAACAAAAATTAGGATTTCTAGGTAGCAACTTGCGCATGCAAGAACAAGCCTGCGTGCACATAATCAAGCCTGCATGCGCAGGCAAGATTATGCGTATGCAAGTTCTTGCCCAGAAAGCCCTAAAAACACAACCAAGCCTAAAAAACTAAATCTAACATGCAACATACAAAAGCATAAACCTAGACTAGATAAACATATTAAACCATGTTATAACAAACAAACAAAGCAAACAAAAAGAATTAAAGAATAAAAAAGAAAGGAAAAGGAAAAATCAAAGTTTGAACTAATACCTCAAAGAAAAGATCTTCAGCTTGATTTTTGACCGTTCCCCTCAGTCAAATTTATTCACAAACCAATAAGAAAGTGATTAATAATATTAAACTCAAAGATCAAGGACAAAAAAAGCCCTAATCAAAAATAAAATTGACTTGAGGGTGTTTTGTGAAAACTCCCTTCTTAATTCACTATTTCTAGTGAATCTTAGTGATTTCCCATGAGATTTCTGTGTGTTTTGAAAATATACTATGTAAGGCTACTAATTGTGTGAAAAAAGGGGTTTCAAACAATCCCCATACAACGTGGGATTTGTCCCAAACCACAACAAAAATGCATAAAACTTACACTGTATAGTTTTTTGGAAATCGCTATGTGTGCGCAAGATCAGGCCTGCGTACGCATGCAGAAAGCTGCGTGCACAGGCTGATTCATACTTGCGCACAATGAGGGTTTCCTTTGGAATGATGAGAATCAACAAGCATTCAAGGATCCATTGCATGTTCCAATTAGGCCTATTACTAGAGCAAGATCCAAGAAGATCAAAGAAGCACTTCATGGGCTGATTCAAGGGATTTGGGCTGATTCACATTCCAAGCTGGGCCCAAAGGAAGATGAAGGCGTAATAAATTTAATTCAAGTTATTGAGGGCTGATCTGGCTTAATTGGGCTTTATTTATGGCGTGGATTAATGGCTGATTGACTTTCCAGCTCCAAATCAGTTAATAGATATTTTTCTTAATTTAGATCTTCTAATTTTAGACCAGATCTATCTTAATTTTAGGTTTTTATTATTTAGAACGTTTTTTTAGCTATTTTCCTACTTTGGATTTGCTATTTTCAGACCAAATCAGCTTTTATTTAGGGTTTTATTATTTAGTACGTTTTTTTATATTTTCTACATTCAGTCATGTCTTATAAATAGCATGCACTCATTGTAATAGAGAGGATCATTGAATAAAATCTAAAAAAGGTGAGGCTTTGCTCTTCTCTTTGGTTCTTCAAGAACTGTGAACTTATCAGGGATTCTTCCTTGTGGCGTTCAAACTTTATACCTTTGGTTCGTGATTCAATTATAATCATTGGGTCAAGGTCAGTTACTTATACCTTTGGTTCGCGTTTCACTTATAAACATTGGGTCAGGGTTCTATCAAAATCTGAATTTTAGCATTCTTGGGCAATATTCCAATAGTGTGTGTTGGATCTCAAAGCGAGTCGATTGAGGTTCGCATCAAGTCTTATTTTTCAAAAATTGATTTATTTGCTCATTAAAAGTTATATTTTTAATTTTAACACTTCTCAAGTCAATTTAACTTCTAATTAGGCCCTAAACTAACCCTAGATCTTAGAATTCAGCATCATTAGGGAATGGGGGCCCAAGTTGTAAGGGGTACAAAATGTGGTGTCTACAGATGCCTCTCTTTTGATTCGTGATCTTCGCTAACTAAATTAAAAGAATAAAAGACAAAACATTTTGTTTTAATGTACACCTCGGGGCACATGACACACATCACGCATACATGGGGTGGGGTGCAACTCTGAAGAGTTGCGTCGGATTTCGTATGTCCAGATTCCTACCTTTGTTGCTCGAGAAACAAGCAATGATAGCTTTGCTATCCCAGAACCTATTTTGCCAATTGGAAGCAAAAGGCGAGTGACTCACTATCCTAGAGTCACTAAAAAGAAAAACAAAAGTGCTAGTACGAGCTTAAACAATCAAACAAATGTGCTCTTACAAGCTCAAATAAACAAACAAAGGGGTGTTCTTATGAGCTTAAAAGGATATATATTTGTGGTGTCCATCTAGGGCTCAACCTTAAATTTCCCGGGTGGTACTTGTCTTCTATCTCCATCTTTACCTGTTTTGGTGAGGCTCTTACCTCGGGTTGACCTTGGTCTCTATCTCTATCTTTACCTTTTCCATCGCGCCTACATGTTCAATTCCTATAGAATATGTGCTCAAAATTTGTATAGTGTGCCTGCATGTTCAACTGCCAAAGGATATGTGCAAACTTTTGACTTGTATAGGATATGTGCCTGTATATTCAATTCTCATAGGATATGTGCACAAGACCTGCATTTTGACTTTCTGACTTGTATAGGTTTTCATGCCTACATGTTCAATTCTCGTAGGTTATATGCACGAACTCTGTCTTACATGGGATCGGTGTCTGCATATTCAATTCCCAGAGGATATATGCACCACACTGACTTGTACAAGATTTGTGCCTTCATGCTCAATTCCTGTAGGATATGTGCACAAAATCTACATTCTGAATTTCTTGACTATTTTTGGATGAAAGATCCACTGGGGATGCTGGAGGACTCACTGGGGAGTATGATTCCGTTGAAAAGCGATTTGGGTGATGATTCTGTTGGGAAATCATCATATGTATCGCATACAAAACATACACAGCGGAAAATAAACGGATCTACTTCATTCGCAATTGATAACCTGCACTATGTAGGTTTTAGAAAATAAGAACAAGAGAGTGTACCTTGATGCGGTGAAATTCAAAACCGAAATGAAGAAGTACTCGGGAACACTTTCAATCTTCAATCCAATTCCACTTGATGCCCAAGATGTGTGGTCTCTCAATCAGTTCTATGTTTTCTAGAGAGAATATATTATTACACTTATTAAACATTCAAACCATTTTATTCTATATAAAATTCTGTATGTTTCTCTCCACATAACTGATTATCTAACTGGGCTAGCATTTTGGGCCTTCCAAATTGGGCTTTAGTGTGTGGCTTGGAGTGGGACCAAAAGGGAACAAATAAGACACTAGCTCCAATGGGCCTTGGGCTTTTCTGTCAACTCTTGACAAGTCCAAAGTTACCATTAATTATATTTAATACCACTATATAAATATAATTGCACTCTAGGCCTCATTAATAAATTATATCCCAAGACTTTATTATACATGCAACCCCTTCATAAAATATTCGTAGTAATACAAAGTCATGAATATAGACTGCCACTTTGTAAATTACTACATCTTAATCCTTGAGTACCCGGTTTAATCCTTTTGTGTTATTCACCATATATTTATAAAATCCAATTTCATAAATATATACTTTAGTCTTACTAAAGTGGTTAGGCCTAACTCTCTGAATAACTGTACCCATTAAACTTATCTCAAGGGAATATTTTATATCTCCATTAAGAGACTATGAATTCCATCTTGAGAATATATGTTCCATCAACACTAAATGTGGCTGCCCAACATACTGAGGTTTTGACCGTTACTTTAGATCTCACTCCTGATATATCAAAGCAACCTACATTTCATGATTAGGTCCATTATTCTCTTAGGATTAAGAGTTCATGTGAATACAAGTCGTGAGATTTATTATTCAATTGACAGTCGTTAGGAGAATAATAAATCTCACAGCGGTCCAGTTCAATATGTCTTAACTCTTAAAACATATCAACATATTAACTAGAAGTCACCACTTCCATGATCAAGTCAAATCATCGTCGTTAATATGTTATAGTCTTCGCAGATGGAATGCCCAATTTTATCACCGACTGCGAACCAAAATTCTGAGTTTACAAAGAACTTGTGATTTATATCTTCTGTGACTTTTCACATAAATCACATTCTATGCATCTCATGGACTATTTGATAATGTCCGAATATTCATGTTACCATTATTTTAGGTAAGAATAAAACAACTTTATTAAACACAATATTAAGTCATACATCATTTCTCACATAATGTCATACATAATATCATACATAGCATCATACAATAGGATTTAAGGGCACATATCCTAACAGATTCTAACTTACCACGAAGTCTTGATGTTGTATGGCTCATTGAGGAGGAGGTAGCTTCCTAAGGACTTTCTAATGGTGTGTTGTTCACTGGGAAACTTCCTTCCAATAGGGAAATGATTATCTTCTTCTTGCTCATAAATCACTGAGGATTGATATTGACTCCACCCTCGAAGGGGTTTTACCAAACTATATTGGGGAATTTTTTTTTTTTTTGCAACTCTCAAGGGAGCTACTTCTATGCCTTGGACCCACAGGGGAGTCCTTCTATGATACTAGATTTCTTGGGATTAAGTTGATGATTTTGACTCACGGAGGAGTGTCCATGACGATTCCTAATCCATTAAGGGATACTCGATGCTTTCAATCCACTAGGAAATGATCTTGGTACTTTTGATCCATTGGGGATGCTTTTGATGTATGTTAATCCACTGGGGATATTTTTGCCACTTTATATTAACTATTGAAATTTCTTTTTCACTTCCAGCCTTTTGGGAACTCCGTGGCGATTTTTGAAAAAAAATATTTTTTGCTAAACTACACGTAGTTTAGCGGGGAGGCCTAAACTACACATAGTTTAGCCATCTGGTGTGTTCTCGACTCTTCATTTTTTTTCTCCAATGGTTTCCAACCATTTTTTTTTTCTTTTCATTCTCTTCACCTTCCTCATCTCTTCACATTCTCTAACTCTCCAATTTCTCTTCTTTCTTTTTCCCTACAAAAGCTTCTGCCTTGTCTCCCATTCCCCTCATAATTTAACTCTCTTCTTCTTTAATCTCAACTTCTCTCCAAAACTCTCTCATCTCCCACAATGGCACCCAAGTCTAGGAAAAGTTCCTATGTCCTCTCCACCGATGTTCTCCATCTCACCCATTAGAATGGAGCGGTAAGGCTAATAGTGGCCCCTTCTTTGACCTACAGACCACAACAACACATTTTAGAGGGTGCAATGACCGGATCAGTAAGTTTTTCAAAATTTCCTCACTTTTCAAGTTTTCCTTTTTTCTTTTGTTTTAATCCATTTTTAAGCCTATAAATGCCTGGGTTTTGCTTTGGGATGGGCTTAGATAAAAACCTGACACTCTAGGATGGGTAGAAACATGTTTAGGTTAAGTTTTGGTTGAGAAAACTTGGAAAATATCGAAGAACAACCTTCTGTGTTTGTTCTTACGTGCGTAGAATCGCACCTGTGTACGCAGACTTGTTCTTGCGTATGCAGCTTGAATTCATGCACAGGCTTGTTCTTGCGAGCGTGTGGCGCCAAGCAGAAACCCTAATTTGAACATTTTAGCTCATTTTTTCCTTCACCATTTTTGAACTCAAATGTATGCCTTAAGTCGCATTTCACCTATTATGCATCCAATATCATTTTCTCACCACCCTTTTCTCTTGATCATGAATTTAGTCTCATTCATTTTTACAGGTCTCAACCCCATATTCTGGTAGGGGAAGTACCAACTAGGTCTTAGTATGGTACTCCATTCTGAATAAGGAGACTCATGGCTATGTCCGTGCTGCGGGTTTCAAGCCCATTATCCATTTGATGCTCGAGAGGTCTGCCAGTGCTATCTTGGCACAGACCTTGGCTGAGAGGTGGTGGGACACTACCCACACCTTCCACATTGCTGGCCGAGAGATGACCATGACCTCCACTACATGACTGGCTTGTGGTTTGATGGAGTCCCGATTAGTCTAGAAGACGAGTCAGGTGTTCGTTTGGGTGCAGACTTGCTACGAAGGAGGTATGCTACAAAGACGATCGACTATACTAATCTTGAGGCAGACTTTATGCATCGTCCATAGGGGACGGTTGAAGAGTGCCTTTAGATGGCTAAGGCCTTTCTATTGTTCCTGGTGGGGGTGTACCTATTTGCCAATGGTGGGCAAACAGTGTCTTTGAGGTGGTTAGCCCTTTTTGGAGACTTTGAGAGGGCTCGGACTACCAATTGGGGTTCAATATGCTTTGCCTACCTTTACTCCTCTTTGGATACTCTCAGTCGAGGGACACTGCACCAATTGGTAGGGCCTTGGAAGCTCCTTGAGGTTAGCTTCTCTTTCTTTTCTCTTGTAGCTCATGCATTCTCATTCTTATAGTCATACATCCACATGCCATATAGGTTAGGAACATGTACTATACTCCTACTAATTGCATTCATACCCATATCTTGCAAACTATTATCCTGTAAACTTCCAATCTATCTTTTGCAAACTGTACCATATCTGTGTTGGGAAAATACATGTTTGTATCACATACAAATAATACGTAGCGGAAAATTAACAGATCAACTTCATTTGCAATTGATAACACGCACTATGAAAGTTTCAGAATTTAAGAACAAGAAATCGTACCTTGGGCGGTGAAATTCAAAACCAAAGATCAGAATTTCTTAGGAAGACTTTTAATCTTCACTCCAATTCCACTTAATGCCTAAGATGTGTGGTCTTTCAATCAGTTTCCAAGGAGAGAACAAAGGAGTATCCAACACTCATATACAAACCATTTCATTCCTTGTGTAATCTTGATGAAAAACACTTATGAAAAGATTCATGAAATTCTGTATGTTTCTCTCCTTAAATATAACTGATTATCTAATTGGACTAGCTTTTTGGGCCATTCCAATTGGGCTCAAGTTATGTGGCTTGGAGTGGGACTAAAAGGGAACAAATAAGACTCTAGCTCCAATGGGCCTTGGGCTTTTTCTGTCAACTCTTGACAACTCCAAAGTTACCATTAATTATATTCAATACTACTATATAAATATAATTGCACTCTAGGCCTTATTAATAAATTATATCCTAAGACTTTATTATACATGCAACCCTTTCATTAAAATATTCATAGTAATACAAAGTCATGAATATAGACTGCCACTTTGAAGATTACTACATGAAAGTTCAAATAGCATATAAAACACTATGAATGTTTTGACCCCCAATTTACAAATTATCAATTCAAGCTTTAACACAAACGATGAACGTGCAGAACATGAACTAAATCCTAAAACAGAATTGATAAACTATCTAAGCTAAATAAAGTCACATCCATAACAGAAATTAAATGACAAAGATAAAGGGAAGAGAGATGCAAACACAAGGACAACACATGATGTGTTATCGAAGAGGAAACCGAAGATCTCGGCGAAAAACCTCTTCGCCGCCCTCCAAGCGGTCAAATGATCCACTAAAGAATAAAGTTGGGATACAAGGACAACAATAGACCCTCCAAGCCTAATCTACCCAGGTACTTAAGCCCTCCAAGCTTCTTGCTCCAACGAGGTTACGCCGAACCTATTTCTTCTTTAGCTTCCCGGATCCCGTTATCGCCCATAGCATCCACCAAGCCTCACCGGCTTCTTTTGGCAAATCCCCAAAGCTTCCCAAGCTCCAAAACGCTCTCTACACTCTGAGTAGGTGTGAGTTGTGTTTGGGTATAAATCTCCTCTCAAGGTATGACAGTGAGACAAGATACGAGAAGAGGCTATAATGATTTCTCACTAAGGATGAGTAGCTCTCTCTCAAAAGGATGGATGTGTGTGTTGTAGAAAACCAATCTAGGGTTTTTCTCTCTGAATGGCCTCACTTGCAATTGTGGGTAATGAGGGTACATATAGTATGGGTGAAGGGTAGGCAAGTCACACTAAAAAATCTTCTAGGCAGAATGTTTCACGACTATCTCGCGGGAAGGCCTTACCTGCGAGATACTCCCGAAAACGACAGCCTGGCATGACTCTTTAGCTTCCAGTACGTGCTTCTCACATGGCTTTTTCGTGGGTTAGCTTCTCGTGAACTTCTCACAAAATCCACTGATTCTTCATTTTTATCTTGAGTCTTCACCAACTTAATACTAAACCCAATACAATAACATCCCACAAAATACAAGGAACAAAATTAAAGCAATTACAACACTTTTTGTCATGGAATAAAGCCAACATAAACATAGTTGTAAATCACAACTTTACAATCTCCCCTTTTGGTTATTCCGTGACAAAACACCCTATAACAGACTCTAGACCTAAACGTGAGTTTGGGAACAATGGCAAAACTCACTCACACTAAATCTAGAAGTTGTGATGCACTTGGAACAAAATACCTGTAACCTGAAACACTTGCACAGAATACATTAGACCCTCAAGGTAAATCAAGTGATAAAAGGACAAGTAGAATGTAGCAAGTAAAATGAGATCAAGTAAACAAGATGTGAAACATGTGAGCAACTTGATCATACACCAAAACAGTCAAAAATCGATTACAATGAACATTTAGCAAAGTAAATGACCATCCGGACATGCAATGCAATAAAGACTAATTCACATGGATCAATTGCTTGTCCAACACTTGACCAATGCAAAATACAAGAAGTATTTGCATCTAGGATACAAAATCCTACTAGGGTTCAAGAGTGAGGTACTTAAGACATATTAGCAATATCTTAAAAGTACAAAAAAATGCTACAAAGCATTGGGATAAACACACGTACAGAATATTAAACTGAAGGATAATATCACTGAATAAAAAGCTTTGAAAGAAAGCAATGTAAAAGATAAAACCAGCAGTTATAAAATTTGTAAACTAGTCAGCACAAAATAAAACCATCAGTTATAAAAACTGTAAACTAAACAGCACAAAACCGTAAACTAAACAGCACAAAACCGTAAAGAAAAGAACCTATGTGTTTCCAAAATCTAAGCTATGCTCCCCCTCAAAATTTTCTCCCCCTTTTTTACTGGAATAGCCAAAGAGGCTAGAACTGGTCGGACTCTGAATCTGATCCCTGGTCCATGGACAAGTCATCGATCTATGAGGATAGAGCTGTGATCTGACCTTGGATATAGGAAAACTGGTCCGCTGTGTGCTATACATGGGAGTCAAGCTTGGCAAACATCTGGTCCACTCTAGCTAGGAGACGATCAAGTCTGTCTGGACCTCGTGCTGGTGCTGAAGATGGTGGCTGAGCTGAAGACTCTAGTGCAGAAGTAAATCTGTCAATCTCCTCCTCTGTATCTCCTCCCTCTTCTTCAACATGGTTTCTCGGTATTTGAGACACCCCGGTTTTGGATCCTCGAATGTGAGCTGAGCTTCGAGACATTGTGTGTGCACCAATGGGATAATCTCGTTGTACCATGGTGAGACCACCTGGAAATTTGAGCTTTTCTTTTGCAATAAGACCTATGAGAAGAGTGGGAAATGGCAGAACAGTTCTGGAGTTCCGCTTCTCAATGCTCTTTGTCAAGAGGTAGAAGATATGCTCACATATATCAATCTCCTTGTGAGTGAAGAGATCGTATAAGAAGATTGTTCTTGGACCGGACAATGTAGTCAAATTGGTGACCAGATACAGGTTGTGGATCATCACATAAGCTAGAGTTCTCATCTCTAGATTAAATGGGATTGTGTTCATACACCTTTTCTTTTGAAGAGTGCCACCAAGAATTGTTACCATTTCTTCAATAGACTCCAACTGAACATTGTATTGTACACTTTTAGGCTGAGAAGTAGGAAGAACCTCAAGAAATTCCTGGATTGAGTCTCTTGTAATCACAAATTCTTTGTGTCTTACCTAGCAATATATGTGGTCTCCATCCACACGAGCATTCGAGAAAAGTTCCCTGATGATTTTCGAGTACACAACTCCACTTGGATTCAGCAACTAGTCCATGTCCTTTCCTTGAACACTTCAGGGATACAAGTATTGGCAAGGGTATCTAGTTGCACAACTCGTTCCATAATGATCGTGGCTCGTTTATAGAAGTCATTGTAAGCCATGTCTGCATCAACTGAGATAAAGTTGTCTGAGTCTGTGCAGGGACACTTTAACGATTTCTTGGAAGCAGAGTGCTCTTTCCCTTTGCTACTTCCTCCTTTTACAGCTGACTTCTTGAGTGGAGACATCTGTTCATAGACACACAGAACAGAGAACAAGGAGAAATTGCACAGAAACAGAAAACAGAACACAAAGCTTGATTAGATTCAAGTTAGTTTAACACAGAAGTAAGATAAGTTAAAACAGAGCATAACACACTCAAAAAAACATGTTATAAGTGTTGAAACATGTAAACATAATCACAATGCATGAATTAAGTGACTGAGCATGTGTGCGCTTAGGCTGTGCATGTGCTGATGCATGAGAGTGCAGCAGGAGATGCAATGGGTGTGCCTAAATGAAGCCTAGAATGTGCATAGTGTGTGCATGGCATGGCAATGATGCACAAATATGAGAAAATGTGTACAAACACATAAACTATGACCAAAACATGTTACAGATGATCAATGATAAGAAAAACCAAGCATTGGAACTCAGTTGAGTCTAATTCAACATAAGAGTGTCACTAAGACATTCTGTCAAACACAATACATGCAATATGTTAGGAATTTACATATGTTTGCATCACCTACAAAACATACGCAGCGGAAAATAAACGGATCTACTTCATTAGTAATTGATAACATGCACTATGTAGGTTTCAGAATATAAGAACAAGAGAGTGTACCTTGATGCGGTGAAATTCAAAACCGAATGAAGAAGTACTCGGGAAGACTTTCAATCTTCACTCCAATTCCATTTGATGCCCAAGATGTGTGGTCTCTCAATCAGTTCTATGTTTTTCTCGAGAGAATATGAAAGAGTGTCTCTCCTCCTTATTTTCATATCATAATTATAAAACATACAACTATTTTATTCTATATAAAATTCTGTATGTTTCTCTCCACATAACTGATTATCTAATTGGGCTAGCCTTTTGGGCCTTCCCAATTGGGCTTTAGTGTGTGGCTTGGAGTGAGACCAAAAGGGAACAAATAAGACACTAGCTCCAATGGGCCTTGGGCTTTTCTATCAACTCTTGACAAGTCCAAAGTTACCATTAATTATATTTAATACCACTATATAAATATAATTGCACTCTAGGCCTTATTAATAAATTATATCTCAAGACTTTATTATACATGCAACCCCTTCATAAAATATTCGTAGTAATACAAAGTCAAAAATATAGACTGCCACTTTGTGAATTACTACATCTTAATCCTTGAGTGCCCGGTTTAATCCTTTTGAGTTATTCACCATATATTTATAAAATTCAATTTCATAAATATATACTTTAGTCTTACTAAAGTGGTTAGGCCTAACTTTCTGAATAACTGTACCTACTAAACTTATCTCAAGGGAATATTTTATATCTCCGTTAAGAGACTATGAATTCCATCTTGAGAATATATGTTCCATCAACACTAAATGTGGCTGCTCAACATACTGAGATTTTGACCGTTACTTTAGATCTCACTCCTGATATATCAAAGCAACCTACATTTCATGATCAGGTCTATTATTCTCTTAGGATTAAGAGTTCATGTGAATACAGGTCGTGAGATTTATTATTCAATTGACAGTCGTTAGGAGAATAATAAATCTCACAGCGGTCCAGTTCAATATGTCTTAACTCTTAAAACATATCAACATATTAACTAGAAGTCACCACTACCATAATCAAGACAAATAATCGTAGTTAATATGTTATAGTCTTCGCAGATGAAATGCCCAATTTCATCACCGACTACGAACCAAAATTCTGAGTTTACAAAGAACTTGTGATCTATATCTTCTGTGACTAAATCACATAAATCACATACTATGCATCTCATGGACTATTTGATAATGTCCGAATATTCATGTTACCATTATTTTAGATAAGAATAAAACAACTTTATTAAACACAATATTAAGTCATACATCATTTCTCACATAATGTCATACATAGCATCATACAATAGGATTTAAGGGCACATATCCTAACACAATAAAGCACTACAACTATAAATAATGCATGAACAATGTGAAATCTGCCTCAATACAAGCTTAATATGCCACAAGGGGCCAACACAGATGCAAAACACAACAAATGGGACTAAGCCTAAACAAAATTTAGGAAAAAATTCGCAAAATTAAGAGTTCCAACCCATTTTCAAAAAATTCCCAAAATTTAAAACCCTAACTTAAAAAATATGCATAAACTCAGAAAAATATGAAGAAAATGTTTTAGAAAGCATACCTTGAAGTTGTAAATGCAGAAAATGTGCTTGAGAGTGAATGGGTTTGATTGAAAACTGGTTTGGGTTGAGAAAGGTTCGAGACAAGCAGTGCGAGGGAAAAGAGGTAATTTTGAAAAATTGTCACATCTACTATATAAAACTGAGAACACGCGATTTTCGCGAGTTAGGCAGTAGGGAGACACTCGCAATACAGTCGCGAAAAAGGGGCCACTAAAGCTCACAAGCTTTCGCGAGAAACTGTTAGTCGTGATTCATTCGTAATAGTCTCTGTGTGAATTGAAAGAAAAATTTCATTTCCCTTAATCTGTTTTCACGGGAAGCTCTAAGTCACGAGATTCTCGCGAAAACTGCCTCTAAACCAGTTTTTTGAAGAAAAACACAAAAATTCATTTTAAACAAAAATTAAAAACACGAAAGCATAAAATCACTTTCGAAAACATATAAATCACTCAAAAATCTTTTTGGCTTGATTCATATATAGATGAGCACACACACTTCACATTTAAACAAGTACAATCGAACAAATGAATAAGGCATTCATTGAACATTAGGCATGTGTGTTGTGTGTGTGTGTATCAAACGTGGAATAGTCCTTGGTCTAGAGTGAAGCTTCAATGATCAATTCAATCAAGTCATACACAACTAGTGGTAAGACAAGTGGTCTATCACAATTATAGAAATATGCATATATGACCTTCCACAAGAAAATGATTACATAACTTTTGAAGCTTTTCATTTTGCTTCATTACAATTCTCAACATTTGATCATTTTGAACCAATACATCTCATTTTGAGACCGATGTCAGAAATTTTTGATATTTCACTTTGATGAACAAGCCTTTGGCTTTTTGGGCACCATATATTTTCATAAAAGTCGCTTTCCCTTTTTCCTAGTCAAATACTAGTATGTGCGACGGCTTTTGCAGCTCATTATGTCTTTTCATTTTGAGATTTACATTGGTTGAGCTCTTTAAGCAAAAACAAAAAAATGAGTGGGAAGAGATATAGACACAAGTCTACGCATGTATCAAAACCAACATGACTATTGACTTATCATTCATGACAAGCTCGAAGATCGATTTGCAACAATCACACATAGATGTCAAGATTTTTTCCACAATGATATGAGTGCATAAAGAACAAGCTAAGCTCATAAATGCACAAAGCCATAAGTATGAAGGTACAAGGAAAAACTCACATGAGATATCTGCTCAAACATATACGATCAAACTTTTTGAAATTTTCACTCTTTATATGGTTTCGAATTTTTACTCACACAAAACTCAAACAAAAAAAAGTAAGATCAAAACAAAAACAATGCATATGAAGAGATGCATGATGCACAAATGCATAAAAGGTCCAACAAAGATTGAAAGAATTAGATCAAGGACCAAAAGAGCAAAAGCTCAACCATAGGAACCCTTCCTCATCCAAACAGAGTGATTGTTTAGAATGAGTGTCTCAAGAGAAGTGAGACGAGGGTTGGAAGAATGAGAACCGGGGATGCACATAGTCAAGTAGTTAAAAGCTTTAAACACTTTCTTTAACAGCATGCTATTTTCACTCAAGTCCGGTTTACCCTTTTTAGCACAACTTCCAAGAAGCTCAAGTTTCTCTTTTCTTTTGATTCTTTTAAGAGCATGAAACTTAGAGCATTGAGGTCTTAGATGACCAAAGGCAACACAATGGTGACAAACAATGTGTTTACATCCACTAGGCTTTTTGGGAAGGGATCTAGCAACACGGTTTTGTTCTCTCTTCAACTTGGAACATTGAGGTCTTATGTGACCAATCACACCGCAGTGGTGGCAAGTTGGAACAAACTTAGATCCATTCAAAGCCTTAGATTAAGACCTAAACAGAGGCTTTAGCTTAATAGCCTTTCTCTCCACCTTTTGATTTCTTTTATGTGGAGGAATGTACATCGATTTGTCCTTTGAGGTAGAGCACACAATAGGCACAGAATCGAGTACCACAACATGATATCAACAAACATTTTCATCCTTTTTAGCAATAGGTTCAGCAATCAAACACTTGGCATGCATCTTAAGAGATTCATTTTCACATTTTAGCTTATCAACAAGTTTGTTAGACAAAACAAGTTTAGCATCCAAGTCTATATTCAAACATTCAAACTCTTTTAGCTTTTCAAGAGAAATTTCAGCAAGTTTCTTATATTTTTCAACCAATTTGTTGGATTCATTGAGCCTAACAATCAAATCATCCTTTTCACAAATGAACTTGCTGATTCTTTTGAAACTTCTTAGCTCTTTTCTTAAAGAGTTTGTCAACAACACCCATAGATTCAAGTAACATGTCATCACAATCATGAGGATTATTACTCATAGAGGCATTTTCACAAACACGTGGCATGCTACAATCATCAACAACCAAGGAAGCATACAAATTACAATCCATGGCAAATAAACACAAGCGGTCAAGGATCGCACAAAGGTAATTAAACCACAGCAGGTGCACCTGATCTGATACCAATTGAAAGTTCAAATAGCGTATAAAACACTATGAACGTTTAGACCCCCAATTTACAAATTATCAATTCAAGCTTTAACACAAACAATGAACGTGCAGAAAATGAACTAAAGCCTAAAACAGAATTGATAAATTATCTAAGCCAAATAAAATCACATCCAAAACAAAAATTAAATGACAAAGATAAAGGGAAGAGAGATGCAAACACAAGGACAACACACGATGTGTTATCGAAGAGGAAACCAAAGATCTCAGCGAAAAACCTCTCTGTCGCCCTCCAAGCGGTCAAATGATCCACTAAAGAATAAAGTTGGGATACAATGACAGTAATAGACCCTCCAAGTCTAATCTACCCAGGTACCTAAGACCTACAAGCTTCTTACTCCAACGAGGTTACGCTGAACCTATTTCTTCTTTAGCTTCCCGGATCCCGCTATCGCCCATAGCATCCACCAAGCCTCACCGGCTTATTTTGGCAAATCCCCAAAGCTTCCCAAGCTCCAAAACACTCTCTACACTTTGAGTAGGTGTAGGTTGTGTTTGGGTATAAATCTCCTCTCAAGGTATGACAATGGGACAAGGTACGAGAAGAGCCTACAATGATTTCTCACTAAGAATAAGTAGCTCACTCTTAAAAGGATGCGTGTGTGTGTTGTAGAAAACCAATCTAGGGTTTTTCTCTCTGAATGGCCTCACTTGCATTTGTGGGTAATGAGGGTACATATAGTATGGGTAAAGGGTAGGCACGTCACACTAAAAAATCTTCCAAGCAGAATGTTTCATGACTATCTCGTGGGAAGGCCTTACCCGCGAGATACTCGCGAAAACGACAGCCTCGCACGACTCTTCAGCTTCCAGCACGTGCTTCTCACATGGCTTTTTCGTGGGTTAGCTTCTCGCAAACTTCTCACGAAATCCACTGATTCTTCATTTTATCTTGAGTTTTCACCAACTTAATACTAAACCCAATACAATAACATCCCACAAAATACAAGGAACAAAATTAAAGTAATTACAACACTTTTTGTCATGGAATAAAGCCAACATGAACATAGTTGTAAATCACAACTTTACACTACATCTTAATCCTTGAGTACCCGGTTTAATCCTTAATGTTATTCATCATATATTTACGAAATCCAATTCCATAAATATATACTTAAGTAACTCCTTACTAAAGTGGTTGGGACCAACTCTCTAAATAACCAAACCCATTAAATTTATCTCAAGGGAATATTTTATATCTCCGTTAAGAGATTATGAATTCCATCTTGAGAATATATGTTCCATCAGCACTAAATGCGGCTGCCCAACATACTAAGGTTTTGACGGTAACTTATAGATCTCACTCTTGACATATCAAAGCAACTTACATCTCATGATCAGGTCAATTATTCTCTTAGGATTTAGAGTTGATGTAAATAGAAGTGGTGAGATTTATTATTCATTTGACAGTCGTTAGGAGAATAATAAATCTCACAGCGGTCCAGTTCAATATGTCTTAACTCTTAAAACATATCAACATACCAACTAGAAATCTCCATTTCCATGATCAAGACAAATTATCTTAGTTGATATGTTATAGTCTTCGCAGATGAAGTGCCCAATTTCAACACCGACTACAAACTAAACTTCTAAGTTTACAAAGAACTTGTGATTTATATCTTCTGTGACTAAATCACATAAATCACATGTTGGGAAATATACATGTTTGCATCGCATACAAAACATACGCAGCGGAAAATAAACGGATCTACTTCATTCGCAATTGATAACATGCACTATGTAGGTTTCAGAATATAAGAACAAGAAAGTGTACCTTGATGCGGTGAAATTCAAAACCGAATGAAGAAGTACTCGGGAACACTTTCAATCTTCACTCCAATTCCACTTGATGCCCAAGATGTGTGGTCCCTCAATTAGTTCTATGTTTTCTAGAGAGAATATGAAAGAGTGTCTCTCTTCCTTATATCATATATTTCACACATTAAACATACAAACCATTTTATTCTATATAAAATTCTGTATGTTTCTCTCCACATAACTGATTATCTAATTGGGCTAGCCTTTTAGGCCTTCCCAATTGGGCTTTAGTGTGTGGCTTGGAGTGGGACCAAAAGGGAACAAATAAGACACTAGCTCCAATGGGCCTTGGGCTTTTCTGTCAACTCTTGACAAGTCCAAAGTTACCATTAATTATATTTAATACCACTATATAAATATAATTGCACGCTAGGCTTCATTAATAAATTATATCCCAAGACTTTATTATACATGCAACCCCTTCATAAAATATTCGTAGTAACACAAAGTCATGAATAAAGATTGCCACTTTGTGAATTACTACATCTTAATCCTTGAGTACCCGGTTTAATCCTTTTGAGTTATTCACCATATATTTATAAAATCCAATTTCATAAATATATAATTTAGTCTTACTAAAGTGGTTAAGCCTAACTCTCTGAATAACTGTGCCCATTAAACTTATCTCAAGGGAATATTTTATATCTCCGTTAAGAGACTATGAATTCCATCTTGAGAATATATGTTCCATCAACACTAAATGTGGCTGCCCAACATACTGAGGTTTTGACCGTTACTTTAGATCTCACTCCTGATATATCAAAGCAACCTACATTTCATGATCAGGTCCATTATTCTCTCAGGATTAAGAGTTCATGTGAATACAAGTCGTGAGATTTATTATTCAATTGACAGTCGTTAGGAGAATAATAAATCTCACAGCGGTCCAATTCAATATGTCTTAACTCTTAAAACATATCAACATACCAACTAGAAATCTCCATTTCCATGATCAAGACAAATTATCTTAGTTGATATGTTATAGTCTTCGCAGATGAAGCGCCCAATTTCAACACCGACTACAAACTAAACTTCTAAGTTTACAAAGAACTTGTGATTTATATCTTCTGTGACTAAATCACATAAATCACACACTATGCATCTCATGGACTATTTGATAATGTCCGAATATTCATGTTACCATTATTTTAGATACGAATAAAACAACTTTATTAAACACAATATTAAGTCATACATCATTTCTCACATAATGTCATACATAATATCATACATAGCATCATACAATAGGATTTAAGGGCACATATCCTAACATCACATACTATGCATCTCATGGACTAAGATAATGTCCCATTAGTTCATTTATAAATAGTTTCATATAATTAAACAATTTAATTATTTATGACATGCCGATAAATTGGATTTTAGGGCATAAACCCCAACAATCTCCCACTTGCCCTCAAAGACAATTTACAATATATATGACACTTATCTACCTTTAGAGTAATTCATAGTCACTCTAAGGCAAGGTTTGGAAATAAGTTTCAGTCAGATTTATTGGGTAAATTATCTTTCTACTACTACTCAACTACTCATATCTCCCTAGTGAGATAATACTTACGCTTAATGTGTATCTTCACCACTAGGATGAACATATATCTTGAAGTCCAACTTCATGAATCACAATTAAACTACAAGTTAGCATTTGTACATCCAATAACCATCAAAACCTCACTTTTGTGGACAAGCATATATTCTCTCAGAATCCTAAGATATTTGAGTATATGCTTTACTCCCACTAAATTAAGTGATCTTTGATTCAATTGATATTTGCTTACCATGTCCATCGCAAAATAGATATTTAGCCTAGTATATAGCATAGCATAAAGACTTCCTATTGATATGATATTAGGAACCATCTTAATATGCTCTTCCTTTTATATGTCTTAGGACTATAGTCCTATATAAAGGAACTTCAAACTTAACAGGAAAGAATCCTTTCTTGAAGTATTACATACTATACTTGGCTACAATTTAATCTATTTAAGCAGTTGGAGATAGACTCAACATCCTAATTTCTAAATTTTAATAAAGTTTAAATTCTTAGGATGTGACTAGTCTTTTTCAAGTACTTTATATCAAACTGGATTAGACAACAAAAAACTCCATTGATGACAATATCTCTACATCATTCGAAATGATTAGAATGTCATCAACATACACTAAGAAATTTATTATTCTATACAGCTTTTCACACATAAGGCATTTTAATACTTGATCAATATCAAACAATTTGATTACTTGATCAAAGATGATATTTTATGATTCAGATGCTTGCTTTAATCCTTAAATGGAATTTAAGCAACTTGCATACTAAGCACTACTGTTTCTTTGCTATGTACAAGTCTAGTTACATCATATAGATGTCTTTCTCAAGATTGCTACTACAAGAAGCTTTCTTGATAACCACTGCCATATTTCATCAAAATGAAATATAATGGATAAGAGAATCTTGATAGAGTCAATCTTGACTATTGGTGAAAATTTTTTTTCATAATTGAACCATTTCTTTCTGAATAAATCTTTTCGCCACTAGTCTTGACTTTGAAGGTTTGCACCTTCAAATCTATCAATCTCTTTTACTTGTAATCCTATTTGAAAACAATAGGCCTAATGCCATTAGGCGCCTTTACAAGTTTTAGACTTTAAATAGAATCTAATTCTATTCACATAACCTTGATCCAGTAATCTATATTCATATCATCTATTGCCTTTACGTAGGACCGAGGATCAAATTCATATCCTTGTGGAATAACTTCAAAAGTTTATCCCAAAAGTATGAACTTACTTGGTAATTAATAATCCTCCCACTACGATATTGTACTGATGCATTAGCTATACATCTAGAATAATGCCTTGTGGTGTATCTAATACAACCATCTCATTTCTAAATGTATTTTATAGTTGTCTTTCAACAAATTCTAACATTTTTTTCTAGAAAAATTATGCGTTTAGCCTTAAGATTATTCACATAGTCGTCATCAAGAACTTGGTAATAGTACTTTACAAACATCTTGTTTTCTTTATGACTACCAAAATAATCTTATACCATTCCTTTTGGATACTCATCATAAACACACATTTTTCTATCTTTTAATTTCAACTTGTTAGACTTCCTTTCTAGAGCTGGACATTTCCAAAAGTGGAAGTATCATATACTAGGTTTTCACCCAATCCACGATTTGACAAATGTCTTAGGAACAAACTTTTGAAATCAACTTTAGAAAATGTATAGTAATTACTAGAGTATATCTCCAAAATAAATAAGCAAATGGAAATACTTATCATGTACTTTACTATTTCTAAAAGAGTCTTATTCATCCTTCATGTATGTACTGACTTAAAGAAGTCAGTGAAACTTTATTATTTTACAATAAAGAAGCCTTAGATCTTATTATCCTCTAAATAGAATTCATAGACTAGGAATATAACAAAATAATGATTCTAAAAGCCCATCTTTCACCAAACTTGAATATCATTTAGATTAATAAGATCTAGGCATAAGTGCCAAATACATACAATAACAAAGGATGGAAACTTTCTCTTTAAAAAGTAAAACATGTAAATTTCCATCTAGACAATAATCATGGACAATGCTTAGCTTTACCAAAACAGAAACACTTTCCTTTTGATCATGCTTTTGAATCTAATTTCCTTTTAGCAACTACTAGGACAACTTGCTTGTTCAACTGTTTGGTATTATAATTCATCTTCTTATCACCCTTACCTTTTTCTTAAGGCTAAGAATTTGAATTAAATCATATTGATCCTAGCCTTAGCTTTTAGGATGAATTCTGTTGTGTAGAACTCACTCATCAATTCAGGTAACATAAAAATAATTTATTTTGGAACTCCTTAAGCTTTTCTTAGCACTCAATGTGATTAATGCTGAACATCTCATTTAGACTTAATATATAGTCTAAGTCTAGTACTAACCCTTGCATCTCATGCAGTAGCACAATTGAGATAGAAGCCAATACAACATTTTAGCATTTCAATGGAGACTATGATAAAATCATAATCTATCTTCCATCAATGCATCATGCATAGTAAATTATGACAATGCTGAATCGAAACATATTTATGTTCTTCAGCTCCTTTAAGCATCATGTCTAAAATTATTTCTTAGTTAATGTGATTCACTTAAAATAGTAGCTAGAGAACAAAATTATGAAAACTTTATTTTGAGACTGTGAACATAATTACAGGACATTATATTTTGCATCCATAACCATATACTATGAAACCCAAAAAATACTATACTAGGTGCAACAACAACCTAATCCCACAATTAATATTCCTCGGAAGCAAGGTCATACCAATCACTATGATCAGGCGAGAAATATTCTTATTATTAATGCTATCATGGTAACTCTTACCAAACAAAAATAATTTGCCGCTTTTCCTTTAGCCTCTATGTAATAATGGCATAGCTTCGAAGGGAGGTTAACATTACACTTAGTCTAGTGTACACCATTGTCTAGAATCATGTATAGCCACATTTCATCCCTTTAACAGGTTTATTTTGTAGTACCATGATAAAAACACCCTCTGCATGGAATGCAAAGCTCGAAGCTAAGACAAGGTGTTTGATCAAACCACTATAAACTAGGAAATTCAATCTTGTAGTACCATGAAATAAACATCCTCCGCATGGAACGCAAGGCTCGAGGCCAAGATGAGATGTTTACCCCACACCACTATGAACCGACAATGGAGGCCGTGAGATCTAACCCTTGTATCTCTCTCCCACTAGAAATTTTAAAACAAGTGGATTGTCATGAAATCATTGTGATCTAACAAAATTTTAACCCTACACATCAAATGTGTTTAATTGTTTAAATTCAATGTGATGTTACTAAGTCACGTCACTATAGCGTAACGAACATTCGTGCAATCACAAAGAAGTTTAACCTTGTAATCCGTGAAGTAGATACCCTTTGCATGGAATGCAAGACTCGAAGTCAAGACAAGGTATCTATTCACATTACAATAAACTTAACAAAAGGTTTATTTCAGCACTCCCACTCATTGTATGGGTTTTTCTTAAATAATTGTGATCCCATCACAACTAATAACCTTGCACTTGTTAAAGACTCTAATCTTATTAGAATCACTAACTAAAATGGAAGTCCTAAACTATTTAGGATTCCTTAAACTCTAATGGATCAAAAATTAGTTATAAAGAACTCTATCCTCAATTTACTAAATAAAAAGTTCTAGTCTCATTAGAAAATATATATACCTTTTAATTAAGCTTTAATCTCATTAAAACTTCTAATTAAAATAAATTAAGTACTTTTAATTATACAACAATTTCAATCTCATTAGAATGTTTCTTAAAAGACAAGTCCTAAACTATTTAGGACTAGGAGTTCTATTTAACTAATATCTTTGATCTCATTAGGTCTTTTAGTTAGAACCACGTGTAATCTCATCACACATTTCCTTACACTTTATACATTTGAAAACATTTAGTTAATATTCAAAATTCCCTTCAAATATATTTTTGCGAGAATCTCGCGACTAAACTTTTCCTGCGAAAAAGAGAAACTTTCGCTACTGTCTCGCGGGTATCTCATGATTAAGCACTTCCCATGAAAACGATTAAAGGAAAGAATTGAAAACACTAAAAATCAGACAGAAACTTTCGCTACTGTCTCGCGACTGGTTCGCAAGTAAAGCTTACCCGCGAAAAGTTTTTGTCTTCAGAATCATTTTTCACAAGTAACTTCACGGAAAGCTAATCTGTGAAAAACCCATGTTTTCAGTTTTTCCAGAGTAGTTGCAAACAATTTTCAACGATTTTTCATGAACAAACAACCATCATATAAACATGATATACAAAATTTGATATCAAAACTAAATTCTATTGATGCTATAGCCTTAAACTTCAATTCAATATACTTGAATTCAGATTTAAACAACATCATAACATCAAAATCAATTTTCATCAAACCATAGTTTCAACAACCATGCAGAAAATTAAATGCATAAATAATCTTCTAACATCCTGAAACTATTATCTCTAATTCTAAAACTCACAAAACATGTTATTCAAATTCGAATTGAAGACCGCTTTGATACCAATTGATAACGGATTAACTTCATGTTTGTATCACATACAAAACATACGCAGCGAAAAATTAACGGATCAACTTCATTTGCAATGATAACATACACAATGAAAGTTTCAGAATTTAAGAACAAGAAAGCGTACCTTGGTGCGATGAAATTCAAAACCAAATATTAGAAGTTCTTGGGAAGACTTTTAATCTTCACTCCAATTCCACTTAATGCCCAAGATGTGTGGTCTCTCAATCAGTTTCCAAGGAGAGAACAAGGGAGTGTTTAACACTCACATACAAACCATTTCATTCCTTGCATAATCTTGATGAAAAATACTTAGGAAAAGACTCATGAAATTCTGTATGTTTCTCTTCTTAAATATAACTGATTATCTAATTGGACTAGCCTTTTGGGCCATTCCAATTGGGCTCAAGTTATGTGGCTTGGAGTAGGACCAAAAGGGAACAAATAAGACTCTAGCTCCAATGGGCTTTGGGCTTTTTCTGTCAACTCTTGACAAGTCCAAAGTTACCATTAATTATATTCAATACCACTATATAAATATAATTGCACTCTACGCCTTATTAATAAATTATATCCCAAGACTTTATTATACATGCAACCCCTTCATTAAAATATTCGTAGTAATACAAAGTCATTAATATAGACTGCCACTTTGAAGATTACTACATCTTAATCCTTGAGTATCCAGTTTAATCCTTAATGTTATTCATCATATATTTATGAAATCCAATTCCATAAATATATACTTAAGTAACTCCTTACTAAAGTGGTTGGGCCCAACTCTCTGAATAACCAAACCCATTAAACTTATCTCAAGGGAATATTTTATATCTCTGTTAAGAGATTATGAATTCCATCTTAAGAATATATGTTCCATCAATAATAAATGTGGCTGCCCAACATACTAAGGTTTTGACCGTAACTTATAGATCTCACTCTTGATATATCAAAGCAACATACATCTTATGATCAAGTCCATTATTCTCTTAGGATTTAGAGTTGATGTAAATAGAAGTGGTGAGATTTATTATTCATTTTACAGTCGTTAGGAGAATAATAAATCTCACAGCGGTCCAGTTTAATATGTCTTAACTCTTAAAACATATCAACATACCAACTAGAAATCTCCATTCCCATGATCAAGACAAATTATCTTAGTTGATATGTTATAGTCTTCGCAGATGAAACGCCCAATTTCAACACCGACTACGAACTAAACTTCTGAGTTTACAAAGAACTTGTGATTTATATCTTCTGTGACTAAATCACATAAATCACATACTATGCATCTCATGAACTAAGATAATGTCTCATTTGTTCATTTATAAATAGTCTCATTTAATTAAACAATTTAATTATTTATGACATACCAATAAATTGGATTTTAGGGCATAAACTCCAACAATTTGAACCTTGCAAACTATCATCTTGCAAACTGTACCATAACCTCTTGCAAACTGTCATCTTCCAAACTGCCAATTCTAAATCTTGCACACTATTATCTTTTAAACTACTATTTCTGAATCTTGTATACTTTCATCTTGCACGCTGTCATCTTGCAAATTGTCCTATTTTGAATGTTGTACACTACCATTTTTTAGTGTTGGGCCGTGTAGTACAGTCTCATTGCTAAAGGGGCTAAGTTGGACTCAAGAAGGATCACTCTGTTGGGGTTTATGCCCTAAAATCCAATTTATTGGCATGACATAAATAATTTTTAATTATGTGAGCCTATTTATAAATGAACAAATGGGACATTATCTTAGTCCATGAGATGCATAGTATGCGATTTATGTGGTTTAGTCACAGAAGATATAAATTGCAAGTTCATTGTAAACTCAGAATGTAGTTCATAGTCGGTGATGAAATTGGGCGTTTCATCTGCGAAGACTATAAGATATCAACTAAGATGATTTGTCTTGATCTTGGAAATGGAGATTTCTATTTGGTATGTTGATATGTTTTAAGAGTTAAGACATATTGAACTGGACCGCTGTGAGATTTATTATTCTCCAAACAACTGTCAAATGAATAATAAATCTCACGACTTCTATTTACATCAATTGTAAATCCTGAGAGAATAATGGACCTGATCATAAGATGTAGGTTGCTTTGATATATCAGGAGTGAGATCTATAAGTTACGGTCAAAACCTCAGTATGTTGGGCAGCCGCATTTAGTGTTGATGGAACATATATTCTTAAGATGGAATTCATAATCTCTTAACGGAGATATAAAATATTCCCTTGAGATAAGTTTAATGGGTTTGGTTATTCAGAGAGTTGGGCCTAACCACTTTAGTAAGGAGTTACTAAAGTATATATTTATGGAATTGGATTTCATAAATATATGATGAATAACATTAAGGATTAAACCGGGTACTCAAGGATTAAGATGTAGTAATCTTTAAAGTGGTAATCTATATTCATGACTTCGTATTACTATGAATATTTTAATGAAAGGGTTGCATGTATAATAAAGTTATAAGTTCGTTTAGACCCCTGTAAACTAGATTGTTTAACCTAATTAATTAACCAAGTGAATACTTAGGTTTATTATTCAGATCTAGGTTAAACACAAATAATCATAAACAATAAAGTAGCGGAAAATAAAGAATACAAAGATCTGATGACCCAGGAAAACCAAACCGGTAAAAAACCTCGGGAGGATTTTACCTAGCTATTCTCAAGGTAAAATAGCAAATCCACTAGAAAGAATTGAAGTTTACACAATAGCGACTTAGACCACTAACATCCTATTGCTACCTGCTTGTAGGAAACTTACTACCACGACCACGTGACAACTCCGAGATCACGGACTCCTTCTTTCCTTAATCTTTGCAAAACACAAACACCCACGCTTGTGACTTTGAGATCCCACTCAAAGGTTTAGCAACACAAACTCTCCTGCTTGTGACTCCAAGACCACCCTTGAAGGTTTAGATCATCAGTACCTTTGATGACTAGAGAAGGTAGCAACTTCAGCAATACCAGATTTTGAGATTCTTCAAGGAACAACACCGGTAGAAGTTAGAAGAGAGGTTTTAGGAACAAAACCCTAAATACAAAAAAGGCACACTCTTCTCTCTCTAAAAAGCCTTATAAAAACGTGCCTAGGGTTTCCTTTATATAGTGGGAGAAGTAGATCTGAAACCCTAATCCTTAATGAGCTTGAATTGCTGTTTGGGCCAACTTAAAATTCTGCAGATACGACTTTCGATCAATCGAGCCTGTCTTTCAATCGATCGAACCAGGCAATTTCTGAATTCTTCTTTCTGCAGCTTACATGTTCTTGTGTGCTCACGATTTGCCAATTGTTCTAAGCTCTTAGAACCTAACAATCTCTCCCTTTGGCAATTCGAGACAAAACTTTCATACAAAATGAAATGTTAAAATACAAGAACAACCCAATACAATAAAATGCCCAATTACATCACAAATCCCAATCTAAGACTCATAACCTAGAAGTTGCCAAGAAGAGGTAGAAGGTCTTGATCAGAATGCACCTGTCTTTCCTGAAACACTCAACAAACACATCACCGTATGTGTGGAAAGAAAGACATATAAACAATAATATGAAACAGAAATATAAAAACAAAAATAAATTCTAACTCTCCCCCTAAGTTAGATACATCAAAAAAATTTTATATTCTCCCCCTAAACAAGACAAACAGGATTCCCACATTTCATCTATTTCTCCCCCTTTTTGTCACGTTTTGACAAATACAACTCAAACAAAGAGTAAAGTGACAGTGAACATGAGAGAAAAAAGAGAACCAATGGAACATAAAATAGTTTAGCTCTATAGAAAATAGAGAGAACTCCCCCTATGAAGAGCAACAACTCCCCCTATGAACAACAAAGGTTAAAAACAAGCTTCTCCTCCTATAAAAATAGGAAAAACAAAACAAGTTTTGGGAAAAACGGTTTTGGGGAAAATTTAGGAGGTAGGGATAAATAAAAACACACAAACCTAAAAAAATTGTGTTGAGGATACACATGAAGAAAAATATTCTCTCTTTCAATAAATGCAAACTGGACACTGTGTGACCCATAAATAGTTGCATGAGTAGAGAAAATATTTGCACATTATTATCCATCATATCTCTTAAGAAAAATATTTTCTGCAATTCACACATTAAGAAAAATAGCACATACTAAAATGTACAAAGGACTCAAAAATAATCAATCAATTTTTAATTCAAGTTGAGTACCCAATTTAGCAAAGTGTATGCATATTATGTGTGAAAACAATGAGAGATATGACTGCAAAACTGCAAGATGGATACAGAAAAATAATGCAACTCATGTGAATCCTAACCATAAATGATGCATGAAAAAATTTGGTCAAAAACTCTAAAAACTGAAAATTTTTCAGTTTCGATCGATCGAGCATCGATCGAATACCAATCGAGTCAAACAAATTCAAACCAAAATTTTTATCGCAATTTCGATCGGTCAAGAGACAGATCCGATCGATCGAAAGTCTGGAAAAATTAAATTTTTAAAAAATAAAGCAATTTTATGCAGAAACTCCTCAAAGCATAGAATTTCATGAATGAAATGCATGAGTATGAGATTGAAAGTTTTTCAAAAACACTTGAATTCAACCCAGATCTTTCAAAAACAAGTTTATCAACCAAGTTGTCCTCAAAACTCAAATTTTGCATTAAAATCAAGAAACATATAATCTTGGATGGCTACAACAAAATTACACACAATACCATGTACAAAGTTTAGCAAAGAGTAACTTGTGTAGTGTGTGCAACTAGCAAAAGTTTGAGAGACATGTGAGGTGATATGTGAATAATAATCAATCACAAAGTCTACAAAATTCATCACATAGAATTTGAAAGAGACTATCACCTAAAGAGTTACATCATATAACTCTCACATCTCCTAGAATAAAAGCTTGCAATCATGTAAGTTTCTTGATTTGCCTCATAATGTACACACCAATTTTATTTAATTTGAATTAATTATAGCTCAATAATGTACACACCAATTTTAGCATTTAATCCGAGGCTACACCTTATGTTCTTTTTGTGCATGTGCTACACTTTCTCGAGCACAAAATCTTACGATATGCACTAAGGTGTTCATGATTGGCTAGTAAACAGTGGTGAGATGGTTATTTATGCCTTTCTCATTAAGTTCAAGTCCAATAATCAAAGGCATGTGATTTCAAGATCAAGACAAAGTGATCAAAAACTATAAACATCTTCCCACACAACATGCACTACAAAACTTAAACTAGTAAAGTGCAATAAAATAAGCTCATCCAAGCTAAACAAAGTACATAAACATGTGATGTAAAGATAATATGGCCAATCCTTGATTTCAAATCCAAGAAAAATTAATGCAAAACACAAAAGCATTTTTGGTTTAAAAGAAATTTTATGACCAAAAACAAATAGCACACATTATGCTAAATGATTAAAAAAATGCAAATGCAATGCATGACAGTGCTTAACCAAGCTATGGAGGGTACACAAACAAGAAATATTAATTTCTTAATTAACCCTTGAGTACATGTACAAACTAGTACATACTCACACAAAATCAAAAATAGCTTAGCACTTATATAACACATGCTATTCAAGTTTTTCCACAATGTCAAGCATGTTCTAAATCAAGAGAGATATCATAATTCATCTAATCCTCAAGAAAAATAAAGCTAGACGCAAAATAAAATATTTATGTCTTTTTGAAAATTTTCAATGTTTTTGGATTTAAAAAAAAAAACAACTTAAAAAGAAAAACAACCAAAAACGAAAACAAAACATGTCCACAAATAATTGAAAGAATTAAATCAGGGACAAGTCAACAACACTCACCTTAGAGAATCTTTTCTCACCCATATAGCACGAGTCTTCGGCTTTGTAGGTGAAAATCCATGAGAAGCTAAGTGTATTTGAGGGATTACACCAATCTTCTGAGAAAGACTGAAATCCTGCAATTTCCTTTCACAAGCCAACAAGCTTAAATTTTTCAAAAGAATATGAAACAATTTATATGGACTTATGGCAGGACAAATATCATCACATATCCTAGATTGAAACACAGAATGCTTAAATTTCAATTATGACAATTAGGACGAATGTGACCAGAGACACCACAAAAGTGACAAACAGGAACAAATTTAGGAACATCAGTATTCCTAACAGCAAATGTAGGCACAAAAAAAAAATTTCTTAGGCTCTCTAATAGTAGGTTTAGACTTAGGTGTAGAAACTTTAGCGTCTACGTCAGAACTTTTACCTTTGTCTAACCTAGCAAAATAAGCCTTTTCTTTATTATTCCTCTTGAAAGGAGGGATATAAAATTTTTCAGTTTTAGGCTTAAGAGAACCAGAAACACTTCTGTTAACAACATCAAGCTTGGTACTAGTCAAATTTTCAATTTTAACTTTAGACTCAAATAACTCTTGTTCCAAACTTTTCATCTTCTCATCTTTAGAGGAAATTTGATTTCTCAAAAATTCATTCTTTTTATTAGATTCATCTAATCTAACAATCAATTCCTCTTTTTCAAGATTAGCCAATTTTAACTCTTTCTTGAAATTCTTAGCAATTCTCATAGTTTTCAATAATTCCTTACGAAGAGTTTAACAGGCATCAAAAAGATCAACAGAAATAAAAATGTCCTTTTTATTCAAATCATCACAATCAAAAATAGTAAGACACTTAAAATTATCCATGATAACACGAATCAAGGATCAGCTCTTAGATCAAAAGATCTAACACAAAAGAGCTACCCGCTCTGATACCACTTGTAAGTTCGTTTAGACCCCTGTAAACTAGATTGTTTAACCTAATTAATTAACCAAGTGAATACTTAGGTTTATTATTCAGATCTAGGTTAAACACAAATAATCATAAACAATAAAGTAGTGGAAAATAAAGAACACAAAGATTTGATGACCCAAGAAAACCAAATCGGTAAAAAACCTGGGGAGGATTTAACCTAGCTATTTTTAAGGTAAAATAACAAATCCACTAGAAAGAATTGAAGTTTACACAATAGCGACTTAGACCACTAACATCCTATTGCTACCTGCCTGTAGGAAACTTACTACCACGACCACGTGACAGTTCCGAGACCACGGACTCCTTCTTTCCTTAATCTTTGCAAAACACAAACACCCACGCTTGTGACTTTGAGATCCCACTCAAAGGTTTAGCAACACAAACTCTCCTATTTGTGACTCCAAGACCACCCTTGAAGGTTTAGATCATCAGCACCTTTGATGACTAGAGAAGGCAGCAACTTCAGCAATACCGGATCTTGAGATTCTTCAAGGAACAACACCAGTAGAAGTTAGAAGAGAGGTTTTAGGAACAAAACCCTAAATACAAAAGAGGCACACTCTTCTCTCTCTAAAAAGCCTTGTAAAAACATGCTTAGGGTTTCCTTTATATAGTGGAAGAAGTAGATCTGAAACCCTAATCCTTAATGGGCTTGAACTGCTGTTTGGGGCAACTTAAAATTTTGCAGATACGACTTTCGATCGGTCGAGCCTATCTTTCGATCGATCGAACTAGGCAATTTCTGAATTCTTCTTTCTACAGCTTACATGTTCTTGTGTGCTCACGATTTGGAAATTGTTCTAAGCTCTTAGAACCTAACAAAAGTCTTGGGATATAATTTATTAACAAGGCCTAGAGTGCTATTATATTCATAAAGCAGTATTGAATATAATTAATGGTAACTTTGGACTTGTCAAGAGTTGACAGAAAAGCCCAAGGCCCATTGGAGCTAGACTCTTATTTGTTCCCTTTTGGTCCCACTCCAAGCCACACACTAGAGCCCAATTAGAATGGTCCAAAAGGCTAGCCTAATTAGATAATCAGTTGTATATAAGGAGAAAAACATACAGAATTTGTTAAGACTTTATATGAGTTTTTTTTTTTTTTTCACAAGTGTTTTCCATCAAGATTACACAAGGAATGAAATGGTTTGTATATGAGTGTTGGACACTCCCTTATTCTCTCCTTGGAAACTGATTGAGAGACCACACATCTTGGGCATTAAGTGGAATTGGAGTGAAGATTGAAAGTCTTCCCAAGAACTTTTGATTTTCGGTTTTGAATTTCACCGCACCAAGGTACACTTTCTTGTTCTTAAATTCTGAAACTTTCATAGTGCATGTTATCAATTGCGAATGAAATAGATTCGTTAATTTTCCGCTACGTATGTTTTGTATGTAATACAAACATGTAATTTTCCCAACACACTCCACTTCGAGCTCACCAAGATAAGCTCTCTCTTAAGGATGTAAGCTAGAAGGGTATTACTTTCAATATTTGCACGCTTCTTTAAGGTTCTCATTCTAACTTCATGTGTTGTCACAGATCAAATGGAGTCCTTGGGATAGAGCTGCCCCTATAGCAGACCCAAGCCTGGAGGCAGCTGCCATAGTTACTTCTAGTCTCTCTCAGACCCTTAAGGGTGGTAGATTGAGGGTGATCTATTAGGCGGAGTGGGTGTATTTCCAGCAATCTTGGGAGGACGCCCCTCGAGTTCCTGTGGACCCTCTAGTGTTCATGCTTGCTCCTTATTCCATGACGGATGCAGAGTACAACCAGTGGGGCCAGGCATTCCTTTTACTGATCAAGTCATAGATGAGTCAGATTACGAGGAGCTTAGTGGGACTCATCTCATGCCTTCCCTCACCATCTAGGTATGCATTCTTACATCTCTTATTTTCCAGTAAAACACTTATGTTAGAAAGGCCCTGCTGCAGGTCCTATCATTGATCCTCCTCGTTTACCTTGGTTGGTCTATGCTTATGGCCTTGATGGCTTTGCTCGGGAGCGTCCCGTTGGGCGCAACATAAATGTCATGGGCAACCCCTTTCCTAAAGGCACCGAGCGGTGAGTTCTCTTTCATCCTTGTTCCTTTTTCCTTTCTATTCTTGCATCTAAATACTTTTTTTAACAACCTTTCCTTCAAAATTCAACCTATTTTCCAGGAGCATAAGGAGCTCATCTTGCTTATGGAAAACCTCAAGCTAGAGTTGACCGAGTACTCCCTATGGTTGTATGGAGGCGGGGATGACGAGGATGATGATGATGATGATGATGATGATGATGATAATGATGATGGCAGTGATGGTTTAAGAGGTTCAGAGTAGACTCGAAGCCATCAGCTAAGGAAGAGGTGCTTCCAATGATCCTGCAGACAGATAGACAGACACAGACATAGACACAACATAGCACACTTTCTTTCATTTTGTTGCTTTTATCACTTTTCTCTTTTTTGCTTGTACTTTATATTCGGTTTAAGACATTGGGTTTTATTTTAAGAAAACCTTTTACATTTATGTTTTTTTGGGATATATACGTAATTTACAAACTTGCGGGAACTTTTATGCCATAGAGGGTGCGTTTGGTTCAATGTAAATCGAATTCCTAGTGTAAAATGAATGCAGGGGAAAGTGAATTCCCATAAGGAAAATGAAATCCAAGTGTTTGGTTTTGCAATGGAAAATAGTCCAGAAAACAATTTTTGGTGTTTGGTAACATTCTAGAAATGCTATTTTCCTACAAATTTTACACATTTTCTCAGTCATTTTTTCAGCTCCCAAACAAATTTTATAACAAAAAATTTCAAAATATACCCTTTACATAACAAAAAATCAAAATAAAAATATCTTTTATGCACAAACTCAGTGAGAGGAGGAAGAAACAGTGAGAGATTGAGGGCAAAAGAGATCAGGATAGAGAGGATCAGAGTGGATGGAGGTGACGGCGGCAAGATCGGGTGGGTTTGGGGGTAGAGTGGAGTGGAGTGGGCTGGTGGTCGGTGGCGGCTAGATTGGTGATCGGTGGTGGCAGTTGTCAAGATCGAAGCTCGTCAATGCATGGCTGGCGATTAGTTGTCAAGATCAAAGCTCGTCGGTGCATGGCTGGTGATCAGAGAGGTGGATCGGTGATGAGGGAGGGGTGGGTTGAGATCTGGGTGGATCGGTGTTTTTAGGTCTTGGGTGTTTATGGACCGGTGTTTGTGGGTCTTGGGTGTTTAGCCGGCGCATGATCTAGGCAGTGGGGCGACGTGACCTGGGTGGTAGGAGTAGCAGTGGGGGCGACACGATCTGGGCTGGCCGGAGCTTGGTTGGGCGGCCACCTATGCTCTCTTCTTGCTTTCTCTCTCTCTCTCTCTCTCTCTCTCTCTCTCTCTCTCTTTCTCTCTCTCTCTCTCTCTCTCTTTGTCTGTAAGGGTTGGAAATCATTTGAAGGTAAAATGAGAGTGTAATTGATTTTACGGCTGAAGTGGGTGATTTTACAGTCAACATGTAATTGGTTTTCCATTTGACCATATTTTCTGTTAGACCCAAACACGCACAAGGGTGTAAAAGTAATTCCTGAAAATGAATGCAGCTAAAACAAACGCACCCTCTGTTGTTCTTGGAAATTCTATGCTTAAGTCGTGCCTTAAGTAGTCTCTTTAGTCTCTCCCTTGTACCTTTTCTTACCATCAAGTTAAAAATGAATGAATTTATTTCTCTGAATCCCTAATTTTTGACTTTGTCCTCGCCCTAGTGGAATTCCTCTAATTTTTTCATGGATTGCCTTTCGGTTTTCAACCAATCAAGGCTCTTTATATCGTCTTTGAACTCATTTTCTTTTCTTTAATTTTAATTTTCTCTCTCTCCTTTTTTCTTTCCTCTTCCAAATATGGTCATATGAGAGGCTCCAATTGCTTCATCCTACTTTAGGACGTAAGAAATGACTTAGGGTCGTCATGAAATGGGTTCACATAGTTGAGAAAGCTTGCAAAAAGTCCAATCAAAAGAAAGAAAGACTAACTGACCACGTTGATATGCCCCAAATTTTACTTTTCTGCACTTTATGGTTCTCGTGTCTTTTCTTATGAATATAATAAAATATTGGAATGTTCCAAATCCCCTATAGAAATAATTTATCATCTTTTAATTTGAGTAATGAGAGAACCACCCATTTATTATCTTTGCTTATTGTCATCATTTTTTTTTCTTTTCTTTTTTTTTTTTTCCTTTTCTTCTTTTTTCCTTTTTCTTTTCTTTTTCCCTTGCCAAGTAATATTTTCCCATGACATCCTTTGAGGAATTTTCGCCATGCCCATGGTCTTTGCCCCTATCTTTTACCTAGATCTCCCTTTTGGGTTTTCAACCTAGCGGGGTCCTTTTACCTTAAGTTTTGCCTAGGCCGCCCTTTTGGGTTTTCAACCTAGTAGGTTTTTTTTTTTTTTAATCAAATGTGGTATCTTCGAAGTCTATCAATGTTGATTGAGCGAAGCATCTCTTCCCCATCCAAATCTGTAATTCTTGTAGCACCTCATGATATGATCTTCTTGATAATAAAAAGACCAGACCATCTTGGCTTCATCTTTCCTCTCGAATCAAAAGTTTTATCTCTAAGCACTTTTAGGACCAAGTCCCCTCCTTTAGGGTTCCTAGGTCTCACCTTTTTGTTGAATGCTCTAGCAATCCTCTTTTGGTACCCTTGTGCATGGTATTGTGCTCTAGCTCTCTTTTCATCTATCAAAGTCAATTGTTCATATCTTTATTTCACCCAATCTTCTTCTAAGACTTTGGTTTTTACTAGTACCCTCAAAGATTATATCTCTACCTCCACGGGAAGTACCGCTTCACTACTATAGACCAAAGAGTAAGGGGTTGCCCCAGTTGTTGCATGGATAGATGTTCTGTAGCCCTATAAAGCAAATGGGAGCTTCTCGACCCAATCTTTGTATGTCGCTACCATCTTGGCTAGGATGTTCTTGATGTTCTTATTGGATACTTCTATGCCCCTATTGGTCTGTGATCAATAAGCTCAAGACCTGTGATGCTTAATGTTGTACAGTTACATAATTGTTCTAACCTCTCTCTCAAAATGGGAACCATTGTTGGAGATAATCTCTTGGGGTACCCAATATTGACAAATGATGTTATTCTCTATGAATCTAGCCACATGCTTGGCTTTTAGCACGCAGTAGGAGCCCGTTTCCATCCACTTGGTGAAGTAGTCAATTGCCATTAGGATGTATTCGTGTCCATTTGAGGCCTTAAAGGCTATCCTTCCAATCACATCTATGCCCCAAACTAAGAAAGGTCAAGGAGAAGTCATATTGTATAGCTCACTAGGTGGCACGTGATTCAAATTGGCATGTGTTTGGCAATCGTGGCAACTCTTCATAAAATCTACACAATCAATCTTCATCGTGTTCCAGTAGTACCCTATCCTTAAGACCTTCTTGGCTAACATTCTCTCATTCATATAAAGACGACAAATCCCTTGATGAATTTCTACCATAACTTTCTCGACTTTTTCTTTCTTTAGATAACGAAGGTGTATACCATCATAGGATCTCCTTTAGAGCTAACCTCTACATAAGATGTATTGCATTGCCATCATCCTAATCGAATGATGCTCTCTCTTGTCAGCACCATCTGGATATACCCCCAATTCCAAAAATTTCATGATGTCATAATACCAAGGAACTCCTTCCTCCTCTATAACCAAGACTGAAGCTTTAGCCTTCTTTTTATGTACCATCCCATAACTTTGTTCAATCTCTTAGGGTCGTGTCCATACTCCTTTGGGTATTTCAACCATGGAAGCTAAAGTAGCCAAGGCGTCTACAAATTGATTCTGAGATCTAGGGATGATCGTGTATTCAATCTTGTCAAAAGTTTTGGTCAAATCCTGTAAATATTGCTAATAAGGTTTTAAGTGCTCCTCCTTCACTTTCCACAACCTTTGTGCTTGATCTATAACCAAAGTCAAAATCTCCAAAAACCTAGGCCTCTTTCACCCCCAATTCTCGAAAAGCTTCCATTTCGACGATACAAGCCTTATATTCTGCCTTGTTATTGGTTGTGTCAAAGTTCAACTTAATTACTAAAGGAATGTGAGATCCTTTAGGCATGATCAAGAGTACTCCTATCCCATTTTCATATTGGTTCACGACTTCATTGAAATACACCTTCGATGCCCCTAGTTTAATATCCAAAATATCCTCATCCGGAAAGTCTTCTCTACCATCATTTCCTTCCACGAGGTTCTCAGCACAAAAATCTAATACAATACTCCCTTTGATAGTTTTCCTTGCTACATACTTCAAATCGAGTTCAGCTAATAGGATCAACCATCTTGACAATCTTCCACTCAAAGCTAGTTTCTCAAACAAGTACTTTAATGGATCCATCCGAGCTACTACCCATATCTGGAAAGGTAGGATGATCTATCTCAACTTTTTTTCAGCCCACATGAGAGCAAAGCATGATTTTTCTATGGGTGTGTATCTGGTCTCATAATCATGGAACCTCTTGCTGAAATAGTATACGACTGTCTCATTCTTATCATCATCTTCTTGTGTAAGAATACTTCCAAATGCATTCTCTATGATGGAGAGATAAAGGAGTAGTGGTTTCCCATGCATTAGGGGTACCAAGATAGGTGGATGGAGAAGATACTCCTTAATGAGATCAAAAGCTTTCTGACATTCTTCATTCCACTTATGGGGTTCATTCTTCCTAAAGAACTTGAAGATAGGTTTACTAGCGGAAGTGTGTTTGGCAATTATCGGCTAATGTACTATAATTAGCCCAAAAATCCCCTTATCTCCTTCTCACTTTTGGGAGGGGGCATTTCTAATATGGCTTTGATCATTGATGGATCAACTTCTATTCCTCTATCACTTACCAAAAAGCCTAACAACTTCCCTGCGGTTATGCTAAAGGTGCATTTCTGCAGGTTCAATCTCAACCTATACTTCTTGATCCTTTCGAAGAACTTCCTTAAGTTAACGATGACCTTCTCTCTCCTTGGCTTTCATAGTCATATCATTGATATACATTTCTACCTCATTATGCATCATATCATGTAACAAGGTTATAGCCATTCTTTGTTAGATCACACTCGCATTCTTGAGCCCAAATGGCATTACGATGTAACAATAGATTCCCCACTCCGTGGTAAAGGTAGTCTTGGTCATATCCCTAAAAGCCATCTCGATTTGGTTGTATCCCGGGAAACCATCCATGAAAGACATCAAAGCAAAACTGGCAGTATTATCCACTAAGACATCTATATGAGGAAGAGGGAAGTCATCCTTAGGGCAAGATTTGTTTAAATCCCTAAAATCCACACACTTTCTTACCTTCTCATCTTTCTCGGGTACAGGCACAACATTAGCTATCCACTCGGCTTGGTGTACGGGTTTGATGAACCCTACCTTTAATTTCTTGGCAACCTCTTCTTTGATCTGCAGAAGCCATTCGGTTCTGATACGTCTCAATTTCTGCTTGATGGGTACCATGTGAGCATGAGTGTTAATGTGGTGTTGAGCTATCTCAGGATCAATACCAGGCATATCTTCATAGGACCATACAAATACTTCTAGAAATTCTGTGAGCAACTCTTTGAGATCTTTTCTTTCTTTCTGATTTAAGGTTGAGCCAATTTTAATTAAACGTGGATTCTCATCATTGCCCAAATTAAGAGCTTCAAAAGTTGGTTCCATAGGTTCAATTTTCTTTTCAATTGTTTATTAATCTCATTTTCAAATTCATTTGAATGATTTAAGTGTAGAATTTCAATATTATGGGACACATCAAAATAAGTCAAATCAGAATTCATCTTTAAAATACTAAAAAGTACATTGGGACTTTCATTACACATTTTCTTTCCCACATTTTCAAAAAACCCAACCCAAGTCCATTTATTAAGTTGCCCAACAATAGGCATGATGAATTCTGTCTTCTTTCTTCTTTAAGGCTTGTCATTCTTCTCCTCATCCTCCTTCAACTTAGTGGACCAGTCCTCTTCTTTCAGAGGTTCCCATATGTGCATAGCTTTGGTTATGTCATATAGAACCTCACCTTCATTGGGGAAATCTCTTCCCACCTCGTCGAAAAACCAGTCATCATCATCTTCACTCCAATAGCTAATCACTTCATCATCTACTTCCTTTTCTTCTTTATTTTGAGTCAGCATGAGGTATTGGTCATCGTCGGAAGAAAGGTCCATGTCGTGTTCAAGGATGAAGTGAGCAGGGGTGACTTTAGTTGTCCCTACCTTCAGGCTGCTCTTCAATTGTGGCATAAAGTTGGGTAGAAGTAGGCAGACCTTCCCTTCTGTCATTATGCAGCCGATGTCTTCTTGAGTCAGCTCACTTTGTCCATAGCTAGCCTTGTCTTCTTCATCTTCATCTTCCTCTTCTTCTATCTTAGAGTGGTGGCTTATTATCTTCATAAAAACTTCAACTTGCACTTCCAAACACTCAAGTATCTTTTGCATGAGGACCTTTTCACTTGAAGCATCCATCCCTTCCTCTTGAGGTGTTTCCTCTTTGAATGCCTCGCCTTCCATTCTTTTCTTGGACTTGAATTAGAGTGGGGACGTGTTTTCTTGACTTTTGATGGTGTAATGATGCCTAAAAGGAAGTCCCAATTTTATTAAGTCCATGTCCCAATTAAAAGGTTCCTTTTGTTTTTAGGTGTCTTTAGAAAATCTGTAAGTCCATTTTAATGAATGCCCAATTACAAAATCACTCATTTTCCTTTCATGGACATTGCCTCTAGTTTCATTGGGCTTTGGTCCGTTTACAACAATGCTTTCATCTTACCCTCATGGGCTTTCATTAGAATGTGTTAGGATTAGTGCCCTTAAATCCTATTGTATGATGCTATGTATGTTATTATGTAAAACATTATGTATGACTTAATGTTGTAATTAATAAAGTTGCTTTATTCTTATCTAAAATAATGGTAACATGAAGATTCGGACATTATCATATGGTCCATGAGATGCATAGTATGTGATTTATGTGAAAAGCCACAGAAGATATAAATCACAAGTTCTTTGTAAACTCAGAATTTTAGTTCATAGCCGGTGATGAAATTAGGAGTTTCAACTGCGAAGACTATAACATATCAACTAAGATGATTTGTCATGATCATGGAAGTGGAGACTTCTAGTTGATATGTTAATATGTTTTAAGAGTTAAGACATATTGAATTGGACCGCTGTGAGATTTATTATTCTTCTAACAACTGTCAAATGAATAATAAATCTCACAACTTCTATTTACATCAACTCTAAATCCTGAGAGAATAATGGACCTGATCATAAGGTGTAAGTTGCTTTAATATATTAGGAGTGAGATCTATAAGTCACGATTAAAACCTCAGTATATTGGGCAGCCGCATTTAGTGTTAATAGAACATACATTCTCAAGATGGAATTCATAATCTCTTAACAGGGATATAAAATATTCCCTTGAGATAAGTTTAATGGGTTTGGTTATTCAGAGTGTTGGGCTTAACCACTTTAGTAAGGAGTTACTAAAATATATATTTATGGAACTGGTTTTTCATAAATATATGATGAATAACATAAAAGATTAAATCGGGTACTCAAGGATTAAGTTATAGTAATCTTCAAAGTGGTAGTTTTTTTTTTCATAACTTTGTATTACTACGAATATTTTAATAAATGGGTTGCATGTATAATAAAGTCTTGGAATATAATTTATTAATAAGACATAGAGTGCAATTATATTCATATAGTGTTATCGAATATAATTAATGGTAACTTTAGACTTGTCAAGAGTTGATAGAAAAGCCCAAAGCCCATTGGAGCTAAAGTCTTATTTGTTCCCTTTTGGTCCCACTCCAAGCCATACACTAGAGCCTAATTGGAATGGCCCAAAAAGCTAGCCCAATTAGATAATCAGTTATATTTAAGGAGAGAAATATACAGAATTTCATGTTCTTTTAGAAGAGTTTTCTAAGTGTTTTTCATTAAGATCACATAAGAGAATGAAATGGTTTATATGTGAGTGTTGGAAACTAGAGCCCAATTGGAATGACCCAAAAGGCTAGCCCAATTAGATAATCAGTTATATTTAAGGAGAGAAACATATATAATTTCATGTTCTTTTAGAAGATTTTTCTAAGTGGTTTTCATTAAGATCATATAAGAGAATGAATGATTTATATGTGAGTGATTGACACTCTCTCATTCTTGTTGGGTAATATACATGTTTGCATCGAATACAAAACATACGCAGTGGAAAATAAACGGATCTACTTCATTCGCAATCGATAACATGCACTATATAAGTTTCAGAATATAAGAACAAGAGAGTGTACCTTGATGCGGTGAAATTCAAAACCGAATGAAGAAGTACTCGGGAAGACTTTCAATCTTCACTCCAATTCCACTTGATGCCCAAGATGTGTGGTCTCTCAATCAGTTCTTTGTTTCTAGAGAAAATATGAAAGAGTGTCTCTCTTCCTTATGTCATTTTCTTACACATACAAACCATTTCATTCAATATAAAATTCTGTATGTTTCTCTCCACATAACTGATTATCTAATTGGGCTAGCCTTTTGGGCCTTCCTAATTGGGCTATAGTGTGTGGCTTGGAGTGGGACCAAAAGGGAACAAATAAGACACTAGCTCCAATGGGCCTTGGGCTTTTCTGTCAACTCTTGACAAGTCCAAAATTACCATTAATTATATTTAATACCACTATATAAATATAATTGCACTCTAGGCCTCATTAATAAATTATATCCCAAGACTTTATTATACATGCAACCCCTTCATAAAATATTCGTAGTAATACAAAGTCATGAATATAGACTGCCACTTTGTGAATTACTACATCTTAATCCTTGAGTACCCGGTTTAATCCTTTGTGTTATTCACCATATATTTATGAAATCCAATTTCATAAATATATACTTTAGTCTTACTAAAGTGGTTAGGCCTAACTCTCTGAATAACTGTACCCATTAATCTTATCTCAAGGGAATATTTTATATCTCCGTTAAGAGACTATGAATTCCATCTTGAGAATATATGTTCCATCAACACTAAATGTGGCTGCCCAACATACTGAGGTTTTGACCGTTACTTTAGATCTCACTCCTAATATATCAAAGCAACCTACATTTCATGATCAGGTCCATTATTCTCTCAGGATTAAGAGTTCATGTGAATACAAGTCGTGAGATTTATTATTCAATTGACAGTCGTTAAGAGAATAATAAATCTCACAGCGGTCCAGTTCAATATGTCTTAACTCTTAAAACATATCAACATATTAACTAGAAGTCACCACTTCCATGATCAAGACAAATCATCATAGTTAATATGTTATAGTTTTCGCAGATGAAATGCCCAATTTCATCACCGACTACGAACTAAAATTCTGAGTTTACAAAGAACTTGTGATCTATATCTTCAGTGACTAAATCACATAAATCACATACTATGCATCTCATGGACTATTTGATAATGTCCGAATATTCATGTTACCATTATTTTAGATAAGAATAAAAGAACTTTATTAAACACAATATTAAGTCATACATCATTTCTCACATAATGTCATACATAATATCACACATAGCATCATACAATAGGATTTAAGGGCACATATCCTAACAATCTCCCACTTGCCCTAAAGACTATTGTGCACTAATCTAACTCTCATTCCCTCCAAATGTGACTCGAAGGTCCTTTGAGGCAAGGCTTTGGTAAAGGGATCTACTAGATTATTTGCACTTTTAATCTTTGCAACCACCACATCTCCACGAGCAACAATGTCTCGAATGATGTGGTACTTTCTCTCAATGTGCTTTCCTTTCTTATGATTCCTTGGATCTTTGGATTGTGCAACTGCTCCACTATTGTCACAAAACAATGTGATAGGAACTTGCTCCATTCTCACTACACCAAGATCAGAAAGGAATTTCTTGAGCCAAATAGCTTCCTTTGCCGCCTCACAAGCAGCAACATATTCAGATTCCATGGTGGAGTCCGCAATACAAGATTGCTTAACACTCCTCCAACTTATGGCTCCACCTCCCAAGGTGAAAACACATCCTGACGTGGACTTTCTGAAATCTAGATCTGATTGAAAGTCTGAATCTGTATAGCCCATGGGAATCAAATCCTCACAATGGTAAACAAGCATATAATCTCTCGTTCTCCGTAGATACTTGAGAATATGCTTTACAGCTTGCCAATGTTGTGGTCCTGGATTTGATTGATATCGGCTGACCATGCCAACTGAAAAACAGATATCCGGTCTAGTACAAAGCATGGCATACATGAGACTTCCTACTGCAGAAGCATAAGGAACTTGTCTCATCATATCTATTTCCTCTTGAGTCTTAGGCCTTTGGTCATCAGACAGAGGAACTCCATGTCTGAAAGGAAGTAATCCTTTCTTGGAGTTTTGCATGCTAAATCGTTCTAGAACCTTATCTATATATCCAACTTGTGATAAGCCTAACATCTTATTCTTACGATCTCGCCAAAGCTTGATCCCTAGAATAAAGTTAGCCTCACCCAAGTCCTTCATATCAAATTGGCTTGACAACCAAACCTTTACTGATGACATTACACCTACATCATTTCCAATGAGTAGAATATCATCAATATAAAGCACTAGGAACATTACTACTTTGTTTTGATGTCTTTTATACACACATGGTTCATCAAGATTTTGTTCAAAACCAAATGATTTGATTGCTTGATCAAATCTGATGTTCCATGACCTAGATGCTTGCTTAAGTCCATAAATGGACCTATTCAACTTGCAAACCATATGCTCTTGGTTCTTTGCTATGAAACCTTCTGGTTGCTTCATATATATTTCCTCTTCAAGATTGCCATTAAGAAATGCAGTCTTGACATCCATTTGCCAAATCTCATAATCATAATGAGCAGCAATGGATAAGAGAATTCTGATAGATTTAAGCATTGCTATTGGTGAAAAGGTTTCCTCATAATCAATACCTTCTTTTTGAGTATACCCTTTTGCCACTTGCCTTGCTTTAAAGGTCTCAACCTTTCCATCTATCCCTCTCTTCCTCTTGTAAACCCATTTGCAACCAACAGGTTTAATGCCGTTAGGCACCTTTACAAGATCCCAAACTTGATTGGAATACATAGAATCTAATTCTGATTTCATAGCTTGGACCCAATGATGTGCATCTATATCATTCATTGCTTCTTCATAAGTGTAAGGATCAGTTTCGGCCTCCTCTGGGATAGCCTCATAAGTCTCTCCAAGACCTATGAATCTTATAGGTGGCCTAACATTCCTCCCACTACAACGAGGCAACTGAGTACTAGACATCTCATGAGTAGTATCTTGTGGTGTATCCAATACAACCACATCATCCCTAGTTTCAACTATTGGTTGTTCAATTACAGGTTCATTCATTTCAGCCAAGACAACTCTACTTCTAGGGTTAAAATTATTCACATAATCATCTTCCAAAAATTTGGCATGAGTGCTAACAAACACTTTGTTATCCTTATGATTATAGAATAAATAACCCTTGGTTTCCTTTGAATACCCTAAAAACATGCATACTTCCGTTTTAGCTTCCAACTTATCAGACTTCCCTTTCAACACATGTGTTGGATATCCCCAAATGTGGAGATATTTCATACTAGGCTTGCGCCCACTCTACAATTCCATAGGTGTGTTGGGAACAGATTTTGATGGAACTAAATTCAAAATATGCATTGCAGTTTTTAGTGCATATCCCCAAAAGGAAACTGGTAAAGTTGAGTAACTCATCATGGACCTAACCATTTCTAAAAGAGTCATATTCCTTCTTTTTGCTACACCATTTTGTTGGGGAGTTCCAGGTGCAGTCAATTGGGATACAATCCCATTTTGAGTTAAGTAATCCTTGAAATCCCCAAGAAGGTATTCGCCACCACGATCAAATCGAATGGCCTTTATGTGTTTACCCAATTGATTCTCAACTTCAGCCCTAAACTCTTTGAATTTTTCAAAGGCTTCGGACTTCCGTCTCATTAGGTACACATAACCAAATCTAGAGTAATCATCAGTGAAAGTGATGAAGTACTCATAACCTCCTTTTGCTTGGGTTGACATAGGACCACAAACATCCGTATGAACTAATTCTAGCAACTCTTGGGCTCTTCTACCTTTTGCGTTAAAAGGTCGTTTGGTCATTTTTCCTTCCAAACAAGATTCACAAACTCGAAATTCATCAAAGTCCAATGGCTCTAAGAGACCATCTTTGATCAGTCTTTGAATTCTGTTTGGATTAATATGACCGAAACGCAAGTGCCAAAGATATGCATCATTAGTAGAAGGAAACTTTCTCTTTAATGATTTTACATGAGAGTTATTATCTAATTCAGAATTATATAATTCATGCTTATCAGGAGTTAAAATATAAAGACCATCCACAATATTGCCAGAACAGATAAATGATTTACCCATCTTTATTACAACATTGTCTTTAAGGATAACACAATATCCACTTTTACCTAAATAAGTTGCAGAAATTAAATTCCTACGAACATTAGGTACATACAGACAGTCTTGCAATATTAAAACTCTAGTTTCAAAACATAAATTAAACACTCCAATAGCTACAACTGGAATCCTACTCCCATCAGCCAAGGTCAGAAACAACTCTCCTTCTTTAAGTCTTTTGGTCTCCTGGAACCCCTGCAAAGAATTGTAGATATGATTAGTACAACCTGAATCCACACACCAGGAATTCGTGGGATTTTGTACCAAACATATTTCAAGAAGGAATGAAATCTTCATACCCTTATTGGCAGCCTTGAACTTTGGACAGTTACTCTTCCAATGTCCTTTCTCACCACAATGGAAACATTTTCCTTTCAGCTTCTTTCCTTTGTCGGCAACCCCTAAGACAATTTGTTTACCTTCTTGCTTAGTGAAGTCCTTCTTCTTCTTCTTCTTACCCTTGCCTTCCGACTTAGGTTGAGAAGTAGAAGCTTCACCCACATTGGCTTCAACATTAGAAGTACCAAGGATGCCTTCCGCCGCTACCAACTCATTCATTAATTCAGACAAAGAATAAATCTTTTTGTTCATGTTATAATTAAGTCTGAATTCCTTGAATGATTCCGGTAGTGACTGGAGTATCATATCCACTTGGGATTCTCCATCAATGTCGGCACCCAAAACTTCTAAATTATTCAGATTAGAGATCATTGTAAGACAATGCTCTCTCACAGAACTACCTTTAGCCATTTTGGTATTATAAATTTGCCTCATGGTTTCTTGCCTTGCAGAACGGCCTTGCTCACCAAACATCTCCTTCAGACTTTGCATAATGTCCGAAGCTAGTTCTACATCCTGCATTTGATGCTGTAGAACATTTGAGATGGACGCTAGGATGTAGCACTTGGCCATTTCATTAGATTTCTGCCAACGATCATATCGTTGTTTTTCCTCAAGAGGAGCATCTAATGAAGGAAAGCTAGGACATGGTTGAGTAAGCACATATTTGTGCTCTTCAGCTGTGAGAACTATGTCCAAGTTTCTTTTCCAGTCAACATAATTGGTTCCAGTCAGTTTGTTTTGATTAAGAATGCTAACAAGTGGGCTAAATGATGCCATGTTCAAATCTGAAATAATAAACATGAATATAATAAGTAAACTGGACATTATTAATTTAGCATATAAGCATATAATATGGAACCTTAATGAAACCATAAAATAATATATGCAACGACAACCCAATTCCATACTCAATATCCCTCAGCATAGAGTGAACATTAAATACTATGATTGATTGAGAACTATTCTCATTATTAGTGCTATCATGATAACTCTTATCAAGCACTTAATAATATGCCGTTATACATTTGGCCTCTAAATGATTATAGCAAGAACTCAGCATAGAGGATACTATAATATTTAGTCTAGTGTATACCATTGTCTAGAATCATGTGTAGCCACATTTCATCCCCTTAACAGGCTTATCATGTAGTACCATGATACAAAACACCCTCCGCATGGAATGCAATGCTCGAAGCTAAGACAAGGTGTTTGATCAAACCACTATAAACCAAGAAATTCAATCTTGTAGGACCATGAAATACATATTCTCTGCATGGAATGCAAAGCTCGAAGCTAAGACAAAATATATATTTCATGTTACTATGAACCAACAATGAAGGCCGTGAGATCCAACCCTTGTATCTCTCTCGCACTAGATATTTTAAATTAAAAGTTTTTATCTTTTCAACATGCATAAACTAATTATACACAACCTTGCACTTTTCAATCAGATCTAGATTTCAGAAAGTCCACGTCAGGATGTGTATTCACCTTGGGAGGTGGAGCCATAAGTTGGAGGAGTGTTAAGCAATCTTGTATTGCGGACTCTACCATGGAAGCTGAATATGTTGCTACTTGTGAAGCGGCAAAGGAAGCTGTTTGGTTCAAGAAATTCCTTTCTGATCTTGGTGTAGTGAGAATGGAGCAAGTTCCTATTACATTGTTTTGTGACAATAGTGGAGTGGTTGCACAATCCAAAGATCCAAGGAATCACAAGAAAGGAAAGCACATTGAAAGAAAGTACCACATCATTCGAGATATTGTTGCTCATGGCGATGTGGTGGTGGCAAAGATTGAAAGTGCAAATAATCTAGCAGATCCCTTTACCAAAGTCTTGCCTCAAAGGACCTTCGAGTCACATTTGGAGGGAATGAGAGTTAGATTAGTGCACAATAGTCTTTAGGGCAAGTGGGAGATTGTTAGGATATGTGCCCTTAAATCCTATTGTATGATGCTATGTATGATATTATGTATGACATTATGTGAGAAATGATGTATGACTTAATATTGTGTTTAATAAAGTTGTTTTATTCATATCTAAAGTAATGGTAACATGAATATTCGGAAATTATCAAATAGTCCATGAGATGCATAGTATGTGATTTATGTGAAAAGTCACAGAAGATATAAATCACAAGTTCTTTGTAAACTCAGAATTTTGGTTCGTAGTCGGTGATGAAATTGGGCATTTCATCTGCGAAGACTATAACATATTAACTACGATGATTTGTCTTGATCATGGAAGTGGTGACTTCTAGTTAATATGTTGATATGTTTTAAGAGTTAAGACATATTGAACTGGACCGCTGTGAGATTTATTATTCTCCTAACGACTGTCAATTGAATAATAAATCTCACGACTTGTATTCACATGAACTCTTAATCCTGAGAGAATAATGGGCCTGATCATGAAATGTAGGTTGCTTTGATATATCAGGAGTGAGATCTAAAGTAACGGTCAAAACCTCAGTTTGTTGGGCAGCCACATTTAGTGTTGATGGAACATATATTCTCAAGATGGAATTCATAGTCTCTTAACGGAGATATAAAATATTCCCTTGAGATAAGTTTAATGGGTACAGTTATTCAGAGAGTTAGGCCTAACCACTTTAGTAAGACTAAAGTATATATTTATGAAATTGGATTTCATAAATATATGGTGAATAACACAAAAGGATTAAACCGGGTACTCAAGGATTAAGATGTAGTAATTTACAAAGTGGCAGTCTTTATTCATGACTTTGTATTACTACGAATATTTTATGAAGGGGTTGCATGTATAATAAAGTCTTGGGATATAATTTATTAATGAGGCCTAGAATGCAATTATATTTATATAGTGGTATTAAATATAATTAATAGTAACTTTGGACTTGTCAAGAGTTGACTAAAAAGCCCAAGGCCCATTGGAGCTAGTGTCTTATTTGTTCCCTTTTGGTCCCACTCCAAGCCACACACTAAAGCCCAATTGGGAAGGCCCAAAAGGCTAGCCCAATTAGATAATTAGTTATGTGGAGAGAAACATACAGAATTTTATATAGAATAAAATGGTTTGTATGTTTAATAAGTGAAATAATATATTCTCTCTAGAAAACATAGAACTGATTGAGAGACCACACATCTTGGGCATCAAGTGGAATTGGAGTGAAGATTGAAAGTGTTCTCGAGTACTTCTTCATTTCATTTTTGAATTTCACCGTATCAAGGTACACTCTCTTGTTCTCATATTCTAAAACCTACATAGTACATGTTATCAATTGCAAATGAAGTAGATCTGTTTATTTTCCGCTGTGTGTGTTTTGTATTCGATGCAAACATGTATATTACCCAACAGATACACCACAAGATATTACACATGGGATGACTAGTACACAGGTGCCTCATAAATCTTATAGGAGGCCGAACAATTCTCCTACTACGACGAGGCACCTGTGTACTATTCATCTCATGAGTAATGTCATGTGGAGTATCCAATACAGCCACATCATTCCTAGTTTCATCCATTGGTTGTTCAATTACAGGTTCATCTAATATCCATGTTTACCTAAATAAGTTGCAGAAATTAAATTCCTACGAATATTAGGTACATACAAACAGTCAATATTAAAACCTTAGACTCAAAGCATAAAGTAAACAATCCAACACCTACAACGGGTATTCTGCTCCCATCAGCCAAAGTAAGAAATAATTCCCTTTCATTCAGCTTTTTGGTCTCCTGGAACCCTTGCAAAGTATTGCAGATATGATTAGTACAACTTAAATCCACACACTAGGAATCCGGGGGATTCTGTACTAAACATGTTTCAAGAGGAATGTACTTTTCATACCTTTATTCTTGGCAGCCTTAAATATTGGACAATTCCTCTTCCAATGTCCTTTCTTACCACAACGGAAACACTTTCCTTTGGTTTTCTTTCCTTTGTTGGCAACTCCTAAGGCAACTTGTTTACCACCTCTCTTGGTGAAGTCCTTCTTCTTCTTCTTTTAACTCTTGCCTTTCGACTTAGGTTGAAAAGTAGAAGCTTCAGCCATATTGGCATCAACACTAGAAGTACGAAGGATGCCTTCCGCCGCTACCAACTCATTTATCAATTCAGACAATGTATAAACCTTTTTATTGATGTTATAGTTAAGCATGAATTCCTTGAATGATTTTGGTAGTGATTGGAGTATCATATCCACTTGGGATTCTCCATCAATATCGGCACCTAAAACATCCAATGTATTCAGATTAGAGATCATCCTAAGACAATGCTCCCTCACTGAAGTACCTTCAGCCAGTTTGGTATTATAAATTTGCCTCATAGTTTCTTGCCTTGCAAAACGGCCTTGCTCACCAAACATCTCCTTCAAACTTAGCATAATGTCCAAAGCTAGTTCTACATCTTGCATTTGATGCTGTAGAACATTTGAAATAGATGCTAGGATATAGCACTTGGCCATCTCATTAGATTTCTGCCAACGACCATATCGCTGTTTTTCCTCAAGAGGAGCATCTAATGATGGAAAGCTAGGACATGGTTGAGTAAGCATATATTTGTGCTTTCAGCTGTAAGAACAATGTCCAAATTTCTTTTTCAGTCAACATAGTTGGATCCAGTCAGTTTGTTTTGATTAAGAATAGCAACAAGTGGGCTAAATGATGCCATGATTTAAATCTGAAAATAATAAACATGAATATAATAAGTAAACTAGACATTATCAATTTAGCATATAAGCATATAATATGGAACCTTAATAAAACCATAAAATAATATATGCAACGACAACCCAATCCATGTCTATAATTACTTGGTAGCAAATTTATTATAAACACATTAATTGGTTGAGAAATATTCTCATTATTAGTGCTATCATGATAACTCTTATCAAACATTAATAATATGCCGTTTTTGTCTTTAGCCTCTAAGTAATAATGACATAGCTCCTTTGGGAGATTAACATTACACTTAGTCTAGTGTACACCATTATCTAGAATCATGTGTAGCCACATTTCATCTCCCTTTATAATGTTTAAACTTGTAGTTGTTAGGATATGTGCCCTTAAATCCTATTGTATGATATTATGTATGACATTATGTTAGAAATGATGTATGACTTAATATTGTGTTTAATAAAGTTGCTTTATTCTTATCTAAAATAATGATAACATGAATATTCGGACATTATCAAATAGTCCATGAGATGCATAGTATGTGATTTATTTGATTTAGTCACAGAAGATATAGATCACAAGTTCTTTGTAAACTCAGAATTTTGGTTCGTAGTCGGTGATGAAATTGGGCATTTCATCTGCGAAGACTATAACATATTAACTACGATGATTTGTCTTGATCATGGAAGTGGTGACTTCTAGTTAATATGTTGATATGTTTTAAGAGTTAAGACATATTGAACTGGACCGCTGTGAGATTTATTATTCTCCTAACGACTGTCAATTGAATAATAAATCTCACGACTTGTATTCACATGAACTCTTAATCCTGAGAGAATAATGGACCTGATCATGAAATGTAGGTTACTTTGATATATCAGGAGTGAGATCTAAAGTAACGGTCAAAACCTTAGTATGTTGGGCAACCACATTTAGTGTTGATGGAACATATATTCTCAAGATGGAATTCATAGTCTCTTAATGGAGATATAAAATATTCTCTTGAGATAAGTTTAATGGGTACAGTTATTTAGAGAGTTAGGCCTAACCACTTTAGTAAGACTAAAGTATATATTTATGAAATTGGATTTTATAAATATATGGTGACTAACTCAAAAGGATTAAACCGGGTACTCAAGGATCAAGATGTAGTAATTTTTAAAGTGACAGTCTATATTCATGACTTTGTATTACTACGAATATTTTATGAAGGGGTTGCATATATAATAAAGTCTTGGGATATAATTTATTAATGAGGCCTAGAGTGCAATTATATTTATATAGTGGTATTAAATATAATTAATGGTAACTTTGGACTTGTTAAGAGTTGACAGAAAAGCCCGAGGCCCATTGGAGCTAGTGTCTTATTTATTCCCTTTTGGTCCCACTCCAAGCCACACACTAAAGCCCAATTGGGAAGGCCCAAAAGGCTAGCCCAATTAGATAATCAGTTATGTGGAGAGAAACATACAAAATTTTATATAGAATAAAATGGTTTGTATGTTTAATAAGATAATATAAGGAAGAGAGACACTCTTTCATATTCTCTCTATAAAACATAGAACTGATTGAGAGACTACACATCTTGGGCATCAAGTGGAATTGGAGTGAAGATTGAAAGTCTTCCCGAGTTCTTCTTCATTCGGTTTTGAATTTCACCGCATCAAGGTACACTCTCTTGTTCTTATATTCTGAAACCTACATAGTGCATGTTATCAATTGCGAATGAAGTAGATCCGTTTATTTTTCGCTGCGTATGTTTTGTATGCAATACAAACATGTATATTTCCCAACAGTAGTACCATGGAACAAAACACCCTCCTTTGGGATCGCGAGGCATATACGCCAAGACGAGGTGCTTGTTCACACTACTTTAAACGAGTTAGTTCAATCTTGTAGTACTATGAAGTAAATACCCTCCTTTGGGATCGCAAGGCATATACGCCAAGACGAAGTGTTTACCCACACTACTATGAACCGATAATGAGGGCCGTGAGATCCAACCCTTGTATCTCTCTCCCACTAGATATTTTAAATTAAAGGTTTTTAAGATCAAGAACTATAATAACGCTAGAAACCTTGAAAATATATTCCTAATCTCATTAGGAATAAATTTCATTAAACAAATACTTTAATCCTAGCGTTAATATATATTAATATAAAACCAAACCCATATATATTATATTACATATATATATAAATAATATATATATATATAATATAATGATTAGATGAATCCTTATCATCCTTTATATATACGGATTGTATCATATGAAGCAATTAACACATCCAAACCATGCAAGCACATATTACATGTTTATATCCAAGTGGTGCATTGAATTAAATTCACACACTAGGCAGTTAACTAAACAAACCATGCAAGCCTTATAATAACAAAGAAAACATGCGAAGTGGTGCAATAACTACTGTTTGATCCCACTTGCAATATATATACGGATTCAATATCAATTTATGAAGTCAATCCGAATCAATGCATTGGTCCATTCAAATAAAGTAGTTATTGTCCATTGACAATAACGACTCTTAACTGCCATTGATATTCAAAAAAATTATATACGCGGCCATAAATTGTTTTGAAGACGGATTCCATATTAAAAGGAATTCACTTCACATCAACGCAAAGCCAATCTCCAAAACTAAATTATGAACGTGATCATATAGAACATGTTCAAGGACACAATAATGCAGAAAATTTTACTGCAAAACATTAAAACACAAAGATAACGGTTTTCTTAAATTCTAAAAACAATCACATGCTATACAATCATGATATTGATAACCTGGCTCTGATACCAATTGTTGGAAAATCTGGTTTTGTATCTCATACAAAACACACAGCGGAAGCAACAAATATGGATTTATTTCATTCATGATTGATAACACGCACTATATAAATTTCAGAATTTAAGAACGAGACAGCGTACCTTGGTGCAGTGAAATTCAAAACAAAAGATTAGAAGTACTTGGAAACACTTTTAATCTTTACTCCAACTCCACATTACGCCCAAGAAGTGTGGTCTCTCAATCAGTTTCCAAGGGAGAATAATTAAGTGACTTCACTCACACATACACACCACTTCACAATGATGTATCTTTTTCTCTTATAAAAAATTATGTATGTTTCTCCCTTTATAACTAACCAATTATCTAATTGGGCCGGCCTTTGGGCCTTTCTGTAACGACCCAAGGAAAAGCGCTAGCCACATCTGCGCTATACCTCAAAAGGACTAGTCACAATTGAGGCTCCTTGTAGTTGTTAATAAAGCCCAGATCTACCCAGTAAATACCCGATGTGGGACACATCACACACCCACACACATCACACAATCAATCAATCAAATTGGGGCATCACAATCTCCCCCATTTAAATCCCTAACGTCCTCGTTAGGGTCCACTTTGTGGGGTAGTGTCTCCGAGCCCACATGGGGTTACCAGGTCAGCTCTGATACCATATGTAACGACCCAAGGAAAAGCGCTAGCCACATCTGCGCTATACCTCAAAAGGACTAGCCACAATTGAAGCTCCTTGTAGTTGTTAATAAAGCCCAGATCTACACAGTAAATACCCGATGTGGGACACATCACACACCCACACACATCACACAATCAATCAATCAAATTGGGGCATCACACTTTCCAATTGGGCTTTAGTGTGTGGCTTGGAATGGGATAAAAAAGGACCAATAAGACACTAACTCCAATGGGCCTTGAGCTTTTCTATTAACTCCTAACAAGTCCAAAGTTACCATTAATTATATTTAATACCACTATATAAATATAATTGCACTCTAGGCCTTAATAAATTATATCCTAAGACTTTATTATACATGCAACCCCTTCATAAAATATTCGTAGTAATACAAAGTCATGAATATAGACTGCCACTTTGAAATTACTACATCTTAATTCTTGAGTGTCTAGTTTAATCCTTTAAGTTATTCATCATATATTTATGAAATCCAATTTCATAAATACATACTTTAGTATATCCTTACTAAAGTGGTTAGGCCTAACACTCTAAATAACCAAACCCATTAAACTTATCTCAAGGGAATATTTTATATCTCCATTAAGAGATTATGAATTCCATCTTAAGAATATATGTTCCATCAACACTAAATATAGTTGCCCAACATACTGAAGTTTTGATCGTGACTTTAGATCTCACTCCTTATATGTCAAAACAACCTACATCTCATGATCAAGTCCATTATTCTCTTAGGATTAAGAGTTCATGCAAATAGTAGTCATGAGATTTATTATTCAATTGACAGTCGTTAGGAGAATAATAAATCTCACAGCGGTTCAGTTCAATATGTCTTAACTTTTAAAACATATCAACATATCAACTAGAAGTTTGCACTTCCATGATCAAGACAAATCATCTTAGTTGATATGTTATAGTCTTCGCAAATGAAATGCCCAATTTCATCACCGACTACGAACTATAATTCTGAGTTTACAAAGAACTTGTGATTTATATCTTCCGTGACTAAATCACATAAACCACATACTATGCATCTCATGGACTATATGATAATATCCAAATATTCATGTTACCATTATTTTAGATAATAATAAAATAACTTTATTAATCATAACATTAAGTCATGCATAATTTCATACATAGTATCATACAATAGGATTTAAGGGCACATATCCTAACAAATGTTTGGTGAGCAAGGCTGTTTTGCAAAGCAAGAAACCATGAGGCAAATTTATAATACCAAAATAGCTGAAGGTAGTTCAGTGAGGGAGCATTGTCTTACAATGATCTCTAATATAAATACACTGGAAGTTTTAGGTGCCGATATTGATGGAGAATCCCAAGTGGATATGATACTCCAGTCATTACAGGAATCATTTAAGGAATTCAGATTCAATTATAATATGAACAGAAAGATTTATTCATTGTCTGAATTAATGAATGAGTTGGTAGCGGTGGAAGGCATCCTTGGTACTTCTAGCGTTGAAGCCAATATGGGTGAAGCTTCTACTTCTCAACCTAAGTCATAAAGCAAGGGTAAGAAGAAGAAGAAGAAGAAGAAGAAGAAGAAGAAGAAGAAAGACTTCACTAAGCAAGATGGTAAAAAAATTGCCTTAGGGCTTGCCAACAAAGGAAAGAAGATCAAAGGAAAGTGTTTCCATTGTGGTGAGAAAGGACATTGGAAGAGGAATTTTCCAAAATTCAAGGCTACCAATAATAAGGGTATGAAAATTTCATTCCTCCTTAAAATATGTTTATTACAAAATCCCACAGATTCTTTGTATGTGGATTCAGGTTGTACTAATCATATCTGCAATTTTTTACAGTGGTTCCAAGAGACCAAAAAGCTTAGTGAAGGGGAATTGTTTCTTACTTTTGCTGATGAAAGCAGGATTCCGGTTATGGCTATTGGTGTTATTAATTTATGCTTTGAGCCTAGGGTTTTAGTATTGGAAGACTGTCCATATGTACCTAATTTTCGTAAGAATTTAATTTCTGCAACTTATTTAGATAAACATGGATATTGTGTTATCCTTAAAGACAATGGTTTAATAAAAAAGGATAAATTGTTTATCTGTTCTAGCAATATTGTGGATGGTCTTTATATTTTAACTCCTGATAAGCATGAATTATATAATTCTGAATTAGATAATGACTCTCATGGAAAATCATTAAAGAAAAGTTTTCTTTTACTAATGATGCATATCTTTGGCACTTGCATTTAGGTCATATTAATCCAAACAAAATTCAAAGACTGATCAAAGATAGACTCTTAGAGCCTTTGGACTTTGATTAATATCCAGTTTGTGAATCTTGTTTGGAAGGTAAAATGACCAAACGACCTTTTAATGCAAAAGGTAGAAAAGCCCAAGAGTTGCTTGAATTAGTTCATATGGATGAAAATGGTCCTATGCCAACTCAAGCAAAAGGAGGTTATGAGTATTTCATCACTTTTACTGATGATTACTCAAGATATGGTTATGTGTACCTAATGAGATGAAAGTCTGAAGCCTTTGAAAAGTTCAAAGAGTTTAGGGCTTAAGTTGAAAATCAATTGGGTAAAAACATAAAGGCCTTTCGATCTGATCGTGGTGGCGAATACCTTCTTAGGGATTTCAAGGATTATTTAACTCAAAATGGGATTGTATCCCAATTACTGCACCTGGAACTCCCCAACAGAATGGTGTAGCAAAGAGAAGGAATAGGACTCTTTTGGAAATAATTAGTTCCATGATGAGTTACTCAAGTTTACCAGTTTCTTTTTAGGGATATGCACTAAAAATTGCAATGCATATTTTAAATTTAGTTCTATCAAAATCTGTTCCCAACACACCTAAGGAATTATGGAATGGGCGTAAGCCTAGTATGAAATATCTCCATATTTGGGGATGTCCAGCACATGAGTTGAAAGGAAAGTCTGATAAGTTGGAAGCTAAAATGGAAGAATGCATGTTTTTAGGATATTCAAAGGAAACCAAGGGTTATTTATTCTATAATCATAAGGACAACAACAAAGTGTTTGTTAGCACCCATGCCAAATTTTTGGAAGATGATTATGTGAATAATTTTAATCCTTGAAGTAAAGTTGTATTGGCTAAAATAGACGAACCTGTAGTTGAACAACCAATAGATGTAACTAGGGATGATGTGGCTATATTAGATACACCACAAGATACTACTCATGAGATGTCTAGTACACAGGTGCCTTGTTGTAGTGGGAGAATTGTTCGGCCTCCTATAAGATTTATAGGTTTGGAAGAAACTTATGAAGCTATCTTAGAAAAGGCTGAATCGGATCCCTACACTTATGAAGAGGCAATGAATGATATAGATGCACATCATTGGGTCAAAGCTATGAAATCCAAATTAGATTCCATGTATTCCAATCAAGTTTAGGATCTTGTAAAGGCGCCTAACGGCATTAAACCTGTTGGTTGCAAATGGGTTTACAAGAGGAAAAGATGGATAGATGGAAAGGTTGATGCTATGTATGTTATTATGTTAAAATAGGAATAATGCCCTTAAATCATATTGTATGATGTTATGTATGTTATTATGTATGACATTATGTATGACTTAATGTTATAATTAATAAAGTTGTTTTATTCTTATCTAAAATAATGGTAACATGATTATTTTGACATTATCATATAGTCCATGAGATGCATAATATGTGATTTATATGAAAAGTCACAGAAGATATAAATCACAAGTTATTTGTAAACTCAAAATTTTAGTTCGTAGTCGGTGATGAAATTGGGTGTTTCATCTGTGAAGACTATAACATATCAACTAAAATGATTTGCCTTGATCATTGAAATGGAGACTTCTAGTTGATATGTTGATATGTTTTAAGAGTTAAGACATATTGAACTAGACTGCTGTGAGATTTATTATTCTCCGAAAGACTGTCAAATGAATAATAAATTTCACTACTTCTATTTACATGAACTCTTAATCTTGAGAGGATAATGTACCTGATCATGAGGTGTAGATTGTTTTGATATATCAAGAGTGAGATCTAAAGACACAGTCAAAACCTCAGTATGTTGATCAACCACATATGGTGTTGATGGAATATATATTCTTAAGATGGAATTCAAAGTCTCTTAACGGAGATATAAAATATTCCCTTGAGATAAGTTTAATAGATTCGGTTATTCAGAGAGTTAGGCCTAATCACTTTAGTAAGAAATTACTGAAGTATATATTTATAAATTGGATTTCATAAATATATGATGAATAACTTAAAAGGATTAAATCGGGTACATAAGGATTAAGATGTAGTAATCTACAAAGTAGCAGTCTATATTCATGACTTTGTATTACTATGACTATTTTATGAAAGGGTTGCATGTACAATAAAGTCTTGGGATATAATTTATTAATAAGGCCTATAGTGCAATTATATTTATATAGTGATATTAAATATAATTAATGGTAACTTTGGACTTGTCAAGAGTTGATAGAAAAGCCCAAGGCCCATTGGAGCTGGAGTCTTATCTGTTCCCTTTTGGTCCCACTCCAAGCCACATACTAAAGTCCAATTGGAAAGGCCCAAAAGGTTGGTCCAATTAAATAATCAGTTATAAGGAGAAAAACATACAGAAGTTTTGTAAGGAATATGAAATGGTTTGTATGTGAGTGTTGGACACTCTCTCATTCTCCCTTAAACAAATTCATAAAAACTAATTGAGAGACCACACTTCTTAGGCGTCAGTGGAATTGGAGTGAAGGTTTAAAGTGTTCCCAAGTAGTTCTGATCTTTGTTTTGAAATTCACCACACCAAGGTACACTCTTTTATTCTTGAATTCTAAAATTTACGTAGTACATGTTATCAATTGCGAATGAAGTAGATTCGTTGATTTTCCGCTGCGTATGTTTTGCATACGATACAAACATGTATTTTTCCATCGGAATGTACTTAGAGATTTGCAACCTTTTGTCTCAAACATGGGCTTACAATATATTCATCACCTTTGGGCTCTTCCTTTTTCATTTCATTATTCATCTTCTCTCTTTTTTGAAGTAGCATTTTAGATAGAATATATTGTAACCTTCCTTTCAAGTTCCATGAAGTTCTCATCATTTTGGGCCTAGGCATACAATAAAGAGGCCTAAGATTAGGGAGGTTCATATTGACTTTGTAGGATTTTGATGCTAAGCCCATAGCATACTTGTTATCTTAGGCCCAAACTTCTCTTTTTCAAAAGGGCTTTTGATTTGGGCTTATGATAACAATTAGGCTATGGTCTTATGAACCTTTCAAGCTAAGACATACCTTTGGATTTAGGGGATAAGCCTCTTACATCTAAGAACTTCTTTTCTTTTGTCCCATTTGTTGTAGGATATGCCATAACTTTAAGGTCATCCTTCCATCTTTTACATCTTTTATTTGTCTTTTAGAATTAGGTGATCAGAAGATATATGGTTGAACAAACAAGAGATATATAAAGGGTATCCTCTTATGATAAGATCTAGGATCTCTAAGCATGGGTAAGGCTCCTAAGGCTAAAGGAATAGATAAGTAGGTCACTCACAACTAGGTGGGCCACGAATCCAATCGAGGCCCTAAGTGGACCTTTGTGGATTGGTGGCAAACCATTAATGTACTCAAAGCCCATCATAGGCGATAGCACACATTGTGAGTTGGTGGGATGAACTTCGAAAGGCTTAGGCTCGAATGGAGCCTTACATCTTACCACTCATCACTAACCAAGGTAAAGCGACAACAAAACCAAATGATGTGTGTGCCAACAAGTATTGAATAAGCCTTTATTAAGGTTAACACATAGGACGCATAGGAATTAAACCCAAAATATCCCTAGTGGAGTTGCCACTGTAGACGCAACAGAATGGGAGTCGCCACCTAGTTTTTGCAATAGTCTAGGTGTTGGGATAGGTGCCCTTAAATCCTATTGTATGATGCTATGTATGATATTATGTATGACATTATGTGAGAAATGATGTATGACTTGATATTGTGTTTAATAAAGTTGCTTTATTCTTATCTAAAATAATAGTAACATGAATATTCAGACATTATCATATAGTCCATGAGCTGCATAGTATGTGATTTATGTGAAAAGTCATAGAAGATATAAATCACAAGTTCTTTGTAAACTCAGAATTATATTTCGTAGTCGGTTATGAAATTGGGCATTTCATCTGCAAAGACTATAACATATTAACTACAATGATTTGTCTTGATCATGGAAGTGGTGACTTCTAGTTGATATGTTGATATGTTTTAAGAATTAAGATATATTGAACTGGACGCTGTGAGATTTATTATTCTCCTAACGACTATCAATTGAATGATAAATCTCACGACTTGTATTCACATGAACTCTTAATCCTGAGAGAGTAATGGACTTGATCATGAAATGTAGGTTGCTTTGATATATCAGGAGTGAGATCTAAAGTAACGGTCAAAACCTCAGCATGTTGGACAGCCACATTTAGTGTTGATGGAACATATATTCTCAAGATGGAATTCATAGTCTCTTAACGGAGATATAAAATATTCCCTTGAGATAAGTTTAATAGGTTCAGTTATTCAGAGAGTTAGGCCTAACCACTTTAGTAAGACTAAAGTATATATTTATGAAATTGGATTTCATAAATATATGATGAATAACTTATAAGGATTAAACCGGGTACTCAAGGATTTAGATGTAGTAATTTACAAAGTGACAGTCTATATTTATGACTTTGTATTACTACGAATATTTCATGAAGGGGTTGCATGTATAATAGAGTCTTGGGATATAATTTATTAATAAGGCCTAGAGTGCAATTATATTTATATAGTGGCATTAAATATAATTAATGGTAACTTTGGACTTGTCAAGAGTTAATAGAAAAGCCCAAGGCCCACTGGAGCTAGTGTCTTATTTGTTCCCTTTTGGTCCCACTCCAAGCCACACACTAAAGCCTAATTGGAAAGGCCCAAAAGGCTAGCCCAATTAGATAATCAATTATATGGAGAGAAACATATAGAATTTTATATTAGAATGAAATGGTTTGTATGTTCATATGCATGTGAAAGAGAGTCTCGTTTATATTCTCTCTAGAATAAACACATAGAACTGATTGAAAGACCACACATCTTGGGCATCAAGTGGAATTGGAGTGAAGATTGAAAGTGTTCTCAAGAACTTCTTCTCTTTGATTCTGAATTTCACCGCACTAAGGTACACTTTCTTGTTCTTATATTCTAAAACTTACATAGTGCATGTTATCTATTGCGAATGAAGTAGATCCATTTATTTTCCGCTATGTATGTTTTGTACACGATACAAACATGTCATTTTCCATCACTAGGTACCACATATATAGCTTCCTCTTGAGGAAGGATCATTGGTTTTACTACCTAAGATATAAGTTCGGAGTTAAGGTATGGTATTGGGAAGGTGTTAGGCACCCAAAACTACCCAACCCTAAGGTTTGCTTTCCATCATTGTGTCTTATATCTTAACCCTATTAAAAGCACACTCAATACTTGTATCTAACTCACACACACATCAAACATATATCTAACAATCAACATGGCATCAAACATCCCTAACCATACACCTATCATATACTTCATCATATTACATCATATCATACCTTTACATACATCTCATCACATCATCCTAGCACTCATCTAGCATGGCATCATATCATACTCAAGGCAGCAACATGTAACATCAAATCAAAGCAAGGATATAGCAAGCATATCATGTTATCATCCAAAGGCATCAAGATCACAAACATAACCTTAAACCTAAACAAGATCATGTCACAAATGCATGTACATTACAGATGCATGACTTACCTTTACTTACCTTGCAACAACTCAGCACCTATGGCATTATGCATGAGCATGTGAATGAATGTTCATATCATTGGAACAAGGAAATAATACTGTGAAACAGAGACCCTGGAAGCATAAAAGTACGTAAAAGGTAGCTAACCAAAATAGGCATGTGAAAGCAGAAGCAAAACAAATGAAACAAAAATTAGGGTTATTGGGCAGCGGCTTGCACATAATCAAGCCTTCGTGCACATGCAAGATTATGCGTACCCAAGTTTTTTGCCCAAAAAGCCCTAAAAACACAACCAAGCCTAAAACACTAAATCTAACACCCTAACATGCATTTTAAACATACAAAAGCGTAAACCTAGACTAGATAAACATATTAAAGCATGTTATAACAAACAAACAAAGCAAACAGAAAGAATTAAAGCATAATTCTTAACTAATACCTCAAAGAAAAGCTCTTCAAGCTTGATTTTTTACCTTTCCCTTTAGTCAAATCTATTCACAAACCAATAAGAAAGTGATTCGTAATATTAAACTCAAAGATCAAGGTCAGAAAATGCGCTAATCAAAAGAAAATTCACTTGAGGTTGTTTTGTGAAAAACTCCCTTTTTGATTCACTATTTCTAGTGAATCTTAGTGTTTTTTGTGGGATTTCTATGTATTTTGAAATTATACAATGTAAGGCTACTTATAGTGTGAAAAAAGGGTTTTAGAATGATCCCTAGACGATGCAGGATTTGTTCCAAACCTCAACATAATTGCAGAAAACTTGCCTTATATAGTTTTCTGGAAATCGCTATGCATGCGCAAGATCCTGCCTACACATGCAGAAAGCTACGTGCGTAAGCTGATTCATACGTGCGCATACCAAAGGTTTCCTTTGGTCTTATTTTTCAAAAATTTATTTATTTTCTCATTAAAAGTTATATTTTTCATTTTAACACTTCTCAAGTCAATTTAACTTCTAATTGGGCCCTAAACCAACCTTGGGTCTTAGAATTCAACATTATTAAGGAACAAGGACCCGAGTCATAAGGGATATAAAATATGATGTCTAGACTGGGCTATAACCAAATTTGAATCTCCAAAGACTTCTGCCTCCTTTACCCCTAAATTTTGAAGAGCTTCTATTTCGGCAATACAAGCCCCATATTCTGTCTTGTTATTAGTTGCCTCGAAGTTCAACTTGACTGCCAAAGGTATGTGAGATCCATTAGGGGTTATCAAAAGTACTCCTATTCCATTTCCATATTAGTTCACAGCTCCATCAAAATACATCTTCCATGCCCTTAGTTTGATATCCAAAACATCCTCATCCAGGAAATCCTCTTTACCATTTTCTCCTTCTATAGGGTTTTCAGCACAAAAATCTGACACGACACTTTCCTTTGATGGCTTTTCTAGCCTTTTCTATGGGTGTGTATCTAGTCTCATAATCATATAACCTCTTGCTCAAGTGGAATATAACTCTTTCATTTTTAGCATTATTCTCTTCTGCAAGCATAGTTCCAACTGTATTTTCTATGATCAAGAGATAAAGGAGTGGTGGCTTTCCATGCCTTTAGGGTACTAATATGGGTGGATGGAGAAGGTATTCCTTGATAAATTCAAATTCTTTTTGACACTCATCATTTCATGCATGGGGTTCATTCTTTCTCAGAAGCTTGAAGATGAGCTCACAAATGGAGGTAAGTTTGACAATGAATCAGCTGATATACTATTATTGTCCTAAGAATCCTCTATCTCTTTCTCACTCTTGAGAGGAGGCATATCCAATATGACCTTGATCTATGATGGGTCAACCTCTATCCCTCTATTACTTACCAAAGAGCCTAGCAATTTTCCCGCAATTACTCCAAAAATGCATTTTTGTGGGTTCAACCTCAATCTATACTCCTTGATCCTTTCAAAAAAAACTTCCTTAAATTAGATATGTGGCTTTCTCTATCTTTGGACTTCACGATCATGTTGTCAACAAATACCTCAATTTCATTAGGCATCATGTCATGTAACATGGCTATAGCCATTCTTTGATAAGCTGCACCTACATTCTTGAGCCTAAATTGTATCACTGTATAAAAATAGATCCACCATTCTGTAGTGAAGGTAGTCTTCGCCATGTCCTTAGGAGCCATCTTGATTTGGTTATATCTTGAGAAACCATCCATAAAAGACATCAAGGCACTACCAGCGGTGTTATTCACTAAGACATCTATGTGAGGAAAAGGGAAATCGTCCTTCACCTTTGTTTGTTTGTTTGAGCTCGTAAGTGCACCTTTTTTTTTTTGTGACTTTAGGATAGTTAGTCACTCGCCTTGTACTTGTAATTAGCAAAATAGGTTCTAGGATAGTGAACCTATTGCTGCTTGTTTCCCGAGCAACAAAGGCGAGAATTCGGACATACGAATCCCATGCAACTCTTCGAAGTTGCACCTCGCCCCATGTATACGTGATGTGTGTCATGTGTGTGGGTTAGGCCAGATCCGTACATCAAAACAAAATATGTTGTCTCTTGATCTTTTGATTTTGCTAGTGAAGCTCACGAATCAAAAGAGCGGCACCTGTAGACACCACATTTTATACCCCTTACGACTTGGGTCCCCATTCTGCAATGATGTTGAATTCTAAGACCTATTGTTGGTTTAAATTGGCTTGAGAAATGTCAAAATGAAAAATATAACTTTTAATGAGCAAATAAATTTATTTTTGTAAAAATAAGGCCAAAGGCAACCCTCACTATGTGCATGCAAGAATCGGCCTGCGCACGTAGTTTTCTGCATGCGTACGCATAGCCTGATCTTGCCCTCGCATAACGAATTCCCAAAAACATAATGTTGAGGTTTGGAACAAATCTCATTTAGGAGTCATTCCAAACCTATATTTTCACACTATAAGTAGCCTTATATGATATATTTTCAAAACATAGAGAAATCTCACGGGAAATCACTAAGATTTACTAGAAATAGTGAATCAGAGAGGGAGTTTTTCACAAAACATCCTTAACTCAACTTTCTTTTGATTCGGGGCTTTTCTAGCCTTGATCTTTGAGTTTAAGATTACTAATTATTCTTTTATTGAATTGTGAATAGATTTTACTGAGGGGAACGGTAAAAAATCAATCTTGAAGAGTTTCTCTTTGAGGAATCAGTCTAAACCTTTCTTTTCCTTTTCTTTCCTTTTTTTTTTTTTTGCTTTAATCTTTCTGTTTGCCTCGTTTTCTTATTATTATATGTTTATGAAGTCTACGTTTACATTTTTGTAGTTTAAAAAGCATCTTAGGATGTTAGATATAGCGTTCTAATTCTTTTTTGTATTTCTAGGGTTTCTGGGTAGGAACCCAGATACGCATAATCTTGCATGCGCATGTAGGCTTGATTATGAGCACTCAGGGTTGTTCATGCGTGCGCTTGAACCCGGCCAGAAAACCCTATTCTTATTTTATCTATTTTTGCCTCTATTTTTATGTAATACTTCTATTTAGCCTCTTTTCCATGTTTTTATGTTTTTAAGCCTCTGTTTAACATGATTAATTGCTTGTTTGCCTTCACGTGTTAGAATTAGGGTTTATCTTGTGTTTTATAATTTTGATGCTATGAACATGCATTCACATGCCTATGGATGATGCCATAGGTTCTAAGTTGCTGCAAGGTAAGTAAAAGGTAAGTCACGAATTCCTAATGTACATGCATTGTGATATAATCTTGGTTGGGTTTGATGATATGATTGTATTCTTGATTTAATGATTATATGTTTCTGCCTTGGATAAGATATGATGAAATGATGAAAGTAACATACTAGGGTTTATGTTATGCTATGCCATGCTTGATGAATGTTAGATTGGTTGACATGTATGTTAGATGAATGTTAGGAGATGCCATGCTAGATGAGCGTTAGGGTCTATGATGTAATGTATGTTAGGCTTTGGTTGATAAGCATGATAGATGTATGGTTTGGGATGTTTGATGCCATGTTAATTGTTAGATGAATGTTAGTGTGTGTGTGTGTGTGTGTGTGTGTGTGTGTGTGAGTTAGATATAGGTGTTGAGTATACCTTTAATGGGGTTGAGACATAAGACATATTGATGGGAAGACAACCTTAGGGTTGGGTGGTTTTAGGTGCCAAACACCTTCCCAAGACAGTACCTTAACTTTGAACTCGTATCTCTGATAGTAAGATCAAAAGGTCCTTCTTTTAGAGGATGCTATATACATGGTTCCTAAGGGATTACAAAAACTAAGTGGTGACTCACCCCTTGTGCCCATAAGAGAAAGTATTTCAAGAAGGAGAATCATCTCAAGTAACAATGGCTGCTCCAAGTAATGATGAGACCTTACAAAGGATATTTGAGGCAATGGAAGAACGAAGTGATGTTCTCAAGAAGATGGGGAGTCGCCTTGCCAAACTAGAGGAAGCCAAACTCAAAAAGACCACACATGTAGAGATTCATGATGATGAAGAAGGGGGAGGATGGGATGAGAGAGATAAGACCAATTATAAAAGGAACAAGTACTTTAAGAAGCTCACCGCGGATACCATGGCCATGAAAGAAAAGGTGGACAAGATGCAACTACCATTCTGCAAGGCCCAAGGGATGGATGATTGTCTCTATAACATGAGAGGCACAAGTTCAAAAACTACCATTGCATTGCCTCCAAAATTCAAGATTTTTGATGCAGAAAAGTTTGATGGAACTAGAGACCCAAAAGAACATGTTAGGAGGTATCTAAGCATTGCTGAAATGAAAGGATTAGATGAGAAACAAACTTTGCATGCATTTCCCCTCTCACTTACTGGAGGTGCATCAAGGTGGTACTATAGCTTAGATCCAATGAAGACCAAGGTGTGGAATGAGTTAGCGGAGTTGTTTGTGGATCAATTTTTCTTCAACACCATGATTGATATAGAAAGAAAAAGCATCAAGGATGGTTAATAGACCAAATGAGAAAGACAAAATCAACATGATTATTAAGAATTTGCTTCCGGCATATAATAGTAGGCTCTTGTCATTGCCTATTCGTTCTTTTGGGGAATTGTGTGATTGTGGGACTAGAACTGAAGATGCTATCAATAATGGGCAATTAGAGAAAGGTAAGAGCAAACCTCTAATCAAGAAGACATAGGATGGAGGAGTAACTACTTCTGAAGCACCCTATCCCGTAAATGTAAGTGCCATCATATCCTAACAAACCTTAGCCTACCTAAGCTTCACAAAAAAAGACCGCTGAGAATTTTCTGACCTAGGAATGACCCTTGTCCAAGCATATGAAACTCTAGCCTTTAAAGGATTCATCAAACCTCTAGATCCCACACCTATGCCCAATCATGTACCTTATACTTGGAACCTCAATGAATATTGTCATTTCCACCAAAAATTCGGGCATAAAACCAAAAATTGTTTCCACCTCAAACACGAAATACAAGACCTTATAGATAATGGAACTTTCTCAAATCTTAACATCATTACCAAGCCTAACATTAGGAAGAACCCCTTGCCTGATCACCGAGATCCTCCTCCATATCAAAATTTGGTGTAAATAGACAAGATTGAGTGGGATAGTTCAAAGTTGATAGAAACTGCAGAGGCTAATACGGTAGAAGACCAAGGGATATGCGATGGCTATGTGGGGATACTCCTTAAAGGAATAATCGAAATAAGGAAAAAAGTCATGGAGGATAATGTGGCAAATATCACTAGGAGTGGGAGGCACTACAAACCATCCTTTTTTGGAGAAGGATCATCCTAGTAGAGACATAAGAGAAGGATCCAAGCCAACAAAGCCTAAAGGGAAAGAAAAGAAAGAGGAAGAAGATAGAGTTTGACTTAATTGAAAAATACTCAAGCTCATGTATCTGTATGGGGCTTACTAGTGGCTTCTCACAAACATCATAGTGCTCTTTTGGATGCCTTGAGTGGAAAGGAAGTACCCATCAAAACTTCACCGCAAGATGTGCTATCTCTCATGGGAGTTGAAGCACCATCAGATCCTCTCCTTGCCTTTTCTGACGATGAACTTCCTCCCGAATGAGCTATTTACACTAGGCCATTGCAAATCACCATTGAGTGAATAGGTGCCAAGCTTCCAATGGTACTTATTAATAATAGGGTCCGTATTGAATGTATGCCCTTTTAGGACTACTCCCACCATTGGCCTGGATGTGGAGACGGTCATCCTCTCTCCTTTGACCATTAGGTCATATGAAAATATTTCAAGGAAGGTTATGGGAACTTTCAAAGCACCTTGCAAGATTGGTCCATTGAAGACAATAGTGGAATTTCACATGATGGACATCACCCCTAACTACAACCTTCTCTTGGGAAAGGCATGGCTTCATCCCATTGGGGCTGTTCCTTTTTCTCTACGCCAAAAGATGAAAATCCCATGGAAGGGAGGTATTGCAGTTGTAATTGGTGATGGTGAAACTCTAGCTCCCTTCTGTGGACTTGAAGAGAGAGCAAGCGAGCTTCAAATTAGTGGCTTTGAGTTTGTGAATATGGCAGACTATGGATTGAAGGATGAAAGGTATACTACAGATTCTTCTCTACACCAAAAGATGAAAATCCCATGGAAGGGAGGTATTGCTGTTGTAATTGGTGACGGTGAAATCCAAGCTCCCTTCTATGGACTTAAAGAAGGAGGAAGTGAGCTTCAAATGAATGGATTTGAGTTTGTGAACATGGTTGACTATGGATTGAAGAATGAAAGGTATACTATGAATTTGCTCCCATATTGTAGCCACGAGGTGATTGCAATGATGAAGTACATGGGGTATATACCTAGTATGGGTCTTGGAAAAGAAGGAAAAAGGGTGGCTGAATTTCTTGATTTTAGGACTCAACTAACCAAGGAAGGTTTGGGATTCTTTGAAGGCTACAATGGAATATATTAAAAAAAAAAAAAAAAAAAAAACTAAAAACTTTGGTAACCTTAATGGAAACTTCGTGAAGGAAGGAGAAGACTTTCCTTTGGGTGGCATTCCTAAACTTTGGGTAGGTAAGGATGGAAACTTGTATCCGGGTTGGGAGATTTTCTTCAACGAGAAGCTTACTTTCAAGGAGAAACCTACTATGATTATCAAGTAAGTTCAAAAGGAAGTCGACTGGGTGGACTACATGGATGCGGAAGCAATTGAGACTATGTTGAAGATGGAGGGGGACATGTTCACCATCACTAATGAAAAGCCAAGTGATCCTTCTACATTCATTGTGCCTACTGTGGGGCACCTTAATAATTGGACTTGGGTTGGGTTTTATAACAATAAGGGAAAGAAATTTTGTAATACAAGCTCTAATGTACTTTTTAACATTTTCAATAAGATGAATTTTGATTTGACTTATTTTGATGTGTCCTATAATATTAAAATTCTCCATTTCAATGATTTTAATGAATTTGAAAATAATATTAATAAATAGTTGGAAAAGAAAATTGAACCTATGGAACTAACATTTGAAACTATTAATTTGAGCAAGGATGAGAATCCATGCTTAATTAAAATTGGCTCAACCCTAAATAAGAAAGAAAGGAAAGATCTCAAAGAACTTCTCATAGAATTTCAAGAAGTGTTTGCAATTTCCTATGAAGATATGCCTGATATCAATCCAAGATAGCTCAATACCACATTAAGACATATGAGAACTGAATGGCTCCTAAAGATCAAAGAAGTGGTCACAAAGCAATTGGAAATGGGGTTCATCAAACCCATACGCCGAGCTGAGTTGATAGCCAATGTTGTGCCGTACCAAAGAAGGATGGAAAGGTAAGAATGTGTGTGGATTTCAAGGATTTAAACAAAGCTGTCCCTAAGGATGATTTCCCTCTTCCTCATACAGATGTCTTGGTAGATAATATGGCTGGTAGTGCCTTAACGTCTTTCATGGATGGTTTCTCAGGATATAACCAAATCAAGATGGCTCCTAAGGATATGACTAAGACTACCTTCACCACAGAATGGGGAATCTATTGTTACATGGTAATGCTGTTTGGGCTCAAAAATGCGGGAGCATCCTATCAAAGGATGGCCACAGCTTTATTACATGACATGATACACAATAAGGTTGAGGTGTATGTTGATGACATGATCATGAAATCCAAGGATAAGGAAGGTCAAATCATTAACTTGAGAAAGTCTTTAAAGGATCAAGGAGTATCGATTGAGGTTGAACCCCCAAAAATGTACTTTTGGAGTGATAGTTGGAAAATTGCTAGGCTTTTTGGTAAGTGATAGAGGGATAGAAGTTAACCAACCAAAGATCAATTACACATTGGAGATGCCTCCACCTAAGAGTGGGAAAGAAATAAGGGGATTCCTAGGTTGACTATAATACATCAACCGGTTTATCGCCAAACTCACTTCCACTTGTGAGCCTATCTTCAAGCATTTGAGAAAGAATGAACCCCATTTATGGAATGATGAATGTCAAAAAGCCTTCAAACTTATCAATAAATATCTCCTCCATTCACCCATCCTAGTACCCCCGAAGCAAGGGAAGCCGTTACTACTATACCTTTCATATAGAAGATGTAGTCGGAAGCATGTTGGCATAGGAAGATGATGGTAAGAATGAGAGAGCGGTGTACTTTTTGAGCAAAAGATTATACAATTATGAGACCATATACACACCCATATAGAAATCATATTTCACACTCGTGTTGGCCATGCAGAAGCTGAGACACATCATTCTACCATTCTAGATATGGATGGTAGCAGAATGGACCCGTTGAAATACCTATTTGAGAAACCCACTTTAAGTGGGAAATTTTCAAGATGGTTAATCATGTTAGTAGAATTTGATTTAAAGTATGTGGCTAGAAAAACAATCAAAGTAAGTGTCGTGTCAGATTTTTGTGTCGAGAACCTCATAGAAGGAGATGATGGAAAAGAAGATTTTCCAAATGTGGACATTTTGGACATTGAACTAGAGGCATGGAAACTTTGATGGAGCTAAACCAATATGGTAATGGGATAGGAGTACTTTTGATCACCCTCGACAGATCTCATGTGTCCTTGGCAGTCAATTGAACTTTGAGGCGGCTAATGACATAGCAGAATAGGAAGCTTGTATCACCAGAATGGATGCTCTTTGGGAGTTAGGGGTAAAAGAAGCAGAGGAATTTGGGGACTTGACTTTAGTCATAGCACAAGCATAAAAATTGTGGAAGGTAAAGGAAGATCAATTGAAGCCTTATCAGCAATATTTAGAGGACTTGACCAAAACCTTTGATAAGATTGAATACACTATCATCCCTAGGGCTTAGAATCAGTTTACAGATGCATTGGCTACCTTAGCCTCTATGGTTGAAATACCCGAAGGAGTATGACACGACCTTTAGAGATTTAGCAGAGTTATGAGTTAGTGCAAAGGGAGAACTAAGTCTTTAGTCTTGGCTACAGAAGAAGGGGTTCCTCGATCTTATAACATCATGAAATTCTTGGAATTAGGAGTGTATCATGATGGCGCCGACAAGAGAGAACGTCATTCGATTAGGATGATGGCTATGCAATATATTCTCTGTAGAGGACAGCTTTATAGAGATCTTACGATGGCATACACCTCTGTATTTTGAAGAAAGAAAAAGCTGAAAGAGTCATGGAGGAAGTTCATCAAGGGATTTTTAGTTCTCACATGAATAAGCAAATGTTAGCTGAAAAGATCCTAAGGATGGGATACTATTGGAATATGATGGAGACTAAATGTGTAGACTTTGTGAAAAGTTTCCATGACTGCAAAACACATGAAACTTGAATCATGTGCCACCTAGTGAGCTATATAGCATGACCTCTCCTTGGCCTTTCCCAATCTAGGGCATAGATGTGATTGGAAGAATAGCCCCTAAGGCTTCAGATGGACATAAGCACATCCTAGTGGTAATTGACTACTTTACCAAGTGGGTAGAGGTAGCCTCTTACTCCATATTAAAAGCAAAACATGTGGCTTGATTCATAGAGAATAACATTATTTGCTGATATAGGGTACCACAAGAGATCATCTTAGATAATGGCTCCCACTTTGAGGGAGAGGCTCGAAGGATCATGGAATTATGCTACATTGAGCATCACAAGTCTTCACCATACCAACCATAGCCTAATGGGGCGGTAGAAACAGCCAATAAGAACATTAAAAACATCCTAGCCAAGATAGTGGTGACATACAAAGACTAGGCTGAGAAACTTCCATGTCTTATGGGGCTACAGAAGTTCTATCCGTGCATCGACTGGGGCAACCCCTTACTCTTTAGTCTACGGAAGTGAGGCGATCCTTCCTATTGAGGTAGAGATACAATATTTAAGAGTGCTAGTGGAAATCAATGTCCTAAAAGAAGATTGGATGAAAGAAAGATATGAACAACTGGCTTTGATCGATGAGAAGAGAGCTAAGGTACAATACCATGAACAAGGGTACCAAAAAAGGATTGCTAGAGCATTTAACAAAAAAGTGAAACCTAGGAACCTTAAAGAAGGGGATTTGGTTTTGAAAGTACTTAGAGATGAGACTTTTAATTTAAGAGGAAAGATAATGCCAAGATGGTTAAGGCATTTTATTATCAAGAAAATCATGTCAGGAGGTGCTACAAGTATTACTGACTTGGATGGAGAAGAGATGCTTCGCGTAATCAACATGGATAGACTTTGAAAATATAACATTTGAAAGAAAAAAAAGAGAAGAAAAAAAGCCTGCTAGGTTGAAAACCCGAAAAGGTAGCCTAGGCAAAAATTAAGGCAAAAGAACCCTGCTAGATTAAAAACCTGACAGTGTGGTCTAGGCAAAAGATAGGGGAAAAAACCATGGGTGTGGCAAAAATTCCTATAAGGATGTCATGGGCAAAAATTACATGGCATGGAAAAAAAGTAAAGAAAAAAAAAAAAGAAAAAATAATGCCAGTAAGATAATAAATGGATGATTCTCTTATTGCTCAAATTAAAAGATAATAAATTAAAAAAAAAAAGACATGATAATCATGAAGTGTAGAAAAATAAAATTTAGGGCATATCTATGTGAACCTATTTCATGTCAGTCTCTAGCCATTTCTTGTACCCTGAAGTTGGATGAAGGACTTGAGGAAAATAGATGCCTTTAGTCACCATCCTTCGTAGCCAAGCCTCACGAACTCTGCCTAAGATCCTCTCAGTAAATACCAAGGTATGGAAGGAATCATCATCACTAGGAGTGTTAGGACATTGTGAGTCATTGTTAGGTACATATGTCACTATTTTGTGTAGTTAGCTAATCCTTTGACAAAATGCACTTTACTTGTAATTGGGTAGATCTAGGATGTGTTTAATGCTTCAAGAAACAAGGTTTCAGGATCAAGTGTTAAAGCCATGCAAGTCTGTCCAAGAATCAAGCCAAGAAGTGCTGTTCATTAAAGCTCGACAACTAGTATCTATCTAGACTTAAAATAGCTATTTCAGCCCGAGGCTTGACAGCTTCTTAACAGCTAGGGTATTTGTCGAGGTTTATGAAACTCAGTTTTTCAGGGCTGTTTCTCATCCAATCCATGAATGTATGTTTGGGCTTTCTTTTCTCACAACCCTAAACATATATAAGGATTATTTTAAGGGCCGTCAAAGGTTGCATAGTTTCGCGAGTGTGAAGCAAAGTTTTGTTCATGCAAATTGTGACCGAAGACAGAATTTGCCCTAGTTCATCTTTCTTCTGAAAAAGCTGTTGTGTTTGTACACCGTAGGGTTTTGTGACTATGCAACTTCATGATCTTCATTGTGTGATGAACTAAAGAACTTTGCAGTCAACATCCTTCTCAAGTTGGTGATCAAGTCGCATACTGGGAGACGTGCACTAAAAAGGAGAGATTGTCACTATAGAACAAGTCCAATTGGGTATTGAGTGTATCAGAAAATGCAAGTCTAAAATTTATTTGAATTCTATTATGATGACTATTGGAAAGATCTTAGTTTGACAACGAAGAACCTAGACTGTCTCAGAATGAGAATGTGCAAAGGAGTTTATCTAAGAAGAGTGAAAGTTAAAGGTTTAGTTCATCAAAGGCTGATGAGAGAAAAAACTATTCCCATTGATTTTTCATCTAAGAACAAAGTGTGATTCATGATGAAGTCCTCATTTAAGGTTATGGACACATGTTTATGATACCTTGACAGCAATTGCTTAAAACACATGACTGGAGACCGATCTCTCTTCAAGGCTTTTGAGTCTAAGAAAGGTGGTAATGTCGCTTTTGGTGATGGGAACAAGTCACAAATTAAAGAAAAAGGAATCATATCTCTACCTGGATTATCAGACATTGCTAATGTTCTATATGTAGAAGGTCTGAGAGTGAACCTGTTGAGCCTAAGTCAAATATGTGATCAAGACTTCATGGTACTATTCTCTAAGGAAAAATACCTTGTCATGGATAAATTAGGAAAGAAGCTCATAAGTGGTGTTTGCACTATAGACAACTGTTATGTCTTGGTTCCTGATGCTGATATTGTATGCAATAGCATTTGTTTACCAAATGAAGATATATGGCACCAAAGGATGGGACATGCTAATTACAAACATCTTTTGATTGTATCTAAGCATGAGTCAGTTTTGGGGATACCAAAGCTCATTAGAGTGAGCAATGTGGTGTGTGGATTGTTAGGATTAGTGCCCTTAAATCCTATTGTATGATGCCATGTATGATACTATGTATGACATTATGTATTAAATGATGTATGACTTAATATTATGATTAATAAAGTTGTTTTGTTATTATCTAAAATAATGGTAACATGAATATTCGGACATTATCAAATAGTCTATGAGATGCGTAGTATGTGATTTATGTGATTTAGTCACAGAAGATATAGATCACAAGTTCTTTGTAAACTCAGAATTTTGGTTCGTAGTCGGTGATGAAATTGGGCATTTCATTTGCGAAGAATATAACATATTAACTAAGATGATTTGTCTTGATCATGGAATTGGAGACTTCTAGTTGATATGTTGATATGTTTTAAGAATTAAGACATATTGAACTGGACCGCTGTGAGATTTATTATTCTCCTAACAACTGTCAATTGAATAATAAATCTCACGACTTCTATTCACATGAACTCTTAATCCTGAGAGAATAATGGACCTGATCATGAAATGTAGGTTTCTTTGATATATCAAGAGTGAGATTTTAAGTAACGATCAAAACCTCAGTATGTTGGGCAGCCACATTTAGTGTTGATGGAACATATATTCTCAAGATGCAATTCATAGTCTCTTAACGGAGATATAAAATATTCCCTTGAGATAAGTTTAATGGGTTCAGTTATTCAGAAAGTTAAGCCTAACCACTTTAGTAAGACTAAAGTATATATTTATGAAATTAGATTTCATAAATATATGATGAATAATTCCAAGCCACATACTAAAGCCCCATTGGGAAGGCCCAAAAGGCTAGCCCAATTAGATAATCAGTTATGTGGAGAGAAACATACAGAATTTTATATATAAGAATGAAATGGTTTATATGTTCATGTATGTAAGAGAAAGACTCCTTCATATTCTCTCTAGAACAAACACATAGAACTGATTGAGAGACCACACATCTTGGGCATCAAGTGGAATTAGAGTGAAGATTAAAAGTGTTCCCGAGTACTTCTAATCTTTGTTTTGAAATTCACCGTACCAAGGTACACTCTCTTGTTCTTATATTCTAAAACTTACATAGCACATGTTATCAATTACGAATGAAGTAGATCCGTTAATTTTTCGGTGCGTATGTTTTGTATGCGACACGAACATGTAATTTACCATCATGGACCATGTCAACTTGGGAAACAGATAAAAGCTATACATTCGAACACTCAGACATCTGCTACATCTAAACCATTGAAGCTACTACATTTGGATCTTATGGGTCTAACCAGAACCGAGTCTCTTGGTGAAAAGAGATACATCATGGTTGTGGTAGACGACTTCACTAGATACACTTGGGTCATTTTGATAGGATCCAAGTCTGATGCTCTTGAGCACATTGAAGGTTTGTGCACAAGATTGCATAATGAAAAGAGCCTGAAGATTGGTCGAATTCGAAGCGATCATGGTAAAGAATTTGAGAACTCACATATGGAGTCCTTCTGTAAAGATCAGGTATATCTCAAGAATTCTCTGCTCCTATTACTCCTCAGCGGAATGGTGTAGTAGAAAGGAAGAACAGGATTATTCAAGAGATGGCTAGAGCCATGTTGCACAACAAGGATGTGGCTAGAAACTTATGGGGAGAAAGCCATCAATATTTGCTTATCATACAGTTAATAGGGTGTATTTTATACCTGGTACCAAGAAGACTCCATATGAGTTATGGAAGGGAAGGAAGTCAAATGTTAAATATTTCAGAATCATTAGAAGTACTTGTTTCATTCTCAAGGATAGAGAGAATGTGGGAAAATTTGACTCCCGAAGTGGTGAAGGAATATTTCTAGGATACTCCTCTACAAGCAAGGCTTATTGGGTATACAATAAAAAAACCATGAAGGTAATAGAAACAATAAATGTTGTTATTGATGAATCTTCAGATTCTAGTTTTGAGAAATTTGGTGAGGAAATCCCCAAAGAGATTCTTCCTGCCGAGCCTAGGAAAGTTCAAGAAATTTTTGAACAAGAGCCTTCATCTCCTAGTGCTCCAGATACTCCAAGTGTTGTAGAAGATTCAACAAACTTATCTACTTCACCTGATTGTGAAACCCATGAAGAGAAAGGACATTCTTCCAGGATCAAATTGAATCATCCTCCTGAAGTTATTATGGGAAACATGACTGAACTTACACTAAGGAAGCGTACAGTTGATAAATGTGTTGCTAACTTTGTGTCTTATTCTTGTTACTTGTCGCAGGTTGAACCCACTAAAGTTAAGGAAACTCTTTAGGATGAAAGCTGGGTTTAAGTTATGCATGATGAACTACTTTAGTTTTAGAGTAATGATGTCTAGAATTTGGTACCTAGACTGGAGGGTGAGCACATTATTGGCACAAAGTGGATATTCTACAATAAAACTAATGAGGAGGGTAATGTAATCCGCAACAATGCTCATCTTGTAGCTCAAGGATACTCACAAATGGAAGGAGTAGACTATGATGAGACATTTGCTCTGGTAGCCCGAATAGAGTCCATCAAAATTCTCCTAGCCTTGGCATGTCACTTGAGGTTCAAGCTCTATCAAATGGACATGAAGACTGCATTCTTGAATGGGCTGCTTAAAGAAGATGTCTATATGGCTCAACCAAAAGGATTCATTGATCCACATTTCCCAGATCATGTGTTGTACCTCAAGATAGCCCTTTATGGGTTAAAGCAAGCCCCTAGAGCTTGGTATGATCAGCTCACACAGTACTTGGTGTCACATGGGTTCACCAGAGGAAAAGCAGATCAAACTCTCTTCATAAAGAGGGAAGACGGTGAGTTAATAGTTGCTCAAGTCTATGTTAATGGTATCATCGTTGGGTCAACTAAGGATGAACTTGCTCACAGCTTCTCAAAACTCATGCAGGCCGAGTTCAAGATGAGCATGATTGGAAAGCTAACTCACTTCCTTGGATTGTAGATTCGTCAACAAGATTCTGCTAGTTCTGTTAGAACCCCTATGAGCCCAAATGTTAAACTCACTGTTGACTTGTTAGGTAAAAGTGTAGATTCATCTCTCTATAGAAGCATGATAGGTAGTCTTCTTTACCTTACTACTAGTAGACCTGACATTAGTTATAGTGTGGGAGTATGTGCTAGATATCAGGCTAATCCCAAATAGTCTCATATGATTACTTTGAAAAGAATCATAAAGTATGTCAAAACCACTGCCGACTTTGGTGTGTGGTACAGCAAGGACATAAATGATGTCTTAGTTGGGTATTCTGACGCTGATTAGGCTGGGAATGTTGATGATAGAAAGAGTACATCGGGTATGAGTAATAATCTTATTTCCTGGATGAGCAAAAAGTAAAATTCCATCTCATTATCCTCTACTGAAGCTGAGTATATCACTGCCGGTAGCTGTTGCACCCAACTTATTTTGATGCAAAAACTCCTCCATGATTACGTTATTTGTTAAGAGCATCTTACCATCTACTGTGACAATACCAGTGCCATTAATATCTTTAAGAGTCTGGTTCAACATTCTCGAACTAAACACATAGAGATTCGACATCACTTCATTAGGGAGCTTGTCAAAGATGATACTCTTACTCTTGAATTTATTCACACTGATGATCAGAAGGCTGATTTGTTTACCAAACCTCTTAATAGCAAACGGTTTGAATTCCTTCACCAAAACATTGGTGTCATCTCCATGGATTGATCTCTTCTTCTCCTCCATCTTCCTCATGCATTTACATCTAGTTTTATGCATTGCTTTGTTTTGTTAAACATGTTTTTGTTATTTATTTTTCAGTTTTGTTTTATTTTGTTTTTCATAAAAATAAAAATAAAAATTTGAAAAATTGAAAAATACAAAAACAGTGTGTGTATGTGTACATTGGTACTTGTGTACCTTGGTTGGCCATTGAAACAAAATTTTCTAAACTTTGTATCTTTTGTAGCTTAGATGAGCATCGCTATGCACAACTAAGCAAGTGAGCTTTGTGGCTTGTGTTTGTGATGAGTAAGATTCAGTTATCTCTTGTACTTAACACTCGCTTCACTCTTTTTAACGGGAAGGACTAGAAAATCCTAAGAGAAAGGCATAAATAACCATCTCACCACTGTTGCCCGCCAATCATGAAATGACATTTGTATGTTTCAACATAGCAAAAGTGCAATGTCATAAGCTTAACATAATTGGGTATCTCTTTTCCCTCTTTTATATGCCCATGCATTATATGCTTATTAAAAGAAAAATATGCAAAGAAAAATAAAAGTAAAAAGATCAAAATGCTTTATATATGATTGCAAACGTGTATTTTAGGAGATGTAGGAGTTATAGAATGTACCTCGAAGGTGATAGTACCCATTAAACAGTTATGATTGTGTGTGAGTTAAAGTGATTTTCTCATATCTCAAATCGTCATAACATGTAGACGCTCATGCAATCTTACGATGTTTTCACACATAACACGCAATATTCTTTACTACTTTTGATACATGTATAGGTACAATGTGATTTGGCCATCACAAGGAATATATGTGTTAATGTATGCTCACTAAACTGTTTTAACTTGTTTTTGAAATATAAAATTGGTTAGACTTGTTTAGTGTGTGTGTGTGTGTGTGTGTGTGTTTGTGTGTTTTGGATCTAAATGCTTGACATTTTTTTTATGTTAAGAGATGTTTTTAAAGGCTTAAAATGTTGATTGGATCTTGGTTGAGTTGCATGTTTGAATGCATTAATGTCTGTGTTTTTCCCTTCTTGAAAAACTATTTTTAAGCAATCTCGATAGCTCTTCGACACCTCTTGACACCTGGCTTATCTATCGAGCTCTACAACCTCTTTAATCACAATCTCGATAGCTTCTCGATAGCTCCTCGATCAATCGAGAAAGTTTCTATCTCCTCGATAGCTGCTCAATCCATCGAGTCTGTTTTTGCTGTGGATACCTCTGGATAACTACCTGATAGCTGTATCCTTTCATGCCATTAAAGCACGACACCTCTCGATCTGTTGAGAATTATGAGATGTCTATATACACACGCTTCGCAATTCAGATCTCATTTCTCTCAATCTCTCTCGACTCCTGCAGACTCTTTACCAACCAAAACTTCTCTTTTTCACTTCAAACTCCTTTCCCAAGAACTCTTCAGCCTCAAGATCATTTTTCTTGCATCTAGTGTGATCTTTATCTCTCATTCTTCATGCATTTCATGCATTTAGGTCTAAGCTGTGGGTTTTTGAAAATTTTTTGGGGTTTTTCAAAATTGGTGGAGTTTTTGTAAAATTTTTGGGATGGGCTTTGTGAAAATGGTTCTAAATCATCATGCATTGCATCACATATACATTATAACAATATTTCATGCATTTCAGATGTATGTTTACTTTGTTGAACTAATTGTGAGCTGGTAGGACTGGATTAGGCTGAGCCCATGATGTTTTTATTGTTGCATATCACATGCTCATGCATTTTCATGCATACGTACCTTACATTCTCTATATTCTTATATTGATTGTGTTTGGTGCTTTTCTGCATGTTTTTCTCTCCCTCTCTCTCTCACTCTCTTGTTTACATTAGTTGCGTCATGGCACCTAAACATAAGTCTACTCCGTCCTGGAACCCTCTTCGTTCCAAGGCATCCACTTCTTTTGATCCTAATCCCTCACATGTTTGGTTCCGTGATGATAAAGCCTGACAGGACTTTCAGAGAATTTTTCTAGACTACGCGTTCATTCGGAACGCCAAGTCATTTTGTTGGACTTCTCAGATACTGACCTACCCACTATCATATATAGTAGGGGTTGGGGGTCACTGTGTGACATTCCAGTCACTTGTCCATCCATGCTTATCCAGGAGTTATACTTTAACATGCATGGATTTTATTATTTAGTATTTCTCTTTGTTACTCGTGTACGAGGTACGCGCATCGTGATCACTCCGGATATTGTATCCGATGTGCTCCATGTTCCTAGGGTAGAGCATCCTGACTACCCCAGTTATGAGCGTTTGAGGACTGTGTCCAAAGACAAGCTTATGTCCGCTTTTTGTGAGCGTCCCTCTGTTTGGGTGATCGTCAGTTCACTCCTTGTTCGGCCTATGCTAAAGGTCCTCGTTTTCTTAACATGATTTATGACTTTTGTTTTGCATTCACTTTCTTACTATAACTCTATTACCGAGCCCAATGCTCGATTTTTTCTTTCTCTTTTAGAGCATCTTAATATAGATTTTCCCTCTCATTTCAATTTTTCTATCATAAATGTATATAGGGATACAGCGACTCATGATAAGCTCATCTTCCTTTTGACTATCACGAGGATTCTACGCCATTTTTATGTTCCCTTTCCTGTTTCTGACCACTTCCATGTCATGTGTGCCATTGACACGACTACCGTTAAACGAAGCAAGGTGCAGTTTCATTCTAGGTGGTCCGGTACGGTAGCTCCTCCCACTTCTTTGGCTCTATCCACCTTCGCTCCTTCATCCTCTGCGAGTGGTGTGACTTTTGATGCAATCATGGCACAGCTCCAACGCATGGATGCTCGCCTTGACACTCTCATTGATGAGTTGTGTCAGGTGAACACCCGTGTCAGCCGTATTGCCAAACTGCAGGCTTGCTTTGGTGGCTTCGTAGAATCTCCCTCTCCTCCTTCAGAGGCATTCGACGATGATGATGACTCCGATGATGATGATACGGATAAGGATGCTAGCTTACCCAGCAATGACGAGATGTCTATTTGATATACCTACCCTTTGTCACTCATGAAAAAAAGAGGGAGTAGTTTTGGATATGAGAGTACTCATACTCATAAGGGGAGGGTTAGCATAGGAGATTTTTGTTAGGGGGAGTGTATTTTTTTTTTTTTTTAGGGATATAGTAAGGATTTTATGTATCTTTTTCTTTTCTCTCTTTTTTAGATACATTGTTCATGTACCTTAGATCTTGTGATCATATTGTGATAGCAAACCTTGAACTTGTTGTTATATACATTTGAGGTTGTTATTAAAATTCTTTTACCTATCTCTACATGTGTTATTTCTTTTCTCTCTTTATACACATGTTTCTTATTTATTGTATGCAATCTATTATTTCTGTTTCACACAAGATGCCTTGATGAGTTTTGTTTAAAGTATTTCAAAAATACAAGTTGTTAAAGTCTTTCTTGCCACGAATTCTCTTCCTGCAAAGTTTTTCAAGAGTTTGTGTTATGATAGATTTTTTTGTATTCAACAAGTGAGTATGAGTTGAGTGATTTATGACTTCTCTCATATGTTCAATTGTTTGTTGTGATTTTGTCACAGATTACCAAAGAGGGACATTGTTGGGACATATGTGAGTCATTGTTAGGTACATATGTCACTATTTTGTGCAGTTGGTTAATCCTTTGACAAAACGCACTTTACTTGTAATTGGGTAGATCTAGGATGTGTTTAATGTTGGAAAAATACAAGTTTGTATTGCATACAAAACATACGTAGCGAAAAATTAACGGATCTACTTCATTCGCAATTCATAACATGTACTATGTAAATTTAAGAATTCAAGAATAAGAAAGTGTACCTTGGTGTGGTGAATTTCAAAGCCAAAGATTAGAAGTACTCGGGAACACTTTTAACCTTCACTCCAATTCCACTAACGCCTAAGAAGTGTGGTCTTTCAATCAGTTTCTATGAATTGTTCAAGGGAGAATAAGAGAGTGTCCAACACTCCCATACAAAACCATTTCATATTACTTTTTAAATTCTATGTGTTTCTCTCATTATAACTGATTATCTAATTGGGCTAGCCTTTTGGGCCTTTCCAAGTAGGCTTTAGTATGTGACTTGGAGTGGGACCAAAAGGGAACAAATAAAACTCTAGCTCTAATGGGCCTTGGGCTTTTCTGTCAACTCTTGATAAGTCCAAAGTTACCATTAATTATATTTAATACCAATATATAAATATAATTGCACGCTAGGCCTTATTAATAAATTATATCCCAAGACTTTATTGTACATGTAACCCCTTCGTAAAATATTCGGAATAATACAAAGTCATAAATGTAGACTACCACTTTATAAATTACTACATCTTAATCCTTGAGTACCCGGTTTAATCCTTTAAGTTATTCATCATATATCTATGAAATCCAATCTCATAAATATATACTTTAGTAATTTCTTACTAAAGTGGTTAGGCTTAACTCTTTGAATAACCGAACCCATTAAACTTATCTCAAGAGAATATTTTATATCTCTGTTAAGAGACTATGAATTCCATCTTGAGAATATATGTTCCATCAACACTAAAAGTGACTGCCAAACATACTGAGGCTTTGATCGTGTCTTTAGATCTCACTCCTGATATATCAAAGCAGCCTACATTTCATGATCAGGTCTATTATCCTCTCAGGATTAAGTATTCATGTAAATAGAAGCCGTGAGATTTATTATTCATTTGACAGTCACTAGGGGAATAATAAATCTCATAGCAGTCCAGTTCAATATGTCTTAACTCTTAAAACATATTAACATATCAACTAGAAGTCTCCACTTCTATGATCAAGACAAATCATCTTAGTTGATATGTTATAATCTTCGCAGATGAAACGACCAATTTCATCATCGACCACGAACTAAAATTCTGAGTTTACAAAGAACTTGTGATTTATATCTTCTGTGACTTTTCACATAAATCACATACTATGCGTCTCATGGACTATATGATAATGTTTGAATATTCATGTTATCATTATTTTAGATAATAATAAAACAACTTTATTAATCACAACATTAAGTCATACATAATGTCATGCATAATAAAGTACATAGAATCATGCAATAGAATTTAAGAGCACTAATCCTAACATTTAATGTTTCAAGAAACAAAGTTTCAAGCTCAAGTGTTAAAGCCATGAAAGTCTGTCCAAAAATCAAGTGAAAGAGTGTTGTTTATTAAAGCTCAACAGGTAGTATCTATCGAGACTTAAAATAGCTGTTTTAGCCCGAGGTTAAACAGCTTCTCGGCAGCTAGGGTATCTATCGAGGGTTATAAAACTTAATTTTTCAAGCTGTTTTTCATCCAATCCATGAATGTATGTTTGGACTTTCTTTTCTCACAACCCTAAAAATATATAAGGATTATTTTAAGGGTCGTCAATGGTTGCACAGTTGCGTGAGTGTGAAGCAAAGTTTTGTTCATGCAAATTGTGACCGGAGACAGAATTTTCCCTAGTTCATCTTTCTTCTAAAGAAGCTGCTGTGTTTGTACACCATAGGGTTTTGTGATGAAGCAACTTCATGATCTTCATCGTGTGATGAACTGAAGAACTTTGCAGCCAACATCCTTCTCAAGTTGGTGAACAAGTTGTGCACTGAGATCCGCGCAATTGGTTAGTCACGTACTGGGAGCCGTGCACTGAAAAGGAGAGATTGTCACTACAGAACAAGTCCAATTAGGTATTGGGGTAAGGGTTCAACTGTAAGTTGGTATAAGGTACTAGGATTCCTTTACTTGTAACCATTTGCTTTAATAACAGTAGATTCTCAGGAGTGGTGACCTTAAAATCACCCGATGGGGTTTTGCCTTGGTGGTTTTCCCCATTTGTAAACAAATCACCATGTTAATTTAATTTCCGTTGCATACTCTAATTAATTAGTGATTTGTTTGTGCTGCCACGCAAATTGCATGTTAATTTGATTAATTTATTCACTTAGCTAAATTAATCAATTAATATTTCACAAGGGGTCAATACATTTTTGGCCTGTTAAGGAGCTCCTTGACGGTCACCAAATTTCCTTGCAATGCAACATGTAGAGTAGTAAGAGCAATAGTGAAGCTCCTTGAAGATTTCGTTCACCATGCCTGAGATATGCCACCATTCCACTACCCATTGAATATCTGAGACATCAATACGCTTCATGAATTCAATGAAATTATCAAAGTTCATCTCAGTACACTTAGGACTGTGGTCACGATAATTCTTGGGGAGGTATTGACGAGGAGGAACAATAGGGGGATAAAGCAATTAAAGCCTCCCGTATAGCCATATCAAAAAAAGAGAAGAGAGAAGAAGAGAAAAAGAAAGTATGAGTGGAAAAAGAAGAGATAAAAGAAAAATGATAAAGATGATATAAGGAGCCTCGATGGTTTGAAAATTGAAAGGAAATCCATGCAAAAATTAGAGGAATCCTGCTAGATTGAGAATCTAGGCTAAAATTAGGGATTATACCTAAAGAATGAGAGGGCTCCCCATAAAGAAGTTTGCTTTCTTCCTATAATCACATCCAAGCCATTAAGAGTTTCAGCTAAGATCATGCCCACAGGACTTCCCACCCTTAGATTACTAACCACCAAGCACATCCTTTAATCTATGTGAACCGTTTCATGCACCAAGAAGTATCTCGCAAGAATGCATAAACAGAAAGTATTAAGATAATAAGAACGTGACCTACCAACCAGAGGAACAGTCAACTGAGAAAAGTAGGCAAAAATTGAGCGGATATTCAACTTGTCAAACATGCACCAATGCGATGCCGTGACAAGTGAAACCCCTAAAATAGCTTGGACCATGGCAAGAAGATCCCCACTAGTAGTAGGAAGAATGAGAATATTAATCTTAGATTCACCAATGATCGCATTGAACTCTTCAATACTGGGGCATATTTCTACACCATTGAAGTGAAAAACATGCCGAGTAGGAAGCCAAAAGCACGAAGGAGAGGTTCATCCACTTGATTTGGTGATATGGGAAGATGCAAGAAAGACCGAAAGGAATGAGGGCCTCTTTGAAACTAGGGCCAAGCTTCTGGATCCATGTTGAGACTTCTAAAGAAGAGAATTTTGCCATTGGAAAGCTCTAAAGAATGTTTTTTGAGCTTAAAATACGTTTGGTGAAGGTTTGAGGTCCCCAACATCTATTTTATACTTAAATAGGATGGCTAGTTCTAACCCGTGGCATGCATACGCAGGGTCAAGGCCATGTACGCATGGTCAAGACCTACATACACAGGCGCGCGTATGAACATGTATGAAGAAAGGCAGAGCCGAATTCCTTTTCCTATTTGGAGTGTGATTCCTCCAACGAGATCCCTCCCATGATTCCTATAGCCCAAGGGACTACTCAAGGAACAATCGAGTTCAAATGTTCAAGCATCAAAGATCAAGTAAAGCAAAATTGCATATATCTGTGCTATTATCACCAAAAGTTATAAATTAAGTACATGTCCTAAATAAAAGCAAAAATGTAAAAGATGTTCTTAAATACAACCTATTGAACTGTGAGCTATGCCATGTTGGGAAAATACATGTTCGTATCACATACAAAACATACGCAGCGGAAAATTAACGGATCTACTTCATTCGCAATTGATAACATGTACCATGTAAGTTTCAGAATTTAAGAACAAGAAAGCGTACCTTGGTGCGGTAAATTTCAAAACCAAAGATCAGAAGTTCTTGGGAAGACTTTTAATCTTCACTCCAATTCCACTTAATGCCCAAGATATGTGGTCTCTCAATCAGTTTCTAAGGAGAGAACAAGGGAGTGTCCAACACTCACAAACAAACCATTTCATTCCTTGTGTAATCTTGATGAAAAACACTTACGAAAGGACTCATCAAAAGTCATATTAAAATTCTGTATGTTTCTCTCCTTATATACAACTGATTATCTAATTGAGCTAGCCTTTTGGGCCATTCCAATTGGGCGCTAGTGTATGGCTTGGAGTGGGACCAAAAGGGAACAAATAAGACTCTAGCTCCAATGGACCTTGGGCTTTTCTGTCAACTCTTGACAAGTCCAAAGTTACCATTAATTATATTCAATACCACTATATGAATATAATTGTACTCTAGGCCTTATTAATAAATTATATCCCAAGACTTTATTATACATGCAACCCCTTCATTAAAATATTCGTAGTGTAACAACCCAAACCCTTAAGAAGGATTTAGATGCATAACCTGTCTTAGAAATAATCAGCACTAATATAATGGAACAGAGCGTAATTAAAACCTCAAATAAACTTCTTATTTCATCAACGGATTTCCTTAAATATCCATAAAAAAAAAAACAAAACAACAATAATATTCTTGTATGTAAAATCCCCAAATAACATCTCAAAATAGTTCCAAAAAAAAATAATCTCATAGCCCTGAAACAATTTTACTAAAACAACTCAGCAACTATCCAAGCTCCAAACGCAGTCATCAATCTAAGGCTTCACTGATCTACCACCAAAATACACTCCAAGCCTCTAATCTGAAAGGATGGAAAAAGGGGTGAGCTAAAGGCTCAATAAGAGATTACAACATGAGGATGTCTTCCAAAACAAAACGATAATATTTTTGACAAAATATAGTCCTCACAATACAATTATAATTAGTTTAAACTGTAATATAATTTATTCCATAAAGCTGTTAAAATAAAATATATCACTATAACGCTGTAAACATTAATACAATAATAACCACATTAATATGCCAATATGCACCAAAGTAGGAAGAAACACTTTATTATGAAAATAAACAATTTTCCACCTGAAAGAACAGTAGCAATTAAACAGTAATCCAATATAAAAAAAAAATATTAGTCAAACATAGACAAAAGCTGCTAAACACTCGGTGGGTGATTTCCCATGGGAACAATAACACTAACCTCAAAGAGGCAACACTAGCTCCGAAGAGCAACAATAACACTGCACCACACCACACTAACACTACTTCGGCCGAAGACCAACACTTAACCCTGTGTTGGCAAAGGTTGCAGACTGTCTAGTTGACCATTTGAAACAATTCTTGACAAATACAATTTTATAATAACATACAATAGATAATAAAATTCGAGTATGTGCAAAGCACTAACAATAGTATAAGTTTTTGGAACTTCATCTTTGCAATTATATACATATATAGATAAATATGTATTTTTACCACGTGTATATATATATAAATATATATGTCCTGAAAGACGTCATGTGCTGAAGTCTACTTACCTCTAGTGGCTAAACCAAGCTTCACTTCAATTGCTCGAAACAACGTCAACTAGAACCTAAATGATAATTAAACAATTCAATAAGGGCAGGTTCTTAATAATCACACAGTCCTCTTGATAAAACAATTCCCTAAACTAACATCTAAAATACCCATATATTTAATTGTAAAGCTACCCACAATTGCAAACCTTTTCAATTCGGTCAACCCCTAAACTAACAAAATCAGCCACCTGCAAAAACTATACGCATAACTTATATTTAATTGTAACGCTGCCCACAAGTGCAATTCTATACAATTGTTATTATTAAATTCCAGCAAATTTAATACTAACCCTAACGCTAACATCTAATATACATATATATATATATATATATATATGTAATCGGCAAACCAATTGAATTAACCCATGAACTATTGATGTAGTATATATATAAATATATATTCGGCCAAGCCATGTATTAAATCCTAGCTAAAACAAATTCGGCCAAGCTGAATTGAATCATCCATCATATACTTATAAATCTAGGTATATATATATATATAGGAACACTTAGTCATCAGATGCAACACAAGCCAAGACAAACATTGCCGCCTACTCTAAGAGATGTTACTTCGTGAATAACAAGGAGGTTCAATTACAAGATCCCTAAGTGTTTATATATATTAAGGCTCTCAGATGTCAAATTTCCTACGCCACAATTTGTATAAATCAATCCCATTCATTCAATTCGGCCAAACCCGTGAACTATTAGATGAAACTTCAATTTAATATTTATATATATATATATATATTCGGCCATCAATTGATATTATAAAATTGATTCCTTGATTCGAAATTTAATATATGTATATATATTGTTAACACTATTTTCCAGCAACACAAAATTTCAGCAATCTATATATGCTTGATATTATTGAAATTCCAGCAAACATCATTGAAATTCCAGCAAAAAGAAAAAGAAAGCTTTCCTAGAATGATGCTTACCTCAAAAAAACCAAATGAAGTTGCTGGCTGCCCTGAAGTGCACAGCCCCCTTTTCTTTTCTTTTTTTTTTTGAGAAACCCTAACTTTCTTTCATTATAAGGCTGTTGCACTTGGGCTGAAAGTTTAGAAGCCTATTCCATGATAAGGCTAATTTCAGTTGGGCTGAAAATTTAGAAGCCCACTACACTAAAATAAAAAAACTTCTAAGACCCACACATTCTTCCACTAAACCCATTAATATTAATATTATTATCATAGCAAAAATCACAATATAAAATAATTATCTCCTCCAAAATAATTAAGCAATTTATCAAATCTACTCTCTAGAAGTAATTAAATTAAATTTAAATGAGACGGGTGTTACATTCTCCCCCTCTTAAAAAATTTTCGTCCTCGAAAATTCAAAACATACCTCACTGCAGAAAAAGCTGGGGATACTTGGATTGCATTTCGTCTTTACGCTCCCATGAAGCTTCTTCTATGGAGTGGTTCCTCCATAATACTTTAACCAAATGTATAGTCTTATTACGTAACACTTGCTCTTTACGATCTAAAATCTGAATCGGGACTTCCTCGTAGGATAAGTTCTCTTTGACTTGAAGTGGCTCATAACTCAAGATATGAGAAGGATCGGGAACATACCTCCTCAACATGGATACATGAAAAACGTTATGTAACCTTGACAAGGTCGGTGGTAAAGCAAGCCGGTAAGCAACAGAACCAACTCTCTCCAAAACTTCAAAGGGCCCCACGTACCTAGGGCTTAACTTACCCTTCTTGCCAAACCTCATAACTCCTTTCATAGGTGACACTCGAATGAAAACCATGTCTCCAACTTCAAATTCCACTTCTCTTCTCCGTGGATCAGCATAACTTTTCTGTCTACTCTGAGCTGCACGCAACCTTTCTCGAATTACATCAATCTTTTCACTGGTCCTTTGGACAATCTCAGGACCCAAGATTCTCCTCTCTCCAACCTCATCCCAACAAACTGGGGATCTACACTTTCTCCCATACAAAGCCTCATAAGGTGCCATCTTAATACTGGAATGATAGCTATTGTTGTAAGCGAACTCCACCAAAGTCAGATAGTCATCCCAACTCCCCTTGAAATCCAAGACACAAGCTCTCAACATGTCCTCCAAAGTTTGGATAGTTCTCTCGGACTGTCCATCCGTTTGAGGGTGGCAAGCAGTACTAAAGTTCAACTTAGTACCCAAGGCTTTTTGCAAACTATCCCAGAACCCTGAAGTGAACCTCGAATCTCTATCAGATACAATAGAAGCTGGCACTCCATGCAACCTCACAATCTCATTTATATAAAGTTCAGCCAGTTTGTCAAGAGAGTAGTTCATTCTAATTGGAATGAAGTGGGCAGATTTAGTCAACCTATCCACCACCACCCAAATAGCATCATGATTCTTAGGTGATCTCGGTAATCCACACACAAAGTCCATGGTGATATTCTCCCACTTCCTCTCAGGAATAGGTAAAGGTTGTAACAACCCTGATGGCCTCTGATGCTCCACTTTGACTTGCTGGCAAATCAAGCATTGTTCCACAAATTGAGCAATTTCTCTTTTCATGTTAATCCACCAATAAACTTCTCGAAGGTCATGATACATCTTGGTACTACCCGGATGCATTGTATAAGGCGAACGATGTGCTTCCTCCAATATCTCTCTTTTAATCAATGAATCATTAGGCACACAAAGCCTATTACCAAACCTCAAAACACCATCATCAGAGATACTAAAATCAAATCTACTGCCACCACGTACTTGTTCCATGATCTTAAACAATTGAGGGTCACCACTCTGAGCAGCTTTGATCTTATCAATTAGGGTGGGTTGTACACTTAAACTTGCCAGGTAGGATCGGGAGTCTCCAGTTACTATGTCTACTCCAAGTTTCTGAAGATCAACAATAATATGCGTCTGAGTAGTCAATAAAGCAGCTGAAAAGCTATACGACTTTCGACTAAGTGCATCAGCCACAACATTGGCTTTACCAGGATGGTAATTTATAGAACAATCATAGTCTTTAATTAATTCCAGCCATCTCCTTTGCCTCAAATTTAACTCTTTCTGAGTGTATATGTACTTCAAACTTTTATGGTCAGTGTATATTTCACATCTCTCACCATACAAGTAATGCCTCCAAATCTTCAGTGCAAAAACCACAGCTGCCAATTCCAAATCATGAGTTGGATAATTCTGCTCATAATTCTTTAGTTGTCGAGAGGCATAAGCAACCACCTTCCCATGTTGCATCAGGACACAACCAAGACCCTTATGAGATGCATCACTATATATCACAAAACCACCTGAACCAGATGGAATAGTCAATACTGGTGCAGAAACCAACCGTTGCTTCAACTCCTGAAAACTTCTTTCACATTCCTCTGTCCACTCAAACTTTGCATGTTTTCGAGTTAATCGAGTCAGAGGAGTTGCAATACTGGAAAATCCTTCCACAAATCTTCTATAATAACCTGCAAGGCCCAAAAAACTTCTTACCTCACTTACATTAGTAGGGGCAGCCCAATTAACTACAGCTTCAATCTTACTAGGATCCACTGTAATTCCATCTCTAGAGATCACATGACCTAAGAATACCACTTGATTCAACCAGAACTCACACTTCTTCAATTTAGCATACAACTTCTTGTCTCTTAAAATCTGCAACACCATTCTCAAGTGTTCCTCATGCTCTTCTTGGCTTTTGGAGTAAACCAAGATGTCATCAATGAAAACAATGACAAACCGATCCAAGTACTCATGGAATACCCTATTCATCAAATCCATAAAAACAGCAGGAGCATTAGTTAAACCAAAAGGCATCACTAAGAACTCATAATGACCATACCTGGTTCGAAAAGCTGTCTTTGGTATGTCATCCTTCTTAACTCTCAACTGATGATAACCAGATCTCAAGTCAATTTTAGAGAAGACTTGAGCGCCCTGAAGCTGATCAAACAAATCATCAATTCGTGGCAAAGGGTATTTGTTTCTGACGGTTACCTTGTTCAACTCCCTATAGTCAATGCACAACCGCATACTACCATCCTTCTTCTTAACAAACAACACCGGAGCACCCCAAGGAGAAGCACTAGGCCGAATAAAGCCTTTATCAAGCAAGTCTTGCAATTGCTCCTTCAACTCATTGAGCTCTGTAGGGGCCATTCTATAAGGTGCTTTGGAAATTGGGCCAGTACCAGGTACTAGGTCAATAGTGAACTCAACCTCTCTGTCAGGGGGTAGTCCAGGTAAGTCCTCAGAGAACACATCTGGGAATTCTCTCACCACTGGGATGTCTTCAACTTTTAACTCTACTTTATCACCCTTCAAAGCACAAACAAGGAACCCTTCACATCCCTTCCTTAGCAATCGCCTTGCCTGCATCACTGACACCAATACAGGTGGTTTCACCACACGATCTCCCTCGAAGAAGAATTCTGGCTCCCCAGGAATTCTAAATACTACCTTCTTCCCAAAACACTCTCTGGAAGCATGAAAAGTAGATAACCAATCCATCCCTAGAATCACATCAAACTCAAACATATCAAGCAACATAAGATCTGCTTTTAATTCCCTCCCAGAGACTAAAACATTACAAGACTTGTACACTTCATGGGAAATCATTTGTTGTCCAGAAGGTGTAGCAACACACAATACATAATTTAAACTCTCAGGTTCCATGTTTAGCCTTTGTGCAAGTCTACGTGAGATGAAAGAATGAGTTGAACCAGAATCAAATAACACTTGTGCATGCTGACTGGAAACAAGAAGTGTACCTGAAACCACTGATGGGGAGGCCTCAGCGTCCTGTTTAGTTAAAGCAAAAACTCGACCCTGAACCTTAGGTCTCTGTTGGCTCCCATTTGGATTGGTAGTTTGTTCAGCTCGCATATCTGGACAATCCTTGATGAAGTGTCCAGTCTTGCCACATTTAAAACACGCCCTTGACTCCAAATAGCATGTTCCACCATGAGCCTTTCCACATCTTGGACAAGTTTTGTATGCCTTCTTATTTGAATTAGGCACCCCTTGCTTCTTGAATGAGCTTCCACTAGACTTCCCCTTAAGAAAGTGACTCTGGGTTGGCTTCCTCTCTTGATCATTGGCCCTTGAGGAACGATTGCAATTTCTCTCTGCTATGAGAGCTCGATCCACTACTTCTGCGTATGTTTCCAATTTGAACATGGAAACCGGTCCCTGAATTTCCTCCCTTAAACCTCTTTCAAAATGCCTGGCCTTCCTTGCTTCCGTGTCCACCATGTGTGGAGCAAAGCGGGATAATTCAGCAAATTTCCGCTCATACTCATACACTGATTGAGTACCTTGTGCTATGCGAATGAACTCAGCTTCCTTCTGCACCATCAAACTATCAGGAAAATACCTCTTACGAAAGAGCTCAACAAAATGCTGCCAAGTCATAACTTCTCTTCCCTGTGTCCTCTCCGTGGACTCCCACCATTCCAATGCATCACCTTTCAGTACAAAAACAGCAAGGATAACTCGTTGCTCATCACTAACTTCCATTGCTCTAAAGAGCCTTTCTATCTCCTTAAGCCAGTTGTCAGCCTCAATTGGATCCTTTGTACCCTTGAAAGCAGGAGGATCAAGCTTCCTAAACTTCTCCAAGGCACTAGTCGGATTGGTGGCTCCCACTTGATGTTGCACTATATTGGTTAAGCCCCCAATGGCTTCAATAATAGCCTGGAGATTAGTAGGTCCCCCAGCATTCGGTTGACTGTCCCCTAGGTTCCTCCTTGGTGGAGCCATATCTCTAAGCAATACAATAAGATATCATAAGTAAATATTTCAAATATTTCAGAGGGTTAAAACCAAACACATAGATAGTACAACAATCATTCCTACACACTCTAGAATAATAAACAAAACAAAACAAAATAAAAATATAAAATCACTATGAAAGGTCGAATAATTCTAACACTAAAATTCCTTGTAATCACACTCTTGTTCCAAAATAGTCTTAAGATCAAACCTATAAGTCTACAGAATCATAAACCTGGCTCTGATACCATAACTGTAACAACCCAAACCCTTAAGAAGGATTTAGATGCATAACCTGTCTTAGAAATAATCAGCACTAATATAATGGAACAGAGCGTAATTAAAACCTCAAATAAACTTCTTATTTCATCAACGGATTTCCTTAAATATCCATAAAAAAAAAACAAAACAACAATAATATTCTTGTATGTAAAATCCCCAAATAACATCTCAAAATAGTTCCAAAAAAAAATAATCTCATAGCCCTGAAACAATTTTACTAAAACAACTCAGCAACTATCCAAGCTCCAAACGCAGTCATCAATCTAAGGCTTCACTGATCTACCACCAAAATACACTCCAAGCCTCTAATCTGAAAGGATGGAAAAAGGGGTGAGCTAAAGGCTCAATAAGAGATTACAACATGAGGATGTCTTCCAAAACAAAACGATAATATTTTTGACAAAATATAGTCCTCACAATACAATTACAATTAGTTTAAACTGTAATATAATTTATTCCATAAAGCTGTTAAAATAAAATATATCACTATAACGCTGTAAACATTAATACAATAATAACCACATTAATATGCCAATATGCACCAAAGTAGGAAGAAACACTTTATTATGAAAATAAACAATTTTCCACCTGAAAGAACAGTAGCAATTAAACAGTAATCCAATATAAAAAAAAAATATTAGTCAAACATAGACAAAAGCTGCTAAACACTCGGTGGGTGATTTCCCATGGGAACAATAACACTAACCTCAAAGAGGCAACACTAGCTCCGAAGAGCAACAATAACACTGCACCACACCACACTAACACTACTTCGGCCGAAGACCAACACTTAACCCTGTGTTGGCAAAGGTTGCAGACTGTCTAGTTGACCATTTGAAACAATTCTTGACAAATACAATTTTATAATAACATACAATAGATAATAAAATTCGAGTATGTGCAAAGCACTAACAATAGTATAAGTTTTTGGAACTTCATCTTTGCAATTATATACATATATAGATAAATATGTATTTTTACCACGTGTATATATATATAAATATATATGTCCTGAAAGACGTCATGTGCTGAAGTCTACTTACCTCTAGTGGCTAAACCAAGCTTCACTTCAATTGCTCGAAACAACGTCAACTAGAACCTAAATGATAATTAAACAATTCAATAAGGGCAGGTTCTTAATAATCACACAGTCCTCTTGATAAAACAATTCCCTAAACTAACATCTAAAATACCCATATATTTAATTGTAAAGCTACCCACAATTGCAAACCTTTTCAATTCGGTCAACCCCTAAACTAACAAAATCAGCCACCTGCAAAAACTATACGCATAACTTATATTTAATTGTAACGCTGCCCACAAGTGCAATTCTATACAATTGTTATTATTAAATTCCAGCAAATTTAATACTAACCCTAACGCTAACATCTAATATACATATATATATATATATGTAATCGGCAAACCAATTGAATTAACCCATGAACTATTGATGTAGTATATATATAAATATATATTCGGCCAAGCCATGTATTAAATCCTAGCTAAAACAAATTCGGCCAAGCTGAATTGAATCATCCATCATATACTTATAAATCTAGGTATATATATATATAGGAACACTTAGTCATCAGATGCAACACAAGCCAAGACAAACATTGCCGCCTACTCTAAGAGATGTTACTTCGTGAATAACAAGGAGGTTCAATTACAAGATCCCTAAGTGTTTATATATATTAAGGCTCTCAGATGTCAAATTTCCTACGCCACAATTTGTATAAATCAATCCCATTCATTCAATTCGGCCAAACCCGTGAACTATTAGATGAAACTTCAATTTAATATTTATATATATATATATATATTCGGCCATCAATTGATATTATAAAATTGATTCCTTGATTCGAAATTTAATATATGTATATATATTGTTAACACTATTTTCCAGCAACACAAAATTTCAGCAATCTATATATGCTTGATATTATTGAAATTCCAGCAAACATCATTGAAATTCCAGCAAAAAGAAAAAGAAAGCTTTCCTAGAATGATGCTTACCTCAAAAAAACCAAATGAAGTTGCTGGCTGCCCTGAAGTGCACAGCCCCCTTTTCTTTTCTTTTTTTTTTTTGAGAAACCCTAACTTTCTTTCATTATAAGGCTGTTGCACTTGGGCTGAAAGTTTAGAAGCCTATTCCATGATAAGGCTAATTTCAGTTGGGCTGAAAATTTAGAAGCCCACTACACTAAAATAAAAAAACTTCTAAGACCCACACATTCTTCCACTAAACCCATTAATATTAATATTATTATCATAGCAAAAATCACAATATAAAATAATTATCTCCTCCAAAATAATTAAGCAATTTATCAAATCTACTCTCTAGAAGTAATTAAATTAAATTTAAATGAGACGGGTGTTACACGTAGTAATACAAAGTCATGAATAAAGACTGCCACTTTGAAGATTACTACATCTTAATCCTTGAGTACCCAGTTTAATCCTTAATGTTATTCATCATATATTTATGAAATCCAATTCCATAAATATATACTTTAGTAACTCCTTACTAGTAAGGAGTTACTAAAGTGGTTGGGCCCAACTCTCTGAATAACCAAACCCATTAAACTTATCTCAAGGGAATATTTTATATCTCCGTTAAGAGATTATGAATTCCATCTTGAGAATATATGTTCCATCAACCCTAAATGCAGCTGCCCAACATACTGAGGTTTTGACCGTAACTTATAGATCTCACTCTTGATATATCAAAGCAACCTACATCTCATGATTAGGTCAATTATTCTCTCAGGATTTAGAGTTAATGTAAATAGAAGTCGTGAGATTTATTATTCAATTGACAGTCGTTAGGAGAATAATAAATCTCACAGTGGTCCAGTTCAATATCTCTTAACTCTTAAAACATATCAACATACCAACTAGAAATCTCCATTTCCATGATCAAGACAAATCATCTTAGTTGATATGTTATAGTCTTCGCAGATGAAACGCCCAATTTCATCACCGACTACAAACTACATTCTGAGTTTACAAAGAACTTCTGTGACTAAATCTCATAAATCGCATACTATGCATCTCATGGACTAAGATAATGTCCCATTAGTTCGTTTATATATAGTCTCATATAATTAAACAATTTAATTATTTATGACATACCAATAAATTGGATTTTAGGGCATAAACCCCAACAATCTCCCACTTGCCCTCAAAGACAATTTACCATATATCCAACACTTATCTCCCTTTAGAGTAATTCAAAATCACTCTAAGGCAAGGTTTGGAAATAAGTTTCAGTCAGATTTATTGTATAAATTATCATTTCTACTACTACTCAAGTATCATATCTCTCTAGTGAGATAATACTTACGCTTAATGTGTATCTTCACCACTAGGATGAACACATCTTGAAGTCCAACTTCATGAATCACAATCAAACTACAAGTCAGCATTTGTACATCTAGTAACCATCAAAATCTCACTTTTGTGGACAAGCATATAATCCCTCATTCTCTTAAGATATTTGAGTATATGCTTTACTCCCACTTAATTAAGTGATCTTTGATTCAATTGATATTTGCTTACCATGCCCACCGCAAAATAGATATTTAGCCTAGTATATAGCATAGCATAGCATAAAGACTTCCTATTAATGTGATATTAGGAACCATCTTAATATGCACTTCCTTTTATATGTCTTAGGACTATAGTCCTATATAAAGGAACTTCAAACTTAAAAGGAAAGAATCCGTTCTTGAAGTATTACATGCAATACTTGGCTAAATTTTAATCTATTTAAGCAGTTTGAGATATACTCAATATCCTAATTTCTGAATTGTAACAAAGTTTAAATTCTTAGGATATGACTAGTCTTTCCCATGTACTTTATATCAAACTGGATTAGACAACAAAAACTCTATTGATGACAATATCTCTACATCATTCTAAATGATTAGAATGTCATCAACATACATTAAGAAATTTATTTTTCTAAATAGCTTTCACACACATAAGAACTTTTAATACTTGATCAAAATCAAACAATTTGATTCCTTGATCAATGATGATATTTTATGATTCAGATGCTTGCTTTAATTCCTAAATGAAATTTAAGCAACTTGCATACTAAACACTACTGTTTCTTTGCTATGTACAAGTCTAGTTATATCAAATAGATGTGTTCCTCAAGATTGCTACTAAAAGAAGCTTTCTTGATATTCATTTTCATATTTCATCCAAGTGAAATATAATGGATAAGAGAATCTAGATAGAGTCAATCTTGATTATTGGTGAAAAAAAATATATTTTCATAATCGAACCAGTTCTTTCTGAATAAATCTTTTCGCCATTAGTCTTGACTTTGAAGGTTTGCACCTTCAAATCTATCAATCTCATTTACTTGTAGACCTATTTGAAAACAATAGGCCTAATGCCATTAGGCGCCTCTACAAGTTCTAGACTTCAAATAGAATCCAATTCTATTCACATAACCTTGATCCAGTAATCCATATTCATATCATCTATTGCCTTTACGTAGGACCGAGGATCAAATTCATATCCTTCTGGAATAACTTCAAAAGTTTATCCCAAAATTATGAACATACTTGTTAATTAATAATCCTCCCACTACGATATTGTACTGGTGTACTAGCTATATATCTAGAATAATACCTTGTGGTGTATCTAATACAACCAACTCATTTCTAAATGTATTTTACAGTTGTCTTTCAACAAATTCTAACATTTTTCTTCTAGAACTATACGTTTTGCTTTAAGATTATTCACATAGTCATGATCAAGAACTTTGTAATAGTACTTTACAAACATCTTGTTTTCTTTATGACTACCAAAACAATCTTTTGCAATTCCTTTTAAATACTCATCATAAACGCATACTTTTCTACCTTTTGATTTCAAATTGTCAGACTTCCTTTCTAGCACAAGTGCTGGACATTTCTAAAAAAAATAAAAAAAATAAAATAATAAAATAAAAGGAGGGGTATTTAAGTAAATTTTGTTTATGGGTCAGCTATTATAATTAAAATTCCTAAGGGGTTTTTAGAAATAAGTCTGAAACCCTAGTTTATATAGTCTACTTTTTAAGTCAGCGTATGTTGACAGATTTTTGAAAGAGGAGACTACCCAAAATACTGAAGTAGAGAAGGTTTGACTGTGCAATTGAGGTAAGAGCCTAAGAAATCTTATTCTTTTGTCAGGATAGATTTTATGTGGTATTAAAATATCATTTTATGTGAGTGTTTCGGCCAGTAGTGAGACTGTTATATATGAGATTGACAATGAAAACGAAGAATGAAATTGATTTATTCTTCTCTGTGCTCTGTGTTGCGTTAAGTAAGGCTCTTGGGTCCGGTTTTTTTTGCACAGGTTACCGAATTGAGGTTTTGGCATATGGCAAAAAGGTCATGTCCGTATAGGCTTGATTTGTTTGCTATAGAATATAGCACCTTCATCCTAGTTTTTCCTTGTCTCAAAGAGAACTAAGGGTGGAAAAAAAAAAAAAAAACAGTAACTAGTCTAGGCTTTGAGGCGTGTCAGGTGCAGCTACAGCATGTTTAAAAAAAAAAAAAAAAAAAAAAAAAAAAAAAAAAAAAAAAAGGGGGGGGGGGTGTTGACGTGATTGTGGTAGGTGGTGTTTCTCATAAATTGACTCTTGACCCTATAGCTATTCTATAGCCCTTAAACCTAAGAAACTATTGTGGCAGAAAGTAAGGATATATATATATATATATATTAAATTCTTGGATTTTTGATTGAGTAACTAGTGAGAAATAATTATTATTTTTAGTCTCTTTTATTGAGTACCGTTATAAGCTTGAATTATTTTGATGATTGAGTATAGTGTTTGAAAATTTTTAGGTGATATCTTAAGATTTTAGAGAAAGTGTTAGGAAAAGGTTCTTGTGGTGAATTAGTTGAGGTAAGTAACCTTATCCTAATTGGTTTTATTTTGCGTATTTTAATTACTGAAATTGTTTATAGTCATTACAATTTTATTTCTATTGTACTACTGATTTCAAGTAAAGAATTATCTCAAATATATCTGATTACTGAATATGTGATGTAGTTTATTTAATTGTTTTTAGATATACTGATTCAAAGTAAAGAATAAAGAACTTTCACAAATATACATGAGCATTGAATATATGGTTTTATTTATTTAATTGTTTCTTAGCTATATTGATTTTAAGTAAAGAACTATAGAAATATCACAATAGATTTGAATATTGAATATTTGATTATATATATATGTATTGAATACAATATATTTTTGTTAGAAACTATGATTCATACATATGATTTTGGACAATCTGACCATGAATTGATTCTGATACCCAAACCAATGGGGGTTATTCATTGGTACTCTGATACCCAGCCAATGGGGGTATTCATTGGTACTTTGATACCCAAACCAATGGGGGTTATTCATTGGTACTCTGATACCCAGCCAATGGGGGTTATTCATTGGTACTTTGATACCCAAACCAATGGGGGTTATTCATTGGTATTCTGATACCCAAACCAATGGGGGTTATTCATTGGTACTCTGATACCCAGCCAATGGGGGTTATTCATTGGTATTCTGAAGCCCAGTCACGGGGATATAGCGTGACCATAGTCATAAGATCATTAAGAACATGAATTACGTTGAATATGTGAACTATTTTGAGTCCTTAAAACTGCTTAAGTGTTTTTTTTGGAACCTATTGTAAAGTATGACCTTGTTATATATGGAAAACTGATTATTTTTCTAATCCATTTACGATACATTGTAAGATTTAAAATATTTTATTTATATCCAAATTATTATTTTACAGATCTATTTTCTTGATAGAACTTTTAGGATTTTGGTTACTTATTGAGTTGTCAACTTACTTCCCCCTCTCTTTTCCTTTCAAATTTTTATCAGGAAGAGTAGCGTATGTTTGGGCTTCCGCTGGGATGTGCGCATGAGTGAAGTTTAGGAAATCATTGAAATAAGAATTGAACTTTTATGTTTAAGATTTTCATTTGTGTAGACTTTTAGATTTAAAGGATTTAGTTAATTTTTATTTTGATGTGGAAGATTATTATTGGAGATCTTTTGAGAATTACATTGTTAAGGATATCATTAAATTTATTGATGAAATTTTCTTGAGGATGATTATGAAATTTTTAAGAGGGCCTTACGCACTTGTAGGATGTAAGCATTATAAGTGTGTGGCTATTGTCTCGTGCCTAGCCCTTACTTGGGTTCGGGGCGTGACAATATTTATGGTATCAGAGCTCTAGGTTGGATCCTTAGGCATTGAATTGTGAAACTAAATGGTGAGAGGGGTAGAAATTAAGCTTTTGGGGATACGTTGTATGATATATATACTAGATGAGTTTTTGATTTGTATTTTTTTTATTTAAATTAGAAGTTTGATAACATGTTAGTTTGTCATGTGCATAATGAACAGAGGTCAGGATGCCACCTCGTAGCAGAAACACTAGGAACACTCCCAACAACTCTGGCAATGGTAGGAATCAGCAAGATGGGAACCAAGAATTTAGGCACAACCAAGGCCAACCACCAGAGATGATCCAAATGATGCAGACCTTGGTTGGAGTGGTCCAACAACAGGTCACTACTGGAGACAACCTAGCTAGGATGATGGAACAACGCCGAGGTCATCATGGTGGGATGATGGAATTCAAGAGGTTGTCTCCTCCAGTTTTTGAGGGGACTACCGAGCCTATGGAAGCAGAAAAATGGATCATTGAGATGGAGAAAGAATTCAGAGTTCTTGAATGCTCTGAGGATGAGAAGATGGCTTATGCAGCTTATATGTTGCGTGGTGACGCTTATGACTGGTGGCGGCTGGAAGAAGAAAAACGTAGCCAAGAGACTGAGCCTTGGACTTGGGAGCTATTTAAGTCTGTATTCTATGAGAAATATTTTCCTAAGAGCATCCGTTTTCAGAAGGAAAAAGAGTTTATCAAGCTGACACAAGGTAACATGACAGTTGCTCAGTATGAGGTAGAATTTTCCAGGTTAGCCAAATTTGCTCCGACAATGGTGGTGGATGAAGAAACTAAGGCTCGAAGGTTTGAAGATGGATTTAGGTTCCGAATTAAGCAAGGAGTTGTGCCCTTTAAGTTGACTACCATTAGGGCGGTGGTGAGTAAGGCTTTACTAGTGGAGATGGGGCTCAATGAGGCTCAAGCAGATAGAGATAATAACCAGAAGAAGAGGCCTAGACAAGGAGAGCAAAGCTCTAGCTTTCAAGCCAAGAAACCAGGAACACAACGTGTTGATACCAAGGCCCTGCCAAAGTGCTCGCGATGTGGTAGGTCTCATGCAGATAAGGATTGCCATTGGAATACTGGAGCATGTTTCTCATGTGGACAAAGGGGTCACAGGATTGCTGAGTGTCCCCGACGAAAGGAGGTTCAGACCATTCCAAGACCAACAATAGGACAAAATCAGGGAGCAAGCCAAAAGCCCAAGATCCAAGGAAGGGTTTATGCACTCACTCAACAGGATGCTAATACTTCTAATGCTGTGGTAACAGGTATTATTCCAGTTTCCACAACTTATGCTTATGCATTGTTTGATCCTGGTGCCACTCACTCCTTCATATCTTCTAAGTTTGCAAAGAAACATAATTTTAAATTTGAGCCTATGGAGTCTGAATTATGTGTGGATACCCCAGTTGGGGGTGTAGTAGTTACTGATAGTGTTTGCAAGTCTTGTGTTGTCAAAATAGCAGATAGAGAGTTACTGGCAGATCTTACATTGTTGGAGATGCGGGATTTTGACATAATCTTTGGGATGGATTGGTTGGCTACCTATTATGCCATAGTTGATTGTCATAGGAAGAAGGTAATTTTCCAAGTACCTGGTGAGATTGAGTTCTGTTTTGTGGGAAGTGGGGCATATACTTCTCCACGGGTGATTTCAGCTTTACAAGCTAGACGTATGATGAGGAAAGGGTGTAAAGGATATCTGGCCACTGTGAGAGACACACAACAAGGTGAATTGAAGCTGGAGGACATTCCTGTAGCAAGAGAGTTTCCAGATGTGTTTCCAGAAGACTTGTCAGGGTTACCACCAGATATGGAGATAGAGTTTTCTATTGACCTATTACCAGGTTCTAGCCCAATTTCTAAAGCCTCATACCGAATGGCACCTGCTGAGTTAAGAGAATTAAAAGTACAGCTGCAAGAGCTACTTGACAAAGGCTTCATCAGGCCTAGTGTTTCCCCTTGGGGTGCACCTGTGTTGTTTGTAAAGAAAAAGGATGGGAGCATGCGACTTTGCATTGATTATAAGGAGTTGAATAGGGTGACAGTGCGAAATAAATACCCTTTACCAAGGATAGAGGATTTGTTTGATCAACTCCAAGGAGCACAGGTTTTCTCTAAGATTGATCTTCGTTCCGGCTACCATCAATTGAAGATTAAGACTACTGATGTGCCTAAGACGGCCTTCCGTACAAGATATGGCCATTATGAATTTTTGGTGATGCCTTTTGGCTTAACCAATGCACCGGCAGCCTTTATGGACTTGATGAATAGGGTGTTTAAACCCTTCTTAGATAAATTTGTTGTGGTTTTTATTGATGATATCTTGATATATTCCAAGAGTGTGGAAGAGCATGAGAATCATTTGAGGCTTGTACTACAACTATTGCAGGAGAAAAAGTTGTATGCAAAGCTTAAAAAGTGTGAATTTTGGCTAGACAGTGTTGCATTTCTTGGGCATGTTGTGTCTAAAGATGGGATTGCTGTTGACCCTAAGAAAGTGGAAGCAGTTGTAGAATGGAATAGACCAAACAGTGTGACAGAGATTCGTAGCTTTTTGGGACTGGCTGGTTATTACAGGAGGTTTGTTGAAGGATTTTCTCACTTAGCCATGCCTTTGACTCACTTGACCCAAAAGGGGGCTAAGTTTGAGTGGACTGGAAAGTGTGAAGAAAGCTTCCAAGAATTGAAGAGAAGGTTGGTGTCAGCACCCATTCTCACCATACCTTCGGGTAGTGGAGGTTTCACCATTTATAGTGATGCCTCTAGGAAAGGCTTGGGGTGTGTTCTTATGCAGCATGGGAAGGTAGTGGCTTATGCCTCTAGACAGTTGAAGTCTTATGAGCAAAATTATCCCACACATGACTTGGAGTTAGCTGCAGTGGTTTTTGCTCTAAAAATTTGGAGGCACTATTTGTATGGAGAACGGTGTGAGATATTCACTGACCATAAGAGCCTCAAGTACCTCTTTACTCAAAAGGAGTTGAATATGAGACAAAGAAGATGGTTGGAGCTATTAAAGGACTATGACTTGACTATTAGTTACCATCTTGGAAAAGCCAATGTAGTAGCTGATGCCTTAAGTAGGAAGTCTGCAGGAAATTTGGCAGCATTGATGACTACACAAGAACACATCCTGGAAGATTTGAGGAAGATGAGGATAGAAGTACGGTTTCATGAAGCAGAGGCACATTTGGCAAACCTTAGAGTTCAGCCTACCTTGATTGAAAGGATAAAGATTGCACAAAGTAATGATCCACAATTGCAGAAAACAAGAGATTTGATAAATCTAGGCTCTCAATCTGAGTTTTGCATTCATGAGGATGGATCCTTGAGGTTTGGTAATCGGCTTTGTGTACCAAATGATCCAGACCTTAAGGTAGAAATTCTAAAGGAGGCTCATAACACGAGTTACATGATACACCCAGGAGGCACTAAGATGTATCGGGATTTAAGGGAGACTTTTTGGTGGAACAACATGAAGAGGGAGATTGCTCAATATGTTGCTCAATGTCTAGTGTGCCAACAAGTCAAGATGGAGCATCAAAGACCAGCTGGATTTTTGCAACCTCTTCCTATTCCAGAACGGAAGTGGGAGGACATTACTATGGACTTTGTGACGGGGCTGCCTAGAACCCCTACTGGTAAAGATGCAATTTGGGTGATTGTGGATCGGTTGACAAGATCTGCACACTTTTTGGCCATTAAGGTGAATTTCTCACTCGAAAGGTTAGCTAGATTGTATATCAATGAAATAGTGAGATTGCATGGTGCACCTGTATCCATTGTGTCTGATAGAGACCGAATATTTGTGTCTCAATTTTGGGAGAGCGTGCATAAGGCAATGGGTACTAACTTGAAGTTTAGCACAGCCTTTCACCCTCAAACAGATGGACTTTCAGAAAGAACTATTCAAACATTGGAAGATATGCTAAGAGCTTGTGTAATTGATTTCAAAGGTTCATGGGATGAACATCTACCTTTGGTGGAGTTTGCATATAATAATAGCTACCAAGCAAGTATTAAAGCAGTACCCTATGAGGCTTTGTATGGTAGGAAGTGTAGGTCTCCTATATGTTGGGATGATGTTGGGGAAAGAAGATTGTTGGCTCCTGAGATTGTACAGCAAACAGTAGATAAAATTCAAGTGATTAAAGAAAGGCTCCAAACAGCTCAAAGTAGGCAGAAGAGTTATGCAGACGTTAGAAGAAGGAAATTAGAGTTCCAAGTGGGTGATCATGTGTTCTTGAGGATTTCACCTACTAAAGGAGTTATGAGATTTGGGTTTCGAGGTAAGTTGAGCCCTCGTTATGTAGGACCTTTTGAAGTCTTGGAGAGGATGGGTAAAGTTGCTTATAGGCTCGCCTTACCACCTTCTTTATCAGGGGTACATAATGTTTTCCATGTCTCAATGTTGAGGAAATATGTTCCAGACCCCAGTCATGTAGTGGATTATGAGCCTTTAAAATTAAGAGATGATTTAACTTATGAAGAGCAACCAGTTAAAATTGTGGACAAGAAGGAGCAAGAGTTGAAGCGTCGTACCATACGTTATGTCAAGGTTCAATGGAGGAACCAGTCTGTGAGAAAGGCTACATGGGAGTTAGAAGATGAAATGAAGGAGAAGTACCCATATCTTTTGAGGACTCAGGTATGTCAAGTTTAGAGGACTAAACTTCTTTTAAGGGAGGGAGAATGTAATACCCGGAAAAAAAGTAAAATAAAAGGAGGGGTATTTAAGTAAATTTTGTTTATGGGTCAGCTATTATAATTAAAATTCCTAAGGGGTTTTTAGAAATAAGTCTGAAACCCTAGTTTATATAGTCTACTTTTTAAGTCAGCGTATGTTGACAGATTTTTGAAAAAGGAGACTACCCAAAATACTGAAGTAGAGAAGGTTTGACTGTGCAATTGAGGTAAGAGCCTAAGAAATCTTATTCTTTTGTCAGGATAGATTTTATGTGGTATTAAAATATCATTTTATGTGAGTGTTTCGGCCAGTAGTGAGACTGTTATATATGAGATTGACAATGAAAACGAAGAATGAAATTGATTTATTCTTCTCTGTGCTCTGTGTTGCGTTAAGTAAGGCTCTTGGGTCCGGTTTTTTTTGCACAGGTTACCGAATTGAGGTTTTGGCATATGGCAAAAAGGTCATGTCCGTATAGGCTTGATTTGTTTGCTATAGAATATAGCACCTTCATCCTAGTTTTTCCTTGTCTCAAAGAGAACTAGGGGTGGAAAAAAAAAAAAAACAAAACAGTAACTAGTCTAGGCTTTGAGGCGTGTCAGGTGCAGCTACAGCATGTTTAAAAAAAAAAAAAAAAAAAAAAAAAAAAAAAAGGGGGGGGGGTGTTGACGTGATTGTGGTAGGTGGTGTTTCTCATAAATTGACTCTTGACCCTATAGCTATTCTATAGCCCTTAAACCTAAGAAACTATTGTGGCAGAAAGTAAGGATATATATATATATATATATATTAAATTCTTGGATTTTTGATTGAGTAACTAGTGAGAAATAATTATTATTTTTAGTCTCTTTTATTGAGTACCGTTATAAGCTTGAATTATTTTGATGATTGAGTATAGTGTTTGAAAATTTTTAGGTGATATCTTAAGATTTTAGAGAAAGTGTTAGGAAAAAGTTCTTGTGGTGAATTAGTTGAGGTAAGTAACCTTATCCTAATTGGTTTTATTTTGCGTATTTTAATTACTGAAATTGTTTATAGTCATTACAATTTTATTTCTATTGTACTACTGATTTCAAGTAAAGAATTATCTCAAATATATCTGATTACTGAATATGTGATGTAGTTTATTTAATTGTTTTTAGATATACTGATTCAAAGTAAAGAATAAAGAACTTTCACAAATATACATGAGCATTGAATATATGGTTTTATTTATTTAATTGTTTCTTAGCTATATTGATTTTAAGTAAAGAACTATAGAAATATCACAATAGATTTGAATATTGAATATTTGATTATATATATGTATTGAATACAATATATTTTTGTTAGAAACTATGATTCATACATATGATTTTGGACAATCTGACTATGAATTGATTCTGATACCCAAACCAATGGGGGTTATTCATTGGTACTCTGATACCCAGCCAATAGGGGTATTCATTGGTACTTTGATACCCAAACCAATGGGGGTTATTCATTGGTACTCTGATACCCAGCCAATGGGGGTTATTCATTGGTATTCTGATACCCAAACCAATGGGGGTTATTCATTGGTACTCTGATACCCAGCCAATGAGGGTTATTCATTGGTATTCTGATGCCCAGTCACGGGGATATAGCGTGACCATAGTCATAAGATCATTAAGAACATGAATTACGTTGAATATGTGAACTATTTTGAGTCCTTAAAACTGCTTAAGTGTTTTTTTTGGAACCTATTGTAAAGTATGACCTTGTTATATATGGAAAACTAATTATTTTTCTAATCCATTTACGATACATTGTAAGATTTAAAATATTTTATTTATATCCAAATTATTATTTTACAGATCTATTTTCTTGATAGAACTTTTAGGATTTTGGTTACTTATTGAGTTGTCAACTCACTTCCCCCTCTCTTTTCCTTTCAGATTTTGATCAGGAAGAGTAGCGTATGTTTGGGCTTCCGCTGGGATGTGCGCATGAGTGAAGTTTAGGAAATCATTGAAATAAGATTTGAACTTTTATGTTTAAGATTTTCATTTGTGTAGACTTTTAGATTTAAAGGATTTAGTTAATTTTTATTTTGATGTGGAAGATTATTATTGGAGATCTTTTGAGAATTACATTGTTAAGGATATTATTAAATTTATTGATGAAATTTTCTTGAGGATGATTATGAAATTTTTAAGAGGGCCTTACACACTTGTAGGATGTAAACTTTATAAGTGTGTGGCTATTGTCTCGTGCCTAGCCCTTACTTGGGTTCGGGGCGTGACACTTAGCTTTACCAAAACAGAAACACTTTCCTTTTGGTCATGCTTTTGAATCTAATTTCCTTTTGGCAACTACTAGGACAACTTGTTTGTCCAACTCTTTGGTATTATAATTCTTCTTCTTACCACCCTTACTTTTTGGTTCATGCTAAGAATTTGAATTAAATCATATTGATCCTAGCTTTAGCTTTAGCTTTTAGAATGTCTTCCGTTGCGTAGAACTCACTCATCAATTCAGATAACATAAAAATAATTTATTTTGAAAAAAATCTGAATTGATCAAATGATTTTAACAAGGACTTATGGATCATATCCATATGAGATTAACATTTAATCTCTACATCCAAGAATTCCAATTAATTTTTAAAATTAAAATATTTTCATAAAATGTTATAGTATTGGAACTCCTCAAAGCCTTTCTTTGCATTCAATATGATTCATACCAAACATCTCATTTAGACTTAATATAAAGTCTAAGTCGAGTACTAACTCTTGCATCTCATGTTGTAGCACACTTGAGATAGAAGCCAATGTAACATTTTAGCATTTCAATGGAGACTATGATCAAATCATAAGCTATCTCCCATCAATGCATCATGCATAGGAAATTATGACAATGCTGAATCTAAACATATTTATGTGCTTCAGCTCCTTTAAGCACCATGTCCTAAATTATTTCTTAGTTAATGTGATTCATTTAAAATAGTAGCTAGAGAACAAAATTTATGACAACTTTATTTTGAGACTATGAACATAATTACAGTGACATTATATTTTGCATCCATAACCATATAGTATGAAACCCAAAAAATACTATACTAGGTGCAACGACAACCTAATCCCGCAATTAATATTCCTCGGAAGCGAGGTCATACCAATCACTATGATCAAGCGAGAAATATTCTCATTATTAATGCTATCATGGTAACTCTTACCAAACAAAAATAATTTGCCGCTTTTTCTTTAGCCTCTAAGTAATAATGACATAGCTCCTTTGGGATGTTAACATTACACTTAGTCTAGTGTACACCATTATCTAGAATCATGTGTAGCCACGTTTCATCTCCCTTTATAGTGTTTAAAATCTGTAGTACTATGAAACAAAACACCCTCCTTTGGGATCTCGAGGCACATACGCCAAGACGAGGTGCTTGTTCACACTACTTTAAACGGTTAAGTTCAATCTTGTAGTACTATGAAATAAACACCCTCCTTTGGGATCACGAGGCATATACGCCAAGACGAGGTGCTTACCCACACTACTATGAACCGATAATGGAGGCCATGAAATCCAACCCTTGTATCTCTCTCCCACTAGAAATTTTAAAACAAGTGGATTGTTCTAAAATCATTGTGATCTAATCACAATATTAACCCTACACATCAAATGTGTTTAATTGTTTAAATTCAATGTGATGTTACTAAGTCACGTCACAATAGCATAACGAACATTCGCGCAATCACAAAGAAGTTTAACCTTGTAATCCATGAAGTAGAAACCCTCCGCATGGAATGCAAGACTCGAAGTCAAGACAAGGTATCTATTCACATTACAATAAACTTAACAAAAGGGTTATTTCAGCACTCCCACTCATTGTTTGGGTTTTTCTTAAATAATTGTGATCCAATCATAACTTATAACCTTGCACTTGTTGAAGACTCTAATCTTATTAGAATCACTAACTAAAATGGAAGTCCTAAACTGTCAGTTCATTTAGACCCCTTAAACCCAACAGATTAACCTAGAGAATTAGCCAAGTGATTAACTTAGGTAATTTAATTAAATCTAGGTTAACACAATTAAGCAAAAATAACAAAGCAGCGGAAAATAAATAACACAAAGATATGATGACCCAGGAAACCACACCGGTAAAAACTTGGGGAGGATTTGACCTAGCTATCCTCAAGGTAAACTGAATCCACTATGAAAGAATTGAAGTTTACACAATAGACTTAGACCACTAACATCTTATTGCTACCCAAGTGTAGGAAACTTACTACCATGACCCCATGATAGCTCCGAGATCCACGGACTCCTTCTTTCCAGAATTCTTCAGCAAATCCACAAGCGCACCTGCTTGTATATCTTTGTGTTCTCTTGATTCTGCAACTGTATTGATCTACACAACTCTTGACATAAATCTCAAGTTTGTAAACCCTAAGTGTATGTGAAGGTAAACACCTCTAGATCTCACAGAGAGATTCACAAACACAGCAAAACAGAACTCTCAAAACGTGGCTAAGGTTTTCCCTTTTATACTTAGGGCAAACATAAAACCCTATACATTAAAACGGGCTTGGGCTGAGTTGGAATTTTCTGCAGAAAAACGTTCTGCACGATTTTCGATCGATCGAGTCTAATTTTCGATCGATCGAGTCACACAGAAAGTGAACAGTACTTCTGCATAAAAACTCGATTCCAACTTTACAATAAGACCCATACTTTGAGCAAGTCCAACACACGACTAAACATTGTTTTGATCATGGTTTGCCAACATACAAATTGAAGTTCTAAATACATTAGTTCCTAATCTTTAGAACCTAACAAACTCCCCCTTTGGCAATCCGTGACAAAACACAAACTTAACAAAAAGCTCAAAGTTACAAATTGAAATAGCCCATTACAATAAAAAATAGCCACTTAACAATTCAACCTAGACTACTATCTAACAGTTGCAAGGTAGACAGCAGCTCGACTGAAAGCAACCTGTATATTCCTGTAACACTTAACAAACACATAAACGCATGTGTGGAAAAAAACAGGAAATACACAAATAAAAATTCTTAATTTCACATGACACAAAATAAAGACATATATCATGAATAATATCATCAATATAGATCAATAAGCAGAGTAGTAGCATAGTGAAATAAGAAACAAATACATACAAACGTATCTCAACAAAATAAATCTCCTAAACAAGAGCTAAAAATGAGAATACACAGTGAAGCATCTAGATACAATCTAATAACTCCACAAGCTCCGCAGTATCACTACCAAGTAAACAAAAACTCCCCCTAAAATGTAAATCTCCACAAAAAAATCTCCTAGATACAATGAACTATGTACTCCCCCTTTTTGTGACGAATTGCCAAAGGGCACTCACTCATCATCAAAAGGTGGTGGAGGAGATCGACGAAAGCTCGCCAAATCCGCTCATAACGCACGTAGCTCATCAAGGATGTCCACCAAAAGCTGACCATGAGCCGCCTGAACGGTCACGACAGTATCAAGAGTCCGACGAAGGTCAGAAACCTCATCAAACGGTGGAGGAACATCAGCAGCAGCAGCAACAGCAGGATCAGATGAAGTCCCAGCTGCATGAGTATTTGTAGAAGAAGAAGGGGGTGGAGTGATACCGGAAGGCTCTACCCTAGGACGCTTAGAGCTAGCTCGAAGTTGAGCAGCCCTTTGCCTCAAAAAGGTAGAACCGATAGGAGTGATAACACGTACAGGCTCAGAAGCAGGATACTCACCAAAACCAAGAAAAAGTAGAATCCGATGAATAAAAACAGGAAAAAACAAAGCATAAGCCGTAGAACTAGACTGATGAACCTCGTTCAAAGAACGAAGGAACAGATGCGGAAAACTGATAGGAGCATCAGTGACCAAGGCATACAAAAAGACACACCTCTCAAGAGGAATGGTGTGGACATGCGAAATAGGCCACAAAGAATGACACGCTATCCTAAAGAAAAGATAGTGCAGCTCAGATAGCTCAGCAGAAGTGATCCGAGGATCAGAACCCCACTGGATAGAAGACCCAGTGATGTAGGACAAGACGTCATCAAGGGGAGGAGACTCCTCGTAAGGAAAAACTGGATGGTCCACAATGGGCACCCCAAGAGCATTAGACACTACCGAAGGGGTAATGCGATACTCCACACCACGTAACCACACCTTTACTAAGGTGTCGTTATCGTAGACATGAATAGAGAGGTTCGAATAGAACTCTCTAATCAAGGTGGCAGGAGGAGGAGAATGCTCATACTCGAGCAAAGGCAACCAACCCCGACGAGAAAAGTTATGACACACCTCAGGATCCAACTCATCTAAGATAACCCTACGCTCAGCCCAAATCTGACGCCTAAGGTTCAAAGTCTCATAAGTGACTTGGTTTGACTCACTAGGGAACCGCTCAGTGTCAAAAGAAGGAGAAGGGTCAGAAGTCCTATGGGCTCTAGTTTTCCTAGGCATAGTGTTAAGAAAAAGATAGACACAGAAAGAAAAGAGCAAAAACAATACCAAAGGCAGACTGCAAGTTAGCACAGCAAAAAAAAATAGAATATAACAATTCTATATGATGCATGAGCATGAACATAACATGATGCATGTACTAATGCAGTAACATGTTCAATTGTGATCCAAATTAACAAAATTGGCTTGAGCAAGCAATATTTATCAAAAATACCCAATTTGAAAAACCCTAGTTTTCAAAACTCAATAAATTAATAAATTGATCAACACAATAGTGAATTAACACAATATAATGATCAAATTAATCAATCCAACAAGCCAATTTCATCAATTTCAATCAAATTGAACAAAATCCCCAATTTACTCAATTACAAGCCCTAGAATTCCAAATTTCCCACAAAACACCAAATAAACTAAATTAAACCACATGATGTGCTTAGGGAAGGTGTCCCCACAAAAACCCATGAAAAATTTGAGAAAGAACCACTCAAAAACAATCCCAAAAATAGAAAACTCCTAAATGCCGAAAATACCCAAATATACATGAAAATAATGCATGAAATTAGAAAATAAATGCAAAGGAAAGGGTATATAGGTCTTACCAGCTGTGGGAGAGAGAGATTGTAGCAAAAAAATTGGAAGAAAGCGACAAAATCTCCAAAAAAATGCTGAACGGTTGGTAGGAAGACAAAAGAGTTTGAAAAAGTTTTTGAAAAGTGAAAAGTCACGTGGAAAAGCACCTTTTTTAAAAATTGTCATCCCGAGTTTCGATTGATCGAAAATTACATTCGATCGATCGAAATTACCTTCGATTGATCCAAAATAAGCTTGGATCGATCGAGCCAACCAGAGAGTTTTCTGAGCATTTTAAAACATTTTCGATCGGTCGAAAATCAGTTTCGATCGATCGAAATTCTGGAAAAATCATATTTTTGAAAAAACAAACATTTTAGATCAAAAACTCCTTAAAGCAACAGATTTTAAAAATCAAATGCATGAGTATGAGATGAGATGTTTTCCAAAAACACATGTATTCAACCCAGATTTCCCAAAGCATAATTTTCTCTCAATATACAAAAAAAACAAACAAGCAAACATGTTTTGCATCAAATTCCCAAACTTCTCAAACTTGGTTGGTCAGGCCAAAAACACACACAATATCATGTACACAATTCTAGCAAAGAATAGCTTGTGTAGTGTGTGCAACTAGCATAAGCTTGAGAAACATGTGAGGTGATATACATATAGAGATCAATCACAATTTCTACAAAATCCATCACATAAATTTGAAAGAGACTATCACTTAAAGAGTTATATCCTATAACTCCCACATCTCCTAGAATAAAAGCTTGCAATCATGTAAGTTTCTTGATTTGCCTCAATATTCAAATTTATTGATTAGAAACTAAATAAAAGCCGGGATAATGTACACACCAATTTTATTTAGAATTTATGAGATTATTATAGCCCAATAATGTACACACCAATTTTATTTAGAGGCTACACCTTATGTTCTTTTTGTGCATGTGCTACACTTTCTCGAGCACAAAATCTTACGATATGCACTAAGGTGTTTATGATTGGCTAGTAAACAGTGGTGAGATGGTTATTTATGCCTTTCTCAATAAGTTCAAGTCCAACAATCAAAGACACAAGACTTCAAGATCAAGATCATGTGATCAACAAATATAGCATCTTCCCACACAACATGCACAACAAGACTTTAGCTAGTAAAGTGCAATAGAAATAAGTGCATCAAAGCTAAACAAGGTACATACATATGACATGTAAATTTTGATTGACCAACCTTGTCTTCAAATTCAAGGAAAAATAGCAAAACACAATTTGCAAAAAATTTTTTTTTTTTTTTTTATTAAACAAAAAAAACATCCTAGAATGAAATGCATGAATGTAATGCAATGCAAATCCTAGAAACAAAGGTCACAAAAGATTGAGCAATGAAGCACAAGGACCATGTCAGACAGACTCAATTAGATTGAGCCTTTTGCATCCAAGACTTGTAACAACCCTGACCCAAATCAAGAATTTAGATGCATAACCTGTCTTAGAAATAAACAACAATAATAAAATGGAACAGAGCGTAATTAATTTTCCACAAATAAACTTCTATCCAACATCAACTTCCCTATAAAATCCATTAAGATACAAAATCCTTCAATACAAAGTCTCCAAATACAATCTCAAAAAAATAGTTCCACAAATGTCAAACTCATTGTCCTGAAGAAATTTTACTAAAACAATTCACCAACTAGCATAGCTCCAAACGAAGTCGTCAATCAAAGGCTCCACTGATCTACCACCAAAAGACACTCCATATCTCTAATCTGAAAGGGTGGAAAAAGGGGTGAGCTAGTGGCTCAATAAGAGACTACATAACATGAGGATGTCTTCCAAAACAAAACATTAGTATCATTGACAAAATATAGTCTTCACGATACATTTACAGATAGTTTAAATGGTAATATGATATATTCTATAAAACTATTAAAATAAAATATTTCACTATAACGCTGTAATCATTAATAAAATAATAACCACGTTAATATGCCAATATGCACCAAATAGGTGGAAACAATTTATTATGAAAAATAAACAATTTTCCACTTACACAAATCAGTAGCAATAAAACAGTGGTTCAATATGGAAAATATTAGTCAACACGGACAAAAGCTGCTAAACATTCGGTGGGTGATTCCCATGGGAAACAATACACTAACCTCAAAGAGGCAACACTAGCTCCAAAGAGCAACAATAACACTGCACCACACCACACTAACACTACTTCGGCCGAAGACCAACACTTAACCCTGTGTTGGCAAAGGTTGCAGACTGTCTAGTTGACCATTTGAAACAATTCTTGACAAATACAATTTCATAATAACATACAATAGATAATAAAATTCGAGTATGTGCAAAGCACTAACAATAGTATAAGTTTTTGGAACTTCATCTTTGCAATTATATACATATATAGATAAATATATATTTTTACCACGTGTATATATATATATATATATATATAAATATATATGTCCTGAAAGACGTCATGTGCTGAAGTCTACTTACCTCTAGTTGCTAACCCAAGCTTCACTTTAATCGCACAAAACGACATCAACTAGAACCTAAATAAAAAAAAATTAAATAACTCAATGGGGGCAGATTTTGAATAATCACAAAGTCCTTTGATAAAACAATTCCTCAGCCACTAAGAAGATTGGCAAAAATTAAAATTTAACATATCTTTCTAATATACCCCAAACCAGTTCTAGATAAAACAATTGCAAAGCATTCCCTAAACTAACATCTAATATACCTATATACTTATAAATATATAAAAGAACACGTAATCCACCTGAAGAAAACCACCTAAAGACATCTAATATATATATATATATATATAATAACACGTAACCATCCCTCTGATGAAAACCACCCAAAACATCTAATATATATAAATATATATCTAATAGCACATAATCCTTCATCTGATGAAAGCCACCCAAAACATCTAATATATATATATTTAATAGCACGTAACTTCATCTGATGAAAGCCACCCAAACATCTAATATATATGTATATAATAGCACGTAACTTCATCTGATGAAAACCACCTAAAACATCTAATATATATATATATATATATATATATATATATTTAATAGCACGTAACTTCATCTGACTCAAAAAGAAGATCGAATATAATAGGGTATGACTAAATGTACTTCCATGATCTCTATCCCTATGCACTATTATAAAAATTCTAAGAATCTGGACCAGCAAGAAGACAAAAGCTTCTCCTAACCAACAAAGTGTCCAGCGAAAAACAAAAAAAAACCTGCATAGATTACTGTTTTACCTCAAGTACAAAATGAAGTTGCTGGCTGCCTCCTGCTGTGCACGGCCTCCAATCTTTTCAAAAGAGAAACCCTAACTCTAGTCTTAATATTTATACGCTAATCACTGCTTCTTTTTATTTTATTATTATTTTTTTTTTATTTTTTTTTATTTCACTCTTGCCTTTCACGTAGGAAACCCTAACTTTCAGCTTTACACGTTAAAATTGTTTCCTACATAGGCTGAAATTTTAAATTAGAATAAAACACAGAATGACTACTTACGTTACCCCTTATTAATATTATTATTATTATTATTATAGAAATAAAAATATAAAAATAATTATCTCTACCAAAATAAATAAAGCAATTTATCAAATCCACTCTCTAGAAGCAATTAAATTAAATTTTAAGTGAGACGGGTGTTACAAGACTTCTTAGATGCAACTCTTGCATTGGAGTTATGATTCACATTAGAATTCTGAGCAACTCCAGGATTGGAATAAAGGTTTAACGCCTTTACCAATTCACCAATAAGTACCATAGGATCATGTGCTTGAGGCACAGGTACTTTAGTTTTATTTGCTCGCTTCGCAGCTTGCAACTTAAAACAATTTGGACAAATGTGTCCAGGTTTTCCACAAAAATGACAAACCCATGTAGGCTTATCATGCAATTTGCCCTTAGTAGAAGTAGACGCTCTAGAATGAGAAGCATGAAGATCAACCCTAATCTTTCTAGGTGGAGGAACATTAACAGGTTTGACAGGTTCACTCACCACGGGTTTGACAATCTCACTCTTAGGAGGTTCAGAAGAAGGAACAAATTTAGTGGAAGATGATTCAAGTACAGAAATACTTTCCTCATAACCTAAACCAGTTTTATCAGAAGGAGACTTTTGAATACTCAACATGTGATCAAGTTTGGAGCTTGCAGACCTATTAGTTTGTTCTCTAGCAATAGATAAATCAAGTTCCAAACATTTAACTTTATCAAGTAAGAGCATGTTCTCAGTTTTCACATTATTCAAAAGCTCATTTGCATCAAACAATTTAACAAGTAAATTTTTCTTTTCAAGTTCCAAAGATGCAATTTTCTTCAAGCCTAACTCAACATTCATGGCATCCTTTGTAGCAACTTTGCAAAGTTTATTGTAGGCTTCCTGCAAATCTGCATCCTCAGAGAGTTCCCCATCAGAAGGGTTCTCTTCAACAGATATGCTTTCATTGACCACAGTGGTAGCAGTGAAAGCAATGAAGTTTCCATCCTCATCACTAGCAGATTCATTGTCGGAAACTTCGTCATCACTAAGGGTTACAGCCATAGCCTTACCCTTAGACCTCAAATAAGTAGGACATTCAGACTTTAAATGACCATACCCTTGACAACCATAACATTGTTGTCCCAAAGAATTATTAGAAGATTGATCTACTTTTTCCTTAGGTTTTTCAAAGTTATTAACCTTAGTGAATTCATTCTTCCTAAAATTTTTAGGTTTAACAGTGTTCTTGCCTCTTGCCCTTCTGTTATTATTCCTCAGAAAGTTTCTAAAGTTCTTGGCAAGATAGGCAATCTCTGTAGCAGAGAGATCATCATCAAATCCACCATCATCAACATCATCAACAGACTTAAGAGCCATTGATTTGGATTTGTTAGTCTTGGGGAGGTCTAACTCATAGGACTGAAGAGATCCTACAAGTTCATCCACAGGGATGGAGTCCATATCCTTGCTCTCAATGATGGCAGTCACTTTGGGTCTAAAATCCTCAGTCAAAGATCTAAGAATCTTCCTAACAATTTTAGGTTGATCATAGATTTCACCCAGATTATAAGCAGAATTAACAATATCATTCAATTTAGCATAGAATTCATCAAAAGATTCATCATCATTCATTCTAATGCTTTCAAATCTAGATGTTAATTGCTGCAACTTATTAATTTTAACTGCCTTCGTGCCTTCATGCACAGTCTGGAGGATTTTCCAAGCAGTATGAGCAACCTCAACATTAGAGATTCTCTTAAATTCCTCCATGGAAACAGCATTAAAGATAGCATTCATAGCTTTGCTATTAAAAGCGGTTGCCTCCTTTTGAGAAGTTTGCCACTCACTCACAGGAGTAGTGGGCTTCTCCCATCCGTATTCAACGGAATTCCAAACTCTCTCATCTATGGATTTCAGGAAAGCTTTCCTCCTTACTTTCCAATATTCATAGTTGTTTCCATCAAAGTGAGGTGGAACAACAAGAGAGTGTCCGTGTTCCATGACAACAGGGGTCAAGGATCAGCTCAAAGATCAAAGGATCAAACAAAAAGCTACCCGCTCTGATACCACTTGTCAGTTCATTTAGACCCCTTAAACCCAACAGATTAACCTAGAGAATTAGGCAAGTGATTAACTTAGGTAATTTAATTAAATCTAGGTTAACACAATTAAGCAAAAATAACAAAGCAGCAGAAAATAAATAACACAAAGATATGATGACCCAGGAAACCACACCGGTAAAAACCTGGGGAGGATTTGACCTAGCTATCCTCAAGGTAAACTGAATCCACTATGAAAGAATTGAAGTTTACACAATAGACTTAGACCACTAACATCTTATTGCTACCCAAGTGTAGGAAACTTACTACCATGACCCCATGATAGCTCCGAGATCCACGGACTCCTTCTTTCCGGAATTCTTCAGCAAATCCACAAGCGCACTTGCTTGTATATCTTTGTGTTCTCTTGATTCTGCAACTGTATTGATCTACACAACTCTTGACATAAATTTCAAGTTTGTAAACCCTAAGTGTATGTAAAGGTAAACACCTCTAGATCTCACAGAGAGATTCACAAACACAGCAAAACAGAACTCTCAAAACGTGGCTAGGGTTTTCCCTTTTATACTTAGGGCAAACATAAAACCCTATACATTAAAACGGGCTTGGGCTGAGTTGGAATTTTCTGCAGAAAAACGTTCTGCACGATTTTCGATCGATCGAGTCTAATTTTCGATCGATCGAGTCACACAGAAAGTGAACGGTACTTCTGCATAAAAACTCGATTCCAACTTTACAATAAGACCCATACTTTGAGCAAGTCCAACACACGACTAAACATTGTTTTAATCATGGTTTGCCAACATACAAATTGAAGTTCTAAATACATTAGTTCCTAATCTTTAGAACCTAACATAAACTATTTAGGATTCCTTAAACACTAATGAATCAAAAATTAGTTATATAGAACTCTATCCTTAATTTACTAAAAAAAGTTCTAATCTCATTAGAAAATATATGTACCTTTTAATTAAGCTTTAATCTCATTAAAACTTCTAATTAAAATAAATTAAGGACTTTAATCATACAACAATTCCAATCTCATTAGAATGTTTCTTAAATGACAAGTCGTAAACTATTTAGGACTAAGAGTTCTATTTAACTAATATCTTTGATCTCATTAGGTCTTTTAGTTAAAACCATGTTTAATCTCATCACACATTTCCTTACACTTTATACATTTGAAAACATTTAGAAAATATTCAAAATTCCCTTCAAATGCATTTTCGCGAGAATCTCGCAACTAAGCTCTTCCCGCGAAAAAGCTTAGTTGAGTTTAACATACTACACAAAATTCAAACTGAAACTTTTGCTACTGTCTCGTGATTGTTTTGCGAGTAAAGCTTACTAGCGAAAAGTTTTTGTCTTCAGAATCATTTTTCACGAGTAACGTCGCGGGAAGCTAACCCGCGAAAAACCCGTGTTTTCAGTTTTTCAAGAGCAGTTGCAAACAGTTTTCAACGATTTTTCATGAACAAACAACCATCATATGAACATGATATGCAGAATTTGATATCAAAACTGAATTCCATTGATGCTATAGCCTTAAAGATCAATTTAACATACTTAAATTCAGATTTAAACACCATCATAATATCAATATTAGTTTTTATCAAATCATAGTTTCAACACCCATGCAGAAAATTAAAAGCATATATAACTTTCTAACATCATGAAACTATTATCTCCAATTCTAAAACTCACAAAACATGTTATTCAGATTCGAATTGAAGACCGCTCTGATACCAATTGTTGGGAAAATACATGTTCGTATCACATACAAAACATACGCAGCGGAAAATTAACGGATCTACTTCATTCGCAATTGATAACATGTACCGTGTAAGTTTCAGAATTTAAGAACAAGAAAGCGTACCTTAGTGCGGTGAATTTCAAAACCAAAGATCAGAAGTTCTTGGAAAGACTTTTAATCTTCACTCCAATTCCACTTAATGCCCAAGATGTGTGGCCTCTCAATCAGTTTCCAAGGAGAGAACAAGGGAATGTCCAACACTCACATACAAACCATTTCATTCCTTGTGTAATCTTGATGAAAAACACTTATGAAAGGACTTATCAAAAGTCTTATTAAAATTCTGTATGTTTCTCCCCTTATACACAACTGATTATCTAATTGGGCTAGCCTTTTGGGCCATTCCAATTGGGCTCTAGTGTGTGGCTTGGAGTGGGACCAAAAGTGAATAAATAAGACTCTAGCTCTAATGGGTGTTGGGCTTTTCTGTCAACTCTTGACAAGTCCAAAGTTACCATTAATTATATTCAATACCACTATATGAATATAATTGCACTCTAGGCCTTATTAATAAATTATATCCTAAGACTTTATTATAAATGCAACCCCTTCATTAAAATATTCGTAGTAATACAAAGTCATGAATAAAGACTGCCAATTCGAAGATTACTACATCTTAATCCTTGAGTACTCGGTTTAATCCTTAATGTTATTCATCATATATTTATGAAATCCAATTTCATAAATATATACTTTAGTAACTCCTTACTAAAGTGGTTGGGCTCAACTCTCTGAATAACCAAACCAATTAAACTTATCTCAAGGGAATATTTTATATATCCGTTAAGAGATTATGAATTCCATCTTGAGAATATATGTTCCATTAACACTAAATGCAGCTGCCTAACATGCTGAGGTTTTGACCGTAACTTATAGATCTCACTCTTGATATATCAAAGCAACCTACATCTCATGATCAGGTCCATTATTCTCTCAGGATTTAGAGTTGATGTAAATAGAAGTCGTGAGATTTATTATTCAATTGACAGTCGTTAGGAGAATAATAAATCTCACAGCGGTCCAGTTCAATATGTCTTAACTCTTAAAACATATCAACATATCAATTAGAAATCTCCATTTCCATGATCAAGACAAATCATCTTAGTTGATATGTTATAGTCTTCACAGATAAAATGCCCAATTTCATCACCGACTACGAATTACATTCTGAGTTTACAAAGAACTTGCAATTTATATCTTCTGTGACTAAATCACATAAATCGCATACTATGCATCTCATGGACTAAGATAATGTCTCATTAGTTCATTTATATATAGTCTCATATAATTAAACAATTTAATTATTTATGACATGCCAATAAATTGGATTATAGGGCATAAACCCCAACATGCCATTCCACCTCAAAACAAATTGATGATGAGGAAGACACACTCAAATTTTTTATGGCCTTCAACATCACACTACGTAGGCCTGTTTTTAGAGTGGTTGTAGGGAGTTAAATTGTGGTCCTCCCAACAATCCCTCCCTTACAATGACACTCCCGTGACTCGAACCCATGTCCTTGGCTTTGATTCCATTTCTCGGACCATGAGCTATGCCATTCCACCTCAAAACCAATTAATGATGAGGAAGACACACTCAAATCTTTCATGGCCTTCGATATCACACCACGTGGGCTTGTTTTTAGAATGGTTGTAGGGAGTCAAATTACGCCCCCCCCCCCCCCCCAACATAGCCCAATGTCTCAAATAAAAGATAAAGTGCAGAAATACATGCTAATAAAGGCAAAAAAGTAAAAAGAAGTGCTATGTTTATGTCTGTCTGTCTGCAGGATCACTGGAAGTGCCTTTTCCTTGGCTGGTAGCTAAGAGTAGTCTCTAAATCGCTACCGTCGTCGCCATCATCATCATCATCATCATCAACATCTGGGTAGGCGAACCCCCCGGGACCATAGACATGCTTGCAATACTCAGTCATCTCCAGCTTGAGGTTCCCCGTAAGCTAAACCAGCTACTCATGTGTTGGGATTAGTGCCCTTAAATCCGATTGTATGATGCTATGTATGACATTATGTATGACTTAATGTTGTGATTAATAAAGTTGAATTATTATTATCTAAAATAATGACAACATGAATATTCAGACATTATCATATAGTCCATGAGATGCATTGTATGTGATTTATGTGATTTAGTCGCAGAAGATATAAATCACAACTTCTTTGTAAACTCAGAATTTTAGTTTGTAGTCTGTAATGAAATTGGGCGTTTCATCTGCTAAGACTATAACATGTCAACTAAGATGATTTGTCTTGATCATGAAAGTGGAGACTTCTAGTTGATTTGTTGATATATTTTAAGAGTTAAGACATATTGAACTGGTCTGCTATGAGATTTATTATTATCCTAACAACTGTCAATTGAATAATAAATTTCACAACTTATATTTACATGAACTCTTAATCCTAAGAGAATAATGGACCTGATCATGAAGTGTAGGTTGCTTTGATATATCAGGAGTAAGATCTAAAGTAACGGTCAAAACCTTAATATGTTGGGCAGCCACAGTTAGTGTTAATGGAATATATATTCTCAAGATGGAATTCATAATCTCTTAACGGAGATACAAAATATTCCCCTAAGATGAGTTTAATAGGTTTGTTATTCAGAATGTTAGGCCTAACTACTTTAGTAAATAGTTTCTAAAGTGTATATTTATAAAATTGGATTTCATAAATATATGATGAATAACTTAAAGGATTAAACCGGGTACTCAAGGATTAAGATGTAGTAAACTACAAAGTGGGAGTCTTCTTTAATGACTTTGTATTACTACGAATATTTTATGAAGGGATTGCATGTACAATAATGTCTTGGGATATAATTTATTAATAAGGCCTATAGTAAATTATATTTATATAGTGGTATTAAATATAATTAATGGTAACTTTGGACTTGTTAAGAGTTGATAGAAAAAACCAAAGCCCATTAGAGCTAGTATCTTATTTGTTCCCTTTTGGTCCCACTCCAAGCCACATACTAAAACCCAATTAGAAAGGCCCAAAAGGGTAGCCCAATTAGATAATCAATTATAAGGAGAGAAACATAGAGAATTTATGATAAAAAAAAAACATGAAACGGTTTGTATGTGAGTGTTGGACACTCTCTAATTCTCTCTTGAACAAATTCATATAACTAATTGAGAGACCACACATCTTCGGCGTTAGTGGAATTAGAATGAAGATTAAAAAATGTTCCCAAGTACTTCTAATCTTTGTTTTGAAATTCACCATGCCAAGGTACACTCTCTTGTTCTATATTCTGAAACTTACGTAGTACACGTTATCAACTGTGAATGAAGTAGATCTGTTAATTTTCTACTGCGTATGTTTTGTATGTGATACAAACATGTATATTTCCATCATCATGCTCCTGTACAATGGGCTGAATTTTGAAGAAAAAGAAGGTAATAGAACAAGTGCGGGGAGCTAAGAAGAGAAAGGACAAGAATGAAGGAGAACTCACTACTCGTGCACCCTCAAGAAAAGGGTAGCCTATGACATTTTCGTTGCGGCCCACTGTTGGCTCACAAGGGAAACCGTTAGGACCATAGACATAGACCGACCAAGGAAGATGAGAAGGGTAGATAGAAACACCAACATTAAGGCAGCCTGATATGGGTATCCCATTTGAACATCATCATGTGAAGCAACGCAAATGAAAAATAACACTAAATGAGAAGAAAGAGAGCACATACTGTAGGAGTAAGGGAAGGCATAAAGCGAGTGTTGTTGAATTCCTCATAGTCCAACTCATCTGAAACCCACTAGGCTTAGAGAATGCTATTCCTCCACAACTGCTACTTTGCATCTGTCATAGAAAGCGGGGTAAGCATAAAACCAAAGGGTCCATTAGAACCTTTGGGGAATCCTCACCTACCAACTGGCAGCGTACCCTATTCGCCAAGTAAAGAAACCTCAAGCCAGCATCCTCGAAGGGCTAGGTGAACATGGAAGTGGCAAGAGCAGCAGCTTCCAAGTCTGTGGCCGCAACAGGAGGGAGGCCATCCTGTGAGCTCCAAGTAACCTGTGACAACACATAAGGTTAGAGAAGAAACACCCTAAGAGATATGCAGGAGAAATAATGAAAAGCATTGAATTTCTATCTCATCTCATCGGAAGATAACCTATTGAAATAAGCCCTAATTGAAGAGAAGCTCTTCAAATCCACATCTACACCACGAGCAATGGGACCATATTGAAAAACTCAATGTTGGGAAGGAAAAAGTGAAATGACAGTTTGTAAGATGATATTTTGCAAGAACAGAAATTAAGAAATAAATATGATAGTTTGCAAGATGATAGTTTGCAAGAAAAGCTGTTGCAAGATACAAATGTGAACAGTTTGCAAGATAAAGACGTAGATATAGTTTATAAGTGCATGATGTGGAGTTTTCTTTACCTCTATTGGTAAAGAGATATGCCCCTAAAAGGTACAGTAAGAAGGCCATGGCCATCCGAGTGCAATCGTCGGCCATCACCTGTGGGAGAGGCCTATAATCCATCTTAATGTCAAAATAGCAGATCGTCTCAGTGGTGTACCTCCTCTCGAGCATGTCTATGCCTAGCTGAGTGGCCAACTCACCCTCTAAGTTTATGAGAACCCCAACGCACCTAAGGCCGGTCATGTGGTGGAAGGTATGGGTAGTATCCCACCACCTTTCAACCAAAGACTACACTAGAATGGCACTGGCAGACCTCTCCGGTAGTAAGCAAATGATTGGTTTAAAGCTCGTTGCATGAATGTGGGCCTTTGTTTCTGTAGTAAGGACCCTATACCATGTTGCCACATGGTTAGTGCACCAGAGGGTGTTAGATTTACATTTGGATAAGAAACAGATGAAATAGGAGTTAAAATAAGGTTTCTATCTAGTAACATGCGCAGGCCGGTGTCTAAGTATGCAGGCACTAGGTACGTGTACGTAGGTTGGAAACCGCGTGCGTACGAACTCAAGAACAAATATGCGTACGCATGAACAGGCCTACGTATGCATAAAGAATTTTTGCACTCGCATGAACACAAGCCGTGTATGTAGGCTTGAATCCGCGTACACTTAAACACAGATAGAGAGTTGTTCTTCGACAGTTTCAAACACATTTTAATCAAAACTCATCCTAAACATGTTCCTACCTCTCCTAAGGTGTCAGGTTTTCATCTAAACCCATCCCACAGCAAAACCCAAGCGTTTACATGTCGAAATACAAGTTAAAATGGAAGATTAAAGAAAAACTCGAAAATAAGAAAAGTTTGAAAAATAATGTTTTATGGCCTATATGTCAACAGAGGGGACTCATTTAGCCTCACTACTCCATTCTAATGCATAAGGTTGAAGGCATCACTAGAGAGCACGTAGGAAGTTTTCTTGGACTTGGGTGCCATGGAGAAAATGAAAGAATTTGGGGGGAGAGAGAATTTCAAATGAGAAAATTTAAGAGAAGAATTAGATTGTGAGAAGAAGTGAAAGAGGAGCAAGGTTTTGTAGAGAAAGAGGGAAGTGAGGAGTTAGAGAGGATATGAAGAGATGAGGGAGATAAAGAAAATGAGATGAAAAAAAAAAAAGAAACGGTTGGTAACATTGAAGAAAAATGAAGAGGCAGGAAGACATCTGACTGCTAAACTACATGTAGTTTAGTAAAAAAAAATTCAACTATCCCTAGTGAGTTCCTGGAAGGTAGAAAGTACAAAAGAAAATTCAAGAATAGATAAAAAAAAATAACATAATTACCCTCTGTGGACACTAGGGAGGTGTCGCCACCTAGTTTTTGCAATAGTCTAGGAACCATATATATAGCGTCCTCTTGAGGAAGGACCTTTGGTCTTACTACCGGAGTTTGGGTTCAGAGTTTAGGTACACTTTTGGGAAGGTGTTAGGAACCCAAGATCACCCAACCCTAGGATTGGCCTCCCATCATCGTGTCTTATGTCTTAACTCTATTGAAAACTAATTCAATACTTTGTATCCTAACTCACACACACACTAGCATGAATCTAACATACAATCATGGAATCATTCATCCCTAAAACACATATCTATCCATAAAGCAATAAAGAGCCAAACCACACACATATACAGACCCTAGCATTCATCTAGCATGTGAAAACCCTATTATACATATAAAGCAAGGCAACAACGTAATCATGGCATTCACAAGATCATGTAAACATCCATACTCAAACCAAACATCATACAAGCATATTCATCACAAATGATGCATGTTCATTGCATGACCTACCTTTACTTACCTTATAGAAACTCAACGCCTGTGGCATCAATGAATGGCATGGTATTAAGATTAAGAAACAAGAAGAAAAACCCTAATCTAGCATTCAATAACAAAAAAACACGTGAACAAAGAAAAAGCGACTCAAAGGCATATAAGAAGGTTAAAACAGAGGCATATTTGGTAAAACAAACAAAGCAAAAGAAACAGGCCAGTGTTTATGCATACATAGGCCTGTATATGTAGCCCAGTTGTATGCGTACACATACTTTGAGCCAACATGTGCATACAGAAGAATGCGTACGCAGACACACCTGAACCCTAACCCAGAAACAGACAAGCAGAAAAGCAAAGTAGAAAGGAAAACCCTAATGCTAACAACCTAGCATGCTTAAACATCAAACAAGCATAAAACTAAACCAAACAAACATATTCTAACACAAACAAAGCAAGAAAAACATATTAAACACAAAAAGAAAAGTAAAAAATGAAAAGAAAGGGTTGAAATTTGATATCTCAAAAAGGAGCTCCCAAGCTTTAATTTGACCGTTCCCCTTAGTCAAATCTATCACAAGTCATTAAACAAACGATTAGCAACGTTAAACTAAAAGGATTGGGGCTAGAAAGGTCTTAATCAAATAAAATTGACTTGAGGTTGTTTTGTAAAAAACTCCCTTTTGATTCACCATTTTCTTGTGAATCTTAAGTTTTTCCTGTAGGATTTCTATGTCTGCTTGAAAATATACCATGAAAAGCTTTTTATAGTCGAAAAAATGGGATTTGGAACGGTTCCCAAACGATGTGGGATTCATTCCAAACCTCAGTCATTATTATAGAAAACTTGTCTGTATTATGTCTTTAAAACCCTAGTTGCATACGCAAGAGTGTGCCTGCGTACACATGCTTTGGCCCACGTATTAGGCTGCTACTCACATACTTGGGTTGAGGGCCACTTTGGTCATTTTATTTCCAAAAATATTTTTTTTGATAATTTAAAAAGTGATATTTTTCATTTTAACACTTCTTAAGTCAATTTGATATATGATTGTGCTCTAAACTGGCCTTGGGCCTTAAAGTTCAAGCATCATTGAGGAACAGGGGCCCAAGTCGTGAGGGGTTCAAAATGTGAATGTCTACAGATGCCCATCTTTTGGTTCATGAGCTTCGCTAACGGAATCCAAAAAATAAGAGACAAAACATTTTGTTTCGACATACGACTTGGGCCTAACCCATACACACGACACACATCACGTATACATGGGTCGAGGTGCAACTCCAAAGAATTGTGTGGGATTCATTTGTCCGAAGTCCCACTTTTGTTACTCGAGAAATGAACAACGACAAGTTCACATTCCCAGAACCTGTTTTGCCACCTGTTTCTTCATGCATTTCCTTTAGAATACCTTTCCTCTAACCTTATGCCATTATAGGTTAATTAGACCCCATGGGTCGACCAACCTCTTTTTTCTACTCGAGACTCGGAGCCTACCACTCTTATCGCTTCAGAGATGACCCGACCCCTTAAAGGAGCGAGCTTGAGGGAACTATACTTGGCGAAGAGGGTGAGGTGCCAACTGGTGGGTAAGGATGACCCACTGATTCCGATGGACCATCCTAAGTTCATGCTTACTCCACATTTTATGACTGATGCCGAGTACAACTTGTAGAGGAGTGCATTCCCTATGTTGGGCAACTTCTTAAGGGGTTGTACTATGAGGAGTTCAACATCACTTGCCTCATGCCTACCCTTACTATTCAGGTATAAGCTCAATCCCTTTTTCTTCTCCTATTTTCCATCTTCCTTGTTTCTCATGACTTCTAATATGGGAGATTATAATAGGGGGATGAAAGTTCAAAAAGCATATAAAACACTATGAATGTTTAGACCCCCAAATTACAAGTTACCAATTCTAGCTTTATATCAAACGATGTACGTGCGAAAAATGAACAAAAGCTTAAAATAGAATTTATAAACAATCTAAGCCAAATAAAATCACATCCATAACAAAAATTAAATGACAAAGATTAAGGGAACAAAGATGCAAACACAAGGACAACACAACGATGTGTTATCGAAGAGGAAACCGAAGCCTTCGGCTTAAAACCTCTTCGCTGCCCTTCAAACAGTCAAATAATCCACTAAAGAATGTAGTTAGGATACAAGGACAGCAATAGACCTTCCAAGCCTAATCTACCTAGTGTACCTAAGCCCTCAAAGCTTCTTGCTCCAACGAGGTTACACCGAACCTTTGTCTTCTTTAGCTTACCGGATTCCTCTACTAGTCCATAGCATCTCCCAATATGAAATTGGTTCCTTCCTAACTGCTTCCCAAAGCACCAAATAACCTTCTCACAGATATGGGTAAGGTGAGGAAAGGTTTTGGATAATGAACCTCTCTAGGATCTAACAATGGAGAGGGTGAGAGTAGAGGAATTTGAAGAGTCACAAGGTAAAGATTGTGGATGAGTCAATCTTGTTTTTCTCTAGGGTTTCTCTCTCAAAATTCTCTCTGGAAGCTATCTACATTTCATAGGTATAAGGGGTATATATACTGGGGTGAGAAAGGAATGCGAAGAGTCAGTTTTTCCAAAACAGAGCTGGCTGGCGGCTTGGCCTTGCGGCTTAACTGAGTCGTGAGTTAAAGCCGCGAACTAACTCAACGGCTAGACTGCAATTTGTTTCCTATTGTGAGACAGCTGGCATGACGGTTCAACTTCTGGCGGCTTGCCAGTTGCGAGCTACCTGCAAGATCCAGTCACAAGTTCTTCTCTGCATGCTTCACTCGTGTACAACATCTGGTGGCTTGCCAGTCGCGAGACACTAGCGAGTCCCTGTTCTTACTGCCCAGACTTAAGCATTTCTTCACATTCTCTCACACTACCCTTACATTATTCCCACCTAAATACAGGGTTTCTAAGTGCTGAAATACAAGCAAATTGGCACGGAATAAAGCCAACAAAATGGTTGATAAATTTCAACCTTACAATCTCCCCCTTTGGCTATTCCGTGACAAAACCCTACAACAAACTCTAGACTTAACGCGTGAGTTGGGAACAGTTGAACAAAACTCACTCACACCTAACTCTAGAATCTGTGAAGCACTTGAAACAAAATACCTGTAACTTGAAACACTTGCACAAAATGCATTAGACCCTCAAGGTAAATTAAGTGATAAAAGGACAAGTATAATGTAACAAGTAAAATGCGATCAAGTAAACATGTTGTAAAACATGTGAGCAACTTGATCATACACCAAAACAATAAAAAAAAAAAAAATGACTACAATGAACATTTAGTAAAGCAAATGATCATCTGGACACGCAATGCAATAAAGACCAATTCACATGGATCAATTGTATGTCCAACACTCAACCAATGCAACAACACAAAGCAATTGTATTAAGGATAAAAATCCAACAGAGGGCACAAGAGTGATGTACTTAAGGAAATGCAAAACATTAACTAAAAGTACTGGCTACAAAGCAAAGGTACAAAATACGCTTACAAAAGCAATGTACAAAATAAACCAAGCGCCACATAAGCAAAGGTATAAAAATAAACTTAAGCTGATGAAAAGTAAAGTACTTTAAACATTAGGACTCCCCCTTTGATGCAACTTTTGCTCCCCCTCTCATTATACTCCCCCTATCATCATCATTAACCTTCTCCCCTTTTTTGTCATGAAATAGCTAGTCTTCATTTTCTTCTAGCTTTCGCTGAATTTCATCCAATTAGGTTTGAAGAGAAGTAAACTTCGTATCACAACGGGTGTTGAGATGATGTAGGAGAGAGGCAAGTCCGGACATCTTGGTGCTTATATCATGGACAGAGGCCATAATGTTGTCTAGCTTCTTGTCATGGGAGGATGAGCTAAAGCGTGAGCTATGATGAGAATCTGGAGTTTCTGTTTTGATTCCTTTCCGGCTATGGCCAATGCTAGCGTTGAATGTATGAATGTTGATTGAACAAGGTGTCGGGAAGGGAGTCTCATTTGGCATTGGATGGAGGCCTTTGAGTTTCAATATTCTTGAAATGAGACGACAAAAAGGAACACAGTTCCAAGATTTAGTCTTGCAGTAGTTTTGCACAAGATATGAAAGATGTGAGCGCAGATATCGATCTCTTCATCCATGATTAAATCATGAAGGAACAAGGCTCTACCGAGATTCATGAACCCTGTGCTGGAGAGAGGGTAAAGATTGTGGAAAATGATTATTGTTAGCACTCGTAACTCTAGAGAGAGAAAGAGGAGACCTTGACTGATTTCCCATTTTGGGAGAATTCTAGATTTCTTCCAAGTGCATTCCGAAGTAAAAATCGGCCGATTGATATGAAGGATTTTAGACAGATAAGCAGGAGTCATTGAGAAACTCTTTCCTCGAACCCAGCATTTGAGTTCTTCACCTTCAACAATGGCATTGGCATATAATTCTTTCACAAGACTCTCATATGCATCATCAAGATTGGAGAGAAGATAGTTCCAATCCTTGGTGGCAAACCATTTAGGAATGGTTTTGTCGATTAGAGACGGTTGATCAACTACCCTTTTAACCAGTGGTCTTGCGTCTCTGAAATAGTTCTCATGAGTTTGGAATGCAGCATAGGATCTGAACTTGTTGGGATCATACACTCCTGATGGGGAATGGGTCCTTTTTTACTGAGGAGGTAGGTCATCAATTTCTATTACAGGCTCTTTTCCTTTACTCCAACCCCCTTTCACAGCTGCTTTCTTAAATGGAGACATTTTCACCCTGCCTCACAATACAACAAAAGGCAAGAAATACCACACACGACAACAAGTTGTATTAGTACCATGGTAGTCTCAGAAACAAAAACAAAAAAAAACATAAATCCCTAAAATCATGAGAAAGAGGACTCATTCATGACAATGTGTATGGGTGAACCTCAACTAACACCATATACAAACAAAGGAGAGAAAATCATGCAGAAACAGACAAGGAATCGCATACCCATTAAGTTGAAAGATGAGATACCCATAGTTAAGCATCTATCAAACTCATAACAATAGAAACACACAATCTCAAGAGAATATAGCACAGAAAGTTAACAATATTGAGAAAGAAGCAAAGCCCATACCTTTTCTTGAAGATTGATGTGGTGATTTTGTGTGTGAACACGGTGAGATTGAAAGAGGGAAAGAGTATTAAGATGATGTTCAGACACAAGATGCTAGACATAAACAAAAATAAAAATTGTCCACAAAAATACCCTTGAAAAAGCAAAACACGCTAATTTCGCGACTGAGTTAAGTTGCATGCAAGTTGCCAGGTCTAGCCGCCAGAACACTTCAAAGAAGAATTTTGAAAAATTTTCCAAGTGTTTTTTGCGACTGGAAGTTCAAGCCGCGAGATAAACGTGAGCTGGACCGCGAAACTTTCTGCGTAATTCTAGCAACTAGGCCTCCATTCGCGACAAAGTCGCCACATCAAGTCGCGAGAAACCTCAAAACCCAAATTTTGAAAAATATTCTAAGTCTTTTTTGCGACTAGGGCATTGACTCGCCAGTGAATCACGAAGACCTTCTGTAATAGGCTCGCGACTGGGGCATGCGACTGGATAGACCCGCGACCAAGTCGCCAAAACAGGGCAACACAGTTTTTGAAAAAATTGACAGTTTTTTGTAAAAACAAAATACTTTCCAAAAACAACTAAAACATTCAAAAATATTTTTGTGCTTGAACAACAAAGGCTAAGCATGTGAAACATATTTAATCAAGTACAATCACACAAATGAATAAGGCATTCATTGAACATAAGCATGTGTGATGTGTGTGGATATCATCAATGAAATAATCCTTAGACTAATGTGAAGCTTCAATGATACATACACAATTAGCACTAGATAATGTGACCCATCTCAATTATAGAAATATGCATATATGACCTCCTACAAAAACTTGATAACATAATTTTGAAGCTTTTCATTTGGCTCCATATTCAACATTTCATTTGATTTTTTGAATCATAACAACTCATTTTAGAGATCGATGCCTGAAATTTTTGATATTTCACTTTCATGAGTTAGCCTTTGGCCTTTTGGGCATCATACATTTTCATAAAAGTCACTTTATCTTTTTCCTAGTCAAATATTAGTATGTGCGACAAGCTTTTGCAGCTCATTATCTCTTTTCATTTGGAGATTTACATTTTTGAGCTCTTTAGGCAAAAACAAAGAAAATAAAGAGTGGGAAGATATATAGACACAAGTCTATGCATGTCTCAAGATCAACAAAACCATTTGCTAATCATTCATGACAAGTTTGAAGATCGATTTACAACAATCACATAGTTTTCAAGACTTCTCCCACAATGATATGAGTGCATAAAGAACAAGCTATACTCGTGAATGCACAAAGCCATTTGCACAAAGGTACAGGCCAAAACAAGTTTATGACAAAACTCATCAAAGTTGATCAAACATTTTGGATTTTCCACTTTTTATGTGTTTTTGGATTTTTGACATAAAAGTAAGAAAAGATTGATCAAAAACAACAATGTAAACACATTTAAAGTACTAATAAACAAACAAAACATGCTATACTAATAGCCAACAATAGAGAGATTATGATGCAATAGAGACAAAGGACACACAACACACAAGTGAGTCAAGGAATTGTACCAACTCCAATGGTCTTACGAAGTGTTTCAAACCGTGGACCATCGAGAGGCTTAGTGAACACGTCTGCCTTTTGATTGTCTGTGTGTATGAATTCAAGACATACCACTTTATCCACCACAAGATCTCGGATGAAGTGATAACGTATCTCTATGTGTTTTGACTTCGAATGCTGAACTGGATTCTTTGAGATATTTATGGCACTGGTGTTATCACAGAATTCACACATGGTATCTTGAGGAATCCCGTAGTCATGAAGTAACTTCTTCATCCAAAGAAGTTGTGTGTAGCAACTTCCAGCGGCTATGTATTCAGCTTCAGCCGTAGAGAGAGACACGGAGTTTTGTTTCTTACTCATCCAAGAGACCAGATTGTTACCAAGGTAGAAACAGCCCCCTGAAGTACATTTTCTGTCATCTACACTGCCTGCCCAGTCTGCATCCGAATAACCTACAAGGCAAGCATTTGAGTCCTTTGAATACCATAGCCCTAATCCAGAGTTCCATTGACATATCTAAAATTCTCTTCACTGCAATCGGATTCCTTAGGAGTAGCCTGATATCTAGCACAAACACCAACTCTAAATGCAATATCCGGTCTACTAGCAGTGAGATAGAGTAGTCTCCCAATAATACTCCTATACAAGGTTGGGCTCACTTCTATTCCAGAAGAATCAACATTCATTTTTGTAGAAGAATCATGGGGGTGGTGGCATGTTTTTTTTATTCAAGGCCAAACTTCTTGACAATATTTCTAGCATACTTTTCTTGTGAAATGAATATGCCTTCCTTCTTTTGTTTGACTTGAAGACCTAAGAAAAATGTAAGCTCCCCCACCATACTCATTTCAAACTCTTTCTTCATCTCCTCAGAGAATTCTATGGCCCAATCATCAATGGTAGCTCCAAATACTATGTCATCAACATACACTTGAGCCACAAGAAGATAATCTTCATCGTTCTTGACAAATAGAGTCCGATCAACATACCCCCGTTTGAACCCTCTTTCCAGGAGGTAGTGGGTAAGTCGATCATACCAAGCTTTAGGAGCTTGTTTCAAGCCATAAAGGGCTTTCTTTAATCTCAACACATGATCAGGGAAGTAAGAATCCTCAAAGCCTTTGGGTTGTTCAACGAACACTTCTTCATTCAAGTATCCATTTAGAAATGCACACTTTACATCCATTTGGTAGAGTTTGAAGTTCATAGTACATGTAATCGACATGAGGATTTGAATAGACTCAAGTCTTGCCACTGGAGCAAAAGATTCATCGAAATCGACTCCTTCTACTTGAGTGTATCCTTGAGCCACTAACCGAGATTTATTCCGGATAATCTCTCCATCTTCATCTGTCTATTTTTAAAGATCCATTTAGTGCCAATGACATGAACATTTTCAGGCCTGGGGGCAAGTTCCCATACATCATTTCTTACAAATTGATTCAGCTCTTCATGCTTGGACTCAACCCAATTTTCATCTTGGAGAGCTTCTTCTACCTTTTTTGGCTCAAATTTGGCAAGGTAATAGTGGTATGTGACATGATTGACCAGAAGTTTGTTGCCCTTTCTGAGGTGAAGACCTTCGTCTAAAGACCTGATGATGTTGCTCTCAGGATGGTTCTTAGACACTCTTGAGGATGGCTTCTTTAATGTGGAAACTTCATCATTCCGAGAGATGGGAGGATGAACTTCCGGAGGAGTGAGAGGACTAGATGTCGTTAGCATTGATCTTGTTTCCACTCTTGAGCTCAGGGGAGTTGATTCCTTTTTCGATGTAAATCCTTCAACTTTTATATCAAGAGCTTCGACTTCAACAGTGGGAGTTTTGGTGCTTGGCCCTTCTCCATCATCTACCCATCTCTACTTTGGTTATGGCATCATCAATTTCTACATTGATGGATTCCATTACGGTCTTGGTTCTTTTGTTGAAAACTCTATATGCCTGGCTAGTAGTAGAACACCCAAGAAAAATGCCTTCATCACTTTTAGCATCAAACTTCCTAAGGTTCTCCCTATCATTTAGAATGTAGCACTTGCTTCCAAACACTCGATAATATTTCACTCTAGGCTTCTTTCCTTTCCAAATTTCATAGGTTGTCTTCTTTGTTCCCACTCGGAAGAATATTCTATTACCAATGTGACAAGCAGTGTTCACGGCTTCTCCCTAAAACTTTTGAGGAATTTGCTTGTTTAGTAGCATGACTCTTGCCATTTCTTGAATTACCCGATTCTTCCTTTCAACCACCCCATTTTGTTGGGAGTTTTGGGAGCTGAAAATTCACTTTTAATGCCATTCTTTTCACAAAATGATTCAAATCTTGCAATCTCAAACTCCTTGCCATGATCACTCCTTATCTTGACAATAGGAACTCCTTTCTCATTTTGTAATCTTTTGCAAAGAATTTCCAATTTCTCACATGCTTCTGATTTTTCTCTGAGAAATTCAACCCAGGTGTACCTTGAAAAATCATCAACAATGACCATAATGTACCTTTTTCCTCCTAGATTTTCTGTTCTTGTATGCTCCATTAGATCAACATGAAGAAGTTCTAAACAATGTGAGGTAGCAATCACATTCACCTTGTGATGACTAGCCTTTGTTTGCTTTCCCATTTAACATGCCCCACAAATAGTCTTCTCCACCTTTCCAAACTTTGGGAGACCCTCAACCGCTTTAAGTTTAGACACTTTGGCTACTAGTTTGAAATTTGCATTCCCAAATCTGTGATGCCAAAGTTCCAACATGTCAACACGTGCACTTCTACACGAAATGGGTGCCGTAGGAACTACTCCATAGCAATTATCAGTAGTCCTATTTCCTTCCAAGACCCGAATCCCTTCTTCATTAATGATTATGCACCCCTTCTTTGAGAATTGAACAAGGAAGTCCTCATCACATATTTGAGTGATGCTTAAGAGGTTTGCCTTCAATCCTTTGATGTATAAGACATCCTTCAATAAAGGAAACCCAAGTATCTCAACAGTCCCTTTGCTAAGTACTTAAGCATGACTCCCGTCGCCAAAAGTCACATAGTCACCAACCTTTTTTTTGAGTAACTTAAACAGTGATTTATCTCCTATCATATGACGAGAACAGCCACTATCAAGATACCACAAGCATGAATTAAATACTTTCAAAAAGGTGTGCACAAATAAGCAAACATGGGACAAGCATTCTTGACCTTCATACAAAAATTTATCCTCATTTTTCATGCTTTCGTTAGATTGAATTTTTCTTTTTAGATTATCAACCTTCTCACACAGAAGTCTATTTCTTCTTCTATACTTCTCAATTAACGAGTTAGACTCACATAGACTATTGTGTAAACATTGGCTCTTATATTCAAAATATTTTAGCATGTGAATAAACATCCAAGCATGTATCTTTGTTTTTAATAACTCTAAGAGTTCATTGTTAGAACGCCCTTCAAACATACTCATAGAGACATTATTACAAACACTTAAACCACGCTTCAGCATGGTTATTTTCACAGCAATGACTAAAGCACAGGTTTCAAGGATCGCACAAAGGTAGTTATACCACAGCAAGTGCACCCGCTCTGATACCAAATGAAAGTTCAAAAAGCATATAAAACACTATGAACGTTTAGACCCCCAAATTACAAGTTACCAATTCTAGCTTTATATCAAACGATGTACGTGCGGAAAATGAATAAAAGCTTCAAATAGAATTGATAAACAATCTAAGCCAAATAAAATCACATCCATAACAGAAATTAAATGACAAAGATTAAGGGAACAGAGATGCAAACACAAAGACAACACAACGATGTGTTATCGAAGAGGAAACTGAAGCCCTCAGCATAAAACCTCTCCGCTGCCCTCCAAGCGGTCAAATAATCCACTAAAGAATGTAGTTGGGATACAAGGACAGCAATAGACCCTCCAAGCCTAATCTACCCAGTGTACCTAAGCCCTCTAAGCTTCTTGCTCCAATGAGGTTACGCCGAACCTTTGTCTTCTTTAGCTTACCGGATTCCGGTACTAGTCCATAGCATCTACCAATATGAAATTGGTTCCTTCCTAATTGCTTCCCAAAGAACCAAATAACCTTCTCACAGATATGGGTAAGGTGAGAAAAGGTTTTGGATAATGAACCTCTCTAGGATCTAACAATGGAGAGGGTGAGAGTAGAGGAATTTGAAGAGTCACAAGGTTAAGATTGTGGATGAGTCAATCTTGTTTTTCTCTAGGGTTTCTCTCTTAAAATTCTCTCTGGAAGCTCTCTACATTTCGTGGGTATAAGGGGTATTTATACTGGGGTAAGAAAGGAATGCGAAGAGTCAGTTTTTCCAAAACAGAGCTGGCTGGCGGCTTGGCCTCGCGGCTTGACTGAGTCGCGAGTTCAAGCCGCGAACTAACTGAACAACCAGACTGGAATTTTTGTCCTGTAGTGAGACAACTGGCACAACAGTTCAGCTTCTGGCGGCTTGCCAATCGCGAGCTACCTACGAGATCCAGTCATGAGTTCTTCTCTGCACGCTTCACTCGTGTGAAACATCTGGCGGCTTATCAGTCGCGAGACACCAGCAAGATCAAGTCGCAAGACACTAGCGAGATCCAATCGCGAGTCCCTGTTCTTGCTGTGTAAACTTGAGAATTTCTTCACATTCTCTCACACACTACCCTTACATGATTCCCACCTACATACAGGGTTTCTAAGTGCTGAAATACAAGCAAATTGGCACGGAATAAAGCCAACAAAATGGTTAATAAAATTCAACCTTACAGGGGGATCTAGTGCCAGTAAGCCCATTGACCCTCCACATCTCCCTTGGACTGGCTATACTTATGATCCTAATGGCTTTGCTCAGGAGTGTGTCGAGCCCAATAATCCCAGTGTCATCGGCTATCCTTTCCCTCCCAACACTCGAGTGGTAAGTTCTTTTTCCTTTTGTCCCTCTCTTTTTGCCATCCCCTTTTTTTTCTTTCAGTCATTAACCCTTCTTTCTTTGTGTTGAAAAGTTATATACTTTACTATTGGTCATATAGACACATACCTTTTTGGGGAATAAATCACCAAGTTTTCAGATCTTGTTCTTTGCTTGCTTTACGAACTCCTCACGATCTCCTTTGTGGAACACCTCCAAGTCGCTGGAGAGGCTACTAGAGTCTCTCCTAATTTCCACACTCCAAATTCTAGGGAATAGTAGATGGTGTCCCAGAGATATGGCTTATTTTGAGAGAGCACTCAAAAACTATACGTATGTTCACTCACTATATCTCACCTTCATCTGATTGATGTAGAAGTATTTAAATACTAGTAGAGATTCACTTGCTATCAGATATATGATCCCCAAAAGATCTCATTTGTTAAGTTTAAATTACTCTACTATTGATATTGATAACTCATATCAATATCTGTTAAGTTTAAATTACTCAAATACTGATATTGATAACTCATACCAATATCAGTTAGTTTAAATTAAAACTAACTTATCAGATAACCCATGTGGATGATCCATGGGCCATGGTTTATGGGTTGGGTCAAAACTAGCCCAATTTCTAACATCTCCCACTCGTCCACACTGGGTACTACAGTTAGAACTGGCTCCTCTCAATCTCTTGTCCAATCCTCTCTTTATATAGAAAAATAGAGTGTGCAACCCAGGCAAGAAGGTGTAGGGTAGGAGTACTATATTAAGTCACCATCTAAACTAACATAGTACATCACTTATAATATCTCGTTTGTGCCCTAGATTATTTGATTACACCCGATCAAGTTTCTTTAATCCCTCATGAGTTCAAAACTCAAAGCAACACTTGATCCTATACTATATAATATGCTCATGATTAGGTTGAAAAAAAAAATTCCTCATAAACGCTGAGGCTATGAGCCATAAAATAAATGGTGTATTCTAAATAATATTCCCCTGACACTCATGTCAATTCATTCACACTTGATCGCTTTCCTAGACATGCTTCGCGAGACTGTATATATCATGGCACTAAGATGACATGCTAAAGTAGCGACATCAAACATTCGCTTCATGACATAGTTCTAGGTCAAAAAAAAAAGGGCACATAATGGAACATATAATGGTCGACTAGGGCTCACATAGTGACGAAGTAAGGATCTATCCAATCACTCCCTTAATTTGTCAACTATGGAACATACAGTATAATTTGTATGCTACGGTGGAGCTCCCACTCAACTGGGCTTGTCACATTCAAACACCATACAAATCTTAGTCCAATTGCCACAAAGGCAACCAACCTGAGTTTCTCAACACAGTTACACATCAAGTTCCTGTCCAAGATCTCACATTTGGCTTTATTTAGGCTTTATGAAGTTTTGGATACACTTTAAGTGACTCCCATGAGTCTCATCTTAGCCTAGCTAAGGCGACATTCATTATATTATCTTGCACACCTCCCTAAGCATCAAGATGATCACTTACTTGATTTACAGAAAAACAAAGTGATCACTATGTCTAATCTTGCTCACTACTCAAGCACTGGGTGATCGTCTATGTGAGCAGACCGATCTAAACCTAGTGACATATTCTCAAATAATTTGTGCTCAATATGCAATATCAATCACATCACAAGATGAATCAAAATGAATAACATCATTATTGCATAAAGTATGAATAAACATAAATGTCCATAAGGTATCCAAAAACATATCAAATCCTACAAAGTCCCAAACTCCTAACATGAGCCTGAAAGGCATCTCTAGCAATGGCTTTAGTAAGTGGATCAGCCAGAATCCAGCTAATGGAGATATGTTGGAGGATCACCTCTCCTTGTGTAATAGCAAGACGAATGTAGTTATAACGAGTCTGTATGTGTTTGCTTTTGCTATAATACTTAGAATCTTTAGCATGAGCCAAGGCTGCCATACTATCACAATACATCTTTACAGCTTCATCTGCAAGAGATGTCACCCTAAGGCTTTGGAAAAATCTCTTTAACCAAACAACATCTTGTGCTGCTGCTGAACAAGAAACACACTCAGACTCCATTGTGGATAAAGCAATGCAAAACTGTTTCTTACTGCACCAAGAGATAGCTACACCACTAAGTAGAAATGTATAACCTGTAGTGGACTTGCGCTCATCTCTATCATTGACCTAGTCAACATCAGAATAACCTTTCAATCTCAAATCTCCACCCTGATAGCAAATAATGAAATCTAATGTCCCACGAAGGTATTGAAAAATCCTCTTAACTGCTTGCGAATGAACAAGTCCTGGATTACTTTGAAAACGACTAACCATACCAACAACAAAACATATGTCTGGTCGAGTACACAACATAGCATACATCAGACTTCCAACTGCACTTGCATAGGGAACTCTTGCCATTTCTCTCTTTTCCTTTTCTGATTTAAGGCAATCTTCAAGGCTTAATGTATGTCCCTTCTCAATTGGAGTGTCTATGGGTTTGGAATTATGCATATGAAATCGCTCTAAGATCATCTTTATGTAATTTTCTTGAGACAAACCAAGAAGCTTCTTTAAGCGATCCCTGAAGATCTTAACTCCAAGCACTTAATTAGCCTCTCTCATGTCCTTCATTTCAAAAATAGAGGACAACCACCTTTCGGTGGTGATAATCATCTCCATATCATTTCCAGCCAACAAAATGTCGTCCACATATAAAGACAAGATAAGTAAACTCTTTCCTGATCATTTGACGTACACACAATGGTCTTCTTTCATCATTTTGATATACCATTGTCTAGACACTTGCTTTAGTCCATAAATGGAACGCTTAAGGCGGCACACTTTGCACCCTTGTTCCTTGACCTTAAAGCCAATAGGTTGATCCATATATATCTCCTCGTCTAGTTCTCCATTGAGAAATGCAATCTTTACATCCATTTGGAAGAGTTCCAAATCCAAATGTGAAACAATAGCTAGAGTAAGGCGAATAGAGACAAATCTCACTACTGGGGAGAAAATCTCTTCATAGTTTATCCTTTCTCTTTGGGTATAGCCTTTTGCCACGAGACAAGCCTTATATTTGTCAATTGATCCTGTAACACCCGTCTCACTTAAAATTTAATTTAATTACTTCTAGAGAGTAGATTTGATAGATTGCTTATTTATTTTGGAGGAAATAATTAATTTATATTGTGATTTTTACAATGATAATAATAATAATATCAATATTAATATTAAGGGGTAACGTGAATAACTATTTTGTGGTCTATTCAAAAATTAACTATTAGCCTCTTATCAGTTAAGGAAAAGGTTAAAAGGATTTGAACCTTTTTGGATTAGGAGTTTTAGTGTCTTTGGAATTCTTTAGAAGTCCTAGCCTATGTTAACAACCTTATTATGAGTTTAGTGGGAATATAGGTGGGTCTTGGAAGTTTATTTTAGTTGTAGTGGGCTTCTAAATTTTCAGCCCAAGTGAAATTAGCCTTAACCTGAAATAGGCTTCTGAATTTTCAGCCCAAGTGCAACAGCTTTATATGAAAGAAAATTAGGGTTTCTCTAAAACAAAAGAAGAGGAGGCTGTGCACTTCAGGGCAGCCAGCAACTTCATCTTGGTTTTGAGGTAAGCATCATTCTAGGAAAGCCTTTTTTTTTTCTTTTTTTTTTCTGGGATTTCATCATTGACATGTTAGTGTTAGGGTTAGTATTAAGTTTGCTGGAATTTCAATTGTGTTTGCTGGAAATTCAATGATGGTTGCTGGAATTTCAATGATAATAATGTATAAATTGGATTGCCGAATATATATATATATATATATATATATATATATATATTACATCAATAGTTCATCCATTGGATTCAATTGGATTGCCGAATATATATATATATTACAATGATTAGTTCACATGGTTGGCCGAAAGTGGAGATTGGTGCTATTAGGTTTTTATATAAGTATATATATATATATATATATATATATTACATTATATCATTGTTAGTATAGTAAATGGTCCTTTTGCCACCGTGGTGTTTGGCTATGGCATTGATATTGCAAATGTTTTTATTATTGATGATAATGTCATGGAACCAATTTCTTGGGTGCCGAATTGTGTTTTTTTTTTTTTGACTTTCATATTCACGTTGTTTGGACGAAATGGAAAATTGTAATTTTGGGTTCATATATATGTATATAGGCATATAGGTTATAGGGTTGCTTATGGTAACGTGTTCTTATATAAATATTAGATGTTAGGTTAGGGAATGCTATACTATTATTTTAATCTAGAATAGGTTTGGAGTTATATTAGAAAGACACGTTAAATTTTATCTTGCCAAATCTTCATAGTGGTTGAGGAATTGTTTTATCAAGAGGACTTTGTGGTTATTAAAGAACCTGCCCTTATTGAGTTATCTAATTATTATTTAGGTTCTAGTTGACGTCGTTTCGAGCAATTGAAGTGAAGCTTGGTTTAGCCACTAGAGGTAAGTAGACTTCAACACATGACGTCTCTCAAGACATATATATAATTCTGGTAAAAATATATTTATATATATATACATACACATAATTGCAAAAGTGAAGTTTCAAAGACTTATACCATTGTTAGTGCTTTATACATACTCAAACTCTATTATTTATTGTATATTATTGTGAAACTGTATATGTCAAGAGTGTTTCAAATGGTCAACTAGACAGTCTGCAACCTTTGCCAACACAGGGTTAAGTGTTGGTCTTCGGCCGAAGTAGTGTTAGTGTGGTGTGGTGCAGTGTTATTGTTGCTCTTCGGAGCTAGTGTTGCCTCTTTGAGGTTAGTGTTATTGTTCCCATGGGAAATCACCCACCGAGTGTTTAGCAGCTTTTGTCTGTGTTTGACTAATATTTTTCATATTGAGTTACTGTTTATTTACTACTGTTCTTTTAGGTGGAAAATTGCTTATTTTCAAAATAAAATTGTTTCTACCTATTTGGTGCATATTGGCATGGGTCGTTATTTTATTAATGTTTACAGTGTTATAGTGAAGTGTTTTATTTTAACAGCTTTATAGAATATATTATATTACAGTTTAAACTAATTTTAATTGTATCGTGATGACTATATTTTGTCAATGATATTATCGTTTTGTTTTGGAAGACATCCTCATGTTTGTAGTCTCTTATTGAGCCTTTAGCTCACCCCTTTTTCCATCCTTTCAGATTAGAGTTATGGAGTGTCTTTTGGTGGTAGATCAGTGGAGCTTTAGATGGACGACTTCGTTTGGAGCTTGGTAGTTGCAGAATTGTTTTAGTAAAATTGTTTCAAGACAATGAGATTATTATTTTGGAACTATTTTGAGATGTTATTTGGAGATCTTACATTCCAAAAGAATATTATTGTTGTTTTGTTTTTATGGATAGTTAAGGAAATCTGATGATATTCAAGAAGTTTATTTGAGGATAAATATTACGCTCTGTTCCATTATGTCATTGTTGATTATTTCTAAGACAGGTTATGCATCTAAATCCTTATTAAGGGTTTGGGGTGTTACAGTTATGGTATCAGAGCATAGGTTTATGATTCCGTAGACTTATAGGTTTGATCTTAAGACTATTTTGGAACAAGAGTGTGATTACAGGGAATTTTAGTGTTAGAATTAGTTGACCTTTCATAGTGATTTTATATTTTGTTTTGTATTGTTTATTATTCTAAAGTGTGTAGGAATGATTGTTGTACTATCTATGTGCTTGGTTTTGACCCTCTGAAATATTTGAAATATTTACTTATGATATCTTATTGTATTGCTTAGAGATATGGCTCCACCAAGGGGGAACCCAGGGAACAGTCAACCGAATGCTGGGGGACCTACTAATCTCCAGGCTATTATTGAAGCCATTGGGGGCTTAACCAATATAGTGCAACATCAAGTGGGAGCCAGCAATCCGACTAGTGCCTTGGAGAAGTTTAGGAAGCTTGATCCTCCTGCTTTCAAGGGTACAAAGGATCCAATTGAGGCTGACAACTGGCTTAAGGAGATAGAAAGGCTCTTTAGAGCAATGGAAGTTAGTGATGAGCAACGAGTTGTCCTTGCTGTTTTTGTACTGAAAGGTGATGCATTGGAATGGTGGGAGTCCACGGAGAGGACACATGGAAGAGAAGTTATAACTTGGCAGCATTTTGTTGAGCTCTTCCGTAAGAGGTATTTTCCTGATAGTTTGATGGTGCAAAAGGAAGCTGAGTTCATTCGCATAGCACAAGGTACTCAATCAGTGTATGAGTATGAGCGGAAATTTGCTGAATTATCCCGCTTTGCTCCACACATGGTTGACACGGAAGCAAGGAAGGCCAGGCATTTTGAAAGAGGTTTAAGGGAGGAAATTCAGGGACCGGTTTCCATGTTCAAATTGGAAACATACGCGGAAGTGGTGGATCGAGCTCTCATAGCAGAGAGAAATTGCAATCGTCTCTCAAGGGCCAATGATCAAGAGAGGAAGCCAACCCAGAGTCTTTTTCTTAAGGGGAAGTCTAGTGGAAGTTCATTCAAGAAGCAAGGGGTGCCTAATTCAAATAAGAAGGCATACAAAACTTGTCCAAGATGTGGAAAGGCTCATAGTGGAACATGTTATTTGGAGTCAAGGGCGTGTTTTAAATGTGGCAAGACTGGACACTTCATCAAGGATTGTCCAGATATGCGAGCTGAACAAACTACCAATCCAAATGGGAGCCAACAGAGACCTAAGGTTCAGGGTCGAGTTTTTACTTTGACTAAACAGGACGCCGAGGCCTTCCCATCAGTGGTTTCAGGTACACTTCTTGTTTCCAGTCAGCATGCACAAGTGTTATTTGATTCTGGTTCAACCCATTCTTTCATCTCACGTAGACTTGCACAAAGGCTAAACATAGAACCTGAGAGTTTAAATTATGAATTGTGTGTTGCTACACCTTCTGGACAACAAATGATTACCCATAAAGTGTACAAGTCTTGTAATGTTTTAGTCTCTAGGAGGGAATTAAAAGCAGATCTTATGTTGCTTGATATGTTTGAGTTTGATGTGATTCTAGGGATGGATTGGTTATCTACTTTTCATGCTTCCATAGAGTGTTTTGGGAAGAAGGTAGTATTTAAAATTCCTGGGGAGCCAGAATTCTTCTTCGAGGGAGATCGTGTGGTGAAACCACCTGTATTGGTGTCAGTGATGCAGGCAAGGCGATTGCTAAGGAAGGGATGTGAAGGGTTCCTTGTTTGTGCTTTGAATGGTGATAAAGTAGAGTTAAAAGTTGAAGACATCCCAGTGGTGAAAGAGTTCCCAGATGTGTTCTCTGAGGACTTACCTGGACTACCCCCTGACAGAGAGGTTGAGTTCTCTATTGACCTAGTACCTGGTACCGGCCCAATTTCCAAAGCACCTTATAGAATGGCCCCTACTGAGCTCAATGAGTTGAAGGAGCAATTGCAAGACTTGCTTGATAAAGGATTTATTCGGCCTAGTGCTTCTCCTTGGGGTGCTCCGATGTTGTTTGTTAAGAAGAAGGATGGTAGTATGCGGTTGTGCATTGACTATAGGGAGTTGAACAAGGTAACCGTCAGAAACAAATACCCTTTGCCACGAATTGATGATTTGTTTGATCAGCTTCAGGGCGCTCAAGTCTTCTCTAAAATTGACTTGAGATCTGGTTATCATCAGTTGAGAGTTAAGAAGGATGACATACCAAAGACAGCTTTTCGAACCAGGTATGGTCATTATGAGTTCTTAGTGATGCCTTTTGGTCTAACTAATGCTCCTGCTGTTTTTATGGATTTGATGAATAGGGTATTTCATGAGTATTTGGATCGGTTTGTCATTGTTTTCATTGATGACATCTTGGTTTACTCTAAAAGCCAAGAAGAGCATGAGGAACACTTGAGAATGGTGTTGCAGATTTTAAGAGACAAGAAGTTGTATGCTAAATTAAAGAAGTGTGAGTTCTGGTTGAATCAAGTGGTGTTCTTAGGACATGTGATCTCTAGAGATGGAATTACAGTGGACCCTAGTAAGATCGAAGCTGTAGTTAATTGGGCTGCCCCTACTAATGTAAGTGAGGTAAGAAGTTTTTTGGGCCTTGCAGGTTATTATAGAAGATTTGTGGAAGGATTTTCCAGTATTGCAACTCCTCTGACTCGATTAACTCGAAAACATGCAAAGTTTGACTGGACAGAGGAATGTGAAAGAAGTTTCCAGGAGTTGAAGCAACGGTTGGTTTCTGCACCAGTATTGACTATTCCATCTGGTTCGGGTGGTTTTGTGATATATAGTGATGCATCTCGTAAGGGTCTTGGTTGTGTCCTGATGCAACATGGGAAGGTGGTTGCTTATGCCTCTCGACAACTAAAGAATTATGAACAGAATTATCCAACTCATGATTTGGAATTGGCAGCAGTGGTTTTTGCATTGAAGATTTGGAGGCATTACTTGTATGGTGAGAGATGTGAAATATACACTGACCATAAAAGTTTGAAGTACATATACACTCAAAAAGAATTAAATTTGAGAGAAAGGAGATGGCTAGAATTGATTAAAGACTATGATTGTTCTATAAATTACCATCCTGGTAAAGCCAATGTTGTGGCTGATGCACTTAGTCGAAAGTCGTATAGCTTTTCAGCTGCTTTATTAACTACTCAGAAGCATATTATTGTTGATCTTCAGAAACTTGGAGTAGACATAGTGACTGGAGACTCCCGATCCTACCTGGCAAGTTTAAGTGTACAACCCACCCTAATTGATAAGATCAAAGCTGCTCAGAGTGGTGACCCTCAATTGTTTAAGATCATGGAACAAGTACGTGGTGGAAGTAGATTTGATTTTAGTATCTCTGATGATGGTGTTTTGAGGTTTGGTAATAGGCTTTGTGTGCCTAATGATTCATTGATTAAAAGAGAGATATTGGAGGAAGCACATCGCTCGCCTTATACAATGCATCTGGGTAGTACCAAGATGTATCATGACCTTCGAGAAGTTTATTGGTGGATTAACATGAAAAGAGAAATTGCTCAATTTGTGGAACAATGCTTGATTTGCCAGCAAGTCAAAGTGGAGCATCAGAGGCCATCAGGGTTGTTACAACCTTTACCTATTCCTGAGAGGAAGTGGGAGAATATCACCATGGACTTTGTGTGTGGATTACCGAGATCACCTAAGAATCATGATGCTATTTGGGTGGTGTAACACCCCAAAACCCAAACCAAGGATTTGGATGCATAACCTGTCTTAGAAATAATCAACAATAAAATAATATGGAACAGAGCGTAATAATTATCCTCAAATAAACATCTATCCATCATCATAATTCCTTATAAATTCGTAAAACACAAAATCCTCCACAATGAAGTCTATAAATACAATCTCAAAATAGTTCCACAATGTTAAACTCATTGTCCTGAAGAATTTTATTAAAAACAATTCACCAACTAACATAGCTCCAAACGAAGTCATCAATCTAGGGCTCCACTGATCTACCACCAAAAGACACTCCATATCTCTAATCTGAAAGGGTGGAAAAAAAGGGGTGGGCTAGCGGCTCAATAAGAGACTACATAACATGAGGATGTCTTCCAAAACAAAACATTAGTATCATTGACAAAATATAGTCTTCACGATACAATTACAATAGTTTAAACGGTAATATAATATATTCTATAAAACTATTAAAATAAAACATTTCACTATAACGCTGTAATCATTAATAAAATAATGACCACTTTAATATGCCAATATGCACCAAATAGGTAGAAACAATTTATTATATAAAAAAAAATAAACAATTATCCCACTTACACAAATCAGTAGCAATAAAACAGTAGTTCAATATAGATAATATTGGTCAAACACAGACAAAAGCTGCTAAACACTCGGTGGGTGATTCCCATGGGAAACAATAACACTAACCTCAAAGAGGCAACACTAGCTCCAAAGAGCAACAATAACACTGCACCACACCACATTAACACTACTTCGGCCGAAGACCAACACTTAACCCTGTGTTGGCAAAGGTTGCAGACTGTCTAGTTGACCATTTGAAACAATTCTTGACAAATACAATTTCATAATAACATACAATAGATAATAAAATTCGAGTATGTGCACAGCACTAACAATAGTATAAGTTTTTGGAACTTCACCTTTGCAATTATATACATATATAGATAAATATATATTTTTTACCACGTGTATATATATATATATATATATAAATATATATGTCCTGAGAGACGTCATGTGCTGAAGTCTACTTACCTTTATTTATTAAACCAAGCTTCAACTCAATAGTTTGAATCACTGTCAACTAAAACCTAAATAAGGATAAGACAACTCAATAAGAATGGATACACTAAGGCAGCAATGACAAAAATTATAAATTTCACTCTTAAAATTTGTATCTTACATTTTATTCTGAAACTACAGCTAACCTAGTACACAAATTGCTTTATCAAGTACTCCAAAAATCAATACTTAGTGAACAACTATAATGAGCCAAATATGCAAATCTCTATATTAACAAATTCTCCCAGTATGAGTTGGCTTCCAATCAATCTTTATGCTTATAGATCAGTATATTATCCCGAATTTACATATATATATATATGGCATCCAATCAGGTTTCTTCCCGTAAGGCATAGGAAGGATGCCATAAGTTTACAAAGTTATTCTACCCCTAGGACCTAGTAACCCGTAACTTTCATTGACAAAATTCTAGAAAAACCATTATGTAGATTACAAATGCAACGAAGAGCACCACTACCAAACCTTGCGTAAAACCCAACAACAAAAACATCTAAAGGCTTAAATCAAGAGTTTGCATGGAACGTTCATGCAAGAATAAAAAAAAATACTACCCTAGCTTAGAGATTATCCCATAGATCATTGTGAGAGAGGCATACCTGAAGGTCCTGAACACGGACGCAGCAATCTCTTTTTTTTTTTTTTTTTTTTTTTTGTAATCTCACAGTTCTCTCTCTGTCCTTCTGCAAGAAGCCCTAACCTACTAGCACGTTAAAACTGTTTCACTTGGGCCGAAAATTTAAAGCCCACTAAAATCTAAAATAAGCTTCCAAGACTTTCATTCCCACTAAAACTCATATTAAGGTTGTTTAAATAGGCTAAAACCCTAAAGAATTCCAATAACAATTAAACTCCTAGCCCAAGTAGGTTTTAGTCTCTTATCCTTTTCCTTAACTGATAAGGAGACTAAAGGTTAAATTTGAATAACCCACAAAAATAACTATTCACGTTACCCATTATTATTATTATTATTATTTTTTTTTTTGTAGAAATCATAATATAAAATAATATCTCCTCCAAAATAAATTAAGCAATTCATCAAATCCACTCTAGAAGCAGTTAAATTAAATTTAAGTGAGACGGGTGTTACATTCTCCCTTTCTTATAAAATTTTCGTCCTCGAAAATTCAAAACGTACCTCACTTTTGAAACAGCTGGGGATATTTGGATTGCATTTCATCTTTACGCTCCCATGAAGCTTCTTCTATGGAATGATTCCTCCATAATACTTTGACCAAATGTATAGTCTTATTACGTAGCACTTGCTCTTTATGGTCTAAAATCTGAATTGGGACTTCCTCATAGGATAAGTTCTCTTTGACTTGAAGTGGCTCATAACTCAAGATATGAGAAGAATCAGGGACATACCTTCTCAACATGGATACATGGAAAACGTTATGTATCCTTGACAAAGCCGGTGGTAAGGCAAGCCGGTAAGCAACAGAACCAACTCTCTCCAAAATTTCAAAGGGCCCCACGTACCTAGGGCTTAACTTACCCTTCTTGCCAAACCTCATAACTCCTTTCATAGGTGCCACTCGAATGAAAACCATATCTCCTATTTCAAATTCCACTTCTCTTCTCCGCGGATCAGCATAACTTTTCTGTCTACTTTGAGCTGCACGCAACCTTTCCCGAATTACATCAATCTTTTCACTAGTCCTTTGAACAATCTCAGGACCCAAAATTCTCCTCTCTCCAACCTCATCCCAACAGACTGGGGATCTACACTTTCTCCCATACAAAGCCTCATAAGGTGCCATCTTGATACTGGAGTGATAGCTATTGTTATAGGCAAACTCCACCAAAGTCAAATAGTCATTCCAACTACCCTTGAAATCCAAGACACAAGCTCTCAACATGTCTTCTAGAGTTTGGATAGTTCTTTCGGACTGTCCATCAGTTTGAGGGTGGCAAGCCGTACTAAAGTTCAACTTGGTACCCAAGGCTTTTTGCAAACTATCCCAGAACCCTGAAGTGAATCTCGAATCTCTATCAGATACAATAGAAGCTGGCACTCCATGCAACCTCACAATCTCATTTATATAAAGTTCAGCCAGTTTGTCAAGAGAGTAGTTCATTCTAATTGGAATGAAGTGGGCAGATTTAGTCAACCTATCCACTACCACCCAAATAGCATCATGATTCTTAGGTGATCTTGGTAACCCACACACAAAGTCCATGGTGATATTCTCCCACTTCCTTTCAGGAATAGGTAAAGGTTGTAACAACCCTGATGGCCTCTGATGTTCCACTTTGACTTGCTGGCAAATCAAGCATTGTTCCACAAATTGAGCAATTTCTCTTTTCATGTTGATCCACCAATAAACTTCTCGAAGGTCATGATACATCTTGGTACTACCCGGATGCATTGTATAAGGCGAACAATGGGCCTCCTCCAAAATCTCTCTTTTAATCAATGAATCATTAGGCACACAAAGCCTATTACCAAATCTCAAAACACCATCATTAGAGATATTAAAATCAAATCTACTTCCACCACGTACTTGTTCCATGATCTTAAACAACTGAGGGTCACCACTTTGAGCAGCTTTGATCTTATCAATTAGAGTTGGTTGTACACTTAAACTTGCTAGGTAGGATTGGGAGTCTCCAGTCACTATGTCTACTCCAAGTTTCTGAAGATCAACAATAATATGCTTCTGAGTAGTTAATAAAGCAGCTGAGAAGCTATACGACTTTCGACTAAGTGCATCAGCCACAACATTGGCTTTACCAGGATGGTAATTTATGGAACAATCATAGTCTTTAATTAATTCTAGCCATCTCCTTTGCCTCAAATTTAATTCTTTCTGAGTGTATATGTACTTCAAACTTTTATGGTCAGTGTATATTTCACATCTCTCACCATACAAATAATGCCTCCAAATCTTAAATGCAAAAACCACTGCTGCCAATTCCAAATCATGAGTTGGATAATTCTGTTCATAATTCTTTAGTTGTCGAGAGGCATAAGCAACCACCTTCCCATGTTGCATTAGAACACAACCAAGGCCCTTACGGGATGCATCACTATATATCACAAAACCACCAGAACTAGATGGAATAGTCAATACTGGTGCAGAAACCAACCGTTGCTTCAACTCCTGGAAACTTCTTTCACACTCTTCTGTCCAATCAAACTTTGCATGTTTTCGAATTAATCGAGTCAAAGGAGTTGCAATACTAGAAAATCCTTCCACAAATCTTCTGTAATAACCTGCAAGGCCCAAAAAACTTCTTACCTCACTTACATTAGTAGGGACAGCCCAATTAACTACAGCTTCGATCTTACTAGGGTCCACTGTAATTCCATCTCTAAAATCACATCAAACTCAAACATATCAAGCAACATAAGATCTGCTTTTAATTCCCTCCCAGAGACTAAAACATTACAAGACTTGTACACTTTATGGGTAATCATTTGTTGTCCAGAAGGTGTAGCAACACACAATTCATAATTTAAACTCTCAGGTTCCATGTTTAGCCTTTGTGCAAGTCTACGTGAGATGAAAGAATGGGTTGAACCAGAATCAAATAACACTTGTGCATGTTGACTGGAAACAAGAAGTGTACCTGAAACCACTGATGGGGATGCCTCGGCGTCCTGTTTAGTCAACGCAAAAACTCGACCCTGAACCTTGGGTTTTTGTTGGCTCCCATTTGTATTGGCAGTTTGTTCAGCTCGCAAATCTGGGCAATCCTTGATGAAGTGTCCAGTCTTGCCACATTTAAAACACGCCCTTGATTCTAAATAACATGTTCCACTATGAGTCTTTCCACATCTTGGACAAGTTTTATGTGCCTTCTTATTTGAATTGGGCACCCCTTGCCTTTTGAATGAACTTCCACTAGACTTTCCCTTAAGAAAATTACTCTGGTTTGGCTTCCTCTCTTGATCATTGGCCCTTGAGAGACGATTGCAATTTCTCTCTGCTATGAGAGCTCGATCCACCACTTCTGCGTATGTTTCCAATTTGAACATGGAAACCGGTCCCTGAATTTCCTCCCTTAAACCTCTTTCAAAATGCCTAGCCTTCCTTGCTTCCGTATCAACCATGTGTGGAGCAAAGCGGGATAATTCAGCAAATTTCCGCTCATACTCATACACTGATTGAGTACCTTGTGCTATGCGAATGAACTCAGCTTCCTTTTGCACCATCAAACTATCAGGAAAATACCTCTTACGAAAGAGCTCAACAAAATGCTGCCAAGTTATAACTTCTCTTCCATGTGTCCTCTCTGTGGACTCCCACCATTCCAATGCATCACCTTTCAGTACAAAAACAGCAAGGATAACTCGTTGCTCATCACTAACTCCCATTGCTCTAAAGAGCCTTTCTATCTCCTTAAGCCAGTTGTCAGCCTCAATTGGATCCTTTGTACCCTTGAAAGCAGGAGGGTCAAGCTTTCTAAACTTCTCCAAAGCACTAGTCGGATTGGTGGCTCCTACTTGATGTTGCACTATATTGGTTAAGCCCCCAATGGCTTCAATAATAGCTTGAAGATTAGTGGTTCCCCCAGCATTCGGTTGATAATTCTCTGGGTCCCTCCTTGGTGGAGCCATCTCTCTAAGCAATACAACAAAATATCATAAGTAAAGATTCCAAATATTCCTGAGGGTCAGAACCAAGCACATAGATAGTACAACAATCATTCCTACACACTCTAGAATAATAGAATACATAAATCAAATCAAATCGCTATGAAAGGTCAAATAATTCTAACACTAAAATTCCTTGTTATCACACTCTTGTTCCAAACTAGTCTTAAGATTAAACCTATAAGTCTATAGAATCATAAACCTATGCTCTGATACCATAACTGTAACACCCCAAAACCCAAACCAAGGATTTGGATGCATAACCTGTCTTAGAAATAATCAACAATAAAATAATATGGAACAGAGAGTAATAATTATCCTCAAATAAACATCTATCCATCATCATAATTCCTTATAAATTCGTAAAACACAAAATCCTCCACAATGAAGTCTATAAATACAATCTCAAAATAGTTCCACAATGTTAAACTCATTGTCCTGAAGAATTTTATTAAAAACAATTCACCAACTAACATAGCTCCAAACGAAGTCATCAATCTAGGGCTCCACTGATCTACCACCAAAAGACACTCCATATCTCTAATCTGAAAGGGTGGAAAAAAAGGGGTGAGCTAGCGGCTCAATAAGAGACTACATAACATGAGGATGTCTTCCAAGACAAAACATTAGTATCATTGACAAAATATAGTCTTCACGATACAATTACAATAGTTTAAACGGTAATATAATATATTCTATAAAACTATTAAAATAAAACATTTCACTATAACGCTGTAATCATTAATAAAATAATGACCACTTTAATATGCCAATATGCACCAAATAGGTAGAAACAATTTATTATATAAAAAAATAAACAATTATCCCACTTACACAAATCAGTAGCAATAAAACAGTAGTTCAATATAGATAATATTGGTCAAACACAGACAAAAGCTGCTAAACACTCGGTGGGTGATTCCCATGGGAAACAATAACACTAACCTCAAAGAGGCAACACTAGCTCCAAAGAGCAACAATAACACTGCACCACACCACACTAACACTACTTCGGCCGAAGACCAACACTTAACCCTGTGTTTGCAAAGGTTGCAGACTGTCTAGTTGACCATTTGAAACAATTCTTGCGTGCAGCTCAAAGTAGACAGAAAAGTTATGCTGATCCCCGGAGAAGAGAAGTGGAATTTGAAGTTGGAGACATGGTTTTCATTCGAGTGTCACCTATGAAAGGAGTTATGAGGTTTGGCAAGAAGGGTAAGTTAAGCCCTAGGTACGTGGGGCCCTTTGAAGTTTTGGAGAGAGTTGGTTCTGTTGCTTACCGGCTTGCTTTACCACCGACCTTGTCAAGGTTACATAACGTTTTTCATGTATCCATGTTGAGGAGGTATGTTCCCGATCCTTCTCATATCTTGAGTTATGAGCCACTTCAAGTCAAAGAGAACTTATCCTACGAGGAAGTCCCGATTCAGATTTTAGATCGTAAAGAGCAAGTGCTACGTAATAAGACTATACATTTGGTCAAAGTATTATGGAGGAACCACTCCATGGAAGAAGCTTCATGGGAGCGTAAAGACGAAATGCAATCCAAATATCCCCAGCTTTTTCTACAGTGAGGTATGTTTTGAATTTTCGAGGACGAAAATTTTATAAGAGGGGGAGAATGTAACACCCGTCTCACTTAAAATTTAATTTAATTACTTCTAGAGAGTAGATTTGATAAATTGCTTATTTATTTTGGAGGAAATAATTAATTTATATTGTGATTTTTACAATGATAATAATAATAATATCAATATTAATATTAAGGGGTAACGTGAATAACTATTTTGTGGTCTATTCAAAAATTAACTATTAGCCTCTTATCAGTTAAGGAAAAGGTTAAAAGGATTTGAACCTTTTTGGATTAGGAGTTTTAGTGTCTTTGGAATTCTTTAGAAGTCCTAGCCTATGTTAACAACCTTATTATGAGTTTAGTGGGAATATAGGTGGGTCTTGGAAGTTTATTTTAGTTGTAGTGGGCTTCTAAATTTTCAGCCCAAGTGAAATTAGCCTTAACCTGAAATAGGCTTCTAAATTTTCAGCCCAAGTGCAACAGCTTTATATGAAAGAAAATTAGGGTTTCTCAAAAAAAAAAGAAGAGGAGGCTGTGCACTTCAGGGCAGCCAGCAACTTCATCTTGGTTTTGAGGTAAGCATCATTCTAGGAAAGCCTTTTTTTTTTTCTTTTATTTTGCTGGGATTTCATCATTGACATGTTAGTGTTAGGGTTAGTATTAAGTTTGCTGGAATTTCAATTGTGTTTGCTGGAAATTCAATGATGGTTGCTGGAATTTCAATGATAATAATGTATAAATTGGATTGCCGAATATATATATATATATATATATATATATTACATCAATAGTTCATCCATTGGATTCAATTGGATTGCCGAATATATATATATATATTACAATGATTAGTTCACATGGTTGGCCGAAAGTGGAGATTGGTGCTATTAGGTTTTTATATAAGTATATATATATATATATATATTACATTATATCATTGTTAGTATAGTAAATGGTCCTTTTGCCACCGTGGTGTTTGGCTATGGCATTGATATTGCAAATGTTTTTATTATTGATGATAATGTCATGGAACCAATTTCTTGGGTGCCGAATTGTGTTTTTTTTTTTTGACTTTCATATTCACGTTGTTTGGACGAAATGGAAAATTGTAAATTTGGGTTCATATATATGTATATAGGCACATAGGTTATAGGGTTGCTTATGGTAACGTGTTCTTATATAAATATTAGATGTTAGGTTAGGGAATGCTATACTATTATTTTAATCTAGAATAGGTTTGGAGTTATATTAGAAAGACACGTTAAATTTTATCTTGCCAAATCTTCATAGTGGTTGAGGAATTGTTTTATCAAGAGGACTTTGTGGTTATTAAAGAACCTGCCCTTATTGAGTTATCTAATTATTATTTAGGTTCTAGTTGACGTCGTTTCGAGCAATTGAAGTGAAGCTTGGTTTAGCCACTAGAGGTAAGTAGACTTCAACACATGACGTCTCTCGCATGGGTCGTTATTTTATTAATGTTTACAGTGTTATAGTGAAGTGTTTTATTTTAACAGCTTTATAGAATATATTATATTACAGTTTAAACTAATTTTAATTGTATCGTGATGACTATATTTTGTCAATGATATTATCGTTTTGTTTTGGAAGACATCCTCATGTTTGTAGTCTCTTATTGAGCCTTTAGCTCACCCCTTTTTCCATCCTTTCAGATTAGAGTTATGGAGTGTCTTTTGGTGGTAGATCAGTGGAGCCTTAGATGGACGACTTCGTTTGGAGCTTGGTAGTTGCAGAATTGTTTTAGTAAAATTGTTTCAGGACAATGAGATTATTATTTTAAAACTATTTTGAGATGTTATTTGGAGATCTTACATTCCAAAAGAATATTATTGTTGTTTTGTTTTTATGGATAGTTAAGGAAATCTGATGATATTCAAGAAGTTTATTTGAGGATAAATATTACGCTCTGTTCCATTATGTCATTGTTGATTATTTCTAAGACAGGTTATGCATCTAAATCCTTATTAAGGGTTTGGGGTGTTACAGATCCATCTGCCTTGCGCTTTATTTTTAAAACCCACTTGTTTCCAATGGTTTTGTGCCTAGGCAGAAGGTCAACCAACTCCCAAACTTGATTCTTTGTCATAGAATCCATCTCATCCCTCATAGCAACTATCCACTCATGAGAAACAGGTGAAGCTAATGCTTCCTCATAGGAAGCAGGCTCATCAAGGTCCAGTGAATCAAATATAAAAGATTCCCCCTCAATCTTGAAATGACGACGGGGAATAGTTCCACGTTCACTTCTACGTACCCCTTTCTCAGTCATTCCTCCATCAGAATGTTCACCATACATTACATACCCCTTTGAGCTTTCTGAATATCTTATAAAGATTTTCTTACTTGCTCTAGGGCCCAATTTCCCGTACTTATAGGAAGTACTGTGAGCAAAACCTACATAACCCCAAGTCCGCAAGTTCTCTAAATTGGGTTTTGCACCAGTCCATAACTCATATGGTGTTGTGGGAACTAACTTAGAAGGAACACGGTTAAGGATGTAGGCAGCAGTCAACAATGCATCCCCCCAAAATGAAATTGGAAGGTTAGCTTGCGCCATCATCGATCTAACCATCTCTAATAGAGTATGATTCCTTCTCTCTGCAAAACCATTTTGTTGTGGAGTACCAGGAATTGTCAATTGCCTGCGTATCCCTTTTTCTTCACATAGTTCCTGAAACTATTTAGACAAATATTCACGACCCCTATTAGTTTGAAAAACCTTTAGGTTCCCTTCTTTTTTATTCTCAACCTCTGCCACAAAGAACTTAAAGCAATCTAATGCTTCAAAGTGATGGCAGTTCAGATAGACATAACTTAAACATGAATAGTCATCTATAAATGTGAGAAAATAAGAAGCGCCATGGTGTGCCTTAACATTCATAGGTCCACATATGTCTGAATGGACAAATTCCAAAGGATAAGTTGCCCTTGGAGCCTTACCAAAAGGCTTCCTACAGGCCTTTCCAGCTAGACAAGGTTCACACATAGGTAGGCTTACATTAGTGATAGACCCCAATAGGCCTTCTCTAGCTAGTCTAGCCAATCTATCTTTTCCTATGTGTCCAAGTCTAGCATGCCACATTACAGAATCAGAAACATCATCACTATGAGCAGTAAAAGAAAAAGAGGAATGATCTAAATTTAACATAAAGAAATTATTAGATAAATAACCATGTCCATACAAGGTTTTATTTAAAAAAAAAAATCCAACTAAGGACCATTGAAACGAAAAGTAAATCCAAGTCCAAGCATAGTAAATACTGAAAATAGATTACATTGGACACCAGGTGCATGAAGCACATCATGAAGAAGTAACGTACGTCCTAGACGCAATTTGAGCTAGTAGGTTCCAACTCCTATGACTTCTTAAACTCCATTACCCAAAATAATGTATTGTGTGCTTGTTGGTATCTTTTTGTGATCCATATACCCAACTCTATCGTTGGCTATATGTTTGGTTGCTCCTGAATCTACAATCCACCCAAGAATAGTATGAGCATCAAAAACATGTGTACAAACATAAGTAATAGCAGAGTTGTTAAGAAAGGATACCTTCTTCGACTCAGTGCACTCACGAGCGAAGTGACCCTTCTTACCATAGTTGTAGCACTTGATCTTTGCCTTGTCCTTCTTAGCACGCTTGTTCTTAGCACGCTTTTGCTGCCCAGATTTCCCGACAAGGAAAGTGTTTTGGTGTGCCCCCATGTGCTCTACCTCAAGCTCGAGATGACAAGAAATATCAGCAAAAGTCTTGATATTCTGACTATGTGTCGAAACAAGCTTCATTTGCCCCCAAGTAGGTTCAGGCCGTGAATGTATCACCGCTATGACCTTTTGTTCATCAGAGAGATTATTGCCAGAAGCCTTTTAGGTCATGGATCAATGCAGACATTGTCCTTAGATGTTCATCCATGCTATGCTTTGAATCCATAACATATTGCTCAAACTTCAAAGTAAGAGCTCACAACCTAGTTGCTGAAGTCCCTCCATAGGCAATCTTAAGCTAGTTCCACATCTCTTGGGCATTTGGGTAGTCCTCAAACTCCCCAATAAGATCATTGTGCACGCTACTCAGCATAGTGAAGCGTGCACAATGATCTTTCTTAACCCAAGACTCATAAGCCTTTAAGTCACGGCGATGTTGGGTAGTATTCCCATTTTCAGGTCGCATCATCACATTGGTTAGGGTTTCAAGGACCTCTTGTTCATTAAGCAGATATTGAATTTTTCTATCCCATATATCATAGTTGGTTCCATCTAGTTTCTCTCCCTTAGTTAGATCAGCAACTACATTCTTAGTGGCCATGTGCACTACGTTCATTACACAAGTTGACATTAACATATACATTTTTAAATTTTATTTCCAAAAATCCAACTAGACATGATATTCCTTTCTACATAGTGAAATCGAAAATTTCACTAAGCTCATAATCATCTCTCACTATGTAAATTGGAATTACACATCTAATTGATTTTAAATAAAATTTTGTGAAGAATAAAACATCACACCATCCACATATCAAAATCATACATATAACATGTGTCCATACATCTTTGTGCACAACACATTGTGCATGGGCTCCACTATAAGCCCTATTGATAATTTCATACATCATGCTAAGAAAAAATTTGAAAATTATAGGTAACTGTGAAACACATCCCCTTGCATGGCTTCTAAAATTAAATTACGTAGCCTTAAATTACATTGCCAAAAACAATGGCCCAAAAATTTCCAAAAAAACATTGGCCCAAAAAATTACATATTCAAGTACCCTACTACAAAGATTCTATTTGTAATTAAAAAAAGAAATTGGGGATGCCACGTTACCAAATAATTTTAAAAGTTTTCTTATCCATCCATAATAACAATAAATAAAAATATACATGTTGCATAAGTTACCAATACAATCTCTAACTATAGAGATGAGCCAAAGAGTCTCATAAACCCTTTGGTCACATATATTCATCACATAATGCATTCATATAATATCAATTCAATCATATCACAATATGTTAAAGAAGACATCATAAATTGTTAGGTTCTAAGAGCTTAGAACAATTGGCAAATCGTGAGCACACAAGAACATACAAGCTACAGAAAGAAGATTTCAGAATCTGCCTGGTTCGACCGATCGAAAAACAGGCTCGATCGATCAAAAGTCGTATCTACAGAATTTTAAGTTGGGCCAAACAGCAGTTCTAGCCCATTAAGGATTAGGGTTTCAGATCTACTTCTCCCACTATATAAAGGAAACCCTGAGCATGTTTTTACAAGGCTTTTTAGAGAGAGAAGAGTGTGCCTCTTTTGTATTTAGGGTTTTGTTCCTAAAACCTCTCTTATTACTTCTACCAGTGTTGTTCCTTGAAGAATCTCAAGATCCGGTATTGCTGAAGTTGCTACCTTCTCTAGTCATCAAAGGTGCTGATGATCTAAACTCAAGGATGGTCTTGGAGTCACAAACAGGAGAGTTTGTGTTGCTAAACCTTTGAGTGGGATCTCAAAGTCACAAGCGTGGGTGTTTGTGTTTTGCAAAGAATAAAGAAAGAAGAAGTCCGTGGATCTCGGAGCTATCATGGGGTCGTGGTAGTAAGTTTCCTACACTTGGGTAGCAATAGGATGTTAGTGGTCTAAGTCGCTATTGTGTAAACTTCAATTCTTTCTAGTGGATTTGCTATTTTACCTTGAGGATAGCTAGGTTAAATCCTCCCCAGGTTTTTTACCGGTTTGGTTTTCCTAGGTCATCAGATATTAGTGTTCTTTATTTTCCGCTGCTTTATTGTTTATGATTATGTGTGTTTAACCTAGATCTGAATAATAACCTAAGTATTCACTTGGTTAATTAATTAGGTTAAACAATCTAGTTTACAGGGGTCTAAACGAACTGACAAGTGGTATCAGAGCGGGTAGCTCTTCTGTTGTAGATCCTTTGATCTAAAAGTTGATCCTTGATCCCTGTTATCATGGATAATTTTAAGTGTCTTACTGTTTTTGATTGTGATGATTTGAATAAGAAGGACACTGTTGTTTCTGTTGATCTTTTTGATGCCTGTGAAACTCTTCGTAAGGAATTATTGAAAACTATGAGAATTGCTAAGAAATTCAAGGAAGAGTTAAAATTGGCTAATCTTGAAAAAGAGGAATTGATTGTTAGATTAGATGAATCTAATAAAAAGAATGAATTTTTGAGAAATCAAATTTTCTCTCAAGATGAGAAGATGAAAAGCTTGAAACAAGAGTTAGCTGAATCCAAAGCTAAAATTGAAAATTTGACTAGTACCAAGCTTGTTATTGATAACAGAAGTGTTTCTGTTTCTATTAAGCCTAAAGCTGAAAAAGTTTATATCCCTCCTTTTAAGAGGAATAATAAAGAAAAGGCTTATTTTGCTAAGTTAGACAAAGGTAAAAGTTCTGATGTAGACGCTGAAGTTTCTAAACCTATGTCTAAACCTACTGTTAGAGAGCATAAGAAATCTGTTTTTGTGCCTACTTGTCACCTTTGTGGCGTTGTTGGTCATATTAGACCAAATTGTTCTTTATTGAGGCATAAACCAAAATCTGAGACTAGATTTGCTGTTAGGAATACTGATGTTCCTAAATTTGTTCATGTTTGTCACATTCGTCCTAATTGTCATAAATTGAAATTTAAGCATTCTGTGTTTCAGTCTAGGACATGTAATGATATTTCTCCTGCCATAAGTCCATATAAATTATTTCATATGCTTTTGAAAAATTTAAGCTTGTTGGCTTGTGAAAGGAAATTGCAGGATTTTAGTCTTTCTCAGAAGATTGGTGCAATCCCTCAAATACACTCTACTTCATACGGATTTTCACCTACAAAGCCGAAGACTCGTGCTATATGGATAAAAAAAGATTCTCTAAGGTGAGTGTTGCTAACTTGTCCCTAATTTAATTCTATCAATTATTTATGGACATATTTTGTTTTTGTTTTTGGTTGTTTTGTTTTTTTTAGGTTGTTTTTATTTTAAAAAAATCCAAAAACATTGAAAAATTTCAAAAAGACAAAAATATTTTATTTTGTGTCTAGTTTTATTTTTCTTGAGGATTACATGGATTATGATATCTCTCTCTTGATTTAGAACATGCTTGACATTGTGGATAAACTTGAATAGTATGTGTTCTATAAGTGCTAAGCTATTTTTTGATTTTGTTTGAGTATGTACTAGTTTGTACATGTACTCATGGGTTAATTAAGAAATTGATATTTCTTGTTTGTGTACCCTCTATAGCTTAGTTAAGCACTGTCATGCATTGCATTTGCATTTTTAATCTTTTAGCTTAATGTGTGCTTTTAGTTTTGGTCATAAAATTTTTTTTAACCAAAAAGATTTTTATGTGTTTTGTATTATATATCTTGGATTTATAATTAAGGTTGGCCATATTATCTTTACATAACATGTTTATGTACCTTGTTTAGCTTGGATGAGCTTATTTATTGCACTTTACTGGCTGAAGTCTTTGTAGTGCATGTTGTGTGGGAAGATGTTTGTAGTTTTTGATCACATGATCTTGATCTTGAAATCACATGCCTTTGATTGTTGGACTTGAACTTATTGAGAAAGGCATAAATAACCATCTCACCACTGTTTACTAGCCAATCATGAACACCTTAGTGCATATCGTAAGATTTTGTGCTCGAGAAAGTGTAGCACATGCACAAAAAAAAAACATAAGGTGTAGCCTCGGTTTAAATGCTAAAATCGGTGTGTACATTATTGGGCTATAATGAATTCAAATTAATTAAAATAGGTGTGTACATTATGAGGCAAATCAAGAAACTTACATGATTGCAAGTTTTTATTCTAGGAGATGTAAGAGTTATATGATGTAACTCTTTAGGTGATAATCACTTTCAAAATTATGTGATTGATTTTGTAGAAATTGTGATTAATCAATATGCACATATCACCTCACATGTCTCTCAAGCTTTTGCTAGTTGCACACACTACACAAAGTTACTCTTTGCTAAACATTGTACATGTTATTGTGTGTGATTTTATTGTGGCCATCCAAGATTGAAAATTTCTTGATTTTGATGCAAAATTTGAGTTTTAAGGTCATATTGATTGAAAAACTTGTTTTTGAGAGATCTGGGTTGAATTTATGTGTTTTTGAAAAACTTTTAATCTCATACTCATGCATTTCATTCATGAATCACTATGCTTTGAGGAGTTACTGCATTAAATTGCTCTGTTTTTCAAAACTTTGAGTTTTCCAGAATTTCGACCGATCGAATCTGTCTCTCGACCGATCGAAATTGCGATTAAAATTTTTGGTTTGATTCTGTCTGACTCGATTGGTATTCGATCGATACTCGATCGATCGAAACTGAAAAATTTCAGTTTTTAGAGTTTTTGACCAAATTTTTTTATGCATCATTTGTTTAGGATTCACATGAGTTGCATTGTTTTCTGTATCCATCTTGCAGTTTTGCAATCATATATCTCATTGTTTTCACACATACCATGCATACACTTTGCTAAATTGGGTACTCAACTTGAATTAAAAATTGATTGATTAATTTTTAAGTCCTTTGTGTGTTTTAGTATATGCTATTTTTCTTGACGTGGGAATTGCAGAAAATATTTTTCTTGATGTGGGAATTGCAGAAAATATTTTTCTTAAGAGATATGATGGATAATAATGTGCAAATATTTTCTCTACTCATGCAACTGTTTATGGGTCACATAATGTCAAGTTTGCATTTATTGAAAGAGAGAATATTTTTTATGTGTATCCTCAACTCTTTTTTTAGGTTTGTGTGTTTTTATTTATCCCCACCTCCTAAATTTTCCCCAAAACTGTTTTTCCCAACTCTTGTTTTGTTTTTTTTTTCCATTTTTATAGGGGGAGAAAAGTTTTTTTTTTTTTTTTGCCTATGTTGTTCATAGGGGGAGTTGTTGCTCTTTATAGGGGGAGTTATCTCTTTTTTCTATAGAGCTAATCTATTTTATGTTCCCTTGGTTCTCTTTTTTCTCTCATGTTTACTCTTTGTTTGAGTTGTCTTTGTCAATACGTGACAAAAAGGGGGAGAAACAGATGAAATGTGGGAATCCTGTTTATCTTGTTTAAGGGGAGAATATAAAAACTTTTTGATGTATCTAACTTAGGGGGAGAGTTAGAATTTATTTGTATTTTTATATTCTGTTTCATATTATTGTTTATATGTCTTTCTTTCCACACATGCGATGATGTGTTTGTTGAGTGTTTCAGGAAAGACAGGTGCATTCTGATCAAGACCTTCTACCTCTTCTTGGCAACTTCTAGGTTAAGAGTCTTAGATTGGGATTTGTGATGTAATTGGGCATTTTATTGTATTGGGTTGTTCTTATATTTTAACATTTCATTTTGTATGAAAGTTTTGTCACAAATTGCCAAAGGGGGAGACTGTTAGGTTCTAAGAGCTTAGAACAATTGGCAAATCGTGAGCACACAAGAACATACAAGCTGCAGAAAGAAGATTTCAGAATTTGCCTGGTTCGACCGATCGAAAAACAGGCTCGATCGATCGAAAGTCGTATCTGCAGAATTTTAAGTTGGGCCAAACAGCAGATCTAGCCCATTAAGGATTAGGGTTTCAGATCTACTTCTCCCACTATATAAAGGAAACCCTAAGCACGTTTTTACAAGGCTTTTTAGAGAGAGAAGAGTATGCCTCTTTTGTATTTAGGGTTTTTTTCCTAAAACCACTCTTATTACTTCTACCGGTGTTGTTCCTTGAAGAATCTCAAGATCCGGTATTGCTGAAGTTGCTGCCTTCTCTAGTCATCAAAGGTGCTGATGATCTAAACCTTCAAGGGTGGTCTTGGAGTCACAAATAGGAGAGTTTGTGTTGCTAAACTTTTGAGTGAGATCTCAAAGTCACAAGCGTGGGTGTTTGTGTTTTGCAAAGAATAAAGAAAGAAGGAGTCCGTGGATCTCGGAGCTATCATTGGGTCGTGGTAGTAAGTTTCCTACACTTGGGTAGCAATAGGATGTTAGTGGTCTAAGTCGCTATTGTGTAAACTTCAATTCTTTCTAGTGGATTTGCTATTTTACCTTGAGGATAGCTAGGTTAAATCCTCCCCAGGTTTTTTACCGGTTTGGTTTTCCTGGGTCATCAGATCTTTGTGTTCTTTATTTTCCGCTGCTTTATTGTTTATGATTATGTGTGTTTAACCTAGATCTGAATAATAAACCTAAGTATTCACTTGGTTAATTAATTAGGTTAAACAATCTAGTTTACAGGGGTCTAAACGAACTGACATAAGTTAATTTAAAGATTAAAACCAGCCATATTTATACAGAAAATTAGAAAACTAATTTCACAATTTTCTCATATTATCACAATTCTATTTTGACATCACAGTAAAAAAAAAAAATGCCACTACAATTTACGTATATGTCATATTAGAAAAAATTTGGTCTAAACAAAATTAAGAATATATAGTGTTTTACTATAAATTAAAATAAATAATAAGAAAACTTTGTGCATGTTATAACATTTGATTTTGATATAATTTTCTATATTGTTATAACCCAATTCCTTCGTAAACTATGTTACAAATCCACACAGCATCATATACTATATAATAAAAGTTGGGCTTAGAATTCGTGGTTGCACCAAGAGGCTTCACCAAATTGCAGAAATTTTGTTAGATTTAAAAAAAAATAGATATGTATATATATATATATATATATATATATATATATTTGTCCTTATCTTCTTCTCTTATAATTTCTAAGTTGATAAAAATTTTAATATAATTACAATCCAAATTCTTAATCTAATTATTTTATTAATAATTTATCTTAATTTCTAAGTTACTAAAAATATTATATATATATATATATATATTATATTCGACATAAGTCAAAGAGTCATGATTTGCAAGAGACTAGACTAGAATTTTTATTTTTATTTTTTTTTTATAAAAGAGACTAGACTAGAATTGACGTGGGGGTTTCTCTTCAAGTATACGCCACTTATGTACTTTTTTTTTTTTTTTGTGGTAAGAACTACTTATGTACTTGAAGTTTGGATCAGTGAAAATTACAGTGCGTATGGGATGGATACGCAATATACGGGCCGTGTGCAATTCAACTTTGTGCAACAATAACTAAGGTTATAAAAGCACACATTTCCAATTTTGACACAAAAGCAAGGTGCCAAGCCTCAAAAAATTCAAATAGCATTTCATAATCTTATTCCAATACCGTGAACTCTTCGACTTCCTCTCTCTCTCTTCCCCGAACATCAACAACAAAAAAGGACAGAAGAAAAATTACAAGGCAAAAATCTAAACAAAGCTGTCAGCAAGGTTTCAAATATATTGCATTCAATAAGAGTGTGATTGCCTAGGCTTCATTTATTTATTTATTTATTTTCTTTATTCTTATAAAAGTATCTTTTTTATTTAGGCCAAAAGTGATTTTAGTACTTCACTAAAGTTTAAAGTTATTGTTTTTAGTTCATAAAAAACTTAAAAAGTGATTGATATTAATTACGATTTGTTTTTAGTCCTTACGGAGCATTTTTAATTTGACCACGTCATCTAAGGGCTTAAACATGATCACTCTAAACTTTACTGACTAATCATGTAATTAAGCCATTAATCGATAAACATGTGTGTTTTAAGAATTGATGTATGATTGTGTTTGTCATATTTGTATGGTTCATGATATAGGTCTCATTGTGTGTGGTCTTACAAATAGCACTCTTTATAGATTTTATGGAATCACTTTCATTTCGTCCATAATCTTTTGTATTTCGTTTAGTTATTAATAATCTACATTATTAATAAAGTTTATTACTCATGAAAAAAAAATTGATGTTTTAGGTGTAATTTAAGACTTAAAATAGTAACATACTATTAATTAATTTGGATGAGTGAATCATTTGTTTACTCTAATTTTTTTCCATCAAATTGAATAGGTTTTGTGTATTTTTTGTCCTTTGTTTAACCTAATTTTCTTAAGTTTTATCCAAATTATATGGTTATGATTTGAGAATCAATCATTAAATATACTTAGATATGATTTGTGTGTGTGTGTGTGTGTGTGTGTGTGTTATGACTTGGGTTCAATGATGAAATGTTGCTTTCATCATCACAATTTTGATTTAGAAAACAATCTTCTTTTTAGCTTATTATTAAGCACATATTAATATAAATTTGATGATAAATTGTTCATTAAATTTGATGACTTTTATCAATCATTAAATTTTCTATTATTTTGTATATCATTAAATTTTAATAATAGTACTGTTTTTTTTTTAGCTTTGAGAACTGTTATAGATTGCATACTTATATTATAGGTACTCGATGTTTTATGATTGAAGTTCCACTAGATGCACCCTACCCTAAAGATATGTGCTACCCCTTCCCCCAAATCTCAAGAAATTAGCATTTAGTTATAATTAAAAAAAAAAAAAACACTTCTTATATATGAAAATATATATATTCTATAAGTTTATGATAAAATCATGCAAAGCACAGGCCTTTAACTAGTTTGTAAATAATATTACAAACCCACACAGCCACTTGCGTGTGGCTTATCACTTGCACAGTTTCCTTGTTGAAGGAAACAACAATTTGTGTGTACTTATACACCAACGTAATCTGTACAATATCCTTGTTAAAAAAACAAGGATAATGTTGTGTTCAAGTGTAACTAATACACTAGCATCAACGTGGGCTCTTTCATTTTATTATTATTTTTATTTTTATTTAGATAACCACTCAAACAATTAGTGGTTAGTGGAGCCCTACAGGACTCATAGCCAAAGAAAATCTTGGCTGATGAATAGTGAATAAATAGTTATTCACTTGGTCCTCTATGTAGGACTAACAGAACGGGGTGTTCCATTTTAATCACAACTTCATCATTTAAAGTCTAAATAAAGCATGTAAACTGTCGTTTTAAAGCTTATGGAATGTACTTTCAAACCATTAAAAAATATTTGACATTGAACAAGATTTAATAGGTCAAAATAAGCCTGATTACATGTAAACAATCAAAAAATTACAGCTTTTTATTTCTCTCTCTACATGCCATAACATGCTTTAAAAATTACAGATTTGAAAATTAAAAATTGCTTAATCTTTTAATTTTAGCATGCATATAGGATTACATATATTAGAGATCATGGCATCATTCAAGAGTGAAAACAAGCATCAAATGGCTCTAATACCAATGTTGAAAAGTTATATACTTTACTAGCAGTCATATAGACACATACCTTATTAGGGAACAAATCACCAAGTTGCCGGATCTTGTTCTTTGCTTGCTTTACGAACTCCTCATGATCTCCTCTATGGAACACCTCCAAGTCGGAGGTTAGGCTACTAGAGTCTCTTCTAATTTCCATGCTTCAAATTCTAAGGAACAGTAGATGGTGTCCCAGAGATATGGCTTATTTTGAGAGAGCACTTAAAAACTATACGTATGTTTACTCACTGTATCTCACCTTCATCTGACTGATGTAGGACTATTTTAAATACTAGTAGAGATTCACTTACTATCAGATATATGTGATCCCTAAAAGAGCTCATCTGTTAAGTTTAAATTACTCTACTACTGATATTGATAACTCATACCAATATCAGTTAGTTTAAATTTAAACTTACTTATTAGATAACCCATGTGGACGATCCATGGGCCATGGTTTATGTGTTGGGTCAAAACTAGCCCAATTTCTAACACTTTGAATTGCAGCCCACTATCCAAGAGCATGATAAGTTGGTATGGCTGGCTAGGAATGATAATATTCCCCTTAGCCCAATTGCATGTTTCTATTCAACTTTGCTTCTTTGATACTTGAAATCCTGTGCTTGGAATGTGTCTTGGATGATCTCTTAGGTTGTAGGAACCCTAGGCATGCTTTGGAGTGAAAAACTCTGCTCAAAACAAGGAAGAATGGGCCTCTGCCAAGCGCCATGCGTACATGGAGATGAGTCTGTGTATGTAGCTTTGACTTTGCGTATGCAGGGTTGACTTTGCATACGTGGGCCATAAATTAGAAGAACCCTAACCGACTTACTTAAGTATAAAAGTAGTCGTTTGAGTTTAAGACCCTCACTGACATATTTTCAACCCAGAGAACCCTTTTTTGGGGTCCCCGAATGGCAGAAAACTCACCACTTGAAGTCTCTGCTTAGATCAATAGGCTTGGTCCTAATTTCAAAGATTCCATTGCCCCTTATGGTCTTTCTTATATCTCCTTCGACCATTAAATTAGGTGGATGAGCCTCTTCTTTGTGCTGCTACCAACTATTAGGTTCCTTCTCAACATGTTTTCGGCTTCAATGGAATAGAACTATGCCCACTATTGAAGAGTTTGGCACCATCATTGGTGAACCGAAGATTGATGATCTCTTCTTCCCTACCACAGGTGGAAATCCTCCTTCTTTCCTGCCGGTGTGTTTTTGGTAAGCTCAACCTTAGGTTGGTCTTTAAGAATTTTTCCTGTTCGTCCCTTCCTAAGGGTGAAAGGTCACACTCGTACTTTCTTCATGCCTTTTGCTTGTGTGTTTTTGCAAGGTATTTCTTAGTTCAAAAATCGGATTATGTGGACCTTCGGATGTGCACGATAGCTTATGAGCTAAAGAGAGGTAACCCAATGGACATGATCTTGGTGGAGACCCTTAATGATTTGGATGCCTTCCATAGGAAGTATGCAAGCTCCTTTGTGGGAAGTTCTCTTCGCCTTCAGGTATAGTCCCTAACTTTTACCTAGGTTCTCAACCTAGCAAGATTCCTTTGTTTTTTGGATGGGTTGCCTTCTGGTTTTCAACCCATCAAGGCACCTTATATCTGTTAGGATATGTGCCCTTTAAATCTTATTGTATAATGCTATGTATGACATTATGTATGATATTATGTTGTGATTAATAAAGTTGTTTTATTATTATCTAAAATAATGGTAACATGAATATTTGGATATTATCATATAGTTTATGAGATGCATAGTATGTGATTTATGTGATTTAGTCACAGAAGATATAAATTAAAAGTTCTTTATAAACTCAGAATTTCAGTTTGTAATCGGTGATGAAATCGGGCATTTCATCTGCGAAGACTATAACATATTAACTAAAATGAACCTGATCATGAAGTGTAGGTTGCTTTGATATATCAGGAGTAAAATCTAAAGTTACGATCAAAACCTCAGTATGTTAGGCAGCCACATTTAATGTTGAAGGAACATATATTCTCAAGATGGAATTCATAATCTCTTAACGGAGATATAAAATATTCCCTTGAGATAAGTTTAATAGGTTTGGTTATTCAGAGTGTTAGGCCTAACCACTTTAGTAAGAAGTTACTAAAGTATATATTTATGAAATTGGATTTCATAAATATGATGAATAACATAAAAGATTAAACTGGGTACTTAAGGATTAAGATGTAGTAATTTTTAAAGTGGAAGTCAATATCCATGACTTTGTATTACTATGAATGTTTTAATGAAGGAGTTGAATGTATAATAAAGTCTTGGGATATAATTTATTAGTAAGGCCTAGAGTGCAATTATATTTATATAGTGGTATTAAATATAATTAATGCTAATTTTGGACTTGTCAAGAGTTGACATTAAGGCCCAAAACCCATTGGAGCTAGTGTCTTATTTGTCCCTTTTGGTCCCAGTCGAAGCCACACACAAAAATCTCAATTGGAATGGCCCAAAAGGCTAGCCCAATTAGATAATCAGTTATATATAAGGAGAGAAACATACAGAATTTAGTAATACATGGTAATGTATGAAATGGTGTGTATGAGTGTAAGACACTCTCTTATTCTCCCTTGAACACATACGTATAATCTAATTGAGAGACCACACTTCTTAGGCATAAAATGGAATTGAAGTGAAGATTAAAAGTGTTCTTAAGTACTTCTAATCTTTAGTTTTGAATTTCACCGCACCAAGGTACGCTCTCTTGTTCTTAAATTCTAAAATTTACATAGTACATGTTATCAATTGCGAATGAAGGAGATCTATTAATTTTCCGCTACATATGTTTCGTATGTGATACAAACTATGTTTTTCCTACAATTGGTATTAGAGCGATCTTCAATTTTGAATTTGTATAACATGTTTTGTGAGTTTTGGAATCAAAGATAGTAATTTCATAATGTGAAAAGGTTCTACAATCAATTTTCTGCATGGTTATTGAAATTATTTTCTGATAAAAACTAATATTGATGTTATGATGTTGTTTAAGTTTGATATTAAGTATGTTAGATTGAACTTTAAGACAATAGCATCGATGAAATTCAGTTTTGATCTCAATCTCACTTTGATGTGATCAAGAAACTATGTTTTGTTCAAGTGAAACATCAAAAATGGTTACTAGAAAAATTTGAAAATTTTTCTGATTCACAAATTTCGACCAATCGAGAATTCCCTTCGATGGATCGAATGTTGCTTTCGATCAATCGAATAGGAATCGAGAATCGATCAAGTCAACCCGAGACTTTGTGATAAATTTCTTTAATTTTTCGACCTATCGAGAATTCCCTTCGATCGATCGGATTTGCCTTTTGATCAATTGAACAAGAATCAAGAGTCAATCAAGTCATCCATAAACTTCGAAATGAATTTGTTGAACATTTCGATCGATCGAGAAATACCTTCGATCGATTGAATGAACTGTTTTTGAAATTTCACTAAGTGTTAAAACATAGATGAAGTGCAAGGCTATGTGTGATGAGATTACACATGATTTCTAATTAAAACCTTTCTTAAAATATCTAGTGGGAGAGAGATACAAGGATTGGATCTCACAGCCTCCATTATGGATTCATAGTAGTGTGGGTAAGCACTTCGTCTTGGCGTATATGCCTTGTGATCCCAATGAAGGGTGTTCACTTCATAGTACTACAAGATTGAACTTACCCATTAAAAGTAGTGTAGACAAGCACCTCGTCTTGGCGTATATTCCTCGCGATCCCAAAAGAGGGTGTTTTATTTCATGGTACTACAAGTTTAAACACTATAAGGGAGATGAAATGTGGCTACACATGATTCTAGATGATAGTGTACACCAGACTAAGTGTAATGTTAACGTCCTAAAGGAGCTATGTCATTATTTACTTAGAGGCTAAAGTTAATACATCATATTATTAGTGTTTGATAAGAGTTATCATGATAGCACTAATAATGAGAATAGTTCTCAATCAATCATGATGTTTATAATATACTTGTTACCAAGGAATTATAGACATGGATTGGGTTGTCATTACATATTTTATGTTATGGTTTTATTATGGTTCCATACTATATGCTTATATGCTAAATTGACAATGTCCAGTTTACTTATTATATTCATGTTTATTGTTTTCAAATTTAATCATGGCATCATTTAGCCCACTTGTTGCTATTCTTAATCAAAACAAATTGACTGGATCCAACTATGTTGACTGGGAAAGAAACTCAGACATTGTTCTCACTGTTGAAGAACACATATTCGTGCTTTATTAATTTTGTCCTAACTTCCCACCATTAGATGCTCCTTTTGAGGAAAAACAACGATATGATCGTTGACAGAAATCTAATTAGATGGCTAAGTGCTATATCCTGGCATCTATCTCAAATGTTCTACAGCATCAAATGCAGGATGTAGAACTAGCTTCAGACATAATGCTAAGTCTGAAGGAGATGCTTAGTGAGCAAGGTTGTTCTGCTAGGCAAGAAACTATGAGGCAAATTTATAATACCAAAATGGTTGAAGATACTTCAATAAGGGAGCATTGTCTTAGGATGATCTCTCATCTGAATACACTGGAGGTTTTAGGTGCCAATATTGATGGAGAATCCCAAGCGAATATGATACTCCAATCACTACCAGAATCATTCAAGGAATTCAGACTTAATTATAACATGAACAAAAGGATTTATACAATGTCTAAATTAATGAATGAATTGGTGGCGACAAAAGGCATTCTTGGTACATCCATTGTTGATACTAAATATGGTTGAAGCTTCTTCTTCTCAACATAAGTCGAAAGGCAAGGGTAAAAAGAAGAAGAAGAAGGACTTTACCAAGCAAAATGGTAAACAAATTGCCTTAGGAGTTGTCAACAAAGGAAAGAAAAAGGACTTCGCTAAAGGAAAATGTTTCCATTATGGTGAGAAAGGTCATTGGAAGAGGAATTGTCCAAAATTCAGAGCTACCAAGAATAAGGGTATGAAAAGTTCATTCCTTCTTGAAATATGTTTAGTACAAAATCCCACGGATTCTTGGTGTGTGGATTCAGGTTGTACTAATCATATCTGCAATTCTTTGTAAGGGTTCTAGGAGACCCAAAAGCTGAATGAAGGGGAACTGTTTCTTACTTTGGCTGATGGAAGCAAAATTTCAATTGTAGCTATTGGAGTGTTTCATTTGTGTTTTGGTTCTAGAGTTTTAATATTGAAAGACTGTCTGTATATACCTGATGTTCGTAGGAATTTAATTTCTGCAACTTACTTAACTAGACATGGAATTATGTTATCCTGAAAGACAATGTTGTAATAAAGAAGGATAAAGTGTTTATCTGTTCTAGCAATATTGTTGATGGTCTTTATATTTTAACTCCTAATAAGCATGAATTATACAATTCTAAATTAGATAATAATTCTCATGTAAAATCCTTAAAGTGAAAGTTTCATTCTACTAATGATGCATATCTTTGGCACTTGCGTTTGGGTCATACTAATTCAAACAGAATTCAAAGACTGATCAAAAATGGACTCTTAGAGCCATTGGACTTTAATTGATTTCCAGTCCATGAATCTTGTTTGGAGGGTAAAATGGCTGAAAGACCTTTTGATGCAAAAGGTAGAAGAGCTCAAGAGTTGATTGAATTAGTTTATACGGATGTATGTGGTCTTATGTCAACCCAAGCAAAAGGAGGTTATGAGTACTTCATCACTTTTACGGATGACTACTCAAGATATGGTTATGTGTACCTAATGAGACGGAAGTTCGAAACCTTTGAAAAGTTCAAATAGTTCAAGGCTGAAGTTGAGAATCAATTGGGTAAACACATAAAGGCCATTCGTTCTGATTGAGGTGTCGAATACCTTTTTGGGATTTCAAGGATTACTTAACTCAAAATGGGATTGTATCCCAATTGACTGCACCTAGAACTTCTCAACAAAATGGTGTAGCAGAGAGAAGGAACAGGACTCTTTTAGAAATGGTTAGGTCTATGATGAGATATTCAACTTTACCAATTTCTTTTGGGGATATGCACTAAAAAATGCAATGCATATTTTAAATTTAGTTCCATCAAAATCAATTCCCAACATACCTAAGGAATTGTGAAGTGGGCGCAAGCCTAGTATGAAATACCTCCACATTTAGGGATCTCCAGCATATGTGTTGAAAGGGAGGTCTGATATGTTGGAAGCAAAAACATAAGTATGCATGTTTTTAGGGTATTCAAAGGAAACTAAGGGTTATTTATTATATAATCATAAAGATAACAAAGTGTTTGTTAGCACCAATGCCAAATTTTTGAAAGATGATTATGTGAATAATTTTAATCCTAGAAGTAAAGTTGTCTTGGCTGAAATAGATGAACCTGTATTTGAACAACCAATGGATGAAACTAGGGATGATGTGACTGTATTAGAAGCACCACAAGATTCTACTTATGAGATGACTAGTACACAGGTGCCTCGTCGTAATGGGAGGATTATTAGGCCACCTGTAAGATTTATAGGTCTGGAAGAAACTTATGAAGCTATCTTAGAAAAGGCTGAATCTAATCCTTACATTTATGAAGAGGCAATTAAAGATATAAATGCATATCATTGGGTCAAAGCTATGAAATCTGAATTGGATTCTATGAATTCCAATCAGTTTTGGGAACTTGTAAAGATGCCTAATGGCATTAAACCTGTTGGTTGCAAATGGATTTACACTTATAAAGAGGCAATTAAAGATATAAATGCATATCATTGGGTCAAAGCTATGAAATCTGAACTGGATTCTATGAATTCCAATCAATTTTGGGAACTTGTAAAGGTGTCTAATGGCATTAAACCTGTTGGTTGCAAATGGATTTACAAGAGGAAGAGAGGAATAGATGGAAAGGTTGAAACCTTTAAAGCAAGACCAGTGGCGAAAGGGTATACATAAAAAGAAGGTACTGATTATGAAGAAACCTTTTCACCAATAGCAATGCTTAAATCTATCAAAATTCTCTTATCCATTGCTGCTCATTATGAGTATGAGATTTGGCAAATGGATGTCAAGACTGCATTTCTTAATGGCAATCTTGAAGAAGAAATCTAAAAGAATGTATTGATTATGAAGAAACCTTTTCACCAGTAGCAATGCTTAAATCTATCGGAATTCTCTTATCCATTGCTGTTCATTATGATTATGAGATTTGGGAAATGGATGTCAAGACTGCATTTCTTAATGGCAATCTTGAAGAAGAAATCTATATGATGCAACCGAAAGGTTTCGTAGCAAAGAACTTTAAGGATATGGTATACAAGTTGAAAAGGTCCATTTATGGACTTAAGCAAGCATCTAGATCATCGAACATCAGATTTGATTAAGCAATCAATTCATTTGGTTTTGAACAAAATCTAGATGAACCATGTGTATACAAAAGACATCAACATAAAGTAGTAATATTCCTAGTGCTTTATGTTGATGATATTCTACTCATTGGAAATGATGTAGGGGTAATGTCATCAGTAAAGATTTGGTTGTCAATCCAATTTGATATGAAGGACTTGGGCAAAGCTAACTTTATTCTAAGGATCAAGCTTTGGCAAGATCAAAAGAATAGAATGTTAGGCTTATCACCAGCTTGATATATAGATAAGGTTCTAGAACAGTTTATCATGCAAACTTCCAAAAGTGGATTACTCCCTTTCAGACATGGACTTCCTATGTTTAATGACCAAAGGCCTAAGACTCTTAAGGAAGAAAATATGATGAGACAAATTCCCTATGCTTCTGCAGTGGGAAGTCTCATGTATGCCATGCCTTCTACTAGACCAGATATTTGTTATTTAGTTGGTATGGTCAACCGATATCAATCAAATCCAGGACTTAAACATTGGCAAGCAGTAAAGCATATTCTTAAATATCTAAGGAGAACGAGAGATTATATGCTTGTTTAACATAATAAGGACTTGATATCTATTGGTTATACAGATTTTGATTTTTAGTTAGATCTTGATTTCAGAAAATCCACTTCAGGTTGTGTGTTCACTTTGGGAGGTGGAGCCATAAGTTGAAGGAGTATTAAGAATCTTGTATTGCCAACACCTCCAAGGAAGCTAAATATGTTTCTACTTGTGAAGCGGCAAAGGAAGCTGTTTGGCTCAAGAAATTCCTTTTTGATCTTGGTGTTGTAAGACTGAAGCAAGTTCCTATCACAAGAAAGGAATGCATATTGAAAGAAAGTACAACATCATTCGAGACATTACTGCTCGAGGAGATGTAGTAGTAGCAAAGATTGATAGTGCAAATAATCTAGCAGATCCCTTTACCACTTTTGAGTCACATTTGGAGGGAATGAGAGTTAGATTACTGTACAATAGTCTTTAGGGAAAGTGAGAGATTGTTAGGATATGTGCCCTTTAAATCCTATAGTACGATGCTATGTATGACATTATGTATGATATTATGTTGTGATTAATAAAGTTGTTTTATTATTATCTAAAATAATGGTAACATGAATATTTGGACATTATCATATAGTCTACGAGATACATAGTATGTGACTTATGTGATTCAGTCACAGATGATATAAATCACAATTTCTTTGTGTTAGGTTCTAAAGACTAGGATCTAATGTATTTAGAACTTCATTTTGTATGTTGGCAAACCATGATCAAAACAATGTTGAGTCGTGTGTTAGACTTGCTCAAAGTATGGGATTTATTGTAAAGTTGGAATCGAGTTTTTATGCAGAATTACTTGTAACTTTCTGTGAGACTCGATCGATCGAAAATCGCACAGAACGTTTTTCTGCAGAATTTTCCAACTCAGCCCAAGCCCGTTTTAATGTATAGGGTTTTATGTTTGCCCTAAGTATAAAAGGGAAAACCCTAGCCACGTTTTTAGAGTTCTGTTTTGCTGTGTTTGTGAATCTCATTGTGAGATCTAGAGGTGTTTACCTTCACATACACTTAGGGTTTACAAACTTGAGATTTATGTCAAGAGTTGTGTAGATCGTTACAGTTGCAGAATCAAAGAGCACAAAGATATACAAGCAGGTGCGCTTGTGGATTTGCTGAAGAATTCCGGAAAGAAGGAGTCCGTGGATCTCGGAGCTATCATGGGGTCATGGTAGTAAGTTTCCTACAGGCAGGTAGCAATATGACGTTAGTGGTCTAAGTCTATTGTGTAAACTTCAATTCTTTCATAGTGGATTCAGTTTACCTTGAGGATAGCTAGGTCAAATCCTCCCCAGGTTTTTACCGGTGTGGTTTCCTGGGTCATCATATCTTTGTGTTGTTTATTTTCCGCTGCTTTATTGTTTTTATATTTATTTGTGTTAACCTAGTTTAATTAAATTACCTAAGTTAATAACTTGGCTAATTCTCTAGGTTAATCTGTTGGGTTAAGGGGTCTAAACGAACTGACAAGTGGTATCAGAGCGGGTAGCTTTTGTGTTTGATCCTTTGATCTTTGAGCTGATCCTTGACCCCTGTTGTCATGGAACACGGACACTCTCTAGTTGTTCCCCCTCACTTTGATGGAAACAACTATGCCTATTGGAAAGTAAGGATGAAAGCATTCCTAAAATCCATTGATGAGAGGGTGTGGAATTCCGTTGAATACGGATGGGAGAAGCCCACTACTCCTGTGAGTGAGTGGCAAACTTCTCAGAAGGAGGCAGCCGCTTTTAATAGCAAAGCAATGAATGCTATTTTTAATGCTGTTTCCATGGAGGAATTTAAGAGAATCTCTAATGTTGAGATTGCTCATACTGCTTGGAATATCCTCCAGACTGTGCATGAAGGCACAAAGGCAGTTAAGATAAATAAACTGCAGCAATTAACTTCTAAATTTGAAAGCATTAGAATGAATGATGATGAATCTTTTGATGAGTTCTATGCTAAGTTGAATGATATTGTTAATTTTGCTTATAATTTGGGTGAAATCTATGATCAACCTAAAATTGTTAGGAAGATTCTTAGATCTTTGACTGAAGATTTTAGACCCAAAGTGACTGCCATTACTGAGAGTAAGGATGTGGACTCCATCCCTGTTGATGAACTTGTAGGATCTCTTCAGTCCTATGAGTTAGACCTCCCTAAAACTAACAAATCCAAATCAATGGCTCTTAAGTCTGTTGATGATGTTGAGGATGGTGGATTTGATGATGATCTCTCTTCTACAGAGATTGCCTATCTTGCCAAGAACTTTAGAAACTTTCTGAGAAATAGTAATAGAAGGGCAAGAGGCAAGAACACTGTTGAACCTAGAAATTTTAGGAAGAATGAACCCACTAAGGTTAATAACTTTGAAAAACCTAAGGAAAAAGTAGGTCAATCTTCTAATAATTCTTTGGGACAACAATGTTATGGTTGTCAAGGGTATGGTCATTTAAAGTCTGAATGTCCTACTTATTTGAGGTCTAAGGGTAAAGCTATGGCTGTAACCCTTAGTGATGACAAAGTTTCCGACAATGAATCCGCAAGTGATGAGGATGGAAACTTTATTGCTTTCACTGCTACCACGGTAGTCAATGAAAGCTTGTCTGTTGAAGAGAACCCTTCTGATGGGGAACTCTATGAGGATGCAGATCTACAGGAAGCCTACAATAAACTTTGCAAAGTTGCTGCAAAGGATGCTATGAATGTTGAGTTAGGCTTGAAGAAAATCGCATCTCTTGATCTTGAAAAGAAAAATTTACTTGTTAAATTATTTGATGCAAATGAGCTTTTGAATAATGTGAAAACTGAGAACATGCTCTTGCTTGAGAAAGTTAAATGTTTGGAACATGATTTGTCTGTTGCTAGAGAACAAACTAATAGGTCTGCAAGCTCCAAACTTGATCACATGCTGAGTATTCAAAAGTCTCCTTCTGATAAATCTGGTTTAGGTTATGAGGAAAGTATTTCTGTACTTGAACCTTCTTCCACTAAATTTGTTCCTTCTTCTGAACCTCCTAAGAGTGAGATTGTCAAACCCGTTGTGAGTGAACCTGTCAAGCCTTTGAATGTTACTCCACCTAGAAAAATTAGGGTTGATCTTCATGCTTCTCATTCTAGAGCTTCTACTTCGACTAAGGGCAAATTGCATGATAAGCCTGCATGGGTTTGTCATTTTTGTGGAAAACCTGGACACATACGTCCAAATTGTTTTAAGTTGCAAGCTGCGAAGCGAGCAAATAAAACTACAGTACCTGTGCCTCAAGCACGTGATCCTATGGTACTGATTGGTGAATTGGTAAAGGCGTTAAACCTTTTTTTCAATCCTGGAGTTGCTCAGAATTCGAATATGAATCATAACTCCAATGTAAGAGTTGCATCTAAGAAGTCTTGGATGCAAAAAGGCTCAACCTAATTGAGTCTGTCTGACATGGTCCTTGTGCTTTATTGCTATATCTTTTGTGACCTCTGTTTCTAGGATTTGCATTGCATTGCATTCATGCATTTCATTCTAGGTTGTTTTTTTTGTTATATAAAAAAAAAAAAAAAATTGTTGCAAATTGTGTTTTGCTATTTTTCCTTGAATTTGAAGACAAGGTTGGTCTATCAATTATTGCATAACATGTTTATGTACCTTGTTTAGCTTTGATGCACTTATTTATTGCACTTTACTAGCTAAAGTCTTGTTGTGCATGTTGTGTGGGAAGATGCTATATTTGTTGATCACATGATCTTGATTTTGAAGTTGTATGTCTTTGATTGTTGGACTTGAACTTAATGAGAAAGGCATAAATAACTATCTCACCACTGTGTATTAGCCAATCATGAACACCTTAGTGCATATCATAAGATTTTGTGCTCGAGAAAGTGTAGCACATGCACAAAAAGAACATAAGGTGTAGCCTCTATTAAAATTGGTGTGTACATTATTGGGCTATAATAATTTCACAAATTCATAAAATTGGTGTGTACATTATCCCGGCTATTATTAAGTTTCTAATCAATTAATTTGAATAATGAGGCAAATCAAGAAACTTACATGATTGCAAGCTTTTACTCTAGGAGATGTGGGAGTTATATGATGTAACTCTTTAAGGGATAGTCTCTTTCAAATTCATGTGGTGGATTTTGTAGAAATTGTGATTGATCTCTATGTGTATATCACCTCACATGTTTCTCAAGCTTATGCTAGTTGCACACACTACACAAGTTAATCTTTGCTAAAATTGTGTACATGTTATTGTGTGTGTTTTTGGTCTGACCAACCAAGTTTGAGAATTCTTTGAAAATTGATGCCGAACATGTTTGCTTGTTTATTTTTTTTGGGTATATTGAGAGAAAATTTTGGTTGAGGAATCTGGGTTGAATACTTGTGTTTTTGAAAATCATATCATCTCATACTCATGCATTTGATTTTAAAAATCTGCTACTTTGAGGAGTTTTTGGTTTAAAATGTTTGGTTTTTCAAAACACTGATTTTTCCAGAATTTCGATCGATCGAAACTGATTTTCGACCGATCGAAAATGTTTAAATTTGTTTAGAAAACTCTCTGGTTGGTTCGATCGATCCAAGCTGTTTTTGGATCAATCGAATAAGTTTTCGACCGATTGAATGTAATTTTCGATCGATCGAAAATCGTGCCGGTTGTTTTTTTAAAAGAAAGTTTCTCAAGTGTCTTTTCACTTTTTCAAAACTTTTCAAATCTCTTTTTGGTTTCCTACCAACCGGTCAGCACTATTCTTGGGATTTTTGTCGTTTTCCTCCACTTTATTTGCATAATCTCTCTCTCCCTCAGCTGGTAAGTCCCTTATACCCTTCCTTTTGCATTTATTTTCTATTTTCATGCATTTTTTCATGCATATTTGGGTAATTTCGGCATTTAGGGATTTTCTATTTTTGGGATTGTTTTGGAGTGATTCTTTCTCAAATTCTTTATGGGTTTTTGTGGGGACACCTTTCCTAAGCACCTCATGTGGTTTAATTTGGTTTATTTGGTGCTTTGAAGAAAATTTGAAATTCTAAGGCTTATATTTGAATAAATTGGGGATTTTGTTCAATTGGGTTGAAATTGATAAAATTGGCTTGTTAGATTGATTAATTTGATCATTATATTGAGTTAATTGACTATTGTGTTGATCAATTTATCAATTTGTTGTGTTTTGAAAACTAGGGTTTTTCAAATTGGGTATTTTTGATACACTTTGCTTGCTCAAGCCAATTTTGTTAATTTGAATCAAAATTGAACATGTCACTGCATTAGTACATGCATCATTTTCTGTTCATGCTCATGCATCATATAGATTTGATATTTTCTATATTTTTTTATGCTGTGCTAACTTGCAGTCTGCTCTTGGTTTTGGTTTTTGCTCTTTTCTTTATGTGTCTGTCTCTTTTCCTTAGCACTATGCCTAGGAAAACTCGAGCCCATAGGACTGTTGATCCTTCTCTATCTTTTGACACTGAGAGATTTCCTAGTGAGTCTAACCAGATTACATATGAGACCCTTAATCTTAGGCGTCAGATTTGGGCTGAGCGTAGGGTTATCTTAGATGAGTTAGATCCTAAGGTTCGTAGGAACTTTGAGCGTCGGGGTTGGTTACCTCTTCTAGACTTTGAGCATCCTCCTCCTGCTTCTTTGATTAGAGAGTTCTATTCGAACCTCTCTATTCATGTCTACGATAACGACACCTTAGTCAAGGTGTGGTTACGTGGTGTCGAGTACCGCATTACCCCTTCGGTGGTGTCGAATGCTCTTGGGGTGCCCATTGTGGACCATCCCGTCTTTCCTTACGAGGAGTCTCCTCCCCTTGATGATGTCTTGTCATACATCACTGGTACTTCTATCCAGTGGGGTTCTGATCCTCGGATCTCGTCTGCTGAGCTGTCTGAGTTGCACTATCTTTTCTTTCGGATAGCATGTCATTCTTTGTGGCCGATTACTCATGTTCACACCGTCCCTCTTGAGCGATGTGTGTTTCTGTATGCTTTGGTCACTGATGCTCCTATCAGTTTTTCGCATATGTTCCTTCGTTCTTTGAACGAGGTTCATAGGTCTAGTTCTCAGGCTCATGCTTTGTTTTTTCCTGTTTTTATTCATAGGATTCTTCTCTTTCTTGGTTTTGGTGAGTATCCTGCTTCCGAGCCTGTTCATGTTATTGCTCCTATAGGTGCTACCTTTTTGAGGCAAAGGGCTGCTCAACTTCGAGCTAGCTCTAAGCGTGCTAGGGTAGAGCCTACCGGTGTCACTCCACCCCCTTCTTCTTCTTCTGCAGATCCTTTTGCAGCTGGGACTTCTTCGGATCCTGCTGTTGCTGTTGCTGCTGCTGATGTTCCTCCACCGTTTGATGAGGTTTCTGACCTTCGTCGGACGCTTGACACTGTCGTGACCGTTCAGGCGGCTCATGGTCAGCTTTTGGTGGACATCCTCGATGAGCTTCGTGCATTGCGAGCGGATTTGGCGAGCTCTCGTCGCTCTTCTCCACCTCCTTTTGATGATGAGTGAGTGCCCTTTGGCAATTCGTCACAAAAAGGGGGAGTGCATAGTTCATTAGTAGCTTGTTTTTGTGTTGAGGGGATTTTACATTTTAGGGGGAGTGTTTGTTTTCTTAGTAGTGATACTGCGGAGCTTGTGGAGTTATTAGATTGTATCTAGGTGCTTCACTGTGTATTTACATTTTTAGCTCTTGATTAGGAGATATTTTTGTTGAGATACATTGTTATGTATATGTTTTCTTATTTCACTATGTTACTGTGCTTATTGACTTATATTGATGATGTTATTCATGATATATGTTTTTTATTTTGTGTCATGTGAAATTAAGAAATTTTTATTTATGTATTTCCTATTTTTGTTCCACACATGCGTTTATGTGTTTGTTAAGTGTTACATGAATATACAGGTTGTTTTCAGTCGAGCTGCTGTCTACCTTGCAACTGTTGGATAGTAGTTTAGGTTGAATTGTTAAGTGGCTATTTTTTTGTAATGGGTTTTTTTCAATTTGTAACTTTGAGCATTTTGTTTAGTCTGTGTTTTGTCACGGATTGCCAAAGGGGGAGTTTGTTAGGTTCTAAAGACTAGGATCTAATGTATTTAGAACTTCATTTTGTATGTTGGCAAGCCATGATCAAAACAATGTTGAGTCGTGTGTTAGACTTGCTCAAAGTATGGGATTTATTGTAAAGTTGGAATCGAGTTTTTATGCAGAATTACTTGTAACTTTCTGTGAGACTCGATCGATCGAAAATTAGACTCGATCGATCGAAAATCGCACAGAACGTTTTTCTGCAGAATTTTCCAACTCAGCCCAAGCCCGTTTTAATGTATAGGGTTTTATGTTTGCCCTAAGTATAAAAGGGAAAACCCTAGCCACGTTTTTAGAGTTCTGTTTTGCTGTGTTTGTGAATCTCATTGTGAGATCTAGAGGTGTTTACCTTCACATACACTTAGGGTTTACAAACTTGAGATTTATGTCAAGAGTTGTGTAGATCGTTACAGTTGCAGAATCAAAGAGCACAAAGATATACAAGCAGGTGCGCTTGTGGATTTGCTGAAGAATTCCGGAAAGAAGGAGTCCGTGGATCTCGGAGCTATCATGGGGTCATGGTAGTAAGTTTCCTACAGGCAGGTAGCAATATGACGTTAGTGGTCTAAGTCTATTGTGTAAGCTTCAATTCTTTCATAGTGGATTCAGTTTACCTTGAGGATAGCTAGGTCAAATCCTCCCCAGGTTTTTACCGGTGTGGTTTCCTGGGTCATCATATCATTGTGTTGTTTATTTTCCGCTGCTTTATTGTTTTTATATTTATTTGTGTTAACCTAGTTTAATTAAATTACCTAAGTTAATAACTTGGCTAATTCTCTAGGTTAATCTGTTGGGTTAAGGGGTCTAAACGAACTGACACTTTGTAAACTCCGAATTTCAGTTCGTAGTCGGTGATGAAATTGGGCATTTCATCTGCGAAGACTATAAAATATTATCTAAAATGATATGTCTTAATCATGGAAGTGGAGACTTCTAGTTGATATGTTGATATGCTTTAAGTGTTAAGACATATTAAACTGGACCGCTATGAGATTTATTATTCTACTAACGACTGTTAAATGAATAATAAATCTCTCGACTTCTATTTACATGAACTCGCAATCCTAAAAGAATAATGAACTTGATCATGAAGTGTAGGTTGCTTTGATATATCAGGAATGAGATTTAAAGTCACGATCAAAACCTCAGTATGTAGGGTAGCCACATTTAATGTTAAAGGAACATATATTCTCAAGATGGAATTCATAATTTCTTAACAGAGATATAAAATATTCCCTTGAGATAAGTTTAATGGGTTTGGTTATTTAGAGTGTTAGGCCTAACCACTTTAGTAAGAAGTTACTAAAGTATATATTTATGAAATTGGATTTCATAAATATATGATGAATAACATAAAGGATTAAACCGGGTACTCAAGGAGTAAAATGTAGTAATCTTCAAAATGGTAGTCAACATTCATGACTTCGTATTACTACAAATATTTAAATGAAAGGGTTGAATGTAAAATAAAGTCTTGGGATATAATTTATTAGTAAGGCCTAGAGTGCAATTATATTTATATAGTGGTATTAAATATAATTAATTGTAATTTTGGGCTTGTCAAGAGTTGACAGAAAGGTCCAAAACCTATTGGAGCTAGTGTTTTATTTGTCCCTTTTGATCCCACTTGAAGCCACACAAAAAAAGTCCAATTGGAATGGCCAAAAAGGCTAGCCCAATTAGATAATCAGTTATATATAAAGAGAGAAACATACAGAATTTAGTAATGCATGGTAATGTATGAAATGGTGTGTATGAGTGTAAGCCACTCTCTTATTCTCCCTTGAACAAATTATATAAACTAATTGAGAGATCACACTTCTTAGGCATAAAGTAGAATTGGAGTGAAGATTAAAAGTGTTTTCAAGTACTTCTAATCTTTGGTTTTCAATTTTACCGCACCAAGATACGCTCTCTTGTTCTTAAATTCTGAAATTTACATAGTACATGTTATCAATTGTAAAAGAAGAAGATCTATTAATTTTTCGCTGCGTATATTTTGTATGTGATACAAACTATGTTTTTCCTACAATATCATCTTTCATCATTATTTTATTTTTTTCTCACTCATGCTCTCTCTCTCTCTTTTCTTTTTTTTGTTGTCCCTCTGCTTTTTACTCCTTCCTCTCTCTCTCTCTTTTAGATATGGCTATAAAAGAAACTTCGGTTGCTTCAACCTCCCACTGTTCCTCTTAGCACCACCTTCCTAGGCACCTTAGGGACCATCGGCTTCACTAGAATGACATGAGCTTTGAGGCGTACATGGAGCTTATGGGTCACCTTAAGGAGACTGACATTCCATGGGTCGTGGAGTGGTGGCACATCTGAAGCATGGTCCATAGTTGCTGCAAGGACTATTGTGTGACTTTAGTTGGACTTCATTGCTATTCATACTGCTCCACTTGTTGTATCTCAAGGAAATTTGGAGAGCATCAAAGAGCTCCTCATGATGAAGGCGTCTTCCACACTACGGTGTTTACCAATAGGATCTTGGGCAAGATTTGTGAGGCTTGGCCACGTCGTAGGGTGACGAAAGGCATTGTTCCTCCTCGATACATCTATCCCACTGCGAGGTACAAGCAATGGTTGGAGGATGACATGAAGTGGATACTCAGGGATGAGAAAGCTTACATGAAGACTAGCAAGAAAGCAAGGAGGACTAAGTTACCACCTTGATATGCCCCATGTTTTTACTTTTCTGCACTTTTGTAATTCTCATGTTTTTTTTTTAATTTAATAAAGAATTGGAATGTGCCAAATCCCCTATGAAAACAATCTTTTCATCTTTTAATTTGAGCTATAAGAGAATCACCTTTTTATTATCTTTGCTTATTGTCATTTATTCTTTTTTTCTCTTTTTTTTTTCTTTTCATTTGCCATTTAATTTTTTCCCATGACATCCCTCCGGGAATTTTCACCATGCCCATGGTCTTTTCCTTTAATTTTTGCCTAGACCGCCCTTTTGGGTTTTCAATCTAGCAGGGTTCTTTTGCCTTAATTTTTGCCTAGGCTGCCCTTCCGAGATTTCAACCAAGCAGGCTTTCTCCTCTCTTTGTTTAGATGTTGTATTTCTAGTTAATTGGACAATGCATCTCTTCCCCATCCAAATCTGTGATTCTTGTTGCACCTCTAAACATGATCTTCTTAATGATAAAAGACCCAGACCACATTGGCTTCAACTTCCCTCTTGGGTCGAAAGTCTCATCTCTAAGCACCTTTAGGACCAAGTACCCTTCTCTAAGGTTTCTCAGTTTCACCCTGTTAAATGCCCTAGCAATTCTTTTTTGGTTGGAACATCTAGTGTTGATGCTAATATGGCTGAAGCTTCTACTTCTCAACCTAAGTCGAAAGGCAAGGGTAAAAAGAAGAAGAAGAAGGACTTCACCAAGCAAGATGGTAAACAAATTTCCCTAGGAGTTGCCAACAAGGGAAAGAAAAAGGACTATGCCAAAGGAAAGTGTTTCCATTGTGGCGAGAAAGGTCATTAGAAAAGGAATTGTCCAAAATTCAAAGCTGCCAATAATAAGGGTTGAAAAGTTCGTTCCTTCTTAACATATGTTTAGTACAAAATCCCACGAATTTATGATGTGTCGATAAGGGTTGTACTAACCATATCTGTAATACTTTGCTGGAGTTCCAGAAGACCAAAAAGTTAAATGAAGGGGAATTGTTTCTTACTTTGATTGATAGGAGCAGAATTCTAGTTGTAGCTATTGGAGTGTTTAATTTGTGTTTTAATTTTAGAGTTTAATACTGAAAGACTATCTGTATATACCTAATGTTCGTAAGAATTAAATTTCTGCAACTTATCTAGGTAAACATGGATGTTGTGTTATCCTGAAGGACAATATTGTAATAAAGAAGGATAAAGTGTTTATCTATTCTAGCAATATTGTTGATGGTTTTTATATTTTAACTCCTGATAAGCATGAATTATACAATTCTGAATTAGATAATAACTCTCATGTAAAATCATTAAAGAGAAAGTTTCCTACTACTAATGATGCATATCTTTGGCACTTGCATTTGGGTCATATTAATTCAAATAGAATTCAAAGACTAATTAAAGATGGACTCTTAGAGCCATTGGACTTTGATGGATTTCCTTTTTGTGAATCTTGTTTGGAGGGCAAAATGACCAAACGACCTTTTAATACAAAAGGTAGAAGAGCCCAAAATTTGCTTGAATTAGTTCATACGGATGTATGTGGTCCTATGTCAACCCAAGCAAAAGGAGGTTATGAATTTTTCATCACTTTTATGGATGATTACTCAAGATATGGTTATGTGTACCTAATGAGACGAAAGTCCGAAGTCTTTGAAAAGTTCAAAGAGTTTAAGGCTGAAGTTGGAAATCAGTTGGGTAAACACATAAAGGCCATTTGATCTGATCGAGGTGGCATATACCTTTTTGGGGATTTCAAGGATTACTTAACTCAAAATGGGATTGTGTCCCAATTGACTGCACCTAGTACTCCCCAACAAAATGGTGTAGTAAAGAGAAGGAACAGGACTGTTTTAGAAATGGTTAGGTCCATGATGAGTTATTCAACTTTACCATTTTTTTTTTTCGGGATATGCACTAAAAACTACAATGCATATTTTAAATTTAGTTCCATCAAAATAAGTTCCCAACACACCTAAGGAATTATGGAGTGGGCACAAGCCTAGTATGAAATATCTCCACATTTTGAGATGCCCAACACATGTGTTGAAAGGAAAGTCTGATAAGTTGGAAGCAAGAATAGAAGTATGCATGTTTTTAAGGTATTCAAAGGAAACTAAGGGTTATTTATTCTATAATCATAAAGATAACAAAGTGTTTGTTAGCACCAAAGCCAAATTTTTGGAAGATGATTATGTGAATAATTATAATCCTAGAAGTAAAGTTGTCTTGGCTGAATTAGAAAAACTTGTAATTGAACAACCAATAGACGAAACTAGGGATGAAGTGGTTGTATTAGATACACCATAAGATTCTACTCATGAGATGTCAAGTACACAAGTGCCTCATCGTAGTGGAAGGATTATAAGGTCACCTGTAAGATTTATAAGTCTGGGAGAAACTTATGAAGCTATCTCAGAAGAGCCTGATTCTGATCCTTACACTTATGAAGAGGCAATGAAAGATATAGATGCACATCATTGGGTCGCAGCTATGAAATCTGAATTATATTCAATGTATTCCAATTAAGTTTGGGATTTTGTAAAGGTGCCTAACAGCATTAAACATGTTGGTTGCAAATGGGTTTACAAGAGGAAGAGAGGGATAGATTGAAAGGTTGAAACATTTAAAGCAAGGCTAGTGGCGAAAGGGTATTCACAAAAAGAAGGTATTGATTATGAAGAAACCTTTGCACCAGTAGCAATGCTTAAATCTATCAGAATTCTCTTATCCATTACTGCTCATTATGATTATGAGATTTGGATAAATGAATGTCAAGACTACATTTCTAAATGGAAATCTTGAAGAAGAAATCTATATGATGCAACCGGAAGGCTTCATAGCAAAGAACCAAGAGCATATGGTATACAAGTTGAAAAGGTCCATTTATGGACTTAAGCAAGCATCTAGGTCATGGAACATCAGATCTGATCAAGTAATCAAGTCATTTTGTTTTGAACAAAATCTTGATGAACCATGTGTGTACAAAAAACATCAAGATAAAGTAGTAATGTTCCTAGTGCATAGTGCTTTATGTTAATGATATTCTACTCATTAGAAACGATGTAGGGGTAATGTCATCAGTAAAGATTTGGTTGTCAAGCCAATTTGATATGAAGGACTTAGGCAAAGCTAACTTTATTCTAGGGATCAAGCTTTGGTGAGATCACAAGAATAGAATGTTAGGCTTGTCATAAGCTGGATATATAGATAAGTTTCTAGAACGGTTTAGCATGCAAAACTCTAAGAAAGAATTACTTCCTTTCAAACATGGAGTTCCTCTGTCTGATGACCAAAGGCCTAAGACTCTTGAGGAAGAAAATATGATGAGACAAATTCCCTATGCTTCTGTAGTGGGAAGTCTCACGTATGCCATGCTTTGTACTAGACCAGATATCTGTTATTCAGTTGTCGTGGTCAGCCGATATCAATTAAATCCAAGACTAAAACATTTGCAAGCTGTAAAGCATATTCTCAAGTATCTACAGAGAACGAGAGATTATATGCTTGTTTAACAATGTGAGGATTTAATACCTATTGGTTATACAGATTCAGATTTTCAGTCAGATCTTGATTTCAGAAAGTCCACTTTAGGTTGTGTGTTCACCTTGGGAGGTGGAGCCATAAGTTGGAGAAGTGTTAAGCATGTATCGCTAACTCTACTAGGGAGGCTAAATATGTTGCTACTTGTGAAGCAGCAAAGGAAGCTAGTTAGATCAAGAAATTCCTTTCTGATCTTAGTGTTGTGAGAATGGACCAAGTTCCTATCATATTGTTTTGTGACAAAAGCGGAGCATTTGCACAATCCAAAGATCCAAGGAATCACAAAAAATGAAAACACATAGAAAGAAAGTGTCACATCATTCGAAACATTGTTGCTCGAAGAGATGTAGTAGTAGCAAAGATTGATAGTGCAAATAATCTAGTAGATACCTTTACCAAAGCCTTGCCCCAAAGGATTTTTGAGTCACATTTGGAGGGAATGGGAGTTAGATTAGTGTGCAATAGTCTTTAGGGCAAGTGATAGATTGTTAGGATATGTGCCCTTTAAATCCTATTCTATGATGCTATGTATGGCATTATGTTGAGATTAATAAAGTTGCTTTATTATTATCTAAAATAATGGTAGCATGAATATTTGGACATTATCATATAGTCCATGAGATGCATAGTATGTGATTTATGTGATTTAGTCACAAAAGATATAAATCACAAGTTTTTTGTAAACTCAGAATTTTAGTTTGTAGTCGATGATGAAATTGGGCATTTCATCTGCGAAGACTATAACATATCAACTAAGATGATTTGTCTTGATCATGGAAGAAAAAACTTCTAGTTGATATATTGATATGTTTTAAGTGTTATGATATATTGATATATTTTAAGTGTTAAGACATATTGAACTAGACTGCTGTTAGATTTATTATTCTACTAACGGTTGTCAAATGAATAATAAATCACATGACTTCTATTTACATCAACTCTTAATCTTGAGAGAATAATGAACTTGATCATGAAGTGTAGGCTGCTTTGATATATCAGGAGTGAGATCTAAAGTCACGATCAAAACTTCAGTATGTTGGGCAACTACATTTAGTGTTGAAGAAACATATATTCTCAAGATGGAATTCATAATTGCACTCTAGGCCTTATTAATAAATTATATCCCAAGACTTTATTATACATTCAACCCTTTCATTAAAATATTCGTAGTAATACAAAGTCATGAATATTGACTGCCACTCTGAAAGTACTACATCTTAATCCTTGAGTACCCAGTTTAATCCTTTAAGTTATTCATCATATATTTAAGAAATTCAATTTCATAAATATATACTTTAGTAACTATTTACTAAAGTAATTAAGCCTAACACTCTGATTAACCAAACCCATTAAGCTTATCTCTAGGGAATATTTTACATCTCCGTTAAGAGATTATGAATTCCATCTTGAGAATATATGTTTCTTCAACACTAAATGTGGTTGCCCAACATACTGAAGTTTTGATCATGAGATGTCAAAGGATTAGCCAATTCTAAATGACATATGTTCTTAACATGATGTACATATGTCCTAACAATCTCCCCATTTGGCAATCCGTGATAAAACCACAACAAAAAAATAAAATATGAGAGAAGTCATAAATCACTCAACTCATACTCACTTGTTGAATACAATAAAATCTACCCTAACACAAACTCTTGAAAACTTTACAAGAAGAGAGTTCATAGCATGGAAGACTTTGACAACCTGTATTTCTAAAACACTTTTAAACAAACTCATCACAGCATCTCAGTATGAAACAGAAATATAAAAATTGCATACAATAAATAAGAATCATGTGCATAAAGAGAGAAAAGAAACAACACATGAAGAGATAGGTAAAGAAGAACATACATTATATATATATATATATATCAAAGATAAACACATTTATGTAAACATGGTTACAAAACCGGTGTACATGAAGCTAAAAGAAGCTCCTACAATAACGAGGAGATAAACACTCCCCCTAACAAGATGAAACACAACTCCACTTTACAAGGGCATGTATTTCTCCCCCTTACATATAAAATCTTAAAAAGAAACCACATATTGACAAGGGGTACAAGAAGCTAGAAAGCTTTACCCGAGAAACATAAAGACGATCAAGGATGATCAAGGGGGCACAAGGAATCCATATAAATGCATGAATGTAATGAAACATGATGCTATGGATGACAAGATAATAGAAAGATACAAAATATGTGAAAAGCAATGCATGCAAGAGGATCTCAATAGATCGAGAAGCTGTCGAGCAACTATCGAGCAGAAGCCAACCTTGATGCTTCGAGAATCTGTTGAAGATCTGTCGGCCAGATAAAAAGTTTCTTGATGGATCAAGAATCTATCGAGAAGCTATCAAGACAAATCCAAAAAGCTCGATGGATCAAGATTGCGTTAACTTCTGTTAAGATAAGAAGAAAAAGGGGCTCGATAGATAGCAATCTATCGAGAGTTGTCGAGATGGGCAAAAAAAAGTTTTTCAAAGAAGAGAAAAACACAGACATGAATGCAATCAAGCATGCTATGCAACCAAAGATCCAATCAACATTTTAAACTTTCAAAAACATCTCTTAACAAGAAAAATGTCAAACATATAGATCCAAAACATACAAACACACACTAAACAAGTCTAACCAATTTTATATTTCAAAAACAAATCAAGACAGTTTAGTGAGTATACATTAACACATGTATTCCTCGTGATGACCGAATCACATTGTACTTGCACATATATCAAAAGTAGCAAAGATTACTACGTGTTGTGTGTGAAACACATCGCAAAATTGGATAAGTGCCTACATGTTATGACGATTTGAGATATGAGAAAATCACTTTAACTCACACACAATCATAACTACTTTATGGGGACTATCACCTTCAAGGTACATCCTATAAGTCCCACATCTTCTAGAAGACACACTTGCAATCATATATAAAACATTTTGATTCTTTTTGCTTTTATTTTTCTTTGCATATTTTCTTTTGTTAAGCATATCATGCATGAGCATATAAGAGAGAGAAAAGAAATACATAATGATGTTAAGCTTTTGACGTTGCACTTTTGCTATGCCGAAGTATACAGATGTCATTTCATGATTGGTGGGCAACAGTGGTGAGATGGTTATTTATGCCTTTCTCTTAGGATTTTCTAGTCCTTTCTGTCAAAAAGAGTGATACGAGTGTTGAGTACAAGTGATTACTTAATCTTACTCATCACAAACACGAGCCACAAAGCTCACTTGCTTAGTTGTGCATAGGGATGCTCATCTAAGCTACAAAAGATACAAAGTTTAGAAAACTTTGTTTCAATGGTCATCCAAAGTACACAAGTACCAATGTACTCAAAACACACACTGTTTTTGTAATTTTCTAATTTTGATTTTTTTTTTTTTGAAAAACAAAACACAATAAAAACTATACAACCAAACAAAAACAAGCAAACAATATGAAAGCATGAAAAAAAGATGCAGATGCATAAAAACATGATTCCAAAAGCAAATAAGAAATTAAGCAAAGAGAGTCCTACTTTAGATAAAAAAAAAAGTAGAGGACAAACATAAAAGACAATTAAGTCTTGGGCTCCTTTCTCACCCACACAGCATGAGTCTTTGGCCGTGAAGATGAAAAGCATGTGTCCTAATTTGTCTACTAAAGGACATAGAAGAATTAGAATTCTCTTGAAATTGAGTTAAAAAGTTCAAAACTTTTAATAACTCTCCAAACAAAGGTGAGTTCCTTCAAGAAACCTATGACCATTTGCACACTTGCTTTTGAGGATACAACTTAAAACTATTAGGACGAAGGATACAACTTAAAGCTATTAGGACGAATGTATCCGGAAACACCACAATGATGACAAACATGAGGTCTAACAAAGAATTTCATACCTTTATCACCTTTCTCAGATTGGGGCACAAAGACAGTCCTTGATTCAGAAGCCGTGGAAAAGGAGGGGCCGGAGGAAACAGCATATCCTAAGCCAGAAGAATCCTTACTGTCAATAGCACTCTCCATAATCACCTTATCAGTTGTGGTAGCAAAAGCCACAAAGTGACCACATTCATCCACATACTCATCAAAAAAGTCATTTTCAGTATCACTCCAAGTAGCAACCAACCCTTTATCTTTTGACTCCTTGGTCTTTTCCTTCATAAGGTAGTTTGGGCACTCTATCCTCATTTGACCAAAACCTTTGCACTCATGGCATTGGATAAGGGGTTTCTCACTCTTACCTTTCCTAGAGGATTTAGATTTCATAGGAGGTTTGTCATTATCCTTTTTTCTAAATTGAATAAGCTTGATAATCTCATTAGCTATGAAGGTTAAGTCCTCATCCTCATCCTCATCCTCATCCTCATCACTCTCTTCCTCTATACCCTTAAAAGCCAAGTTTCTACTCTTTCCACCTTTTCCCATTAAGCCTAATCCCATTTCATAGGTTTGAAGGTTCCTTACAAGTTTAGTCAAAGAAATTTGATCAATATCCTTAACTTCTTCAATGGCAGTGATCTTAGCATGGAATCTTTCAGGTAAGGACCTAAGGATTTTACTAACAATTTTGGATTCTACTATAGATTCTCCAAGGTTAAAGGCAGAATTCACAATATCCTTGAGTTTAGCATAGAACTCATCAATGGTCTCATTCTCCTCCATCCTTATTTCTTCAAAACTACTAGTGAGTCTTTGAAGCTTCACAGTCTTTATTGCCCTAGTACCTTCATAGGTCGTCTTAAGAATGAACCATGCTTCCTTAGCAACTTCAGTGGATGATATTTTCTTGAATTCCTCATTGGTCACCCCATAAAACAAAGCATTCAAGGTCCTATTGTTGAAATTTGCCGCATTGATTGTTGCTTCATCCCAATCCACCAATGCTTTCTTTAGCTTAATCTAGCCAACTTCAACAGCTTGCCATACTTTTTCACCTAGTGCTTGCAAAAAAACATCCATACAAACTTTTCAGTATGCATAATTAGTGCCATCAAATAAAGGAGGAATCAAAAGAGATTGTTCATGATCCATGACAATAAGGGTAAAGGATCACACTCAAGAAATTAATCCAATCAAAGTGTACTCGGTCTGATACCACTCGTTGGAAAATTTAGACCCCAGTTGATAGAATTAACAAGTTTTAAACCCAAGTTGTTAATTAGATTTATTATGAATAAAGCTTGTTAAAACAAACAAACATCGATATCATGTCAAAATCATGCACAGTGAAATAGTAAATAAGACATGATATGATGACCTAGGAAAACCAATGAAACAAACTAGTTTCATAGTAAAAAACCTGTTGGGAAACCTTCTTGAAAAGCAATTCACTATAGTAAAGAGAAATTTCAGATCTAGTACAAAACCTTTGTCCCTAGACTCTATAATCCTCGTAGATGAACTTACAGCAAAAACCTTCTACCGCTTCAGAACCTCTGATCTCTTCAATATATGAAGGCCACCCTTTTGCACAGATCCCAATACGTGGCTAACCAAAGATGTACGGCTCCCAGTATGTGACTAACACACTAACTTGAAGAAGATTGATGGTTGCAAAGTTCTTCACTTCATCAACAATAAAGATTAAGAAGTACTTGGTTACAAAACCCTAAGGTTCAAAAACGCAGTAGCTTCTTTTAGAGAGAATAAGGCACTCGGCCTCTTTTGCATGTGTTCTCCTTATATTCTCATATGTGATGACCTTTAAATTAAGCCTCTAATATGTCTATCGTCGTGAGAAAAGAATCCCTACATATACATGTTAGCATGGGCCGAAAATCAGATCTGAAAATTCTAATTTCATAATTCTTAATAGATACAGTTGTCAATATATCTGTCGAGAGCTCGATAGATATATCTATAGAGCTATCTATCGAAATTCATTAAACCTCGATAAATACTATCTGTCGACAGCTGTCGAGAATTTGTCTAGTTTTAATGAATAGCTTTTCTTCACTTGTTTCTTAGTCCAATCTTCATGGCTTTAATACTAGACTTTGAACTCTTGTTCCTTGAAGTATTAAACACATTCTAGATCTATCGTGATGGCCTTTAAATTAAGTCTCTTATATGTCTATCGTCGTGAGAAAAAAAATCCCTACATATACATGTTAGCATGGGCCGAAAATCAGATCTGTAAATTCTGATTTCATAATTCTTAATAAATACAGTTGTCAAGATATCTGTCGAGACCTCGATAGATATATCTATAGAGCTATCTGTCGAAATTCATTAAACCTCGATAAATACTATCTGTCAACAGCTGTCGAGAATTTGTCTAGTTTTAATGAACAGCTTTTCTTCACTTGTTTCTTGGTCCAATCTTCATGGCTTTAATACTAGACTTTGAACTCTTATTCCTTGAAGTATTAAACATATCCTAGATCTACCCAATTACAAGTAAAATGCATTTTGTCAAAGGATTAGCCAATTCTAAATGACATATGTTCTTAACATGATCCACATATGTCCTAACAAGCTAGTCTGCAAGCTTGGAACCTTACAAAGCCCTAAACTGGGGCAGTTTAATTTGCGCGGTTCCCTCCACCTAGTCCAATATATAAGAATGGGTTTGTCCCGTTAAGGATGTATCCCTCATGTTAAGAATTGCATGAAACCCTAAACTTGGGCAGTTTATTTCACGCAGTTTCTCCATTCTCTCTCCCCCCAGTGGGACGATCATTTTCAAAATCCACTAATAAACCCGTGAAACTACAGTGCAATACAAATGAGTATGACACAAGCTGGTTCAAAATCACCATCTATAATGAAAATGCAATAGTGCATACATATAACAGCAACCCTTTGAAAGGCGATACCCAGAATTATACATGTAAGTCCTACTCAAAGGCATTGTTTCATGCATACAATAGCAACCCTTTGAAAGGCGACATCCAAAATCATACATGTAAGTCCTACCTAGAGGCATTGTTTCTTACATACATCAACAGCCCATTTAAAGGTGACATCCAGAATTGTAAATGTAAGTCCTACCTAGAGGCATTATTTCTTGCACACATCAGCAGCCCTTTTAAAGGTGACATCCAGAATTGTACATGTAAGTCCTACCTAGAGGCATTGTTTCTTTCACACATCAGCATCCCTTTAAAGGCGACATCCGGAATCATACATGTAAGTCTTACCCAAAGGCTTTGTTTCATGCATACAGCAGCAACCCTTTTAAAGGCGACATCTAGAATTGTACATGTAAGTCCTACCTAGAGGCATTGTTTATTGCATACATCAGCAACCCTTTTAAAGGCGACATCCAAAATTGTACATGTAAGTCCTACCTAGAGGCATTTTTTCTTGCACACATTAGCAGCCCTTTTAAAGGCGACATCCAGAATCATACATGTAAGTCCTACCTAGAGGCATTGTTTCGTGCAAACAGCAACACCCCTTTGAAAGCTGATTTTCATAATTATACATGTAAGTCCTACCTAGAGGCTTTGTTTCTCACACACGTCAGTAGCCCTCTCAAAGGCGATTTTTCTATGGTTATACATTAGCCCTCTCAAAGGAGATTTCCTAGAGTTATGCATGTAAACCCTACCAAAAGGCATTGCTTCTCACATATGTCTACAACCCTCTCAAAGGCGATTTATCTAGAGTTATACATATAAGTCTTAACCAGAAGCATTGTCTTTCATATACATCAGCAGCCCTCTCAAAGGCGATTTTCTAGAACTATGCATGTAAGTCCTAATTAGAGGCATTGTTTTTTACATATATCAGCAGCCCTCTCAAATGCACTTTTCCTAAAGTCATACATCAGCCTTCTCAAAGGCAGTTTCTAGAATCATAAATGTAAGTCCTAACAAGAGGCATTGTTTGGTACATACATATGAAGCAAAGGGATAATATCATACATCAAGGCCCACTGTGGGGCAATATAATACACACATGTTCAAGCCTATCAAGAGGTAATGCATAATATACATACATAGCAGGCCCACCATGGGGCAATGTCTACAAAATACATGGAAGGTACATACATAACTATGCAGGGGCTACATCATGCTACTTCAAGAAGCTAACCCCACTGGCAAATAGTGTGAGACTTAGAGGAAGCACTAACTGTCTCGGCTGAATGCCGTCTTCTAGATCGGGTCTCTATGGGAATCCTGTCGGTGGGCCTGATGTCGTCACCCCCGCGGTCAAAATAGCTCTGTAAAACCTGAGCCGCCTACTTACCAGCCGAAACCGTTTCATCATTAGAAGAAGTGTCCCCATAGGATGTAGCATAAATGGGGGCCTTCCCTATGTCTCCTCTGGAACCCATCCTCCGAGGCATAATCTACAAAACAACCAAAAATTCAGACACAAGTGGTAAGCTTATGAAACAAATGGAATGTAGATGAACTAACACTGTTTCCTAAACATGTTGTGCAGATTCAAGTCAAGCATATGTCCTAGAAGAAAGTGAATTCCTACGGGAATCCTACAGTGGGTTATAGCGGCCATGTCATACGCTCGCATCTTATATGGAGGCTATCTAATGGCTGGGCCGTAGGTCTTTACAGTGGGTTATAGCGGCCATGCCGTATGCTCACATCTTACAGTGAGTTATAGCGGCCACGTTGTACGCTCGCATCTTACTTGGAGGCTATCTAGCGACCATGCCATACGTCTCTACTGTGGGTTACAGTGGACGTGCTGTGTGCTCACATCCTATCTTAAGGTTAACTAGTGGCCGTGCCATACGTCTCGCCATCACACAGTTATCAAATTCTTGAAGAGTTTTCAAGTTCTTGATCTACAGTGGGTTATATCGGCCGTGTTGTATGCTTACATTTTATCTCGAGGTTAATTAGTGACCGTGTTATACATCTCACCATCACACAGTTATCAAATTCCTTAAGAGTTTCCAAGAACTAGATCTACAGTGGGCTATAGCAGCCATGCCGTATGCTCACATCCCATCTTGAGGTTAATTAGCGGCCGTGCCGTACGCCTCGCCATCACAGTTATCAAATTCTTGAAGAGTTTCCAAGTTCCTAATCTACAGTGGGTTATAGCGGCCATATTGTATGCTCACATCCCATCTCGAGGTTAATTAGTGGCCGTGCCATACACCTCGCCATCATAGTTATCAAATTCCTGAAGAGTTTCCAAGTTCCTAATCTATAATGGGTTATAGCAGCTGTGCCGTATGCTCACATCCCATCTTGAGGTTAATTAGCAGCCATGTCGTACACCTCACTATCACAGTTATCAAATTCCTGAAGAGTTTCCAAGTTCCTGATCTACAGTGGGTTATAGCGGCCATGTTGTATGCTCACATCCCATCTTAAGGTTAATTAGCGGCCGTGTTGTACGCCTCGCCATCACACAGTTATCAAAATCCTGAAGAGTTTCCAAGTTCCTGATCTATAGTGGGTTATAGCGGCCGTGCCATAGGCTCACATCCTATCTCGAGGTTAATTAGTGGGCCGTACGCCTCGCCATCACAGTCATTAAGTTCCTAAAGAAGTTCCAAGTTCCTGATCTACAGTGGGTTATATCGGTTGTGCCGTATGCTCACATCCCATCTCGAGGTTAATTAGCGGCCATGCCGTATGCCTCGCCATCACAGTTATCAAGTTCCTAAAGAAGTTTCGAGTTCTTGATCTATAGTAGGTTATAGCAGCCGTGCCGTATGCTCACATCCTATCTTGAGGTTAACTAGTGGTTGTGTTGTACGCCTTGCCATCACACAGTTATCAAGTTCCTAAAAGTTTTCAAGTTCATGATCTACAGTGGTTTATAGCGACCATGCCGTATGCTCACATCCTATTCCAATGCTAACTAGCAGTCGTGTCGTACGTCTCACCATTTCCACTATTCCTGACTACCAGGTAAGTCCTCTTACCTATATCCTGCATTTTATTTTCAGCATTTAAATTTCCGCATATTTGCACACCCATATAACACAAAAAAAAAAAAGAAATATATATATATATATATATATATATGCATTTTCTAAGAAAGCATGGCATAAATCATGGCAAAAAAAAAATATTCTTATGAAAATTCCAAAAATAAAATAAGCACTAGCATGCATCCCTAGTAATATTACTACTAACATTTTGCAAAAAGAAGAAGAAGAAGAAGAAGAAGAAGAAGAAGAAGAAGAAAAATAGACACTAACCTCAAGTGCAGAAAAGACTAAAGCAACAAACCGAAGCTAAAAAGCCAGACCCACTGAGTTCATAAACGTGAACTCAAAGGAAAGAGTGAAATGAGATCAAAATGAGCCAAAAAGGGGCTTTGATAGGCCTTTGGGCAACCTAGGCTGCTTGGTGCATCCTCTTAGGCCGCTAGGTCAGCCCAGCGCACCCTCTTAGGTTGCCAGGTCAGCCAGGCGCACCCTAAAGGGCCGTTGGTCAGTGTTGACCGGTTAACCCAGTCAAACTTCAAAAAAGAAAAAGCCTTTTCCTCTCTTAGAGCTCAAAGACAAGTACCGAAAATATTTTAGAAGTAGCTGCAGCTAATCAGTCCAGTCAAGTAAAATTTGGTCTCAATCCGTGAGTAGTCTCCACACGCAATTTGGGGGCAACAAAATTTGAAATCACGTTCTTTATCCGACACTTCTCATTGCACTCAAGATATCAAATAAAAAAAGGGGAAACTATTAATACCTTATTTTGTTCGCTCTCGATTTACATGTCAGGCCCCGAAAAATCCAATAATATTATTTTCTTTCCATGGGGTCGCGAGAACAGCTAGAATGATGTGGCGTAACCCGTTCAGACACCAAAGCACTCAAAGTGCCTTTTTCAACCAAAATGACCAAAACGCGCCTGGCCAACCCTAGGTTGACCGAAAGTCAAACAAGGTCAAAATCCTCACAAAACAACATTTTTCATGGTTTTATATCAAACCTGAGCTTCTCGAAGATTTTTGGCTCGAAGATTTTCGGCAACTTTGACCAAGTTTAACCCGGAGTTAACTTCTAGTGGGCCTAAAAACCCTAATTTTGATCCAGCCGTCAAAACAGGTTGAACCCAATGCCATTATGAAGATTATCAAATTTTCATTCCAATGATTATTCATGGGTCAAAATCGAAGTTAGAACGTCTGAGATATCATGAAAATCGGGTCAACGCACCAATTGATGCACCCCTAACTTTTGAGAGCCATAACTTTTAATCCAACCAATGGATTTTTAAGTTCCATACCTTTTTAGAAACTAGAAGTCAAGAGCTTTCCAGGGGTTTCAAGATCAACCCCATTTGAGAAGCTTCACTCAAAGGCCACCACCTCGTAAAGCATGCCGAGGCTATAAAAGGCCCTAGGCACCTCCAGACCAAGAAAAAAGAGGACTTTTCTGGGTTTTGCTCTCTGCATGGAAGTTTTCTACACATTTTTCCTCTCTCTTAAACACATTTTACACATAAAAACACACAAAAAAAACACATCTAAGCCTCTTGATTCTTCCTTCTTCACCAAAAATACAAGGTATTGTTCTTATACCCAATCTTCTTCTCCTTGGTTCTACACTTTGGATTTGGGGTTTAGGGGTGTGGATGTAGCTTTTTAGCTACTACACACACCCCTAACTCTCTAAATTTTTTTTCTAACGTTTATCTTGCTCTTTTTGCCTTGATAACATGATTTGTTGCTTTATCTAGCATACTCTTTGCTTTATTTTACTCATAGCATATTTTTGGCTTATTTCCATATGCTTCCATGTTTGTTCATATTTTAGTTGCCTCTTCTACATGTTTTTATGTTTTATGCCATGCTTTAGATGCTTAGATCTTTTCTTTCCCATGTGTTGATGTTTGGGTCTACATGCTCACATGCTTGATATTATGTCTCCGGTACTCATAGCATATTTTTGGCTTATTTCCATATGCTTCCATGTTTGTTCATATTTTAGTTGCCTCTTCTACATGTTTTTATGTTTTATGCCATGCTTTAGATGCTTAGATCTTTTCTTTCCTATGTGTTGATGTTTGGGTCTACATGCTCACATGCTTGATATTATGTCTCCGGCCATGCCTTGTTTAGATCTACATGTTCGTATGCATGTTCTTTGCTCCTATACCTATGTCTATGCCTTCACATGCTTGTATGCTTGGATTTGTGTTCTTCCATGCTTTTATGCTTACATCCATATGCTTAGATGTACATTTACATGCTTACATGCATATTTCCATGCTTATATATGCAGATCGATGTGTTTACATGCTTAGATGCTCTATGCCTTGTTTATGTGCTTAGGCCTAGACTTTGTTTGTCATATCATGTGATATTGTAGCCCTTTTGTTCCTTTTATCACATTTTCTTGTGTTTTGGCCTACTAGTTAGGGCCCGATTTAGACCCTATGGTCCTTGTCATCGTCCATCCACCAAGGTCCACATCAAACAGTTTGGATCATCTTATTTGCATTTCTATGTTTGCTTGCTTCTATGTTTTATACCTGTGCTAGCCTCTCTTATTCTAGGCTTTGCCATGTTTGGCGCCCTCCTTGGGCTTCACCTTATGTGGTTACATCCGACACCTATGAGGCCTTGTTCGGATGTAACAATTTGGGAGGCATCTCCGGATGCTGGGTTGCTCTGTGCATACCCTTCTCTTTTCCGCTCCACGTGATGCTATGTTTTCCATGGTTGTTTATGCCACCCATTAGCTTTCTATGCATCTTTACACGCTTGCTCACATGTCTATACATGAGTCTTGCTTGCTAGTGTGTTATCCATGCTTCAACACAATGAAGTTATGGATATTCGATACAAACCTACATTTTTCCCTCGCAGACACCACATTTTGTTTGCTTTCTTGCTTATTTACCTTCTCGCTTGTTTGTTTGCTTTCTTGTGCTTTGCTTGCCATGCCTTTCATGCTTGTGTACTCTGTGCCATGTTTGGCCCTTTCATGCTATCTCCATATTTCCTGTCTATTTCCTTTGCACTTTTCTTTGCTTGTTTGCTGGTTTCCTTATTTTTGCCTCTTGCATGTACGCACATGGGGCAAAGATACTAGAGCTAGGGCATGGTCTCCCAAGGCACAAGCAAAAAGGGCGAGGATGCGAGCATGTGGGTATAAGCCAAGTGGCTATGTTCAGTAGGTTTAAGGGTCAAGCCTCTCCCATTTGGTTATGTACTCTTTTGAACCCCCTTCCTTCCCCCCTCTTTTCTCTCTTAGATGGGTTGTATTAGGTATATCATGCCATGTACTATTCGTCCTTATCTCTAGAGTATGGTGACCCCTATTTACTTTCCTGCACCTATATTTTGGGCCATACTCTAGGGATGTAGGCATTTACTTTCTTGCTCTGTGTGCTTGCATTGTACATGATGTATGTATATATACCTACTCGCCCCTTCCGGCGTGATTGTCACAGTCCATATCACCTAAGGCAACGCGATGCCTAATTTCTACTATGAAAGTAAGGTGACATGTCGCCGGATTTTTGCCTTGGAAATTTGTTACTTTGCCCGAATGCGTTAGGAAAGCATAGATTGGGACCACACCCATTCAAAAGTCAAACCTTAAAACCCCTCATGCATGCAAAGCACCGAAAGCTAATGCCAAAATCATGTTTTTTACTACCAATCTCAAAAAATTAAGGTTTTATCAAAACAAAGGACTATCCTTGGATAGGCGTTGTGGGGTGCCTAACACCTTCCCCACACATAACAAAACATTCGGACTCAAGAATCAAGATTTTTTGCCATCCATATTAGATTAGGAAAAATGCTATTTTTCTTAGCCTAAGATCAGTAATAAAATCAACTAGAAACAGGTGACCAATCACACCTTAGAAAAACCCAATGAATGGTGGCGACTTCACTTACCTTTGGTAATTCCTTTAAAATTTGGCCAAGATTCCTACCGTACCTCCAAATGTAGACAAACACCTTCCTCTATCGAGAGAGAAAGTATCCGAAGCTCTACGTAAACCAAACACGCCATTATCGAGAGGGGCCTCCAATGGGCCCCACGTGCGCAGGAGCGTCACCACGGCAGGTGCTCGAACGAAGGTCCGACTACGGTTTTTCCGGCCGCTCGCGGCCCAGTGTTGACAGCGCATTACAAGAACTTGATGACTAAGCACCATGTTGCATTGGTGAAGCCAAGGCAATTCAACATCGAAGATCTCGTCTTGAAAAGGGTGTCCTTGGCTACTAAGGACCCCGCTCATGTAAAGTAGGGACTTAACTAGGAAGGACCATACAGAGTTATCAATTCCAAAAGGTGAGGTTCATACTACTTGGAAGCCCTAGATGGATGAAAGTTGGAACACCTGTGGAATGTGGAGCACTTGAGGAAGTACTACCAATGAAGAAGACTCGTCAAGAAGGTTAGCATGGACGAGACTAAAGATTACTAGTGATCACTAGTAATTTATTTATGTTATCTTTCGGCACTTATGTTTTTCAGCAGTATTTTATGTTTTTTAGCATTTGAATTCCCTAAAAAGCACTAGCTACTAGCGTGTGCTATGGATGATGTCATGAACAAAGAATTCCCTAAAAAAAGGACTAAGTACTAGCATGAATGATGTCTTTGGACGATGCTACGTACTAATTTCTCTGATGTTTATGGACGTTTTATATAGTTTTATTGTATATAAAGCAGCTTGAATTCTCTAATTTAAGTGTTAATGATTCTGTGAAATTAATGTCCATATGAAATTAAAGACGTTTAAAATCTCTAGACACGAAGATGTATCTTCATGAGCCATCCTTAGACGAGGAAAAGGCAAATTGCCATAAAACCTATGGCAATAATGTTAAGTACAAAGGGAAGGAACAAACACCTCCCAGTACACTCGTCCAAAAACAAAGGATGAAGAAAAGGATGCATGCAATACACTATATATGGACGACATGTCCAATCCACTAAGCAATCCAAGCTGTGGATGAAAAGAAAAATTGCCAAGCAAAATTCCAAGAATAAGTCTAAGGACGAGGAAAATATTCGTCTATTCCAAAATAAAGTCCCAATTATGGATGAAGGACACTTGGAATTAAAATTGGCAATAAAAAATAAGAATGAGTATTCAAACATGGACAAAAATATGTTCATAAATAAGAGGGTAGACGATTATCGTCCAAAAGCCCTTTAATGTATCAAGCATAAAAAAAAAATAATAATAATAAAAGAGAAGAAAAACAAGGAAGGTAAATAAAGATGATTATAAATTCTTTTATAAACCACTGGGGGCAATATCCCTAGACTTTAGGTTGTCCTCGGCAAGTTGGGTGGAGGCATTGTCTTCAACGTTTATATCTTCAAAACTCATTTGGAGAAGAGAGTTCTCAACAGCAATGCGAAGTTTGATAGGGCTAAAATCCACTCCAGGGAAGTGTTCAATCGCGTCCATATGGAAGTCTTCAAACCTAGCAGCATAGTTCCTATCCAAAAGGTCAGCATAGTTCTTAACGGCATCTGCTTTTAACTCTTTGATGAGGTTCTTCAGCTCCTTTACCTCATCCTCCAACTTAGCCCTCACTTTAGCTCGACAACTGGATTCTCTCTCCATCTCGCAAATCTTCGCCTCAAGCTTAACCCTTTGCTTGTCCAATTCATAAGCTTGTTTGAACGCTGCCATAAACTTAGTCATAGCTTGTATTAAAAGATATGGACATGAGACAAGTGGACAAATATTTTAATTTATGAATGATTAAAGACGAGAAAAAGTACTTGAAGAGGTCATGAACTGTAGAACACTTAAACTCCTTCACAGACATGTCATAGCAGGTGGCAGTGTCCTCCTCAAACACAACTTGTTGAAAACTCTCCCAGGCAAGGCCTTCATTCCTAAGAAGGGTTATGGGGCTACCACTTGGAGGTTTGGACGGGGTGGCTTCAGAAGGATTAGATGAATCCAAGTCAAGGATTTGTACTGTGGATGGCTGTTTGGCAGGAGTAGGAGGGACGACAAAGCCAGTCTTGACAACCCCAAATTTGGACAACCTATTCCTTGCCTTCTTATGGCCTCAACGACTAGGAAGACTCCCCATGTCTATTGTCTTAAAAAGAGCCTTCCTTTTCTCTGTGCCAGTTGGATGAGGTTGGGAGTGGAATTCTTCCTCCTGGGTAACTTTTTCGTTTGTCAAACCCTTCCTCTTGTTCTCTTTTATGGTTGCCATTCCTTCAAGAAGAAAGATGTGTTAGAGTTTATATGAAGTAAACAATTAGGATGCAATGTAAGCAACTCACGTCTACACATGTTGAGCTCGTGAGCAAGTGCCTCCTCAGTTGGTTCAGGTCCAAGCTTCCAAGTAGCTAGACGACGTAGAGTTACTAAAGAATGAAAAGCCCTGTCTGTGAACAAGCATGCTTGCTGGACGCGATCCAAATAGAACTTACTCAAAGAAGGTCATCATACAGCTGTAAAAAACAAAGCAAATAGAGTTAGCTAGATATAACAAAAGAGGTAAAACGAGTAGTGAAAAGTAACATACCCTTTGGACAAAGATTCCCCATCTCACTAGTGAAGGGAGGAAATGGGTCCCTGCCTACCTCAACAGGGTTTCCAACCCAAAACCTAGAGACAAAGAAAAACTTTGTCTTCCATCTCTTATCAGATGTGGGGAGGGACTTGATCAACTTACAGTTTGAACCCCTAGCGGAAAACTAGTAAAAGCCTAGGAGTTGACTAATTTCTGAGGGTTTGTAACAATATATAGGAACTCGTACACAGTGAGAGGACAGTTCCCATCAAAAACTTCCCTCCACAATTTGAGAATAATAATTTGTATTTATTATAATTTGAGATTTCTACTTTTTTCAATCACAAAAAAAAAAAAAAAATTAAGGGAGTGATGAAATAAAAAAAAAAAAACATAAGGTGAGTTTTGTAGATTAGAGGAGTTTTAAAACTAACAAAAAGTGATCCTATTTTATAGGGAGTTAGTGAGTAGAAGTAGGAATTTAAATCAACGTAAAAGAAGGAGTTTATTAGAAGTAGGATAACATTTCAACATAGAAGTATGAATTTATTATTTTTGTCAATTTACTATTTTAACCCCATTTTTAAGTTTTAGGTAGGGGTATATTTAACAGTAAAAAAAGTAATAACTAACTTTATTTTGCTAATTTACTATTTTAACCCCATTTTTAAGTTGTTGGTTAATTAATTTAGAGGTATTTTTGACAATAAAAAAAACAAAAACTAATTTTTTTGAATCATCTTAATATATACAGATAACTAACGAGCGTGTGCTCAGAGGCTCTTCTATTTTTTAGGTAAATATTAATAATTTATATTTATTATAATTTGAGATTTCTACTTTTTCCAATCACAAAAAAAAAAAAAAATTAAGGGTGTGATGAAGTAAAAAAAAAAAAAAAAAAAAACAAACGTAGGGTGAGTTTTGTAGATTAGAGGAGTTTTAAAACTAATAAAAAGTGATCCTATTTTGTAAGGAGTTAGTGAGTAGAAGTAGGAATTTATATCAACGTAAAAGTAGGAGTTTATTAGAAGTAGGAAGACATTTCAACGTAGAAGTATGAATTTATTATTTTTGTCAATTTAATATTATAACCCTATTTTTAAGTTTTAGGTAGAGGTATTTTTGACAGTAAAAAAAGTAATAACTAACTTTCTTTTGCCAATTTACTATTTTAACCCCATTTTTAAGTTGTTGGTTAATTAATTTAGAGGTATTTTTGACAGTAAAAAAAACAATAACTAATTTTCTGAATCCTCTTAATATATACAGACAACTAGTGAGCGTGTACTCAGAGGCTCTTCTATTTTTTCGGTAAAGATTAATAATTTTTAGTTATTATTGATGATGCACAACAAAATCAGTAGGCTGGATGCTTTGGACGTCAACGGCGACAGTGATGATCTGCTTGAAAACCTGAGGAGATGAACAAAACTATCAAAGGCGACCGGGGTGGACCGGCCAGAAACCCTCCGATGGTAAAGTTAGTTTCTTCCTTAACTTTTGGAATTACCAAATACTTGGAAAAATGTCTCGTACCTTTTTGTTTGGCGATTGTTCTTCTTATATAATGCATACCAGAAGTAGTTATTTATTTGATAACTTCTCCTACATTTTGGGATGTCGGAAGGGTCGGAAATAACCTTCATAACTGCTGTTGAGGTTATTTTATTGGGCCGTACGTTCCGCAACGGTCATATGAGGCGGTTTCTGGTAGTCTTTGGTTCTGCATGTCCTGAGTCAAGTGTGCAAGCCTCGTCCAGAGACGGCATGCAATGGAGTCAATGTGGTCTATCCAAGAGTCTTCCAAGACGGACGACCCTGATATGGACGAGCATCCTGGGCCAAGGCATCTCAACCTTTCTTTGGACGATCCCTACGGACGAGCATGGAGTTAGACAATTTTCAGGACCCTATCAATTACCCCCTGTCCGTGGGTCGTCTAGGAAAATGTAGTATGGTGTTGTTCTTTTGGACGTTTTTGATTATATCCACGTTTAAACTCGCCACGTGTCACGGTATTAGCAGTGAAGATTCACGTCGACTCGTTTTTCGAGGAGGGTGCCACGTGTTAGCTCAGGGTTGGTTGTGATGATTCGGGTACTAAAATCTTCGCCTATAAATAGTGGAATTCCTGAGCTACCCCCCTCATTTCTGAAAATTTTCTTCCCTGACACTCCTCGTCTTAGCACCTTGTCTAGAAGTTTCCTGCGTCCATAGTCATCATTTAGATCCAGGTATTTTCCTTTACTCTTGTCCTTAGGTTTCAAGTTTCCAAAAAATGACTGAAATTGTCCTTTCCTCGACCAATAATAGTGTTGAAAAAGCTATAGACGAGTTTCATGATCCTAGTAGCTTTAATGGGTCGAGTGACAGTAGTAGTGGTAGCAACAATAGTAGTAGTAGTGGGAATACCTCAGATGAGTACACGTCTGGGGTCCCCGGGGTCCCTTTGGAGGTTCTCCAAAAGGAGTTTAGGACGAGAACTGAGTCTGGGTCGAGGGCTGGCACCAGTGCTCCCTCGTCTACAACTCAGGACGACGAGGAGATCGTCTATAGTTGTGCCCTAAATGTCCCATCTAGGATAGATGACAAAAGGTTAGAGTCTCTGAAGGCTTGGTACCAAATCCCTGACAACTTAAACCCTAGGTTACCCGTCCGTGGGGAATGGTGTTGCCAACCCCACTTTGGAGTTGGCATTTATGAGGCTTACCTCTTGGGGGGTTTGAGGCTGCCTCTCAATGACTTCGCTAGGGAGTTGCTTTCTAGGTTAGGTTTGGCCATCTGCCAACTCAATCCCAATGCATGGAGACTAATTGTCTCTATGCAAGTCTTATGGAGGGAGGTCTTTGGAGGGATCGTCCTCTTACTGTGGACGAGTTAATTATTGCTACAAGCCCTCTGAGATCAATCAATCCCTTGGCTTCCATCAATTCACAGCTAGAGGGGCAGATTGCAGATTGATCAAGTCCTTGGTTACCTCAGACAGGAACTGGAAGACAGAGTTTTTCTTTGTCTCTGGCCCCTGGGCTGGGAAGCCAAGTGAAATTGATAGGGATCCACTTGGTCCCTACACAGGAGAACTAGGCAACCTTCGTCCTGAAGGTATGAGGTTGTCTGTCCTTAAACGTTTACATATATTCGATTTGATTGTTCTCGTCTAACATTCTTTTTTCTCTTTTTTTTTTTTTTTTTTTTTTCGGGCTTTAGACGACCTTACTTGAGCAAGTTTTACATTGAACGAGTTCAAAAGGCTCGTCTATACCCTAATAGGACATTCCATTTTCTGGTGAGCTTGAGACGTCTTGAAGCTTGGGGTCTAGGTCCCGAACCATCTGCTGAGGCGATTGCTCACGAGCGTACTGTCCGTAGACATAAGTGTTTGCTTTTTGTTTTGTTTATTTATTTACTATCTTGTTCTATTTATTTATCATCCTCGTCCATCTTTATAGGAATGGCTACAATGAATCAGAATAAAGGTAAGGAAGTGGTGGACGAGGTGGCTGGGCAGGGAGTTCAATCCCAACCTCGTCCATCGGTTGGTGATAAAAGGAAAAATTTGTCTAAGGGGATCGATTTGGGGAAACTCCCAAGTCGACACAAAGAGAAAAGGGCCAAGCATGGGCCGTCCAAATCTGGGGTCGTCCAACCTATCTCTGCACCTCCTGTCCCACAAACTCCCATCCATGTCCATGACATTGACGATGAGCTCTACGATCCTCCGTCCAAGCACGTGCCGTCCACAACTCAAATGCCTGTCTCGCCCTAACCCTCTAGCCAAGTCCCTCTGACCCTTCTTGGAGACGAAGACCTAGCTTGGGAGAGGTTTGAAAGGGTGGTGACTGATCAGGACGTGGCGGCTTGCTACAACATGTCCTTGAAGGACTTTGAGCACTCTGGTGTTCATGACCTTTTTAAGGTAATATTTTTCTTCGTCCTTATCTTTTCTCGTCTTAACAATACTTGATTGTTCCTTGTCTAGAAAACCCAAATTTTATGTAGGCAATGTCCAAGTTCATTGTTGCGTCTAGACAGGCAACAGAACTGGACAAGATGAGGATTTTGCAAGTTAAGGACGAGAGCAAAAGATGGGTTGAAGTGGCGGGCAAGGCCAAGGACGAGGTGAAGGAGTTGCAGAACCTCGTGGAAGAGCTGAAGGCTGATGTCATAGAGAAGGACACTCGTCTTAATCATCTCCAAAAGAGGAATGACGAGCTGAGTGCTCTTCTTGAAAAGGCTAAGGGGGACGTGGTTGCAGAGTTTAAAGCGTCTAAAGAGTACACTGATTCTTTGGACACAAACTATGCAGCCGGGTTCGAAGACTTTAGGATGGACGCCACGGAGAAGTTCCCTGACCTTGACTTCAGCTTTATCAAGCTCAACCTCGGTGGTGCTGCTGCAAGTTCTCTTCTTCAGACGAGCTCAGAAGATGTTAACATTGAAGACGATGCCACCACTCAGCATGCTCAGGACGATCCTAGCACAAGCCCTCCCCAATGAAGACAGTTTTTGTACTTTTTTTTTATTATTTATTTAGTCTATTGTTTGACTCTTTGGATGTAAGGCAAGTACAATTTATCCGTCCATAGTTTTAGGACGAGGTTTTTAAACAATTGCTTGTTTATTCCACTTAAGGGTTTTTGGACTCGGGTTGTCCACCCTTTTTTATTGATGAATGAATGTTCTATTTTTCATTTACTCATCGTTTGGACGAACTTATTTTGCACTCCAATAATCCTTTAATTTTTGAATCGTCCTTTGTAGGGACTTATGGTATGGATGAGCCTTATTCATATTTAGAATGGGTCGTCCATGAAGGGTGCCATTGTTTGGCTGACATTATTCCTCGCCTATTTTTTGAACGAGTATTTGCCTATGGACGAGATGTTAGTTTTTGTTTAAAATATAACTTTTTTGACTCGTCCAAATTTTAGGCCAGTTTAGTCATTGGATTTTATATGTACATTTCCTCATCCATGTCTGGGTTGAGATGTTAGTGCATCAACTCGCCTCTTGGTTTGGACGAACGTGCCTTATTTTTGCTTTATCCTTTTTTAAGGAAAACTTATGGACGATACATGCATCAGTTCGTCCCTTGGTTTGGACGAACTTGCCTTGCTTTATCCTAATTTAAGGAAAGCTCATGGATGATACATCCTTGCGCCCAAGGATTTTGTTCATCTGTAGTTCATTTTCACATATACTCATATATTGAAAAATACATCACATATATACTTTTAACTATAAATATTCGTCCACAGGAATGGCACATGCTTGAGAGCTAGTGCCTTTAGGGAATTACAAACGTCTTAACACAAATTAGTTCATGCACGATACACATTCTAAAACATTAGTAGTAGGCAAAACACTGAAAAATAATGATTACTTCCAAGTCCTGCGGCGATGCTTGTCCATGGTTGCTTTTTATTGGTAGTATCTTCTTAAATGTTCAACATTCCAAGGGTGTTCAAGCTTTCGTCCGTCTAGGGCTTCCAAATAATAGGATCCTTGCCTTTTACAGTTGATGACCCTGTAGGGTCCTTCCCAATTCGGTCCCAGCTTCCCATGAGAAGGGTTTTTGGTGGCCAAGGTAACTTTCTTTAGGACGAGGTCCCCTATGTTGAAGCGCCTGGGTTTGACCATGGCATCATAGTGTTTGGCCATCAAGTTTTTATACCTCACCGTTCTCTGTTCTGCGTTCATTCGTACCTCGTCTAGGAGATCGAGGTTAAGACGAAGCTGGTCAGCATTTTCCCCGTCTTGATACTTCATCACCCTATGACCGGCCATATGCACCTCCGCAAGTATGACTGCTTCGCTGCCGTAAGCCAGTTTGAAAGGAGTTTCCCCTGTGGGGGTCCTCGCCGTCGTCCTATAAGCCCAAAGAACACCTGGTAGTTCATCTGGCCATACACCCTTTGCCCCGTCAAGCCGAGTCTTGATGATTTTCAACAAGGATCGGTTTTTTACTTCGGCTTGGCGATTTGCTTGCGGGTGGGAGGGGGAGGAATAATGATTTTGAATACCAAAGTGTTCGCAGAAGTCTCTAAATAGCGCGTTGTCAAACTGCCGTCCATTGTCTGATACTAACACCCTGGGTACCCCAAACCGGCATAAGATGTTCTTCCAGACGAAATTCTTAACATTTTGCTGTGTAATCTTTGCTAGGGGTTCTGCTTCTATCCACTTAGTAAAGTAGTCAATACCTACCACTAAAAACTTCATCTATCTGGTTCCGAGTGGAAAAGGACCCAAAATGTCTAATCCCCATTGTGCGAATGGCCAAGGGGCCATCATGGGAGTGAGGTGCTCTGCGGGTTGTTCGGGGACATTGCTGAATCGCTGACATTGGTCACATACTTTGACATAAGCTTTGGCGTCTGCTTGAATGGTGGGCCAGTAGTATCCCGCGCGGACGACTTTATGTACCAGCGCTCTTGCCCCCGAGTGGTTTCCACATGCTCCCTCGTGAACTTCCCTTAATACATAGTTTGCTTCGTTCGGTGCTAAGCACCTCAGATACGGTTGGGAAAAACCCCTTTTGTATAACACATCATTTATGAGAACGTACCTGGCCGACCTAACTCTTAGTTTTTTGGCCTCGTCCTTCTCCTCCGGCAACCTACCATTCTTTAGATAAGCCAATATCGGTGTCGTCCAATTGTCTTCACCTTCTACTTGCTGTATTACTGGCAGATCTATGCTTGGCATATATTGAATTTCGTCAAAGTTGTTCAAAGCACCACCCGTCGAGGCCTCTTTTGCCAAAACATCTGCTTCTACGTTCTCTTCCCTTGGGATTTGAATGAAACTGGCTTCCTTGAACTTCTTCACAAGGCATCTCACTTTATTGAGATATTTCTTCATGCGTTCTTCTTTGGCTTCATATGCTCCATTCACTTGGCCCATGACTAGCCGGGAGTCTCCATGGACGAGTATTGACTCTGCTCCTAAGAACTTTGCCAACTCTAGCCCTTTCAGGAGGGCTTCATATTCCACTTCATTGTTGGTTGTTGCATACTGCAGGCGAACTTTATACTCCAATTTATCGTCTTTTAGGGATTTCAGAATAACTCCTACTCCCCCTGCATGTAAAGTGGAGGACCCATCTACATGAATGATCCATCTTCGAGCGCCACCCAGCTCGTCTAAACCTTCATTGTTGGGTGTAAATTCCGCAATAAAATCTGCCAATACCTGCGCTTTTATCGCGCTCCTCGGTAGATACTTGATATCAAATTCTCCAAGTTCAATAGCCCATTGGACTAGTCTCCCTGCAGCTTCCAACCTGTTCATTACCTTTTTCAGCGGATGGTCTGTCAAGACGTTAATAACATGGGCTTGAAAGTAGTGTCTCAACTTCCTCGAGGCTATAATCAAAGCAAAGGCCAATTTCTCTATCATAGGATATCGTCCTTCAGCTCCTCTTAGAGCTCGGCTCGTGTAGTAAACTGGCTTTTGTACCTTTCCTTCTTCTCTGATCAACGCCGAGCTTACTACGTGCGGGGACACCGCCAGATATAGGTATAGCTCTTCACCAGGCACGGACGGGCTTAGTAGGGGGGCTGTGGTCAGGTAGCTTTTGAGGTCTTGGAAAGCCTTCTGACATTCGTCCATCCACTCGAAGGCTTTTTTAAGAACCCTGAAAAATTGTAAACACCTGTCAGTTGCTTTGGAGACAAACCTATTGAGTGCAGCAACTCGTCCAGTGAGTGATTGGACTTCTTTGATGTTTCCTGGCGGCTTCATGTCAATGATGGCCTGGATCTTGTCGGGGTTCGCTTCGATCCCTCTATGTGAAACCATGAATCCAAGAAATTTTCCCGACGATACTCCGAAAGAGCACTTGCTAGGATTCAGCTTCGTATTATACCGCCTGAGCGTGTCGAAGGTCTCTTGGAGATCATTCAAGTGGTTCTCCTCGTCCAAACTCTTCACTAGTATATCGTCTACATAAACCTCTACATTCTGCCCTATTTGTAGTTGAAACATCTGATTGACCAGCCTTTGGTAAGTCGCCCCCGCGTTCTTTAAACCAAAGGGCATCACCTTATAACAAAACAATCCCTGGCTCGTTACAAAGGATGTCTTTTCCTGGTCTGCCTCATCCATCTGTATTTGGTTATAGCCCGAGAAAGCGTCCATGAAGCTTAACAGCCGACGACCAGCTGTTGAATCCACTAACTAATTGATGCGCGGCAAGGGGTAGCTGTCCTTGGGGCAAGCTTTATTCAAATCAGTGAAGTCCACACACATTCTCCACTTGCCGTTTGCCTTCCTAACCATCACCACATTGGCCAGCCACTTTGGGTAAAAGACCTCCCGAATAAACTGCGCTGCCTTCAATTTGAGGACTTCCTCTTTAATAGCCTTATCCCGTTCTGGCGCAAAAATTCTTTTTTTTTTTATGGACGGGCTTGTAAGACGGGCATACGTTCAGCTGATGTGTGATGACACTCGGATCGATTCCCGGCATGTCCTCGTGACTCCATGCAAATACATCAACGCTCCTCTGTAAGAAGCGGACGAGGTCTTGCTTTGTTTCATTCTTCATGCTCGTTCCTACTCTAGTAAACTTTTTGGGATCACTCTCGTCTAATGGAACGTCCTCCAATATTTCGGTAGGCTCTGCAACAACCCTTCTTTCCTCTATGTTCATTGTCTGTGTTGCCTCATCCATGGTTAACATGGCTAGGTAGCATTCTCTCGCTGCTAGCTGATCTCCTTGCACTTGTCCCACCCCGTATTCTATAGGGAACTTGACTGACAAGTGGTAAGTGGACGTTACTGCCTTCCACCTGTTCAGGGTAGGTCTTCCAATGATAGCATTATACGATGACGAACAATCTACCACAAGGAAATTTATTTCTTTGGCTATTTGCTGTGAATATGTCCCCACTACCACGGGCATCGTAACTATCCCCACTGGTTGTACCTTCATTCCTCCAAACCCTACTAAGGGTGAGTTCACTGGGTGGAGTAAGTCTCGTCCGAGGTTCATTTGCTGGAAGGCAGGATAATACCAGATGTCCGCCGAACTGCCGTTGTCAACTAGTACCCTTCTGGTCGTATAATCTGCGATAAGTAGGGTAATAACGATGGCGTCGTCATGGGGGTGATGAAGTCTCGCAGCATCCTCATCTGTGAAGGCAATAGATTGTTCTTCAGCTTCCCTCGTCCTAACAGGTCGTCCTGAGAGTTGAACGTTCTGTACTACCTTTAGGTATGTCTTTCGCGACCTAGAAGTTTGTCCTGTTGAGCTTCCTCCTATGATCACCCTTATTTCTCCCAGCGGAGGTCTAGGCGCCTCTTCCAGCTTTCCTTTCAACTTTTCATCCTTCTGATCTCGTCCAAGGAAGTTCCTCAATTTTTCCTGCCTGATGAGGTTTTCTATCTGCTGCTTCAAATCGAAACACTCGTCCGTGTCATGCCCGTGGTCTCTGTGAAAACAACAATATTTATTCCTGTTGCGCTTGTTGGGATCTCCTTTCATCTTTTCTGGCCATTTCAGGGACGGATCGTCCTTGATCTGCATGAGCACTTGGTCAAGTGGGACATTCAGAGGTGTGTAGTGCTGGCTTCTTCCTGAAGATGAAGCTGGCCTTCTATTATCTTGATCTCTTTTCTCCCCAGTGCGGGCCTTCTTTGGACGAGGAGCCTGCTCCTGGTGACGGGGCTTGTCTCCTTCCCTTCTTTCGGCTCTCTTCCTCTTCTTAGCTATGATCGCATCTTCTGCATTCATGAAATTTTGGGCCGAATGGACGAGCTCAGCCATGGTCTGAGGCTTTTGCTTATAGAGCTTATGGATGAACAAGTTAGAATTGACCCCGTTGTGGAAGGCTGCCAGTAGTAGTTTGTCATCCATCTCGTCCACAGTGAGGGCTTCTCTGTTGAAACGGGTAATGAAGAAGCGCAAGCTCTCATTTTCCCCTTACTCGATTGTTAACAAATTGGACGAGGAACGCTTATGCCTTTGTCCTCCAATAAAATTGTTGACAAACAGTTTACTCAACTCTTCAAACGAACTTACAGAATTTGGAGGTATTTTGCTGAACCATACTCGTGCCGGTCCTTTAAGCGTGGTAGGGAAAGCCCTACACATGATCTCATCTGGAACTCCCTAGAGATGCATTGTGGTCTTGAAGGTTGCAATGTGATCGCATGGATCACGCGTCCCGTCATATGAGTCTAAGGAAGGCATCTTGAACTTGGCAAGCAGGGGATGGCTGTTGATGGAGGCTGAGAAAGGGGAGTCCGTTTGGTGAATCAAGTCTTCCACAGGATTCGTCCTCCTCATGTTCTCCTTCATTTCATCTATGGCTTTACGCATTTGGTCCATTTCCCTCTCCAAGTGCGGCACCCTTCGTGAAACGGTGCCCCTCGATTGGCCTTCGGGGTCGGCGTTTTCCCTAATCTCTTGACTCTGGGCTTGTCCTTCCTCGAACCTCTCTTGACGCTGCCTCCGCAAGTGAATCTCCCTAGTCAACTCCTGGTTCTGACGGGTTAACTCTGCCATGGCGGCTGCCATGGATTGTATGTGCTGGATGGCAGGCTACTGAGCGACTGGTGCCGACTGTCGGTCGCGGTTAGGATTGCTGGAAGCATTCCTACTTTCTTGGTGGCCTGGGCTAGTAGCCCTTGATCTTGTTAGAACCATACAACGTTTTGTTGGAGGAAGGTAATTGTTAGTACAAACTTACGTTCCCCACAAGCGGCGCCAACTGATGATGCACAACAAAATCAGTAGGCTGGATGCTTCGGATGTCAACGGCGACAGTGATGATCTGCTTGAAAACCTGAGGAGATGAACAAAACTATCAAAGGCGACCGGGGTGGACCGGCCAGAAACCCTCCGATGGTAAAGTTAGTTTCTTCCTTAACTTTTGGAATTACCAAATACTTGGAAAAATGTCTCGTACCTTTTTGTTTGGCGATTGTTCTTCTTATATAATGCATACCAGGAGTAGTTATTTATTTGATAACTTCTTCTACATTGGGGGATGTCGGAAGGGCCGGAAATAACCTTCATAATTGCTGTGGAGGTTATTTTATTGGGCCGTACGTTCCGCAACGGTCATAGGAGGCGTTTTCTGGTAGTCTTTGGTTCTGCATGTCCTGAGTCAAGTGCGCAAGCCTCGTCCAGAGACGGCATGCAATGGAGTCAATGTGGTCTGTCCAAGAGTCTTCCAGGACGGACGACCCTGATATGGACGAGCATCCTGGGCCAAGGCATCTCAACCTTTCTTTGGACGATCCCTACGGACGAGCATGGAGTTAGACAATTTTCAAGACACTATCAATTATAATTTGAGATTTCTACTTTTTCCAATCACAAAAAAAAAAAAAAAAAAAAAAAAAAATTAAGGGTTTGATGAAGTAAAAAAAAAAAAAAAACGTAAGGTGAGTTTTAAAGATTAGAGGAGTTTTAAAATTAACAAAAAGTGATTCTATTTTGTAGGGAGTTAATGAGTAGAAGTAGGAATTTAAATCAACGTAAAAGTAGGAGTTTATTAGAAGTAGGAAGACATTTCAACGTAGAAGTATGAATTTATTATTTTTGTCAATTTACTATTTTAACTCCATTTTTAAGTTTTAGGTAGGGGTATTTTTGATAATAAAAAAAGTAATAACTAATTTTCTTTTGCCAATTTACTATTTTAACCCCATTTTTAAGTTGTTGGTTAATTGATTTAGGGGTATTCTTGATAGTAAAAACAACAATAATTAATTTTCAGAATCCTCTTAATATATACAGATAACTAGCGAGCGTGTGCTCAGAGGCTCTTCTTTTTTTTTTAGGTAAAGATTAATAATTTGTATTTATTATAATTTGAGATTTTTACTTTTTCCAATCACAAAAAAAAAAAAAAAAAAATTAAGGGTGTGATGAAGTAAAAAAAAAAAAAAAAAAAAACAAACAAACGTAGGGTGAGTTTTGTAGATTAGAGGAGTTTTAAAACTAACAAAAAGTGATCCTATTTTGTAGGGAGTTAGTGAGTAGAGGTAGGAATTTAAATCAACGTAAAAGTAGGAGTTTATTAGAAGTAAGAAGATATTTCAACATAGAAGTATGAATTTATTATTTTTGTTAATTTAATATTTTAATTCCATTTTTAAGTTTTAGGTAGGGGTATTTTTGACAGTAAAAAAAGTAATAACTAACTTTCTTTTGCTAATTTACTATTTTAACTCCATTTTTAAGTTGTTGGTTAATTAATTTAGAGATATTTTTTACAGTAAAAAAAACAATAACTAACTTTTTGAATCCTCTTAATATATACCGATAATAATTTTGAAACAAAAACATGTTTTTATAATTAATTGTGGAAGAGACCACCGAGCTTTCTGGTCCAAGTGATACCCAGTTTTCTCAGTGACAGCCAGCTCAGGGTTATAACCTGTATAAACAATTACCTAGCAAAAATATAAAAATAAAATAATCGTGGGAGAGAGAAAGCCACCATTTCTGTTGCTTTTGACAGTCCAAAAAAATCCACCGCCCACGTTAATACCTCTCTACTCTCTCTCTCTCTCTCTCTCTCTCCCTCTAAAACTAAAAAAGCAAACGGAGACTTCCCAAAAAGGTCTTCACAGTTCACAGGTGCTCATTGCTTTGCTGTATATCTTTCTTAGTTATTGTTGCTCTTCTGTTTTTATTTATTTAATTTAATTTTGGTTTTGTTTAACGTGGCCTCTTACAAAAGCAAGATCAAGAGCAACCACAATAATATGATGATGATGATGATGATGATGTTAGAGGGAACACAGAACGTCGTCGTATCATAAATTTGTTTTTGTGGATGCTTTTGGAGTTTCATGGAATATGAAGAAGTCCGATTGTGTAAGCGTCCTATCTTTTTTTTTTTTTGGTAGTAATAATTCTAGTTGGTTTGTACTAGTAATAGTACTAGTACTAGTACTAGTTCTAGTTCTACTATTTAGATTTGGTGTTTGGTGTATGAGTTGTTTTTCTTTTTCGTAGAGTAGTCTTAATTGCCTGAAACTATTTGTTATTGTTTATTTGAGAGAGAGAGAGAGAGAGAGAGAGAGAAGAGGTTGATTGAAGTCCAAAACAACAAATTATTACAAAGTAGAGAAGTAAACAACAACAGTAGTAGTAGCAGCAGCAGCAGCAGTATGAGTTTGGGATAATGCAATGGTCCAGCAGCTCCACCCTCCCTCCCCAAACAAAATGACATCGCTATTTGGGGCAACTTCATTTGGGTTTGGGGTAGATGATGTTTTCATCAATCAAATTACAAAATGTGGTTATTTTTACTTTCAATGTTACGTTTTTTTTTTTTTTTTTTGGATTTTCTGGTAAAAATGTTTCCCAACTCGACGATATTTTATCGACAGGTGTTGTTTGTGTTGCTATTTATATTTCTGAGTCACTCTTATCCTTTTAACTTCCCTTCCCTTCCCTACCCTTTACAGGTATCTTTTCTAGCAGATCCAAACAGTCGTAGATCATGTCTTTGTAGCATTTTCCCCACTGCTTCTTTGCTTTGTCTAGTGTTCTTCATAGGGAGTGCATTCATAGCACCGGATTACAAAGAGGTAGTAGCTATAATATGTTTCACTCTAAATATCTTTTTTTTTTTTTTTTAATGTAAGTTTTCGGCCTTTCACAGTTATTTAATATTTTCTGAAAATGCTTCTTGTTGTGCAGAAATTATCAATATGGGGACTAGGTGGTAGTTTGCAGAATTCAGCAGTCAGCAACTGTGGGGTTTGTTCTGCCTCCCTTAGGGCTTTTGTACATCAATTTGTGTGTGCGCGCGCTTTACATCTGTCATTCTATATCTTTCCTGCATATGAAATTTCTGGGATTTGTAGCTTATATCTATATATATATATATATATATATATTTATATATGTTCATCTGTTTTAGATTAAATGCCGGCCTTACGGAAGTGAGACATTACCTGAAGGTATTGTTTCGAAGACTTCTAACTTGGAAATGCGACCATTATGGGGCTCTCGAAAGGTAAAGGTTCATGAGATGAAGGACTGGAGTTTCAATCTTTAACCACTCAAATTTTATTAATGATCTTTGAATTGTGAAGAAATTTTAAGGATTATGCAGTTCACCCTGATCTGAGGAATCTTAATTAATTTTTATTATTATTTAAATTTCAACTTTGTGTTGATCTTAATTTGATTTTATTTTTTATCTACTCGGCTGTCAAGTGTTAGCATTAATATATCTCCCAATTTACCGTGCCCATGGGATCTGGTTGAGTTGATAAACACAGAGAAGTTGACTTATGAAAATTCATCCAAATGTTCAATGGAGTCTGATGTAGACATTTTTTTTCCCAATCTAATAAATGCGATTATCTAGTGCTGAGAAGAGTCGTCTGGATAGATTTTAACCTTTATGATGTTACTACTCTTGGTGTTTAAGAAGTGGTGTCTGGCAGTGTATATCCATAAAAAAAGAGAAAAAAGAAATCTAATATCCATGGTGCCACAACGATATGCACTTAACTTTTACTCTAAATTGATTTTTTTTTTTAATTAAAAAAAGAGACAGAAGTTAGAGGAATTTAGACAGAAGAGTCAATTTTGCCATTTCTCAAACTTTAGAGGTTTTAATTTCAAATTAAAAGGCCAGTTGGTTAGTCTGGTTTTGACTTAAAGTTCAGGGAATGTTTTTGCATTATCCCTACATTTTTATTTCTTAGAACTTGCTACAATTATTTCTGTTTTAGCTACATACCTCCATCCTAACAGTGGTTCCAAAGTAAGACTTTCTTATCCCCCGTTGCTGCTACTCTGGAGGTTTCTAATTCTTAAGAACAGTCTTTCTAATCAACAACTTTAATTTAGTTTTTCTGTTCATCCAGATTGAGGCTTATATGATTGTGGCAGTTGTGCATTGTGCACTGTCTTTTGCTTACTCTTTAATAACTTTGAGTGCCTTAAAGTTTTTCCTCTCTTGTTCAATTACTTTATTATACCTCAGATTATGTCAATTAGATTTGTATGAAAATTTTATAAGTGGGTGTGTGCCGAGTCCCACAATGGGTGTTTATTTGGTCGATTTGGGCTATATAAACGATTATGAGGAGTCTTATTTGTAACTTGACTAGTCCTTATGGGTATATTGTAGATGTGGGTAGTGCTTCCTCATGTTGTGACAATTTATTTTTCTTTTTCTTCAACTTCTTCTTTCTTTCTTTTTAATTACAATAGAATGTCAGCTAGAATTGAAAATCGAAAACCTATTTTTACAACTTTTGCGGTATTGCCTCTATGTAATTGATTGCTTACCAAGTACAAACATGTGAATGATGAGTGAAGGCATATAGCTGGAAATTTAATTATTATTACAGCTTGCTTATGGCAATGGAGCTTTAATTTCCTTGGTCAATGTCACACTTTAACTGTTATACATGGATGCTATGCTTATAGTGTCATCATTATGACAATCATTGTTATTATCATTAACATTTTATTTTATATAAGTATTGACTTGTATGCTGTTTAAACAGGCTACTTATAATGTAGGTTTTCAACAGACTAATGTGAATAACACAAATAATTTATTTGCTATGGCTGTTGGGATAAAGCAAAAATATCTTGTGAATAAAATGGTGAAAAAGGTACTTAACTGATTCTGTGTACGTTACTAATTGCAATTTACCCTGTTTTATCTTGTGGCTAATTGCCCTTTATTACCCCTACTGCAGTTTCTATCAAGCAATTTTGTTGTGATGCTTTTCCACTATGATGGCATTGTTGATGAATGGAAGGATTTTGAGTGGAGTGATCATGTCATACACATTTCTGCAGTCAATCAAACTAAATGGTAAGTAATTTATTCTTCCACTCTAATCGTCTTCTCTAAATGAAGTTGCATTACACTAATGTGTTTTAGTAAATCTTGGTTTTCATGATTGCTAGGTGGTTTGCTAAGCGTTTCTTACACCCTGATATAGTGGCTGAATATAGTTACATTTTCCTTTGGGATGAGGACCTTGGGGTCGAGGACTTCCATCCTGAACAGTATGTTGGCTGCACCTTATTGTAGAAAGCATAGAAAGAACAATGTGTGTGTGTGTGTGTTTAAGTGGAAAGTTGCAAAGTAGCTAGAGTCACAACCTTCCATGTTGTTATCTTATATAAAATTCTATTGATGCATTGGGTGCTGAGAAGATTTTCCTATAGCTGAGGCTTATTCTAGAAGTTCTGTAACATGTTCATCATTGTGGTTGTAGCTGTGCTTCTTGATCTTTGAATTTGACGTATTTCTTGTTTTAGCAGAAAGATGAATAGTGGCCAAAGGCCACATAACTAGGTAATAGATTGCAAAGGTCAAGAAATTTCTATGTGCAGTTGAATGATGAGCCAGAGCCTAAATAGCAACTGTAAAATAACCTAGGATTTTAAATACTAAAGCCCTATAGTGCTATAAACCCATAGAAGCCGATTTACTAACTACATTCATAAATTTCATAATGAAAAAATTGATTCCATGTTCATGACCATCCCCTTGATTATAGAATTTTTCACTTTTTGATTTATTTTGTACAATAATTATAATATTATAAACCAGTCACTGCTTGCACAAGCTTTTTAGAACCTGTAGTCTCTTATAGTTCCGTGATCACACATTTTTTCTGTTGGATTTCATCAGTGATTTGCAGCAAAATATATTTTTAATGGAGATTAAACTAAGTCTAAACTGCTCACCTTGAAGATTGGGATGTTAAGAGTCCCTTCAGTTATTTGTTGCCCATTGCCTTGAGAAAAGAAGCACTATGAATGCTTCTAACATGCATTTATGCTTCTAACATGCATTAAACTAAGTTATTTGTTGCCCATTGCCTTGAAAAAATATTTTCTGGTAAAAATTATGTTTTATATAATTCTTTTTTTTTTTTTTTTGATTTTGTATTAAAAAATCATGAAATTTTGTACTTAATTAAAAGAGAACAGAAAAAAGCATGAAATTTTTAGTGATTCTTTACGCATGTCAGCTGTGGAAGTTTTTCAGAGAAAATTCATAACCCTGTAATCTTAAGGTTTAATAGTGAAAAGGTGTAGAAATAAGTTTTTATTGCAAAAGCCACTCACTGACAACAATGTTGTTAAATCACAAGGTGCCAATGGAAGGGTGCTTCTTTATCTTAAAGGAAAGCACATTCAATGAAGTGCAAGACACACACTTTTTGTATAAGTACCAAGCCCAAAAGAGTGCCATTGATCAGTACACTCAACCAATTAGGAATGACCATTGATGAGTACACAAAAAAAAAAAAAAAAAAGATCATTAATCAGCAACCAATTAGGAATGGCCATTGATCAGTACACTCAATGTATTTTTATGTATGCATTAATGTAATCATTTTTCATGGTTGGGTATTATTTTCTAATATATGGGAAAGTGCAATATAACTGGTATCTGGATTTTATTTTTAAATTGCATTCCATTTGATGATTTCTTTTCTGCAATTTTATTCAAATGTATTTTAGAGATATTTAGGAAATTAAGTAGCCTATGAAGGATTTAGAGTTTTAGGCCTACAACTTTGTGCAATCGAACAATGCTCTAACAAATTTAGCCTAAGATAAATGAAAAATTGATTTGATTTTTTATTTTTTTTTAAAATGACTTGTGTATTGTGAATCTTTATTGGGACTAACTATACCTTGCAGTTAAGAAATGTGTGCTTTACTCGATGCACACTTACGCTTTGCACCTAGGCTCCATTAGGCCTTTGCACTCAAATGCACATCGAGCCTTTAACAACACTGATTGACAAACTTAAATTTTGTTTCATGCATGCTTTGAAACCCAAAATGGTTACACTTTAAATTCTTTCTACTCTTGACACTTCCAGGTATGTGTCTATTATTATAAGTGAGGGGCTTGAGATATCACAGCCGGCACTTGATCGTAACAAATCAGAGGTGCATCATCAAATTACTGCTCGTGGGAGGAGAACAAAAGTGCACAGGTTCTCTAGCAGGCCTATTCTCTTGTTAATAACTTTTTATTTGTTATTCTTTTCTCTCTCTATCCCATAGTGAGTGTCCCTTTTGCCAATTTTGTTTGTCTCATGATGTGCCTCTCATCAAAATATGGTTCAAAATTTCTACTGTCTTCCTCTCTATCTTTTTCCTCACCTTAGGATTTTTTTCTTTTATGAAAGTTTAGAGCATAAGGGTAAATTGAATGAATATACAAAATGTTAAGAGTTTGTGAGGCTTTAAAAGCTCCTTAAAAAGTATGTATTTTGCAAAAGAGACTTATACAGGACGAATAATTTTTTATTATTTCATTTTTTGAGTTCCAAAACATTTTCAGATCTTCTGTTTGATTTGTTGTAAATTTTTAATATACTTTTTGTTCATCATCGTGAACATAAAGTATTTTTCATCTTCAACAAAACTTCATTACTTACTATTAAAAAAATAAATAGTATTTCATTTTATTACTTTTGATTTGTATCAAACAATTTCATACTCTTAGATCAGCAGACTTTAGTTACCATTTGAGCACCATACTACGAATATTAAAACCTGATTGCTATTTATGTGAGATGGTGCCACCCCTGATTCAGGATTGGTCGTTTATCAATTTTATCTTATCAGATGGAGCAATAGGATGTCAATTCAATATACAATTAGCACCCTGCCTCAACTGCTTCAGTTGCCTTTCATGGGCTATAAACTAGAAAAACCTCTATTCTTACTTTAACTTTTACTTATCAAAAAAGAAAACCTCTAATTTTCAAACGTGACCTAACTCTGGTTTAGAGATTAAAAGTTTGAAACAAAGATATACTTCTGGTCATTTTGTGTGCAGAAGGACGTACAAGCCTGGTGGAGGGAGGAAAGGTTGTGATGGCAGTAGTACAGCCCCTCCATGCACTGGGTAAAAGTTTGCATATATTAGAAGTATTTATCTTAATAGCTTAAAAGGTTTATACAGATGGTGTTATAAAATCTATTTTAGAGAATTCCACTTCTTGCATCATTTTTCTTTGTTGGAGTTATCCTACTTGACAAAACTAAGATGAAAAGCAGTATTGCAGGTGGATAGAAATGATGGCACCTGTTTTTTCAAGAGCTGCCTGGCGATGTGTATGGTATATGATCCAGGTTTGACCTTAATACTTTAGCAGTGATGAAAAGAAGTTGAAAATCTGCAGCAAGTTTTTATTAATCTAGATGTTTAGTTGATTCTATAAGATATGCTTAAACTGACACAAAATAGGAATGTTTTAAGCTAAAATCTCTTACTTTATATAAGGAGAGACCTTTAAATAATTTGAAGACCCAAACTAAACCCAATGACTAACTTCAGCACTAAAATACTTAAATCTGTAAAATAACCAAAACACGCCCAATATGAAAATCTCAGTTTTCTCTCTCTATATATAAGGAGTTTGGAACCAAGCTGGTTTAACCATGCCCCACCAAATATATTTGTATGTTATTTAGAACTCCTGTTGGTCAGCTATGGAAGCTATATTGGCTCTGCATATCCACATGCACACCTGACCTCATTTCATCAACTAGTTTACACTTTACTATTTTGAATTATTTTTGGGAGGCAGGGGACAGGGTGAGGGCAGCCACTGGAGTACATATTCTGGATATTTGGTTCAAAATTTGAGAGGATATATACATAAAACTGAGAAATGTATGATAGCATTAAAGTCCAACGCAATGACAGGAGGAACAGGGTTGTTTAGGGTTTTCTTGTAATATTCTGAATAATACTTGGCTTCTTTAGTCTTTATAGTTGTAATGCTGTAGTTGATAAATTTCTACCATATTTTTTCAGAAGTTCCCTAACCTCTTTTAACTTGGTGACTTAGATTGTAACTTAAGTTCTCATCCTGATTAACTCATTTAGATTCCTAATTATTTTTACAGAATGACTTGATCCATGCTTGGGGCCTAGACATGCAGCTTGGATATTGTGCCCAGGCAAGCTTGTTATAATTTTTGTGTCCTCTCTCTCTCTCTCTCTCTCTCTCTCTCTATATATATATATATATATCCTTGGGCCAGACTTGTTGCCTAAAGCAGCTCCCCCCCCCCCCCCCCCCCCCAAAAAAAAAAAGCAGGGTGATCGAACCAAAAACGTTGGTGTTGTGGATGCTGAGTACATAGTCCATTATGGTCATCCTACACTTGGTGGCAATGAAAAAAATGAGGTCAGATTTCTGACATCTCTATCACAGTAGATTAGCCTAAATGCTTATTTGTTTGAATTACCTCCAAATTTGCAAATCAGCCTAATCTTTGACCTTTATATGTGTGTGTGTGTGTGTATACTCATTTGATGGGATTGATGGAGACATGAAAGCTATTGGAAAACAAATTGAACATTTAGTAATTAGTACAAGTAGTAATGAGGTGGGATACACAATGATATAATTTTTTTCATTTAGTTTTATATCTTTTTTGCCAACATTGTATTTTTATTTTTGGTCCTAGCAGTTAATTATGTTAATTATTAATTTTATTTAGAGTCATGGTTATTTTTGTAACAAGGCAATTAGGGTTTTATATGCCTCCTAAAATTAGGGTTTAGTTTTCCTATTTATTTAAACTATTTTACTCCTTTTGGGAGATGATTTTTGATGAATGAAAATTTTCTTTTGGTTTTTGGGCTGGTGCCGACTCTAGTCAACTCTAGGTGTGGACTCCTAATGGTTTTCTTCGCTTGGTACTGATTCCAAGCAAGTTTAGGTGTTGATTCCTAGGTTCCAATCCATTATTTTCCCGTCTTTTAAATTTTCCATTGAATCGTTTTAGTTTGTCCTGTGTCAGGTACTTGCTAAAGTGGTTGGGTAAGCCAACTGGCAAAATTACCTGAATTGGCGATAGGAGTTGACGAAATTGATCTGTGTTGTATGCTGAAACAGCTGAGGTTTTCTTGTCAAGCTGAGTTTTTTTCTAGTTTAGAGAGAATAATGCAGCTAAGCCGAAAGCCTAAAAGTCCCGTTAGTCCATTTTTTCTAACTGTTAGCTATTACAATGCTAGCCTTTTGTTTGCCTATGCTCTGTTTTTTTATTGTTATGTATTTAGTATTTTAATTGGTTGTGATGAGAATGCGATGAGCATGTGACTTTTTATGGAAATGGACAGTTAAGGTTTAATTGTTATATGAAAGATAAAGGATTAGGATTCTATGTTTATTAAAGGACTCTAGGGTTGCTAAAAGCTATTATATAATATCCTTTTTGAGGAGTTGTTGTAGTCTTTTCTTATCTATATTTTGAAATTCCAAATTTGAATATTTTTTGAGATCTTTGAGCCAAGAAATTGATGTTTTATTATTATTCAAAGTTTAATTCTATTATCCTCTCTAGTGTTCAATGGGAAACTATCTTCAGTCAATAAAAAAAATATGGCTTATTTTTAGAGATTGTCTTTTACTAAATTTTTTTGAAAAAAAAAACTCTATCTCACACCAAGCTAAGTAAGGGAAGTTAGAAGATTGTTTTTCAACTCATTTAAAGTTGCTACCAAAAATAGGAAAATGAGATAATTTTATTGAAATACTTTTTAGAAAATGACTCATTTTCTACAAAACATTATTGCCGAAACAAACGGAGCATAAGTGTCAATTTTCGTGAAAGGTGACATGAAATATATTGGATCTACATTGGATCTAAGTTCTCCTAACCACATTATGGACCCACACACACATATATATACTCAACTCTACTTAATTGAGCATTAACCAATACTAAATCTGGGTTTTATCAACTAATTGGAGTCTGCACAATCCATGCCAAGATTCTTAAGAGAGACATATTTTTTTCTTCTTTGATTGCTCTTGGATTACCCTTAGCCCTTCAAAGGTGAATGCCCTTGGATTACCTATCAACTGGTTCTAGTGATTGGGTCAGTTGCCAATAAGTTTTACTAACTAGAGGCGACTCCGTAGGGCTCTTTTTAAGAAAAGGTTCCCTAAGTTATATATTATACTTCTTTGCTAGTATAATGTGATTTTGTACTTTTAAGATTATATACAAAACACGTTATGAATAAGATAGTAAATAACATCCTATTAACACAAAAAGTGGCATGCATTGGTTTCTCAGTGGGTAGGTGCTGCTATGGCCATGTTGAGGCAGGGCCTCCTACAAACAAGTCATCCCCCCTACCCTTAGGGAAAGGACTACAAAATGTGACATGCATGTCAAGAATAAAAATAACATATAATCCAATGGTGAGGTTTTCATAGCATCAATCCAATAAATTGTTATTAAGTGGTGTAACATTGACAAAGAGTTACACTACATATAATATGATCTTGACCCATATGTGTGTGTGGCATATAAACTTTGGTTTCTTTTCATAATGTGATAATGTTTTGACTTCAATATTATACTCATTGAAACTTAAGTGTTTGTATTGCAGGCATCATCTCACTCTCATGCAAAGGATCATAGAGTTGATGTAAGTTTCTAGTCTAAACAAAAAATCCATCTTCCCCTCCTACCTCTTTCTTTTCTTTTCTTCTTGGTGGTTGCACTACTTTTTATGGGGAGAAAAATGTGGCAGTTTAGGAGGTGCATTGAACTTTATGGAATCTGGTTTCTTTGATGATGTCAGACTTGATTTGATCTGGGCTAACGGTGTTATCAGGATCTTGTTGTATGGAGTGATAGCAGTATGAAGATAATAGAATATAATCAGAAAATAGACTGTAACTAGAAGAAATATACCTGGCATTAAATTCTTTTTTCATAAAATTTATTATTTTGTGTGACAATTGCATGCAACATCTCTCTCACATGCAGTGGACCCCAGTGTGGGACCCATTTCCACGTGAGAGGGATGTTGCTTGCGACTGTTACACATATACCACCTCCTATATACCAAAGCTGGCAGTAGAATTACAATCTCACTATGAATGAAAACCCCAAAATCCAGTCATTTCCACCCCAAATGGTAGATATGTTTACATACATAACAATATGTTCTGAGAAATCGGAATCAAATGCTACACCTCCCTGCATGATTCCTTAGCTATCTCTTGAGATTTAGTGTTCCAATCTATCAGTTCTTTTGAATGGAGCAAGAACAATATTTTGCACAGGTGAGGAGGCAGTCGTACATTGAATATGAAGTTTTCAGAAAACGATGGAAAAAAGCTGTTGAGGAGGATAAATGTTGGACTGATCCACACCCACAGCCAGTGGAGGAGAGCATCTATTTTTGATGGTCTTAGAAGGTTAATGTAAAATATGTACACCATTATACATCACAGATGTTGTAAAGATAAGGCAACACATCAAGGGTCCAAAGCAGGTATTTACGGCAGGACAGGACCATAGGATATATACTGGGATCTTGAACTGTGAAATACTTATAGACACATGACTGAGTATTCCTTAAATTGAGACTTTGTTTGAAATTCATTTCTGTGGTTCTTATGTGTTGTAGTTAACTTCTGTAATTTTTCCATTCTTTTCAAAGGTACTTTTATATCAATAAGCAGAAATAGAAAGAGATGAACTATATTTTTCTTTTATAACAAATCTTGTAATCTCTCATACAAAATGAGAACCGACCTTTGTCAACTCAACTTGATTTTGTAAGGTGATTTTATTTAATTTGAATTTAATTTTAACTTTTATTGAAGATGTTGAGCATTTGTTTTGGTAGGGTATTAGTAAACAAAATAATCTTGGTCCACAAAATTTGGGGTTGGCCGTTGGTAGGGTGTAATTTATATAATTTATTTCCATCTTATTGCCGATATTACGTTGTTTTGATTGTTGTGGAGATAGCATTAGTCTGGACAGAATTACCATGTGCTTCTTGTATATAGTAACAGAAGCACAATTTGATTTTAACAATTATGTGCTGTAGAGCAAACCCTAGGCTTCACCAGCATAGGGTGTTAGTGGTGTTTGGCTTCACCACCAAACGTATAACACAATCTGAAATATTCTCTACTTTTCAAAATGCACTATCCCTAAATTACTGGGGAGCCAGCCTCAAATAGGCCCAATTACAATCATCATAGATTCCATAATTTCAAATTATAGTCAACTAATACAAAAAATGAAATAACTAAAAAACTGAAGTCAGAAATAGAGACTGAAATCATAATAAGATCACAATGAATGCAATGCCCTGGTCAATGCTCTGGTGGCGGCACTATCATGTTTAATTTTAAATTACATATCTAGTTTTACATAAAATCAACTATAGTTTGCTTTGATATTCTGTTTGATTGTTAAGAAAGCATTAAAATGAGGTCAACATTTGGATATTGTGAGTAGTCTGTGTTCAATGGTTTACCCCATAATAAAAATGTCATTCTTATTTCTCTTCATGCCAGTGCTAATATTTATTTAGTAATCATTGTAGGGTCCAGGTACCTTTGGTGTACAAGGAATGTGACAACCTTTTTACATTGCTTTCATCTTGTTAACTTGCTAACATGGCAAGTTATGATTTTTATTACATTACTTTTACATTGTTTACTATTAACATCATTTTTATTATTCGTCAATTATAATTTTACATTTCAATAGTGGTGAAAACTGTCACTAGACTTAATTGAATGAATACCCATTTCAAGGGGGTAAAGAATTTAAATGAATAGAAAAAATAGGTTAATTTGATAGAAAGATATGATCAAATGGCTCAATCTTATGTATATATCAACATGCTTTATGTAGAATAAAAGACAAATATGCTTTTTAAGTTTGATCTAACCACCTAGAATTGTGGTCCAGTGGTTAGGATTTTGTCATAAGGTAAAAGTCCATAGTTTAAACATTTTGGGGTGATAACATCACATTGGTTCAACTTAAGGACTATTGTCTTCCACTACAAGGAGGCATTGGTGCTTTGGATGAAATTGAGATCAAGTTATGACTCAATGCACTTTGGGGAGTATGTCGCCTCCTATTTGTGTAAACCACTTAGGCATTGATTTATCGGTTGATACCTTAGTTGATAGAGTAGTTATTATAGTTACATTTAGTAGATAACCATGGGTTGTCGCCTCCTCTCATCCTCTATCATTTGTAATAAAAATAACTTTGCTATGTTTGGTTTGAAGTATTAGGCAAGAAAAGAAAAGAAGAGGAGAGAAGGGAAATAAATTCTTTTGTTTGGTTAGAGTGAATTGGGGTGAAGGAAAGAAAATTGAGGGATTCATTTTCCTCCATGGCCCACTGCCACCATATTCTTTTTGAAGAGAGAGAGAGAGAGACCCATCAACAAGGTATATTTCCTTCCATTTCTCCCTTATAAACAAAACAGGTAAAAGAAAAAAAAAAAAATGTTATCATTTCTCCTCTTTTCTTTGCCCTCTATTCATTTCTTTCCTTTCCCTTCAATCCCCCTTATTTTTTGCCAAACATAGCAAGTTTGATCTAATTATGGAGCTTTACAAATCAGTCACATACTTCGAGGTCTTTGTCAATTCTTCCTTTCTCCTTTTGGCCATATATGTATTTTTCAAACTCCCTATCTCCCACTGATTAAAACAATGTCAGTGTTTTGAGAGTTGCCTTTGTTAATCACGTCTTTCTTTGTTTGTTTGTTGGTTTTTGTTTTTCTTTTGAAGTTAACCACAGTATCTTGAAAACTGTTTTTGGGTTCAGATCTGACTTTCTATTCATGAAAATAAATCTAAATGGAGTTTATTGTAATTCCCAAAACTTAATACAAAGTTATCTAACATTTACCAATTCCATGATTATAAAATTTAAGTCTTTAATGTTGAATCTTGCTGAAAATAAAGACATGAAAATGTTCTCTAACATAATGGGTGAGACAGTATTGTTTCTTGGAAATAATTACACTTTAACTATGAATGTGATATGGGATTTTGGGCTTATATTTGGAATTTTCTTGAAATTGCTAAGACAACGCTTAGAGCATTAGCATCCTAGTTTGTATAAAAGTTCTTATTTTACCATCTAAAACTTATTTTATCTATTATACCATCCCAATTTACAAAAATCTGCCCTCTCCTATCTCTCTTCTCTCTCTAATTTGTCTCTGTCTCTCTTTCAACCACCCATCACCAAACCCAAACCCAAACCCAGAACTACCACCAACAACTACAACTGGCACCAAAATAACCACCACAATCCTTCATAGAAAACCCAGCCCATCTCTCCCTCTTCGTCTGCTTGAACTCACAGCAAAATCAATAGTCAAACCCATAAACCCACAAATCGCAATAGAAACCCACCACCACAACCATCACCATCAAAATCCGCAACCCATTTTCCATAACCACAATCTCCTCCATCAACAACACAACCACCACCCAAACCCAAATCAAACCAACTAAAATTGAAACCGCCACCTAAGCACCACTATCAACACAACCAAATCTGGCATTCACACCAACATCGATCTAAAAATCCATCCCCACCACTGATCAACAAACTCAATCTAAAAACCCACTACCAATCAATAAACCCACTACCACTGATTGGAAGAGAGGGATGAGAGAGAAAAGGGAGAATTCTGAGGGAGTGTCTACAAGAGAGAGAGAGAGAGAGAGTTGATCTGGGTTTGTAACTTTGTATACGTCTTTAATGTTGAATCTTGCCAAAAAGAAAGACATGAAAATGTTCTCCAACATAATGGGCGAGATAGTAAAACCCCCCAAATTGCTATTTTAGCAACCCACTCGCTCAAATTGAGCTTTATTCAAGTGTGTGTTGCTAAAACATTTTAGCAACCATGAACAGTAAGTTTATGTATATACAACCAATTTTTCATGGGTTATAAACATAAATTATATTAATTTATTCTCTCTCACTCCTACTTTATTCTCTCTCTCTCTCTCTCTCTCTCTCTCTCTCTCTCTCTCTCGTCCTTCTTTCTAGGACCTCGGTGGTTGAATCAGTGTTGGAAAGGTGGTAGATCGGCAATGGTGGTAGGTTTTGATCAACTGTGGCGGTGGGTTTCGTGGTGGGTTTTTATCACAGTGGTGGTGGGTTTTGATTGATGGCAAGATGTGGGTCTTGGTGGTTGTTGATGTTTGTGATGGATGGTGATGGTGAGTCTATTTTTGTGGTAGTGAGTTACGGTGGTGGTGGTGGCAGTGGGTAGGCAGTGGTTCCGGTTTGGGTTTCGGCTTTGTTTTTTTTGGTTTATGAGTATGGATATGATTTTGTTGGTTGTTGATGGTGGTGGTGGTGGTGATGGATTCCAGGTGGTGTTGGTGGGCTGTGGGGGTGGTGGCTGTAGTGGTTGATTTTTATTTTTATTTTATTTTTTGCTATGGGGTTTGATTTTGGGATGGGTATTGACTATGGTGAAGGTGGTTGGGTTTGATTGTTGTTGTGGTGGTGGTTGGCTGGTTTTGATTGTTGTTGTTCAGATTTTTAGAGGTGGTTATGGGTGAGTTTTTGTGGAAGGTGGTTATGTGGGTTTATTGGGGAGAGAGGAAGAGAAGAGAGAAAAACATAATTTTTTTTTTTTATATTATCTGATTGTGTAGTTTATATTATTTTATTAGGTTGTATGTAAAAATAAGAACTGAGATGTTGGAAGTCTTGTAAAATGGGTTGGTAAAATAGATAAAGTAGTGTTTGTGGATGTAAAATATGTTTTTTTTTTCACCCTTGAATGTGAATGCTCTAATGCTCTTATGGCACCAAAAAAAGAAAAATTAGTTTTCACAACTATTGTTATTGAGATTGAATCTAGCTGCATCTCAGCATTCTTGTAGAATTTTGTGTAACAAACCCCATTGAAGGGAGACTAGTGGTTGGTGGTTTGGAAATCAATGGGCTTTTTTTGGTAGAGTTGGCAAATAGGGCAAAGTGAGGATCAAATCAAAGGTTTCTCATCCCGACTCCATCTCTTCCTTAAGGTAGGGAAAATCTATGTGACATATTAGGGCATGGTTGGTAGGGGTAAGTTTGAGGTGTATATTTTACCATTAGTGTTTGTTTGGGAACAAATTATATATATTTATATATATATATATATATATATATATAACCGAAGCTTTTGACTTTTTGTTGACCTCTCCAAAGCTTGCCATGTCATTATTATTATTTTTAAACAAAATTATTTAACTTTTATTTTTTTAACTACATAATGCACACCTAGTAAAAAGACCAGATATGTTTTCTTAGTCATTCTCAAATGTAAATGCAAACTCAATGTCTCCCCCAAAAAACAAAACCCAAAAACACTCTAAGATCACTTAAAAAAAAAAAAAATTGCTGATCAACTCTCTTTCTTCCATCTCCTTCTTCTTCATGCAGCCCCATCACAATTTTCCACCTCTTTTTATTTTTTTTTTCTTTCAAATTCTTTGTTAATTTTCCTAATTCCCCATCTCTCTTCGTCTCTCCCTTTAACAGCAATAATGACCAATGGATCTAAACCTTTGATCTCTCTGACTCTGACCCTTGCTTTCACACCCAAACACAATAATGGCGTGAACACTCTTATTATCTACGTAAGTAGCCTAGTTTTCCCTTTTCTTTTTTGGGACAATTTTTTTAATTGCTTTTTGAGAGATTGTTCAAAATGTGATATGTGGGTTTTGTTCTGTGTAAGCCTTTGTTTGTTTCTTGGGAAAGTTTTATTCAGTTTTAGTTTTTTTTTTTATTTTTTTATTTTTTTATTTTTTTATCATAGATTTCTTTGTGTTCTACTATCGTCGATGTTAGAGTCTCAAATCTCATCAAAGTAAGGTACTACTAATCTCTTTTCCAATTTTCTTCAATTAGGGATTTCAATTCCTAATGCTCTTTCCTCTCTATTATTTTGAACTTGAGGAAGCACAATAGAAGATCAAATTCTACTTGGGCTCATTTTATAGGAAATCCGTGCAGCGAAAGATCCTGAATTAGAGACATTCTACACCAAAAATATTCTTTTAAATGAAGGCATTTGTGCTTGGATGGTGGCTCAAGATTAGCCTCATGAAAACCTTATATTCCCTAAGGAGGTTCTACCCCTAGAAACACTCATTAATGGAACTTTAGTCTTAGCCAGTCGTGACCAAGAAAGCACAGGTTTCGCTTGGTGGGCTGGGAATGCCCGATTATCAATTTATCCGGTAAATTACTGGGAGCTCATGTAGCCCATGCCGGATTAATTGTATTCTGGGCCGGAGTAATGAGCCTATTTGAAGTGGCTCATTTCGTACAAGAAAAGCCCATGTATGAACAAGGATTAATTTTACTTCCCCACCTATCTACTCTAGGTTGGGGGGTTGGAGTACTTCACTTAATTTCCTCTGCAATACTGGGCTTTGGCAGTATTTATCACGCACTTCTGGGACCCGAGACTCTTGAAGAATCTTTTCCATTCTTCAGTTATGTATGGAAAGATAGAAATAAAATGACTACAATTTTGGGTATTCACTTAATTTTGTTAGGTATTGGTGCTTTTCTTCTAGTATTCAAAGCTATTTATTTTGGAGGCGTATATGATACCTGGGCCCTAGGAGGGGGAGATATAAGAAAAATTACCAACTTCACCCTTAGCCTAAGCGTCATATTTGGTTATTTACTAAAATCCCCTTTTGGAGGAGAGGGGTGGATTGTTAGTGTGGACGATTTGGAAGATATAATTGGAGGGCATGTATGGTTGGGTTCCGTTTGTATACTTGGTGGAATTTGGCATATCTTAACCTTTTGCATGGGTGCACCGTGCGCTTGTATGGTCTTGGGAGGCTTACTTGTCTTATAGTTTAGGTGTTTTAGCTATTTTTGGTTTTATTTCTTGTTGCTTTGTTTGGTTCAATAATATCGCTTATCCTAGTGAGTTTTACGAGCCCACTGGACCAGAAGCTTCTCAAGCTCAAGCATTTACTTTTCAAAAATTAAATTCTGGATTGGGTTCCTCCCTATAGTAATTGGATGAACTGGGTTGTACCTGTTCCGATTCAAAAAGACAAAAGAACCAGGTAGTAGTAGAAGCCTTAAAGAGGAAAGGGGCAGAAGCACTTGACCTTTGAGAAATGAATAGATTCTTTTGTCTTATTTTTGTTAAAACCCGAGGAAGAAGTTTCGAATAGGGGGCCAAAAGGCATGAGTGTAGAAGACGTTTGAAAGACTATATGGAATTTCAATATTTCATCCTTTCATCCTAGTTTCGAAATAGGTTATGTTGAGACTGCAATTATTGCTTTCGGGTTCTTTCCCCAGCCAGTCGCCCTTATGTGGGAGGGGTCAAGCTTGGAGACTTCTCATTTATGGGGAATAAAACTATCACGCACCTTGCATTTTGGTTTTACATATCGAATTAGGGAGTTCTGGTTTTCTAAGGATTCCCTATTGCTGGCATAGTAGGGACTAAAGAAACCATAATTGCATGAAAATTGCCTATCGGACAAAGGGCTGTTGGCCTAATTAATTACACAATTCTTTATTAACATTAACAATATGCTATAAAAAATTCTCCTATCTTTTTTCAGCCCTCTCTACACCTTTAACAATGAGATTTCAAAAGAAGATTCTTTCTTCCATTGCTTCCTGACGAATGATTGATAGGAATGGATTGCCTAGGCTTCCCTGCATCCGATCGACTTATACCCAGCCCAGCCCTGTCTCCAGGATGTCATTCAATAGATCCAACCCATTTCTAGGGTAGATAGAGGAGTTCATCCCCCACTTCCTTTGCTCTACTGGTACCAAAAATCAAGAATTCGAGATAGAAAGAAAGATTTATTGGTGGGCTATTAGCTCCCCTATCACTTAAAGGTAGATAGAGGGAAAGGTGAGTAGCCATAGCTTCATTGTTCATCTTCCCCTCGCTACCGGATGAGTGAACTCTACCTGTCTATGCTTGATGGGATTGGATTCAATCAACGGACTCCCCTTGCCTCTTAGATCCACTGGACGAGTGGAAGACATTGAGAAGGGCTTCACATCCCTTGCAGGGCTTTGAGCTTTGAAACTTAGTTGCGCTCCTCTGATTGACATATTCCTTAAAAAAAAAAAAAAAACACCTTGAGGTGGAGGATTGTATCTAGAAATGGAAGCTCTATCCCCCTTACACTATATTTTGAATTAAGGGCTTGCCTCTCTTTCTCTCTCTACCACCTCTATCTATCTCTTGTCAAGTGTGCTTGTGCTCCCTGCCATGCTACTCTCATAGCAACCGTGACTGTGTGACTAACAACAACAATACCAGTTCATGCATCAGTGGTTCAAGTGCAGTGCGCAGAAATGGTTCAAAGATTTATGGCAACATAAATTTCCCAACAAATCTGTAGGAAGTATATTAAAAATAATAATAAAGTAAGTGGCCCTAGTTTCCTAACCTAAACCACCGGTTTTCTTATAAATAGCAGAAGCAACCCTATGGGAGTCTCTTGGGTTCTCCTCTATGATTCACTTGGGTATGTATACTTTTTTTCTCTTTGGAGACATGGCTATCGTATGTCCACAATGTTACAACTCGAGTTTTGCTCCGCATTAAACAACTCATCACGTGGGTATTATGTATTCATCTTCCAAGCTATATTAGAAATTGTTTTTTACAGTTACAATGGGGCTACCCATCATATGACGAGCAATCTGGCTGCATTTGTCTCATCCTCATCATACCAAGAGAAAAGTGTCATCTTCATCAGTGACCATACCCCACTCTCTATTTCAGACATTGGTACAATATCTTTATCATCTCATTCTGGCAATGTTCCTTAATTTAATGATGCTATGTTGCTTCCTAAAGTTAGTCTCTCGAAATATTTTATCGATTAGACAACTTTTTGATGATTGCCAAAGCTATGCCATCTTTACTCCGACTTCCTTTGTGTTGTTAAGGATCTACACACGCATAATGTCACAGCTATATAGTGCCGCCCGTATCCAACCTATATATACTTTAGACCTTGATTTTCCTCTGATTTATTTGTGTGGCTTCTTCATAAAAAAGAGCTTCCTAACCTTAGGCAACTAAGGGCTTTCAGAGGTCTTCTTGTTGGTTGTTAGGTCTTCAACTACATGGAACAAAAACAAGAACGCTTTCAATTGCTTCCTACATCCACTTGTTCTTTATTCTCTTCTTGGTTTAGCTGCCAGCTGGCCAAACATGGGCAACACCTACGAATTCCACTCTTCTAATTATTTCAATTCCATTAGCCTTTTTGCATTCTGATGTATGGGGCCCATCACCTCTTTCTACTTTCTTTGGTTATTGCATTCCTTTCTTAGAACTAATTCATAGGGGGTTAGTTCAAAGCTCATTTATGGATGATATATTTCATTATAAAAAAAATGTATTAAGCATAAACCTTACTAGATAGGGGGTACTTTAGTGCTTTCGGCTTTTTAAAGCTAAGGTTGAGAATTTCTTCTTTTGTCATCAGATTCCAATTTTGCACTAAGATTAAGAGGGGGGGGGGGGGGGGCAGATCTGTCTCATCAAGTTTCTCTTAGTTTATTGCCACTCATGGAATTGATCAAAAGTTATCCTGCTCATATACCTGCCCAGATACGTCAAAAGCTTGCACCTCACTTTTCTAATAAATCAAAAGAGTAGCCTGCATCTTTATCATCTTCTAGTAACGACCAATTGTCTACGGATTCTCCCTCATACTCTATCACAGTGGAGCCATTACCATCTCTATGCTTGAATGGTTTTCCCCGGCCTTGCAGCAAAGGAAAAGCTCTTTCTCTAAATCGGGCTCGGGACATTCAACGAAAAAGGATGACCCGATGTTTTGCCTTTTCTCCACCTAAAAAGGACTAGATCCTCTATTTATATATAGGAGAATCTGCCTGCCCCACTTTCCTCCCTCGTGGAAAGAGCTTGTTCGCCAAGTCTGAACTTCCACTTTCTCGTCGATGATGGCTCTCCTCGATGCTAGCAACCGTGTTTAACCCTTTTCCATGCTTCTTTCCATTTCCTTACATTCTAGTTGAAGCAGAGACTTTACCTTTACTTAGATAGTGAGGGGTAGCAGTACCATGCCCTTCTGTGCTCGTAGGTTGACTTCCTTATGCATCCCGATTAAGGTCTCACAAACGTGCACTTCCTTTATGCATCCAGTCGCTTCGCTAATGTGAATAGGTTATACATTATACATGTTCCTTATACGTGTTCCTTCTTTGAACCTTTTGGTATGTATTGCCCCCTAACTATAGATCAGATCCACTAGACAAGAAACTCAATTCCACATTGTTGCTGAGTCGTAGGACTTATCCACCAAGGTGTTAGGATTAGTGCCCTTAAATCCTATTGTACGATGCTAAGTACGATATCAAGTATGATATTATGTATGACTTAATTTTATGATTAATAAAGTTGTTTTATTATTATCAAATATTCGGACATTATCAAATAGTTCATGAGATGCATAGTATGTGATTTATGTGAAAAGTTACAGAAGATATAAATCACAAGTTCTTTGTAAACTCAAAATTATAGTTCGTAGTCGGTGATGAAATTGGGCATTTCATTTGCGAAGACTATAACATATCAACTAAGATGATTTGTCTTGATCATGGAAGTGGAGACTTCTAGTTGATATGTTAATATATTTTAAGAGTTAAGACATATTGAACTGGACCGCTGTGAGATTTACTATTCTCCTAACGACTGTCAAATGAATAATAAATTTCATGACTTCTATTTGCATGAACTCTTAATCCTGAGAGAATAATGGACCTGATCATGAAGTGTAGGTTGCTTTGATATATCAGTAGTGAGATCTAAAGTAACGGTCAAAACCTCAGTATGTTGGGCAGTCACATTTAGTGTTGATGGAACATATACTCTCAAGATGGAATTCATAGTCTCTTAACGGAGATACAAAATATTCCCTTGAGAAAAGTTTAATAGGTTCAGTTATTCAAAGAATTAGGCCTAACCACTTTGGTAAGAAATTACTAAAGTATATATTTATGAAATTGGATTTCATAAATATATGATAAATAATTTTAAAAGGATTAAATCGAGTACTCAAGGATTAAGATGTAGTAATTTACAAAGTGGCAGTCTATATTCATGACTTTGTATTACTACGAATATTTTATGAAGGAATTGCATGTATAATAAAGTCTTGGGATATAATTTATTAATAAGGCCTAGAGTGCAATTAGATTTATATAGTGGTATTAAATATAATTAATGGTAACTTTGGACTTGTCAAGAGTTGACAGAAAAGCCCAAGGCCCATCGGAGCTAGTGTCTTATTTGTTCTCTTTTGGTCCCACTCCAAGCCACACACTAAAGCCCAATTGGGAAGGTCCAAAAGGATAGCCCAATTAGATAATCAGTTATGTGGAGAGAAACATACATAATTTTTATTAACATGAAATGGTTTGTATGTTGGTGTAAGAGACTCCTTCATATTCTCTCTAGAACAAACACATAGAACTGATTGAGAGACCACACATCTTGGGCATCAAGTGGAATTGGAGTGAAGATTAAAAGTGTTCCCAAGTGCTTTTCATCTTCGGTTTTGAAATTCACCATACCAAGCTACACTCTCTTGTTCTTATATTCTGAAATTTACATAGCACATGTTATCTATTACGAATGAAGTAGATCCGCTAAATTTCCACTGCGTATGTTTTGTATGCGATACAAACATGTTATTTCCATCAAATGGTATCAGAGAGGTCTTCATTTCAAATCTGCATAACATGTTTTGTGAGTTTTGAAATTAGAGATAATAGTTTCATGATGATAGAAGATTATATTTGCATTTAATTTTTTGCATGGTTGTTGAAACTACGATTTGATAAAAACTGATATTGATGTTATGATGTTGTTTAAATATTGAATTTAAGTATGTTAAATTGATCTTTAAGGCTATAGCATCAATAGAATTCAGTTTTGATATCAATTTCCATCTGTTATGTTCATATGGTGGTTGTTTGTTTATGAAAAACTGTTGAAAATTGTTAATATCTGAACTTGAAAAAACTGAAAACATGAGTTTTTTGCGGGTAAGCTTACCCGTGAAAAACTGCCATTGAAGCACAAAAATTTTCGTTGGAAGCGTTCAGTCATGAGATACCTGCAAGACATTCACGAGGCAGTAGCGAAAGTCGCGAGATACCCGCAAGACAGTAGCGAAAGTTTCTGTATGATTTTCTGTGTTTTCAATTTTTTTGCTTAACAAGTTTTCACGGGTAGCGCTTAGTCGCGAGATACCCGCGAGAACTAAGAATTCAGAATTTTTTTTCAAAATGTTTTCACATGTATAAAGTGAAAGGCTGAGTATAATTAGTTTATGCATGTTTAAAAATAAAAAACCTTTAATTTAAAACATCTAGTGGGAGAAAGATACAAGGGTTGGATCTCACGGCCTCCATTGTTGGTTCAAAGTAGTGTGAAATATATACTTTGTCTTAGCTTCGAGCTTTGCATTCCATGCGGAGAGTATTTATTTCATGGTCCTACAAGATTGAATTTCTTGGTTTATAGTAGTTTGATCAAACACCTTCTCTTAGTCTCGAGCTTTGCATTCCATGCGGAGGGTGTTTTGTATCATGGTACTACAAAATAAGCCTGCTAAGGGGATGAAATGTGGCTACACACGATTCTAGACAATGGTATACACTAGAATAAATATTATAGTATCCTCTATGATGAGTTCTAACTATAATTATTTAGAGGCCAAATGTATAACAACATATTATTGGTGTTTGATAAGAGTTATCATGATAGCACTAATAATGAGAATAATTCTCAATCAATCATAGTATTTTATATTCACTCTATGCTAAGGAATATTAATTGCGGGATTGGGTTGTCGTTGCATATATTATATTATGGTTTTATTAAGGTTCCATACTATATGTTTATATGCTAAATTGATAATGTCCAGTTTACTTATTATATTCATTTCTATTATACCAAGATTTGAACATGGCATCATTTAGCGGACTTGTGACCATTCTTAATCAAAACAAACTAACTGGATCCAACTATGTTGACTGGAAAAGAAATTTGGACATAGTTCTCACTGCTGAAGAGCACAAATATGTACTTACTAAACCATGTCCTAGCTTTCCTTTATTAGAAGCTCCTCTTGAGGAAAAACAATGATATGATCGCTGGCAGAAATCTAATGAGTTGGCCAAGTGCTACATGCTAGCATCTATCTCAAATGTTCTATAGTATCAAATGCAGGATGTAGAACTAGCTTCGAACATTATGCTAAGTCTGAAGGAGATGTTTGGTGAGCAAGGCCATTTTGTAAGGCAAGAAACCATGAGGCAAATTTATAATACCAAAATGGCTGAAGGTAGTTCAATGAGAGAGCATTGTCTTACAATGATCTCTAATCTGAATACATTGGAAGTTTTAGATGTTGACATTGACGGAGAATCCCAAGTGGATATGATACTCCAGTCACTATCGGAATCATTCAAGGAATTTAGACTTAATTATAACATGAACAAAAAGATTTATTCTTTGTCAGAATTAATGAATGAGTTGGTAACGGCGGAAGGCATCTTTGGTACTTCTAGTGTTGAAGCCAATGTGGGTGAAGCTTCTACTTCTCAACCTAAGTCGAAAGGCAAGGGTAAGAAAAAGAAGAAGAAGGACTTCACCAAGCAAGAGGGTAAACAAATTGGCTTAGGGGTTGCCGACAAAGGAAAGAAGCTGAAAGGAAAATTTCATTCCTTCTTGAAATATGTTTAGTACAAAATCCCACAGATTCCTGGTGTGTGGATTCAGGTTGTACTAATCATATCTGCAATTCTTTGCAAGGATTCCAGGAGACTAGAAGGCTTAATGAAGGAGAATTGTTTCTTACTTTGGCTGATGGGAGCAGGGTTCCAATTGTAGCTGTTGGTGTTTATAATTTATGTTTTGAGTCAAGGGTTTTAATATTAGATGACTGTCTGTATGTACCTAATTTTCGTAGGAATTTAATTTCTGCAACTTATTTGGGTAAACATGGATATTGTGTTATCCTTAAAAACAATGTTGTAATAAAGAAAGGTATAGTATTTATCTGTTCTGGCAATATTGTGGATGGTCTTTATATTGTAACTCCTGATAAGAATGAATTATATAATTCTGAATTAGATAATGGCTCACATGTAAAATCATTAAAGAGGAAGTTTCCTTCTACTAGTGATGCATATCTTTGGTACTTGCGTTTGGGTCATATTAATTCAAATAGGATTCAAAGACTGATCAAAGATGGACTCTTAAAGCCATTGGATTTTGATGAATTTCCAGTTTGTCAATCTTGTTTGGAAGGTAAAATGACCAAACGATCTTTTAAAGTAAAAGGTAGAAGAGCCCAAGAGTTGCTAGAACTAATACATTCAGATGTATGTGGTCCTATGTCAATCCAAGCAAGAGGTGGCTATAAGTATTTCATTACCTTTACTGATGATTACTCTATATTTGGTTATGTGTACCTAATGAAATGGAAGTTCGAAGCCTTTGAAAAGTTCAAAGAGTTTAAGGCTGAAGTTGAGAATCAATTGGATAAACGCATAAAGGTCATTCAATCTGATCGTGGTGGCAAATACCTTCTTGGGGATTTTAAGGATTACTTAACTGAAAATGGGATTATATCTCAATTGATTGCACCTAGAACTCCACAACAAAATGGTGTAGCGGAAAGAAGGAATAGGACTCTTTTAGATATGGTTAGGTCCATGATGAGTTATTCGAATCTACCAATTTCCTTTTGCAGATACTCCTTAAATACTGCAATATATCTTCTGAATTTAGTACCTTCGAAGTCTATTCCTAAAACACCTGTAGAGTTATGGAATGGGCGTAAGCCTAGTATGAGACATCTCCATATTTGGGGTTGTCCAACACATGTGTTAAAAGGAAAGCCTGACAATTTACAGTCTAAAACAGAAGTGGTATTCTTTGTAGGGTATCCAAAAGGAACTGCTACAGGTTTATTCTATAGTCATAAAGATAATAAAGTGTTTGTTAGTACAAATGCCAAATTCTTGGAAAATGACTATATGAATGATTATACTCCTAGAAGTAGAGTTGTTTTGGCTGAAATGAGTGAACCTGTAAATGAACAACCAATGGATGTAACTAGGGATGATGTGGCTGTATTGGATACACCACAAGATACTACTCATGAAATGTCTAGTACACAGGTACCTTGTCGTAGTGAGAGAATTGTTCAGCCTCCTATAAGATTCATAGGTTTGGGAGAAACTTATGAAGCTATCTCAGAAGACGCTGAATTGGATATACATCATTTGGTCAAAGCTATGAAATCTGAAAAAGATTCCATGTATTCCAATCAAGTTTGGGATCTTGTAGAGGCACCTAACGGCATTAAACCTGTTGGTTGCAAATGGGTTTACAAGAGGAAGAAAGTGATAGATGGAAATGTTGAAACCTTTAAAGCAAGGCTAGTGGCGAAAGAGTACACTAAAAAAAAAGGTATTGATTATGAAGAAACCTTTTCACCAGTAGCAATGCTTAAATCTATTAGAATTCTCTTATCCATTGCTACTTATTATGATTATGAGATTTGGCAAATGAATGTCAAGATTGCATTTCTCAATGGCAATCTTGAAAAGGAAATCTATACGAAGCAACCAGAAGGTTTCATAGCAAAGAACCAAGAGCACTTGGTATGCAAGTTGAAAAGGTCCATTTATGGACTTAAGCAAGCATCTAGGTCATGGAACATCAAATTTGATCAAGCAATCAAATCATTTGGTTTTGAAAAAAATCTTAATGAACCATGTGTGTACAAAAGACATCAAGATAAAGTAATAATGTTCCTAGTGTAGAGTAGATCATTCAACACTTGTGGTTCAAACCCATTTTTGACCTATTGGTCCTAGTATCACAGGTGACCAAACAGCGGCATCCTAATTACTAGAACAACCTGCTATAATAGTTTCATAAACACCTAGTGAAGATATGGCAAACAAATAAAGTCCCTCCATGTTCGGATCTGACAATACCATACCAAAATCAAAAGGTACAGCGGCCCGAGCGACTAGGCTTAACATAAATGTAGCCACTGGAGCCATTATAAAAAGGGAGAAATTAGCACTACTTGGTGAAATAGGTTCTTTTAGAATCAATTTCAAACCATCTGCTAGAGGTTGTAACAATCTGAATGATCCCACTACATTAGGGCCCTTTCGATGTTGCAAAAAAGCCATTACTTTACGTTCAGCTAGCACTAAAAAGGCTACTCCTAGTAGAAGTGGTAGAATTATTCCAAGTATTTCAGCTGGTACAGCTATGTACGTTTTAGATTTTCTATTCACTCATGATCTGACTTGGTCAACTTAATCATGATATTGAAGGATGGGACCTTTCTCGAAAAACTCTTAGATCCCAAGAAGAGTTAAAGATGGTGTAACATCAAATCCTCTTACGTTACTTCAAATGGATTCTTGGCCTGCCTCACTTGCTTTCTTTACTACATAAGGGCACAAATGAAGTCAAGGGATTTCCTTCTAACTAGTTGGCTGAGAGTAAGCAAGCTACCTTCATTCCACAGATTTATGGTTGAGTCAATAACATGCTCTGAGTCGGGAATCTTTGCTCTTCTCTTTTGCATTTCCGTTGCCTGCGTTCTTCTTCGTGTCCATTTGTATTGTAAAGCTGGTCGACGCCAGCTGTAATGGTTGAAAATAGGGGGCCAACCAAGACCCCCTAAAAAATTTTTGATCGATACAACAAACAATTCATTTTGACAACTTCAGACCAGATTAACTCCTTTAAATTAGCCGATCTTACAAAATAGATCGGGCGGGCTAGTTGGGAAAGGGGTTATTAGAAGAGAAAAGAATCGCTGAAAGATAGATTCTACTATTTGGCCAGGATGAATGAGTGGCTGTGCAGCATGCTCTGGAGGAGATTGACCCTTCCATGAGTCAATCTAGTCAGAAAAGGGAGAGCCCACTATCTAGACAGCATTTCGGGAGTTTGAACACTAACCCATTTCAAACAAAAATACAAACCTGTCAAAGGTATCTAACCTCCCTTCCTTTTAAGTGGAAATCCAACCCCGTTTTGTCTTTTTTGCATAAAAACCAGCTGGCTGGTAATCTAATAAATTATATATATTTTTTGAAGCCCGTTCTTTCGAAATTTTTTGAAAAGCACATAGTTTCTCCTCCAAAAATGACCTTTCCAATCGAGGAAGTCATTAGAAATTAACCTAAACTAGTAGGTCCTTGAGCGGATCCCATGTTAGCCCCAAGACGTCGGTCTCTAACTAGAAAAGTAAATGCTTGAGCTTGAGTAAGAAGGGCCTCTTCCCTCTGTTGGTATTTTGCCTATATGGTGTTTAGTGGGCAGGACCTCGATTCGGAAGGTATGCCACTATCGGCTACTATCTATGCATGTCTGCTTCCCCTGAAAGCTCCTCCTATAACGACTATCACTGGTAAGTTGCGACGGATCAACATTGGGATTCAAATAAACTGCAAAAGCAACTAAGTCAACATCTATTTGCTCTGGATCTACTGGCCCGGATGCTTAAATCTGTTCCATCGCAAACAAGTGAATATACTACTGTAGGATCTTGCATAGCTTTAGAAAGGAGAGAATTCTAGAAAGTCACTCTCTCCAACCTTTTCTATCTATCTTTAGAAGTAGGGCGAGTGTCTAAAGACCAGGGCATCTCTCTGAATTAGGTTATTCACTGTACTGTTAAGCCATCAAGTCTTCTAGGGTTGAAAAACCCCTTTCAAGAAGATTCATCCATGATTCTAGATCTCATTAAATTCTAAGGAGGAGCCCATTCCATAAGGAAGATGAGAGGATGGTAGGCTTGAAGGCATACATAGTTGGCTAGTTATTTGTCTTTCCCATCCCTGCTACTTCTACAGGTACCTGGAATTCATAGATTCTCTGGTAGAGGGGAGTCAAGGTGGAATTATTTGGTGGGCTAGCTTAAAAGAAGTCCCAATTGCAGTAAGAGTAGCAACTTGTTTTATGGCTTTCATTTTAGCTTCAGATCTTGAATCTTCATAAATGGGTATGACTGGTTAAGGTGACCAACTTTTGTGCGGCAACCACAAGTTAAGGTACTCTGAATTTGTTATAGCACCACCATTTCACAATATACATTGTCTGGGAAAACTAGTCTTGGGATTGCTGTTTTATCCTATTGACACTCTTCTTATGAAAGTGGAGGCTTTACTTTAACTGGTCTGTTAAAGTCTCCTTGCTACGGCCTTTTTAAATATCTCCCTAGCTCGGAGGGTTACTTGAATCTTTCGTTTTTGTACTCTACTCATTCGTTGAAGGTCCAATTAATTAATAGTAATTGGAGAATGGTTAGTGTTTGTTCCGCATGACTCTGGAATGTTATAGCTAGAGGCAGATTCCAGGGTCCCTTAACTTACCAAACGGTTTCCAGTATACCTATTTGGTAAGTCTTTACACACATGATAGTGGCTGCCAGGTTATTGACGATTCTGTAATAGGCGGGCCGCTACCTGACTTAGTAGCGAATCACTTCCAGGCTGGCATTAAATTTATCTTGTGCCAGTGGCTCTTGTGTGCCTTATTTATGCTAGTGGTATACCGTACCGTATTATGCTGAACAATCACAAAAGCCATGGCCTTCCGCTGTGTTAGACCTTCCCCTAGAAGTACAATGGTTGGTCCCTCCGAAATTGGTAATCTTCGTTTGACTTGAAATGAGCCTTGTTCAGCAAGTGCGCAGCAAGTATTCTTTCACAAGTTTGATGCAATTGTACCTCCCAATCACCTTTAGCTACTCCCTTCACTCTCATTGAAGAAACCTTGGAAGAACTAAAAGTGAGGGAAGGAGGTTCATAACAATCCTAAAAGAAGGAAAGAATATCAATTAGGTAGGTAGCAACATCCATAGGTAAAGCGCACTTTGTAGTGACCCAAAAAGGGGGGTCTTGCATTCCATGGAATCCCACATCGCCTAGGGAAGCACATGAGAATGTGTTTATAAGGAATGACCTCTCTTGCATTCCATGGAATCCCACATCACCTAGGGAAGCACATGAGAATGTGTTTATAAGGAATGACCTCCCTTTAATGTGTAGAGGCCTTTTCTCCCACTGCTGTGTGCTTCGGGGGAGAACAAAACCGTGAGGGGTATGGGCCCCAAAGCGGACAATATCTACATATTTGGGGCGGGGTCGTTACACACTTCCTTAAGGTCTTGAAGATCCTAGGCTAGTCCTCTCCTCTACCGGCATTGACTCTCTCTTTCCTGTTCGTCTGAGATCCCGCTCGTACTTGTCCTTCGCTTTAGGGCCTGTCCCTCGAGTACTCTATATCCACTTACTTCATTGCCTTCCTGCTACCAGAAGACCCCCTCTTCCTCTTACTAAGCTTTTGGCACTAAGGAAATAGGACCCACAGCCAATTTTTACCCTACTCCTAAGGCTATAGCGGAATCCCTGACTACTTAATTACTTGATGAGATAGCTTGAATAGCGAAAATCTTCAATTAAAGCTGAATCTCCTCTCCTAGGCCTAGCCCTCTTTCTTGAAGAACCTAGCCAGGAATTCACTTCCTTTTCATAGCTCAGAATGAATTTCTATATCATCTTTCCTACTCTTGGGAAGTGCGAGATTCATTATCCTTTCTTACGCTAAGGAAGATGAAGATGCCTTCATCAATCCAATCAAAGGGGCAAGAAAAGGTGGTTGTTCGCTTCCTTTCTTCAAAGTAGTCAATATGTGCTAATGGTAGATATTATATATTCGTTGAGGGCTAATAAAATATATTCTCTCTATTTCTCAGGTGACGAATCACTCCTTCCCTTGTTGCTTCTTCTTTTCTCTTGCTCATGGATGTCTTCTACCTCAAGGGGAGCTCATCTATTCATTTCCCTCTTACGAGCCTATGCTTAGGATGTTATTCAATCCCAAGAAGTTCTTCACTCGTAGGCTACCCTCTTAGCCCGTTCTAAGCTTAGATCAATACCTACTGGTTCCATCCATTTGATTTCCTCGGGACTATACGAAAAAGCAAGCAACTACCTTACCCGCTCAGTCCGAGAATGGGTTTAGGCCAGATCTTCAATCAAATGATGGGGTCATCTCCCGACACCCTTAATATAGATCTATTTTCTTGCCACTTTCCTTTAACAACATCTAGGCTTTCCATCATTTCATGGACTCTCCCCTAATGGGAAGAATCACTAGCTTTAAGCGAATCACCTTCATGCGGGAAGATGAACATTGAAAGGGCGGAAGGGTAGCGACAAGATGTAGATGTTGATTTTGGAGGTCGCATACTTTAGTTAGAATGCCATCGACACGGTTGAAACTTCTACTTTTCTTTAGTCCCAACATGATCTATGAAGCGTAATGACCGTAGAAGGTACAACTAGAGAATTCATCTCTAAGTCAACAACATGTCGGGCAGGTCAGATATAGCCGAATAAGTCTTAGACTTGTTCCCCCTTTGGAACTTTCTGGCTAATGACCTGTCGAGGACTCTTTAGTCAAGTGCCATTCAAGCAACGAAGGTTGAGCTCAATAATTCAAACGAGAATGAGGGTGTGAGATCAAAGTAAGACATGGATCGTGTGTTATAATAGGTGACCAGGCCTAGGGACGCTGTCAGAATCACCCGGTTAAGTTGGACAACAGTGATTCACTTTCTCTCTCGAAAGGGGACCGCTCCCCCCTATGGGAAACGATTGGCACATAAACGTAGGGAGGCCTTTCTCGCCGACCGAACGATGTCACCAAAGTAACTCTTGTTGAGGGAAGATTGGCGATATTTTATTTAATATCAACCCAGTGCCAATTCGAGCCTGGCGAGTTGCTTATTCGTTCATTTGTTGGGTCGGCATTTGTTCTTCCAGCAATTCTTTCCAATGGGAGCTTTAGCTCTTTCTTTCAATTCTCCCTCTTATGCTGTGAGTAAAGCAGGCCGAGAATCCATTATGGCATGTGGTTTCAGAAAGTAAGAGCACTTAGTGTTCACACCCCACTTTGCAACCCGCATTTAATCTCACAGGAGGGTAAAAGGGTAATTTCACATTGGAAATATGCATCTTGATTTTGGTCACTAGATCCTTAATCTCATTTCACCAAAATGATCTTGATGTTGTAACGATCAAATTGACTGGTCATAAGCCCTAATCAGACCATCAGATTGAAAGTTATCATCAAATCAAGTTTTAATGGCCGAGATGCACTATCACAAATTGAGTCCGGCTATATGTGATTATGAACAATTGATTTCAATTGGTTATAATTATAACTAATTTGAGATTAATGATGTGTCATAATTTGACTGGTTAGGACTACATTTTATGGTAAGGTTGCACACACCTAATTAATTAGATAGTTAAGCATTAGTTATTCAATGAGTAATTTGTGCAATTATCTTTTAATTAGAGTAAATTTGGGACCAATTAAGTCTGAAATGGGAGTGATTGGAGCCATTCAATGTTAATTGGGAGTTAATTTGGGACCTATTAATGTTAATTGTGCTGAAACCATTTTCTAACAAATGACCTCTGCTCACCATTTCATCAATATCTCTCAGAATATTTTGAATCTGTGAATGAGGTTAATTTTTCCAGAAACTAGACATCCGGGGCTTCAATTTGACCACAAGAACGAAACAATTCCAATCATAATTGAGTCAGATATGATTTTTCGAAGTTGGCTCCACAAGCTGTTACAACAGCTACGGGAAAACCGAAATTTGGCTTGCTCGTCACTCCTACCAATCTTTCCATTTAATGCACCAGATTTCCCTAAAGGCTAAAATGAGGTCTAGATTCATGATTCTTTGTCAACCCTCATTAAATGCCTTCCATTCATATTTCCTCAACCACTACTATATAAACCCCTCCTCTCATTCATTCAAGGACAACACAAAAACCCCCTCTCTTCCCCTCTCTTGAGTTCTAGTGAAGTTGAGTAGTCTTGTCATATCTTGGTCTTCCTAAGACTCAAGGTATTGAGTGAGACTCACTCTTCCTTTCCTAACTCTTCTTTCCCTCCACCCTTAGGACCTCTACCAAGAGTCTCCTCCTCCACCATATGGATCTTGCATGAAGGTATAATTTCTTTCCCTAACTTGTTTTTTGTGTTGCCATGATGAGAATCTAGGATTAAGGCATGATAGTAACTGTTTAAATTCTCTCGAATATGTTTGAATGTTCTTAAATGTTCTTTTGTGTTCTTCACATGTTCTTGGTGTTGGGAAATATACATGTTTGCATCGCATACAAAACATACGCAGCGGAAAATAAACGGATTTATTTCATTCGCAATTGATAATATGCACTATGTAGGTTTCAGAATATAAGAACAAGAGAGTGTACCTTGATGCGGTGAAATTCAAAACCGAATGAAGAAGTACTTGGGAAGACTTTCAATCTTCACTCCAATTCCACTTGATGCCCAAGATGCGTGGTCTCTCAATCAGTTCTATGTTTTCTAGAGAGAATATGAAAGAGTGTCTCTCTTCCTTATATTATCTTATTTATTAAAAAAACATTAAACATACAAACCATTTTATTCTTTATAAAATTCTGTATGTTTCTCTCCACATAACTGATTATCTAATTAGGCTAGCCTTTTGGACCTTCCCAATTGGGCTTTAGTGTGTGGCTTGGAGTGGGACCAAAAGGGAACAAATAAGACATTAGCTCCAATGGGCCTTGGGCTTTTCTGTCAACTCTTAACAAGTCCAAAGTTACCATTAATTATATTTAATACCACTATATAAATATAATTGCACTCTAGGTCTCATTAATAAATTATATCCCAAGACTTTATTATTCATGCAACCCCTTCATAAAATATTCGTAGTAATACAAAGTCATGAATATAGACTGCCACTTTGTAAATTACTACATCTTAATCCTTGAGTACCCGGTTTAATCCTTTTGAGTTATTCACCATATATTTATAAAATCCAATTTCATAAATATATACTTTAATCTTACTAAAGTGGGTAGGCCTAACTCTCTGAATAACTGTACCCATTAAACTTATCTCAAGGGAATATTTTATATCTCCGTTAAGAGACTATGAATTCCATCTTGAGAATATATGTTCCATCAACACTAAATGTGGCTGCCCAACATACTGAGGTTTTGACCGTTACTTTAGATCTCACTCCTGATATATCAAAGCAACCTACATTTCATGATCAGATCCATTATTCTCTCAGGATTAAGAGTTCATGTGAATACAAGTCGTGAGATTTATTATTCAATTGACAGTCGTTAGGAGAATAATAAATCTCACAGCGGTCCAGTTCAATATGTCTTAACTCTTAAAACATATCAACATATTAACTAGAAGTCACCACTTCCATGATCAAGACAAATCATCGTAGTTAATATATTTTAGATAAGAATAAAACAACTTTATTAAACACAATATTAAGTCATACATCATTTCTCACATACATAATATCATACATAGCATCATACAATAGGATTTAAGGGCACATATCCTAACAATCTCCCACTTGCCCTAAAGACTATTGTGCACTAATCTAATTCCCATTCCCTCCAAATGTGACTCGAAGGTCCCTTGTGGCAAGAATTTGGTAAAGGGATCTGCTAGATTATTTTCACTATCAATCTTTGCTACCACCACATCTCCACGAGCAACAATGTCTCGAATGATGTGGTATTTTCTCTCAATGTGCTCTCCTTTCTTGTGATTCCTTGAATTTTTGGATTGTGCAACCGCTCCACTATTGTCACAAAACAATGTGATAGGAACTTGCTCCATTCTCACTACACCAAGATCAGAAAGGAATTTCTTGAGCCAAACAGCTTCCTTTGCCGCCTCACAAGCAGCAACATATTCAGCTTCCATGGTGGAGTCCGCAATACAAGATTGCTTAACACTCCTCCAACTTATGGCTCCACCTCCCATGGTGAATACACATCCTGACGTGGACTTTCTGAAATTTAGATCTGATTGAAAATCTGAATCTTTATAGCCAACGGAAATCAAATCCTCACAACGGTAAACAAGCATATAATCTCTCGTTCTCCGTAAATACTTGAGAATATGCTTTACAGCTTGCCAATGTTGTGGTCCTGGATTTGATTAATATCGGCCAACCATGCCAACTGAAAAACTGATATCCGGTCTAGTACAAAGCATGGCATGCATGAGACTTCCTACTGCAGAAGCATAAGGAACTTGTCTCATCATATCTACTTCCTCTTGAGTCTAAGCCTTTGGTCATCAGACAGAGGAACTCCATGTCTAAAAGGAAGTAATCCTTTCTTGGAGTTTTGCATGCTAAACCGTTCTAGAACCTTATCTATATATCCAACTTGTGATAAGCCTAACATCTTCTTCTTACGATCTTGCCAAAGCTTGATCCCTAGAATAAAGTTAGCCTCGCCTAAGTCCTTCATATCAAATTGGCTTGACAACCAAACCTTTACTGATGACATGACCCCTACATCATTTCCAATGAGTAAAATATCATCAACATAAAGAACTAGGAACATTACTACTTTGTCTTGATGTCTTTTGTATACACATGGTTCATCAAGATTTTGTTCAAAACCAAATGATTTGATTGCTTGATCAAATCTGATGTTCCATGACCTAGATGCTTGTTTAAGTCCAAAAATGGACCTATTCAATTTGCATACCATATGCTCTTGGTTCATTGCTATGAAACCTTCTGGTTGCATCATATAGATTTCCTCTTCAAGATTGCCATTGAGAAATGCAGTCTTGACATCCATTTGCCAAATCTCATAATCATAATGAGCAGCAATGGATAAGAGAATTCTGATAGATTTAAGCATTGCTACTGGTGAAAAGGTTTCCTCATAATCAATACCTTCTTTTTGAGTATACCCTTTTGCCACTAGCCTTGCTTTAAAGGTTTCAACCTTTCCATCTATCCCTCTCTTCCTCTTGTAAACCCATTTGCAACCAACAGGTTTAATGCCGTTAGGCGCCGTTACAAGATCCCAAACTTGATTGGAATACATGGAATCTAACTCTGATTTCATAGCTTGGACCCAATGATGTGCATCTATATCATTCATTGCTTCTTCATAAGTGTAAGGATCAGTTTCGGCCTCCTCTGAGATAGCCTCATAAGTCTCTCCAAGACCTATGAATCTTATAGGTGGCCTAACATTCCTCCCACTACGACGAGGCAGCTGTATACTAGACATCTCATGAGTAGTATCTTGTGGTGTATCCAATACAGCCACATCATCCCTTGTTTCAACCATTGGTTGTTCAATTACAGGTTCATTCATTTCAGCCAAGACAACTCTACTTCTAGGAGTAAAATTATTCATATAGTCATTTTCCAAGAATATAGTATTTGTACTAACAAAAACTTTGTTATCTTTATGACTATAGAATAAATAACTTCTAGTTTCTTTTGGATAACCCACAAGCAAACATACTTCTGATTTTGGTTCCAACTTATCAGACTTCCCTTTTAACACATGTGCTGGACAACCCCAAATGTGGAGATATTTCATACTAGGCTTACGCCCACTCCACAATTCCATGGGTGTTTTGGGAACAGATTTTGATGGAACTAAATTCAAAAGATGTATTGCTGTATCTAAGGCATAATCCCAAAAAGAAATAGGTAAAGTTGAGTAACTCATCATGGACCTAACCATTTCTAAAATAGTCCTATTCCTTCTTTCTGCTACACCATTTTGTTGGGGAGTTCCAGGTGTAGTCAATTGGGATACAATCCCATTTTGAGTCAAGTAATCCTCGAAATCCCCAAGAAGGTATTCGCCACCACGATCAGATCGAATGGCCTTTATGTGTTTACCTAATTGATTCTCAACTTCAGCCCTAAACTCTTTGAATTTTTCAAAAGCTTCGGACTTCCGTCTCATTAGGTACACATAACCAAATCTAGAGTAATCATCGGTGAAAGTGATGAAGTACTCATAACCTCCTTTTGCTTGGGTTGACATAGGACCACAAACATCCGTATGAACTAATTCTAGCAACTCTTGGGCTCTTCTACCTTTTGCATTAAAAGGTCGTTTGGTCATTTTGCCTTCCAAACAAGATTCACAAACTGGAAATTCATCAAAGTCCAATGGCTCTAAGAGACCATCTTTGATCAGTCTTTGAATTCTGTTTGGATTAATATGACCCAAACGCAAGTGCCAAAGATATGCTTCATTAGTAGAAGGAAACTTTCTCTTTAATGATTTTACATGAGAGTTATTATTTAATTCAAAATTGTATAATTCATGCTTATTAGGAGTTAAAATATAAAGAACATCCACAATATTGCCAGAACAGATAAACATTTTATCATTCTTTATTACAACATTGTCTTTAAGGATAACACAATATCCAGTTTTACCTAAATAAGTTGTAGAAATTAAATTCCTACGAACATTAGGTACAAATAAACAGTCTTCCAATATTAAAACCCTAGTTTCAAAGTATAAATTAAACACTCCAATAGCTACAACTGGAATCCTACTCCCATCAGCCAAGGTCAGAAACAACTCTCCTTCTTTAAGTCTTCTGGTCTCCTGGAACCCCTGCAAAGAATTGCAGATATGATTAGTACAACTTGAATCCACACACCAGGAATCTGTGGGATTTTGTACCAAACATATTTCAAGAAGGAATGAAATTTTCATACCCTTATTGGCAGCCTTGAACTTTGGACAATTCCTCTTCCAATGTCCTTTCTCACCACAATGGAAACATTTTTCTTTCAGCTTCTTTCCTTTGTCGGCAACCCCTAAGACAATTTGTTTACCCTCCTGCTTAATGAAGTCCTTCTTCTTCTTCTTCTTACCCTTGCCTTTCGACTTAGGTTGAGAAGTAGAAGCTTCACCCACATTGGCTTCAACATTAGAAGTACCAAGGATGCCTTCGGCCACTACCAACTCATTCATTAATTCAGACAAAGAATAAATCTCTTTGTTCATGTTATAATTAAGTTTGAATTCCTTGAATGACTCCGGTAGTGACTGGAGTATCATATCCACTTGGGATTCTTCATTAATGTCGGCACCCAAAACTTCCAATGTATTCAGATTAGAGATCATTGTAAGACAATGTTCTCTCACTGAACTACCTTCAGCCATTTTGGTATTATAAATTTGCCTCATGATATCTTGCCTTGCAGAACGGCCTTGCTCACCAAACATCTCCTTCAGACTTAGCATAATGTCCGAAGCTAGTTCTACATCCTGCATTTGATGCTGTAGAACATTTGAGATGGACGCTAGGATGTAGCACTTGGCCATTTCATTAGATTTCTGCCAATGATCATATCGTTGTTTTTCCTCAGGAGGAGCATCTAATGAAGGATAGCTAGGACATGGTTGAGTAAGCACATATTTGTGCTCTTCAGCTGTGAGAACTATGTCCAAGTTTCTTTTCCAGTCAACATAATTGGTTCCAGTCAGTTTGTTTTGATTAAGAATGCTAACAAGTGGGCTAAATGATGCCATGTTCAAATCTGAAAATAATAAGCATGAATATAATAAGTAAACTGGACATTATCAATTTAGCATATAAACATATAATATGGAACCTTAATAAAACCATAATATAATATATGCAATGACAACCCAATCCCGCAATTAATATTCCTCGGTAGCGAGGTCATACCAATCACTATGATTAAGCGAGGATTATCCTCATTATTAATGCTATCATGGTAACTCTTACCAAACAAAAATAATGTGCCGCTTATTCTTTAGCCTCTAAGTGATAATGACATAGCTCCGTAGGGAGGTTAACATCATACTTAGTCTAGTGTACACCATTGTCTAGAATCAATGTGAGTCACCAAGTAACTCCACGGTATCATGGTCGCTCTTAATGTAAAAACACACTTCATCTATCATTAAGAAGTTTAACTTGTAGTACCATAAATTAAACACCCTCCGTAGGGAGCAAGGCATATACGCCAAGGCGAGGTGATTAATCATACTACTATAAACCAACAATGGAGGCTGTGAGATCCAACCCTTGAATCTCTCTCCCACTAGATGTTTTAAAATAAAGGTTTTTATCTTTTAAACATGCATAAACTAATTATACACAGCCTTGGATTTTATACTAATCACTTTTTCTTACGAAAAAGGTGTAAGTTTGAAAACACACTTTTAAGTTTGAAAACACTTAGAAAAATTTAAATTTTCCTTCTTTCGATCGATCGAATGTGCCCCTCGATCGGTCGAAAAAATTAAACAATTCGAACTTGACCTTCTGTCTTGTTCGATTGATACTCGATCGCCTGTCGATTGATCGAAAAGAAAATTCGATTGATCGACTAGCAATCGAATATCAATCGTTCCAAAAAGATTGGTCTCTGTTTTACTCGATCGATCGAAATTAAATTTCAATCGATCGAAACTCGTAAAACTCAAATTTCCAGAAATTCTTCTAAGGCAGTTTTCAACGGTTTTGCGTGAATTAAAAACCATCATATGAACATGATAGACAGAGATTGAAATCAAAACTGAAATCTATTGATGCTATAGCCTTAAAGATCAATTTAACATTCTTAAATTCATATTTAAACAACATCATAACATCAATATCAGTTTTTATCAAATCATAGTTTCAACAACCATGCAGAAAATTAAATGTATAATCCTCTATCAACTTGAAACTATTATCTCTAATTCCAAAACGCACAAAACATGTTATACAGGTATGAAATGAAGACCGCTCTGATACCAATGTTGGGAAATATACATGTTTGCATCGCATACAAAACATACGCAGCGGAAAATAAACGGATCTATTTCATTCGCAATTGATAACATGCACTATGTAGGTTTCAGAATATAAGAACAAGAGAGTGTACCTTGATGCGGTGAAATTCAAAACCGAATGAAGAAGTACTCGGGAAGACTTTCAATCTTCACTCCAATTCCACTTGATGCCCAAGATGTGTGGTCTCTCAATCAGTTCTATGTTTTCTAGAGAGAATATGAAAGAGTGTCTCTCTTCCTTATATTATCTTATTTATTAAAAAAACATTAAACATACAAACCATTTTATTCTATATAAAATTCTGTATGTTTCTCTCCACATAACAGATTATCTAATTGGGCTAGCCTTTTGGGCCTTCCCAATTGGGCTTTAGTGTGTGACTTGGAGTGGGACCAAAAGGGAACAAATAAGACACTAGCTCCAATGAGCCTCGGACTTTTTAGTCAACTCTTGACAAGTCCAAAGTTACCATTAATTATATTTAATACCACTATATAAATATAATTGCACTCTAGGCCTCATTAATAAATTATATCCCAAGACTTTATTATACATGCAACCCCTTCATAAAATATTCGTAGTAATACAAAGTCATGAATATAGACTGCCACTTTGTAAATTACTACATCTTAATCCTTGAGTACCCGGTTTAATCCTTTTGAGTTATTCACCATATATTTATAAAATCCAATTTCATAAATATATACTTTAGTTTTACTAAAGTGGTTAGGCCTAACTCTCTGAATAACTGTACCCATTAAACTTATCTCAAGGGAATATTTTATATCTCCGTTAAGAGACTATGAATTTCATCTTGAGAATATATGTTCCATCAACACTAAATGTGGCTGCCCAACATACTGAGGTTTTGACCGTTACTTTAGATCTCACTCCTGATATATCAAAGCAACCTACATTTCGTGATCAGGTCCATTATTCTTTTAGGATTAAGAGTTCATGTGAATACAAGTCGTGAGATTTATTATTCAATTGACAGTCGTTAGGAGAATAATAAATCTCACAGCGGTCCAGTTCAATATGTCTTATCTCTTAAAACATATCAACATATTAACTAGAAGTCACCACTTCCATGATCAAGACAAATCATTGTAGTTAATATGTTATAGTCTTCGCAGATGAAATGCCCAATTTCATCACCGACTACGAACCAAAATTCTAAGTTTACAAAGAACTTGTGATCTATATCTTCTGTGACTAAATCACATAAATCACATACTATGCATCTCATGGACTATTTGATAATGTCCGAATATTCATGTTACCATTATTTTAGATAAGAATAAAACAACTTTATTAAACACAATATTAAGTCATACATCATTTCTCACATACATAATATCATACATAGCATCATACAATAGGATTTAAGGGCACATATCCTAACACTTGGTTGTTCTTTACATGTTTATGCATAAACACTAGTTTAGATCTTAAACTCACATCAAAAATATGAAAACATGTTTGTTTCATAATTCTTTCAAATCCTTGAATCTAGGATATCACCATACACACACATTCACTAGAATCTATTTTTCAATCCATATGCAATGCTTAACAAATTGAATTAGGGTTTATCACATGCACACACTTTGATTTCAACATGCAAATTGATTGATAACATATTGAATGGTGTGATATGAATGTTGGCCACCATAGTCCAGAAGACCGGTTTCACCGGGCAAGGTGGGTGCCTAACACCTTCCCACCTTGTAACATAGCCTCCGAGCTTAGATCAAGGGTTAGTAGACCAATGCTTATCCATGTAATTTTCAATTTCTAGATTGTAACTAGGAAACAAAGCCATGTACTTTATCTTAGATTGTATCTAGGACTAAAGCCATGTAATTTTCCTATGATCAATGTAAATTCAATTTCAAATTAATAAAATGAGGAATTTTTCAATTACGGTTTTTTTATTTTTCCAATAATTAAATAAGTGGCGACTCCATTGTAAAACCCTTAATCTAAAGGGGAAAATATTACTAGTTGAACCTCCATTTTGAGAGGCAATAACACGACTCCACCTATTCACGTGGGTTTGGCCCAACACACCTATAAAAAAGGGGGCCGGGGGCGCAGTCTCTCACACTCAGAAATAGTTTGTAATTTTATCGTAAGAAAAAAGGGTAGATTAGTGGCTAGAAGTTCACGACTCTCCATTAGGCCAATGATTTATTATGAAAAACCCATAGTAAACGACTAGATTGTCTGAATACACTTACAGAGAATCGGGGAATGATAAATTCAAAATTCTCTTGAGAAAGGAGTCAAGGAGGTAGAAAGCGGTGTCAGGTATAGTAGCTCGATCAAGCATATCAACATGATACCGTAATGCTTTGACTGAGGTCTCATCTTTTCCACATGATCCATTCAATCAAAAGGTAGATGCACATACTTAACCAAAAAAAGTGACTACATGAAGAGAACATGGCAATCAAACTTGTTTGGTATGAGACCCCATAACAATTGCGGCCCACATCAATTCAAGGCTAATCCCGTGATCCTAGTATTCCATGCCAACATCATTCACACATCCATCTCATCAAAGACTTTGAAGGTACGATCGAGACTTCCATTCCAAACTGATCATACCATACATATTCACAATAGCTATCAGTCACATTTAATTTTCTCTTCTTTTGCTTGAATGAGGTTGTGCACCACTGCCATTCTCCTTTATTTTGAAGGCTCACGATTGGACCAAAAGAAGAGAAAGTTTTTAAAAGGAATTCCCGATCCAGATAACTTAGGCGGTGTCTGCAGGAATGCCCAACTTCTGGGGTCAGCTTTCCTCATGATTGAAGACTAGCAGAAAGGGAAAGCAAACTTGCTTATCAAGTAAAAAGCATAAAGGTTGTTATCCCTATTGGTGTCTAGAACAAAATAGATCCTGTGGGCGGACTCACCTCAAAAAGAGCAAAAGAAGAGAGCACAGAATAAGCGGACTATTCTCGTACAATATTTTGTTATTTTTTTTCTTGTTATCACGCATAATAGGGCACTATTCCATCTAGTAGGTTAAGTAGGGAAACTCCAGAACTTTATTTCATAATCAAAGTCAGACTTTAGGTCTTGCGTCTTTATAGTTTGATAGGCAGAGATAGCGTTTGACTACTAAGATGGAAATCCTACATAAAAAGTCGATGGGAAAGCTAGTTTAGCACTAAAGAGAAGAACCCTCGGATGAATGATAGAACCTATGGCTTCTGTTGTGACTAATGCCTTTGATATTAGGCTTGACCGCTGGTTGGAGAATTCTTTTGGCTCATCTCATAGGAGAGCTTATATTCAAAGGGCGGACCTTGGCCTTATTAGTGTTATGATTTTCTTAGCTGCCCTTCTGTTCCATAGCCGACTTAGCCGATAGCTTAATCTTGCTTGCATAAGAATGTATTATGGGTATGGAGAGCTATTTAGATCGATTCTTTCTCGAAGCAAGTACGGTGCATCCTAAGTAAAGGTAATGAGCAAGGATTCAAAACCTGCCTTTCTCATCCGGGAGGTAAGGAAAGCACCAGCCCTTAGAAGAGCTACCAGAGCACAACTTAATCTATGCTGAAACTCCCGTAGGGTGAATTCCATTCCTCACATAGAGGAAATGAAAAACTTAGCCCAGTCCTCAGTTTCAATTTTAAGAAGAAATGAAAAAATTTAGATCCCAGCTAAGCTCACGCAAAAGACTCGACGAATTGGGTAGATCGAAATATCAACGCTTACCTCCTTGATTGAATGGCCTCAGAGTGAACGAAGTTTACTCAATGTGTATGCTGTTGGAGTTACCATGGACCAAACTAGGGAAAAATCTTGAATTAGTGAATACTTATCCAGGAATGCTCAATTCGGGCAAGAGGGAAAGAGCGCAATCCTCTCTATTTAAGAGGCTCTGTTCAGTAAGACAATCGGGTTTACCAAGCTTTGAGGAAAATACTTACTCATTTATTCCTGGATTTTGGAAGAGCTACTGGGCTCTATCGATCCAGAACTCCTGAAAAGCTACTTCGATACCTAGATAGTGAGAGACTAGGAGAGAAGGGCGTCGCTCGAAGAATTCATAATAGACCTCTAATCCATTTCTTTAAGTAACCAGACTTGTACTTAAGGCACTGCCCTTGCTTTGTGTACAAAATCCTATTGTAGCACTCGCAACCAATAAAAAAAACTTCCTTCTCCATAGGTCAAGGTGAAGTCCATGTATTTATCCATATTCATATTACAAAAGCTTTGTATTTGTGGATCGAGGATGTCTGAAAAAAGTATCCTTCGGAATCCCTATAGTCAAGGCAAAGGTCGGGAGGTATGGGATCATAGAAGGTGTAGGGGGAATAACAGACTCGTCTTCTAATGCATGCCGACAAGGTGGCAATAAGTCTTCCCTCGTCCAGATTCGGAATTGGGGAGTAGAATTGTAGCCGGATGAACTTGGATCTAAAGGGTTTCGGATCGTTGTCCTCAGTGCTAGCATCCGGGGAAGTGGCAACCATTACGAGAGGTGGATTTTTCTTCTTTTATTTGAAAGATCTAGGTGTTTGGGTTTATGCCCTAAAATCCAATATATTGGCATGTCATAAATGATTAAATTGTTTAATTATATGAGACTATTTATTAATGAACTAATGAGACATTATCTTAGTCCATGAGATGCATTTATGTGATTTAGTCACGGAAGATATGGATCACAAGTTCTTTGTAAACTCAGAATTATAGTTCGTAGTCGGTGATGAAATTGGGCATTTCATCTACGAAGACTATAACATATTAACTAAGATGATTTGTCTTGATCACGGAAGTGGAGACTTCTAGTTGATATGTTGATATGTTTTAAAAGTTAAAACATATTGAACTGGACCGCTGTGAGATTTATTATTCTCCTAACGACTATCAAATAAATAATAAATCTCACGATTTCTATTTGCATGAACTCTTAATCCTGAGAGAATAATGGACTCGATCATGAGGTGTAGGTTATTGTTGGGATAAGTGCCCTTAAATCCTATTGTATGATACTATGTATGATATTATGTATGAAATTATGTGAGAAATGATGTATGACTTAATATTGCGTTTAATAAAGTTGCTTTATTCTTATCTAAAATAATGGTAACATGAATATTCAGACATTATCATATAGTCCATGAGATGCATAGTATGTGATTTATGTGAAAAGTCACAGAAGATATAAATCACTGGTTCTTTGTAAACTCAGAATTATAGTTCGTAGTCGGTGATGAAATTGGGCATTTCATCTGCGAAGACTATAACATATTAACTACGATGATTTGTCTTGATCATGGAAGTGGTGACTTCTAGTTGATATGTTGATATGTTTTAAGAGTTAAGACATATTGAACTGGACCGCTGTAAGATTTACTATTCTCCTAACGACTGTCAATTGAATAATAAATCTCACGACTTGTATTCATATGAACTCTTAATCTTGAGAGAATAATGGACCTGATCATGAAATGTAGGTTGCTTTGATATATCAGGAGTGAGATCTAAAGTAACGGTCAAAACCTCAGTATGTTGGGCAGCCACATTTAGTGTTGTTGGAACATATATTCTCAAGATGGAATTCATAGTCTCTTCACGGAGATATAAAATATTCCCTTGAGATAAGTTTAATGGGTTCGGTTATTCAGAGAGTTAGGCCTAACCACTTTAGTAAGACTAAAGTATATATTTATGAAATTATATTTCATAAATATATGGTGAATAACTTAAAAGGATTAAACCGGGTACTCAAGGATTAAGACGTAGTAATTTATAAAGTGGCAGTCTATATTCATGACTTTGTATTACTACGAATATTTTATGAAGGGGTTGCATGTATGTTAAAGTCTTGGGATATAATTTATTAATGAGGCCTAGAGTGCAATTATATTTATATAGTGGTATTAAATATAATTAATGGTAACTTTGGACTTGTCAAGAGTTGACAGAAAAGCCCAAGGCCCATTGGAGCTAGTGTCTTATTTGTTCCCTTTTGGTCCCACTCTAAGCCACACATTAAAGCCCAATTGGGAAGGCCCAAAAGGCTAGCCCAATTAAATAATTAGTTATGTGGAGAGAAACATACAGAATTTTATATCAGAATAAAATGGTTTGTATGTTCATAAGATATGATATAAGGAAGAGAAACACTCTTTCATATTCTCTCTAGAAACATAGAACTGATTGAGAGACCACACATCTTGGGCATCAAGTGGAATTGGAGTGAAGATTGAAAGTTTTCTCAAGAACTTCTTCTCTTTGGTTTTGAATTTCACCGCACCAAGGTACACTCTCTTATTCTTAAATTCTGAAATTTACATTGCACAGGTTATCTTTTGCGAATGAAGTAGATCCGTTATTTTTCCGCTGCGTATGTTTTGTATGCGATACAAACATGTAATTTTCCATCACTTTGATATATCAGGAGTGAGATCTATAAGTCACGATCAAAAACTCAGTATGTTGGGCAGTTGCATTTAGTGTTGATGGAACATATATTCTTAACATGGAATTCATAATCTCTTAACGGAGATATAAAATATTCTCTTGAGCTAAGTTTAATAGGTTTGGTTATTCAGAGTGTTAGGCCCAACCACTTTAGTAAGGAGTTATTAAAGTATATATCTATGAAATTGGATTTCATAAATATATGATGAATAACATAAAGGATTAAACCGGGTACTCAAGGATTAAGATGTAGTAATTTTCAAAGTGGCAGTCAACTTTCATGACTTTGTATTACTACGAATATTTTGATGAAAGGGTTGCATATATAATAAAGTTTTGGGATATAATTTATTAATAAGTCTTAGAGTGCAGTTATATTCTTATAGTGGTATTGAATATAATTAATGGTAACTTTGGACTTGTCAAGAGTTGACAGAAAAGTCCAAGGCTCATTGGAGCTAGTGTCTTATTGTTCTCTTTTGGTCCCACTCCAAGCCATACACTAAAGCCCAAATGGAAAGGCCCAATAGGCCAGCCCAATTAGATAATCAGTTAGTTATAAAGGGAGAAACATACATAATTTTATTTTAGAAGAAAGAGAGACATCATTGTGAAATGGTGTGTATATGTGAGTGAAGCCACTCAATTATTCTCCCTTGGAAACTGATTGAAAGACCATACTTCTTGGGCGTAAAGTGGAATTGGAGTGAAGATTAAAAGTGTTCCCAAGTACTTCTAATCTTTTGTTTTGAATTTCACCACACCAAGGTACGCTATCTTGTTCTTAAATTCTGAAACTTACATAGTGCATGTTATCAATCATGAATGAAATAGATCCATTTTTGTTGCTTCCGCTGTGTGTTTTGTATGAGATAAAAATCCAAATTTTCCAACACCAGGGAAAGTTTTCAAAGGCGATCAAAAGATGTTCGGGACATTTATCCTCCACGATGCAGAGATTGAAGCACTGATTTCCTTCATTAAGACCCGTTTTGTCCGCTCAGTAGCTGGAGGTAAATAGGAGGATCCTGAGTACGAGGGATAGAAGATAAGATGGAATAGGAACTTTCTTTGGCTTTTTGCCACCCCATAAAGAAAGAACTGCCTAGCTATTATCGGCTAGTGAAAGCATCAGGCAAGAGGGCAGCTACCATACCAAATACGTAAGGCGTTTTGGCTGGAAATTAAAGCAAGCATACTTTTCATTGAGAAGGGTCTATTCCATCTTGTACGCCTCTCCCAATACCCTAGGGCTTCTTACTTTGTATCTGATTGGACAGCATACCGGAGGTCTATTTTGATTTGAAGGTGATGCATTATTTTGCTTTTTCTAGACATGGTTCTTCATATACTCTACTCTATGAACTATGTGGATTTGGTTGTATGAGTGTGTTTTGCATGTGAGCTAGACTTTCTTTTTTGGCTTACTCTTGCACTTGTCGCCACATTATCCGTCTTGACCACAAATCATGACCCACCTCCACGCTCTCAAGTAGTGCACTATTTCTGGCATCTCCTTCTCTTAGACCATGCCTTTTGGTCTCATTGAGCTTTTGGCTCTCATATGATATTGGGTTACCTTGTTGTACTAGCACACCGCCTATGGCATAGTCTAACGCATCTATGTGTACTTCAAATGGCTTAGTGTAATTTGGCAACTATAATTTGGGGTTTAGGTCCTCAAAAGTTCTTTGACACTCTTCCAATCAATGTAGTGCCATGATCGGTCCATACGTCCTTCTTTAGGGGATTTTTGAGTGGAGCAACCATTCTCGAGTAACTTACGATGAATCTTCGGTAATAGTTCACGAGCCCTAAAAACGATCTTAGCCCACTCACCTTGGTAGGTTCTTACCACTCCTTCATAGCTTTGCCCTAGGAGTAGGATCTCCGTCTGTCCAAAGGAGCATTTCTCTTTCTTTACATAGAGGTGATTTTTCCTTTAATACTTTAAAAATGGTCTGGAGGTGGCTAACGTGGTCGTTTAATGAATAGCTATAGCCCACGATCAAAGTATACCACTAGTCGTCTAAGTATGGGTGGAATAGCTCATTTTGGAGGGTGTATAACATGGTGGGGGCATTGGTGAGTCCAAACGGCATAACCAACTCAAACGCCCCTTTATTAGTAAGGTTGCTTGCTTGTCACATAGGTCGTCTTTGGCTTGTTTCCTTCCGCAATATGCACTTGGAAGTAGCCCGACCGTAGATCCAACTTCGAGAAGTATCTGCATTAAAGTGGATACCTTCTCTTGATGGTTAGGTTACCTTGTTGAGTGCTCGATAATCAATGCACAAGGCTACTGCTTCTTCTAGAATAAATAAAACAGGGGCTCCCCAACCTTTTCCCCCGCAAGATAGGGAAAAACTACCTTAGAGGCTGGAATATAAATAGGCCTCAATGAGTTCTCGAATTTTTTTCCTGAGCTCAACCAATCCTCTTAACTAATAGATGCTAGTTGGGGGGGAGGAGGGGGGGGGGGGGGGATCTTCTAAACCTAGCCTCAGTCTAAGTATAAGAGGGGGTTTGGCTTCAGGCTCCAACTCGATCTTATGGTAGACTGCCCTCCTAGGGGGCACTTGGCAACTCACTCGTGGGGCATGATATCCCAAAATTCCTAAAGTACTTGCTGCACTTCTTAAGAAAGAAGTCATCTTGGTATTAGATCTGCTCTTCTATTAGCATGAATATGAATTAGATTCTATTCATCTTATTTATTCTTAAAAAAACCCCCCACCTGAACCATTCTTAAGACCCCCAAGCCCTTTCAAATGAGTTCTGCTATAGAAGCTTTCAACGTACACCTGAGGACAAATCTTTCACTCATTAAGAAGTTAAAACCTGTGACTAGATTGTCTTGAAGACGGATGCGACGGGAAGAAGTGGCATTTGGAAGTGTTGTTGACTTAACATTTAGGTTTCGGCATAACAAAGCTTGAACTGTCTTTTCGCACTTAGGTGTACAACGTGCCATTGGTAATGATTTTGCTACAGTGCCACAAATTCACAAACTCATCCTAAGAAATGACTTTAGAATCGGATGCACTCGTCCAACAAGAAAGGCCCTAACCCTGCCAACTAAGTAATAATAAAAAAGAAAGAAGAGAACGAAAGGAGAAGAGAACTTCGTATTTTGGTATTTCTCTAGGAGTCATGTTTAACCTTGAATGATATCAATGGATTCTATAACAACAGTCCCTCGGACTTGGAAAGTTATAACGAAGATGGCTAACCTAATAGCGGATTCCGCAGCTACCACCGTTGAAACCAATAGAGCAAATGATTGACCCATCATATCATTCGAAGAAACAGAAAATACCAAAAAGTTTGAATTCACAGCTAATAACATTGATTCAATTGACATTGACATAATAGGAATATTTCGTCTATTAAGGAGGATTCCCCAAATACCTAACATAGAGATGATCATAGAAAATGTGAAATATTTGATAGTATCTGTTTTGGGAACGTAGAATGTAAGAGAAATTCAAATGTTATAACTCCAGTACGTCAGGAACGCTATGTCATTATCTAGAATTAACAAGACAATCCTAACGAGATTTCTTTCGGGGACATGAAAACTATCATATATTAGATTGTTCTTATATTTGCCGATGAGATCAAAACTCTCCTTGAAGTATTCATATGTTTTCTACAACTGCGGCAAATTCATATTATCAAACTTTCCACATAAGTCGTACCCGTTTTCCAGAAAAGAATTAACTAGATTATTAGTCAAAGTATTTGTTCTAATTTCAAGATTCGCTTTTGCAAATTCCGTGATTAGATCTCCTTCATATTTTTCAATATATTTGTTACTTTTTCTATGACAAAAAGTCTTATTTTTTCAATAGTCTTATCCTTCTGCGCTTTTTCTTTATTCTTATTATTATTGGAAGAAGATGAGGAAGCATTCTGAGACCTTGTCGGCCTATTCATCAAGTGAAGAAGCCATTTCTTTCTCTAGAAAGTAGTTCCATGAACAACCCTTTGCGGGATTGTTCAAGGAACTACTATCAAGATTCTTTGAACCATCTTTCCGAGTCCTTTGGTTATCCCTTAAATGGGGGATAACAACCGCTTATGTGGCCACTCCTTTTGAGGAGGCCCTATTGGCCTATTACTTGTCCTACGAGGGGGACCCTGACATAGTCAGGTTTGTCTATGAGGAACTTCAAAGAGCAGCCATACTTGGAGCCTACGACGAAGCATTGCGTAGGTTTCTTAAGGCAGGGATGCTTCTGGAGCTAAAAGGAAAAAGATAAATAATTTCATGGCTCCTCTTTGCCCCATATCTTGTCTAGTAAGGCTTTTATTTACGAGGTTTTGAGTACTGCATTTTTGACTTAATGGATACACTAATGGATGAGGGGTCGCATGAGCAATTCTTGAATATTGATAAAACGTTGATCAATATTTAGGAAGAGACTGAGGATAACAGCAGGATCCTATTTGATCTTTGTCAACACAGGACTCGAAGCCCCCTACTCAAACAAAAGGGTAATCCCTCGAAATTTAAAATTCCATTCCGATTTCTTATAGTGGAGGGGAGGGGAGAAGACCCATTTTTCATTCTATATGAGGGGTTCTTGTGAAGCCTAGAGAGGCGAAAGTGGCAAATCACTTCTATCGAGTTCCCCAACAGTAGCTTAGCTTAGTAGCTTAACTTTTTCTACTGGCGTGGTGCTGCTGGATGCATTTGATCAATAGGAAGAGGAGGAAAAAAAATAAAGAAAGCTTATGAAGAGCATCTATTTGAGTCAATCATTTCCAAGATCTAATTCAAGTTTTTTCTTATGTATTGGAAACACCTTACAATCTAAAGTTTAACGCTTAAGAGAAGAAATGTTCTTGGTGGATGCAAGACTCAGGACCCCAAGAATTTGTATGCAAGATGAACCTACAAGAGTGCCAATCAACCGAGCCACTAGGTTTGAGAATAAGGTGAGATCCCTAGATGTAGTGGCCGGTGAATCGCTGATTGAAGAGCAGATTTTGGAGAGATTCTTCATCGATCTAGTGGCCGGTGAATCACCGATCAAAGAGAGAGCAGCCGCCAGGTTTAATGATTTGGTGGGATCCTTGGATGTAGTGGCTGGTGAACCGCTTCTTCTTCTTCCATGAAGATTCAGACAAAACCGAGCTTGGATGGAGCTGAACAAGATTTGGCGAACAAATACAAAGGTAAAAGGCTTTATTATTGAGAAAGTAAAAGGAGGTTATTCAGTAGCCATCGCGAGTTTCATTACTTTTCTTCCATTCCGTCCTCTCATAAGAAGAAGGATATCGAATGATCGATTCACCATTGAGAGCATTAACCCCAAAAGGATGAATATTGTTGTGTTCTAATAGCGGCAGATTAAATAAGAACTTGATGAGTGAAATCTACTGACGAAAAAAAAGAGCACTTTTTTTAATTTCGAAGGCTAGCGTCTCCTGATAACACTCTATCACGTTAATCCATTCTTTTGTTGAGGGCCTGGCACTTATTCTGGCCCTCTATTTACATAGCGAAGAAAGGCAAAGGCTCTTGCTCGAATGCGTGACTGCGGGGCGCCTATCACCCCTACTAAAAAAGAAAATGCATGTTAGGTTGAGCAATAATACTGCGACTAGGGAAACACTGAATGGAATTGAAGGCATAGTCTCAATAAAAAGAATGGAACACCAACCAATAAGTGGAAAATTTGGATGGAGTCTCGCAGAAGAAGAGCCTTACTCATTTAGGGGCGCTAGTGCGCTACAACTATCAGCCCCTTTCTTATTGTTTGAAAGATAGGTTTGGAACCCTTATTATTAGAGAAAGGGGAAAGGGGATTCCCTTTTCCAAAGAGAGAATCAGTCTTCATTTTCCATCAAAAGTGAAACGTCTTTTTCTTAAAGCTTAAAAGTTGAAATTGGCTTTACCTGGTACACCAATTCCAGGTTAACTTAGTATTGATTCTGGGTAACCACAGAAAAGGAAAGGACGAAAAAGGAATGAAAAGCGACCATTGTCTCATGGGGCAAGCTTACTTAGTGGAAAATATTAGAAAATGGTTGAAGTACTTATTGCCAATGTAATCTAAGAAATATTGTAGTTTCCCAGCCGGATCTAGGTATCGTTTCGCTTGTGCTTCTTTCAAGAAGGAAGCATTTTGCTCCACATCTGCTTGAGGACCGTACCCATTCTTATTTGATTTTTATGGTCAGATTAAGCATTTCCTAAATCTATCTGTGCTCCCTCTTATATATATAGTTAGGCTCAAATAAAAAGATTAATCTTTATTGGCCTATTGTTAACCTCTTGTCCATCTTTGAACCTTCGAATCTCTTTACCCCATTAAGCATCTTTTTAAGTCAAGCTTCCCTTCCATAAAGAAAGAAAGACTGCCTTCCCTTCTAGGATTATTGCTCATAAAGGGGTACCCTGAATGGCCGATTCATTCCTGCTTATAAGCTTCAGACAAATGGAAATAAGGAGATTCTTTCTTCTTAGGATGACAAATGAAGGAAGCTTTTTAAGCCATTTGCGCATTAAGGGGAGCAGAGCCGATGGGATTTATCGAATGGTAATGAAGCTTTCCATTCTATCTATTTGGCTGAAGCCAACTCTGGATGTTTAACACGTTGTTTCCAATCATACTTTTCTTTCCTCCGATCCATTGCTTGGACGGGCCTCGTCTGATTTCAGTGGAAGAAATCGGACTACTTTATCCCCTAGCCCCCCCTCTTCAATTAATCAAAAGAGATACGATGGTTTTGGATGGCTTTCATTATTAACATCCAATCCCATGCTAATAAGAAAAACGAGTGATTGCTAGTTAGCTTTCATTTTATTCAATATAATGGTAGGTACTGAGGCTCTAAAGGCTTTCCAACTTGCGGAAATAGTGCAGATGGATCAATCACACGTTTTTGCAACATCCTCCAACTTGCTATCCACTCCCCTTCACTTTCTTTGTTCGACGGGAAGATGCAAATTGCGAAGGCCTTCCCACCACGCAAAGTTCAAACCTCGCTGGAGAGAGAGAATTAGTTAGAATCTATCTTAGCGTGCTTTAAACCTACAGTCAACTAGCTACTTGCCTCAGGTAGCTTGCTTCGTTACATTCATGAATTCTTTGTTTGATTCTTTGGGCTTCTTCCGATCCGAAGTATGTTCCTTCTTTCATGGTTCTTTAGGTGCATTATTCACCAAGCTCGAGGGCAATGCGACTTCCCCATTGATTACCATGACTTGTCCTATTGCTTTTGGAATTTTATAGAATACCCTCTTAGTTTTGAGTAGGGCAGCCCATTCTGAAAGGTTCTTCTTCCTCTTCCACTTTTCCCTATCTTGCTAATCATAATGAAGGGGCAGGCAATAGGTTAAAGGTATTCCCAAGTCGGATTTCCGGCAAACACCAAGAAGTATCCATTCTTAGCACTAAGAAACTGCTGGCTTTTAGAGAATCTTTCCTCTTCAATTATGCATGATTTACTGGGGTTGTCCTTCTTTCTTGGGAGTTAAGCGATGAGTTGGGTAAGCTTTCTAAGGGTATGGCTTCACGGGGGCGACTAAGGACACACCCAACCAAACAGTAGGTAAAAATGGTCTCCTTTGGTATAATCTCCTCCGCTGGGTCTATCCCATACGATTGTTTTCAACAAGTAGTGCAGTCAAAAAGCATTCTATGAACGAATTCCTTCATAGCCTTCATAAATAGAGTAGAGTAGAAAGAAGACTCACTACTAAATTCGAAGGCGACACCCTTTGTTGCCTTTACGAAGGTTTCCCTTCTTTGCTTCTTTTGTTTGAAATAGGACTGGACGGGGTAGAATCAGGTTGCAAAGAAAGAAACCGCCAGGCCAGAGCAGGGGATTGTCCTGTCCTCCTTACTGACCACAAAGAAGATGGCTTTGTCACTAAGCAAGCCAGTAGAAAGGACACTAAATGCCTAACAAGACAAAAACCTACTATATGCTTGACACAAACTTTTAGATCCTCCCTCTAGCACACGGGGATTAGCCCTACGCACTAGGGATGAAGCGTAGAGGTCACATTAGCTTGTTGTACCAAAGTGGTTCATCATAAAAAAAAACAACAATGGGTTGTAGCATTTACTATGAATTTGTCTAGAGGATGTAAAAGAGGGCATAGTGTTTGAGGACATATTTCTGGCCTAACACTCTTAATCTTAGTTCTTCAATCCTATTTAGGTGAGGAAAACGCATCCTATTAGAAAAATACATGTTTGTATCGCATACCAAACATATGCAATGGAAAATTAACGGATCAACTTGTTAGGATATATACCCTTAAATCCTATTCTATGATGCTATGTATGACATTATGTATGACTTCATGTTAAGATTAATAAAGTTGTTTTATTATTATTGGTAACATGAATATTTAGATATTATCATATAGTCCATGGGATGCATAGTATGTGATTTATGTGATTTAGTCAAGGAAGATATAAATCACAAATTTTTTGTAAACTCAGAATTAAAGTTTGTAGTCGGTGATGAGATTGGGCATTTCATCTGCGATGACTATAACATATCAACTAAGATGATTTGTCTTGATCATGGAAGTGGAGACTTCTAGTTGATATGTTGATATGTTTTAAGAGTTAAGACATATTGAAATGGACCGATGTGAGATTTATTATTCTTCTAACGACTGTCAAATGAATAATAAATCTCACGACTTCTATTTGCATGAACTCTTAATCCTGAGGGAATAATGGACCTGACCATGAGATGTAGGTTGCTTTGATATATCAAGAGTGAGATCTAAAGTCACGATCAAAACCTCTGTATGTTGGGCAGCCACATTTATTGTTGATGGAACATATATTCTCAAGATAGAATTCATACTCTCTTAACAGAGATATAAAATATTCCCTTGAGATAAGTTTAATGGGTTTGGTTATTCAGAGTGTTAGGCCTAACCACTTTAGTAAGAAAATACTAAAGTAATATTTATGGAATTGGATTTCATAAATATATGATGAATAACTTAAAAGGATTAAACCGGGTACTCAAGGATTAAGATGTAGTAATTTCAAAGTGGCAGTCTATATTCATGAATTTGTATTACTACGAATATTTTATGAAGGGGTTGCATACAGAATAAAGTCTTGAGATATAATTTATTAATAAGGCCTAGAGTGCAATTATATTTATATAGTGGTATTAAATATAATAAATGGTAACTTTGGGCTTGTCAAGAGTTGATAGAAAAGCCCAAGGCCCATTGGAGCTAGTATCTTATTGGGCCCAGTCCAAGCCACACACTAAAGCCCAATTGGAAAGGCCTAATAGGCCGGCCCAATTAGATAATCTGTTAGTTATAAAGGGAGAAACATACAGAATTTTTTATAATGAGAAAAAAGATACATCATTGTGAAGTGGTGAGTATGTGCGAGTAAAGCCATTCAATTATTCTCCCATAGAAACTGATTGAGAGACCACACTTCTTGGGCGTAAAGTGGAATTAGAGTGAAGATTAAAAGTGTTCCCAAGTACTTCTAATCTTTTGTTTTGAATTTCACCGCACCAAGGTACGTTATCAATCATGAATGAAATAGATCCATGTTTGTTGCTTCCGCTGTGTGTTTTGTATGAGATACAAAACCAGATTTTCCTACAGTTGTAACGCCCCAAATCCGTACCAAGGATTTAGATGCATAACCTGTCTTAGAAATAATCAACAATAATATAATGAAACAGAGCGTAATTAATTTTCCACAAATAAACTTCTATCCAACATCAAGATTCCTATAAAATCCATAAAAAAAAAATACAAAATCCTTCAATTATAAAATCTCCAAATACAATCTCATATAGTTCCACAAATGTCAAACTCATTGTCCTGAAGAAAATTGTACTAAAACGATTCACCAACTAACATAGCTCCAAACGAAGTCATCAATCTAAGGCTCCACTGATCTTCCACCAAAAGACACTCCAAATCTCTAATCTGAAAGGGTGGAAAAAGGGGGTGAGCTAAAGGCTCAATAAGAGACTACATAACATGAGGATGTCTTCCAAAACAAAACATTAGTATCATTGACAAAATATAGTCTTCACGATACATTTACAAATAGTTTAAATAGTAATATAATATATTCTATAAAACTATTAAAATAAAATATTTCACTATAACGCTGTAATCATTAATAAAATAATAACCACGTTAATATGCCAATATGCACCAAAATAGGTGGAAACAATTTATTATGAAAAATAAACAATTTTCCACTCACACAGATCAGTAGCAATAAAACAGTGGTTCAATATGGAAAATATTAGTCAAATGCAGAAAAAAGCTGCTAAACACTCGGTGGGTGATTCCCATGGGAAACAATACACTAACCTCAAAGAGGCAACACTAGCTCCAAAGAGCAACAGTAACACTGCACCACACCACACTAACACTACTTCGGCCGAAGACCAACACTTAACCCTGTGTTGGCAAAGGTTGCAGACTGCCTAGTTGACTGTTTGAAAACATTCATGACATATACAGTTTTCATAATAATATACAATAAATAATAAAATTCGAGTATGTATAAAGCATTAACAATGGTGTAAGTTTTTGAAACTTCTCTATTGCAATTATGTATATATTTTTACCACAATATATATATATATATATACACATTTATATATATATATATTTATAACATATATATATATATATATATATACGTCCTGAGAGACGTCATGTGCTGAAGTCTACTTACCTCTAGTGGCTAAACCAAGCTTCACTTCAAATGCTCGAAACGACGTCAACTAGAACCTAAATAATAATCAAATAACTCAATAAGGGCAGGTTTTTAATAACCACAACGTCCTCTTGATAAAAATTCCTCAGCCACTAAGAAAATTTGGCAGATTAAAATTTAATATATATGAGAACACGTAACCATCTGATCAAGGGCATCTAATGTATATATATAAGAAAACCTGACCATCTGATGTACCTATAAACCTATATATCTATATACTTATATATGAACCTATATATTACAATTCTCCTTTTCGACCAAACAACGTGAATGTGAAAGTCAAATAGAAACACAATTTGCCAATCAATACAATTGATATTCTATAAGGAAGAGATGTACTCCACGTACATATAAGGATTTGATTCAAAATTTTTGAATAAAATAGTGCATGACCCATTAAACTTCCATGATACATCCACTCCTATGCAACTATCATTATAACTCTAGGAATTTGAACTAGCAAAGAGACAAAAGTCTCCCTTAAACACAAACTGTCCAGCGGAAAAATTAGGCTTGCGAATTGATATTTACCTCAAATACAATTAGAATTGCTGGCTGCCTCCAGAAGTGCACGGCCTCCAATCCTTTCAAATGAGAAACCCTAACTCTAATCTTAATATTTATACGCTAATCACTGCTTCTATTATTTTTTTTTATTTTTTTTATTTTTTATTTATTTCACTCTTTGCCTTTCACGTAGGAAACCCTAACTTTCAGCTTTACACGTTGAAATTGTTCCCTACATTGGCTGGAATTTTAAATTAGAATAACCACAAAATAATTATTCACGTTACCCCTTACTATTATTATTATTATTATTATCATTATAGAAATCACAATATAAAATAATATCTCCTCCAAAACAAATTAAGCAATTTATCAAATCCACTCTCTAGAAGCAATTAAATTAAATTTTAAGTGAGACGGGTGTTACAACAGTACCCCATCTACACATTCACTACCCACCACTCATCTCACACTATCACTTCTGTTGGGGTTTATGCCCTAAAATCTAATTTATTAGCATGTCATAAACAATTGAATTGTTTAATTATATAAGACTATCAATAAATGAACAAATGAGACATTATCTTAGTCCATGAGATGCATCGTATGTGATTTACGTGAAAAGTCACAGAAGATATAAATCACTAGTTCTTTGTAAACTCAGAATTTTAGTTCGTAGTCGGTGATGAAATTGGGCACTTCATCTGCGAAGACTATAACATGTCAACTAAGATGATTTGTCTTGATCATGGAAGTGGAGACTTCTAGTTGATATATTTATAAGTTTTAAGAGCTAAAACATATTGAACTGGACCGCCGTGAGATTTATTATTCTCCTCACGACTGTCAAATGAATAATAAATCTCACGACTTCTACTTACATCAACTTTAAATCCTGAAAGAATAACGGACCTGATCATGAGGTGTAGGTTGCTTTGATATATCAGGAGTGAGATCCATAAGTCACGATCAAAGCCTCAGTATGTTGGGCAGCTGCATTTAGTGTTGATGGAACATATATTCTCAAGATGGAATTCAGAATTTCTTAACGAAGATATAAAATATTCCCTTGAGATAAGTTTAATGGGTTTGGTTATTCAAAGTGTTGGGCCCAACCACTTTAGTAAGGAGTTACTAAAGTATATATATTTATGGAATTGGATTTCATAAATATATGATGAATAACATAAAGGATTAAACCGGGCACTCAAGGACTAAGATGTAGTAATCTTCAAAGTGACAGTCTACATTCATGACTTTGTATTACTACGAATATTTTATGAAGGGGTTCCATCTATAATAAAGTCTTGAGATATAATTTATTAATAAGGCCTAGAGTGCAATTATATTCATATAGTGGTATGGAATATAATTAATGGTAACTTTGGACTTGTCAAGAGTTGACTGAAAAGTCCAAGGCCCATTAGAGCTAGAGTCTTATTTGTTTCCTTCATACGAGAGCCCAATTGCAATGGCCCAAAAGGCTAGCCTAATTAGAAAATTAGTTATATATAAGGAGAGAAACATAAAGAATTTTATAAGTCTTTTCATAAGGGTTTTGATTAAGATCACAAAAGAACATGAAATGGTTTGTATGTGAGTGTTGGACATTCTCTTATTCTCTCATTAGAAACTGATTGAGAGACCATACTTCTTGGGCATTAAGTGGAATTTGAGAGAAGATTAAAAGTTTTCCCAAGTACTTCTAATATTTTGGTTTTAAATTTCACCGCACCAAGGTAAGCTTTCCTGTTCTTAAATTCTGAAACTTACATAATACATGTTATCAATTGCGAATGAAGTAAATCCGTTAATTTTCTACTGCGTATGTTTTGTATGTGATACAAAGATATATTTTTCCAACAATTGTTATCAGAGCGGTCTTCAATTTCAAATCTGAATAACATGTTTTGTGAGTTTTGGAATTAGAGATAATAGTTTCATGTTGTTATAAAATTATGCATTTAGTTTTCTGCATAGTTGTTGAAACTATGATTTGATGAAAACTAATATTGATGTTATGATGTTGTTTAAATATGAATTTAAGTATGTTAAATTGATCTTTAAGGCTATAGCTGTTAGGAAATATACATGTTTGTATCACATACAAAACATACGCAGCGGAAAATAAACGGATCTACTTCATTCGCAATTGATAACATGCACTATGTAGGTTTCAGAATATAAGAACAAGAGAGTGTACCTTGATGCGGTGAAATTCAAAACCGAATGAAGAAGAACTCGGGAAGACTTTCAATCTTCACTCCAATTCCACTTGATGCCCAAGATGTGTGGTCTCTGAATCAGTTCTATGTTTTCTAGAGAGAATATATGAAAGAGTGTCTCTCTTCCTTTTTTTTATCTTATTATCTTATTAAACATACAAACCATTTTATTCTATATAAAATTCTGTATGTTTCTCTCTACATAACTGATTATTTAATTGGGCTGGCCTTTTGGACCTTCCCAATTGGGCTTTAGTGTGTGGCTTGGAGTGGGACCAAAAGGGAACAAATAAGACACTAGCTCCAATGGGCCTCGAGCTTTTCTGTCAACTCTTGACAAGTCCAAAGTTACCATTAATTATATTTAATACCACTATATAAATATAATTGCACTCTAGGCCTCATTAATAAATTATATCCCAAGACTTTATTATACATGCAACCCCTTCATAAGATATTCGTAGTAATACAAAGTCATGAATATAGACTGCCACTTTGTAAATTACTACATCTTAATCCTTGAGTACCTGGTTTAATCCTTTTGAGTTATTCACCATATATTTATAAAATCCAATTTCATAAATATATACTTTAGTCTTACTAAAGTGGTTAGGCCTAACTCTCTGAATAACTGTACCCATTAAACTTATCTCAAGGGAATATTTTATATCTCCGTTAAGAAACTATGAACTCCATCTTGAGAATATATGTTCCATCAACACTAAATGTGGTTGCCCAACATACTGAGGTTTTGACCGTTACTTTAAATCTCACTCCTGATATATCAAAGCAACCTACATTTCATGATCAGGTTCATTATTCTCTCAGGATTAAGAGTTCATGTGAATACAAGTCGTGAGATTTATTATTCAATTGACAGTCGTTAGGAAAATAATAAATCTCACAGTAGTCCAGTTCAATATGTCTAAACTCTTAAAACATATCAACATATTAACTAGAAGTCACCACTTCCATGATCAAGAAAAATCATCGTAGTTAATATGTTATAGTCTTCGCAGATGAAATGCCCAATTTCATCACCGACTACGAACCAAAATTCTGAGTTTACAAAGAACTTGTGATCTATATCTTCTGTGACTAAATCACATAAATCACATACTATGCATCTCATGGACTATTTGATAATGTCCGAATATTCATGTTACCAGTATTTTAGATAAGAATAAAACAACTTTATTAAACACAATATTAAGTCATACATCATTTCTCACATAATGCCATACATAATATCATACATAGCATCATACAATAGGATTTAAGGGCAGATATCCTAACAAATGGAGGCCGTGAGATCCAACCTTTGTATCTCTCTCCTACTAGATGTTTTAAATTAAAGGTTTTTATCTTTAAACATGTATAAACTAATTATACACAGCCTTGCACTTTATACTAAGCACAAAATTTAATCACACACTTTTTAAGTTTGAAAACACTTAGAAAATATTTAGATTTTCTTTCTTTCGATCGATCGAATGTACCCCTCGATCGGTCGAAAAAATTAAACAATTCGAACTTGACCTTCTGTCTTGTTCGATTGATACTCGATCGCCTCTCGATCGATTGAAAAGAAAATTCGATCGATCGACTAGCAATCGAATATTAATCGATTCAAAAGATTGGTCTCTGTTTTACTCGATCGATCGAAAGTAAATTTCGATCAATCAAAACTCGTAAAACTCGAATTTCCAGAAATTCTTCTAAAGCAGTTTTCAACGGTTTTGCATGAATAAACAACCATCATACGAAAATGATAGACAGAAATTGATATCAAAACTGAAATCTATTGATGCTATAGCCTTAAAGATCAATTTAACATTTTTAAATTCATATTTAAACAACAGCATAACATCAATATCAGTTTTTATCAAATCATAGTTTCAACAACCATGCAGAAAATTAAATGAATAATCCTTTATCAACTTAAAACTATTATCTCTAATTCCAAAACACACAAAACATGTTATGCAGATTCGAAATGAAGACCGCTCTGATACCAATGTTAGGAAATATACATGTTTGTATCGCATACAAAACATACGCAGTAGAAAATAAACGGATCTACTTCATTCGCAATTGATAACATGCACTATGTAGGTTTCAGAATATAAGAACAAGAGAGTGTACCTTGATGCGGTGAAATTCAAAACCGAATGAAGAAGTACTCGGGAAGACTTTCAATCTTCACTCCAATTCCACTTGATGCCCAAGATGTGTGGTCTCTCAATCAGTTCTATATTTTCTAGAGAGAATATGAAAGAGTTTCTTTCTTCCTTATATCGTATTCTAATTATTCATTAAACATACAAACCATTTTATTCTTTATAAAATTCTGTATGTTTCTCTCCATATAACTGATTATCTAATTGGGCTAGCCTTTTGGGCCTTCTCAATTGGGCTTTAGTGTGTGGCTTGGAGTGGGACCAAAAGGGAATAAATAAGACACTAGCTCCAATGGGCCTCGGGCTTTTCTGTCAACTCTTGACAAGTCCAAAGTTACCATTAATTATATTTAATACCACTATATAAATATAATTGCACTCTAGGCCTCATTAATAAATTATATCCCAAGACTTTATTATATATGCAACCCCTTCATAAAATATTCGTAGTAATACAAAGTCATGAATATAGACTGCCACTTTGTAAATTACTACATCTTAATCCTTGAGTACCCGGTTTAATCCTTTTGAGTTATTCACTATATATTTATAAAATCCAATTTCATAAATATATACTTTAGTCTTACTAAAATGGTTAGGTCTAACTATCTGAATAACTGTACCTATTAAACTTATCTCAAGGGAATATTTTATATCTCCGTTAAGAGACTATGAATTCCATCTTGAGAATATATGTTCCATCAACACTAAATGTGGCTGCCCAACATACTGAGGTTTTGACCGTTACTTTAGATCTCACTCCTGATATATCAAAGCAACCTACATTTCATGATCAGGTCCATTATTCTCTCAGGATTAAGAGTTCATGTGAATACAAGTTGTGAGATTTATTATTCAATTGACAGTCGTTAGGAGAATAATAAATCTCACAGCGGTCCAGTTCAATATGTCTTAACTCTTAAAACATATCAACATATTAACTAGAAGTCACCACTTCCATGATCAAGACAAATCATCGTAGTTAATATGTTATAGTCTTCGCAGATGAAATGCCCAATTTCATCACCAACTACGAACCAAAATTCTGAGTTTACAAAGAACTTGTGATCTATATCTTCTGTGACTAAATCACATAAATCACATACTATGCATCTCATGGACTATTTGATAATGTCCGAATATTCATGTTACCATTATTTTAGATAAGAATAAAACAACTTTATTAAACACAATATTCAGTCATACATGATTTCTCACATAATGTCATACATAATATCATACATAGCATCATACAATAGGATTTAAGTCCACATATCCTAACAATAGCATCAATGGAATTCAATTTTAATATCAAATTCTGCCTATCATGTTCATATGGTGGTTATTTGTTCATGAAAAACAGTTGAAAACTGTCTACAACTGCTCTTTAAAAACTGAAAACATGCGTTCTTCGCGAGTAACTTCGCGAGAAGGTAACCCGCGAAAAATGCCTCTGAAGCACAAAACTGTTTCGTAGGTAAGCTTTTCTCGCGACACAGTTGTGAGACTGTCGCGAAAGTTTCTGTCTGAATTTTTTGTTTTCACTATTTTACCTTAACCCATTTTCGCGGTGAAGAGCTTAGTCGCGAGATTCTCGCGAAAATGCACCTGAAGGGAATTTTGAATATTTTCTAAGTGTTTTCAAATGTGTAAAGAGCAAGGCTATGTATGATGAGATTACACATGGTTCTTACTAAAAGACCTAATGAGATCAAAGATATTAGTTAAGTAGAACTCTTAGTCCTAAATAGTTTGGGACTTGTCTTTGAAGAAACATTCTAATGAGATTGAAATTGTTAGATGATTGAAAGTCCTTAATTTATTTTAATTAGAAGTTTTAATGAGATTAAAGCTTAATTAAAGGGTTTATAGTCTCTAATGAGATTAGAATTCTTAATCAAATAACTTAAGAATAGAGTTCTATATAACTAATTTTTTGATTCATTAGTGTTTAAGGAATCCTAAATAGTTTAGGCTTCCATTTTAGTTAGTGATTCTAATAAGATTAGAGTCTTCAACAAGTGCAAGGTTATTAGTTGTGATGGGATCACAATTATTTAAAAAAAACCTAAATAATGAGTGGGAGTGCTGAAATAACTCTTTTGTTAAGTTTATTGCAATGTGAATAGATACCTTGTCTTGACTTCGAGTCTAGCATTCTATGCGGAGGGTATTTACTTCACGGATTACAAGGTTAAACTTCTTTGTGATTGCGCGAATGTTCGTTACGCTATTGTGACGTGACTTAGTAACATCACATTGAATTTAAACAATTAAACACATTTGATGTGTAGGGTTAAAATTGTGATTAGATCGCAATGTTTTCAAGACAATCCACTTGTTTTAAAATTTCTAGTGGGAGAGAGATACAAGGGTTGGATCTCACGGCCTCCATTGTCAGTTCATAGTGGTGTGGGGTAAACATCTCGTCTTGGCCTCGAGCCTTGCTTTCCATGAGGAGGATGTTTATTTCATGGCACTAAAAGATTGAACTTCCCAGTTTATAGTGGAGTGGGCAAGCACCTCGTCTTGACCGCAAGCCTTACATTCCATGCGGAGGGTGTTTTGCATCATGGTACTACAAGATTAAACCTTACAAGGGTAGAATTATGTGGCTACACATGGTTCTAGGCAATGGTGTACACTAGACTAAGTTTAATAGTATCCTCTATGCTGAGTTCTTGCTATTATTACTTAGAGGCTAAAGGAAAAGCGGCAAATTATTTTTTTTTGGTAAGAGTTACCATGATAGCATTAATAATGAGAATAATTCTCGCCTGATCATAGTGATTGATATGACCTCGCTTCTGAGGAATATTAATTGCGGGATTTGGTTGTCGTTGCACCTAATATAATTTGGTTTTTGGGTGTTCCATATTATATGGTTATGGATGCAAAATATAATGTCCCTGTAATTATGTTCATAGTCTCAAAATAAAGTTGTCATAAATTTTGTTCTCTGGGTACTATTTTAATTGAATCACATTAAGTAAGAAATAATTTTGGACATGGTGCTTAAAGGAGATGAAGTACATAAATATGTTTTGATTCAGTATTGTCATAATTTCCTATGTATGATACATTGATGGAAGATAGCTTATGATTTGATCATAGTCTCCATTGAAATAATAAAATTTTACATTGGCTTCTATCTCAAGTGTGCTACAGTATGAGATGCAAGAGTTAGTACTAGACTTAGACTTTATGTTAAGTTTAAATGAGATGTTTGGCACGAATCATATTGAGTGCTAAGAAAAGTTTAAAGAGTTCCAACTCTATATCATTTTATGAAAATGTTTTAATTTTAAAAATGAATTGGAATTCTTGGAAGTAGAGATTAAATGTTAATCTCATTTGGATTATATATGATCCACAAGTCCTTGTTAGAATCATTTGATAAATTCAGATTGTTTTGAAAATAAATTCTTTTTATGTTATCTAAATTGATGAGTGAGTTCTACATAACGGAAGACATCCTAAAAGCTAAGGCTAGGATCAATATGATTTAATTCTAATTCTTAGCCTGAACCGAAAGGTAAGGGTGGTAAGAAAAGGAATTATAATACCAAATAGTTGGACAAGCAAGTTTCCCTAGTAGTTGCCAAAAGGAAAATGGACTCAAAAGCATGACCAAAAGGAAAGTGTTTCTGTTTTGGTAAAGCTAAGCATTGTCCATGATTATTTTCTAGATGAAAATTTACATTTTTTATTTTTTAAAGAGAAAATTTTCATCCTTTGGTATTGTATGTTTTGGCACTTATGTCTAGATTTTATTAATCTAAATAATATTCAAGATTGGCAAAAGATGAGCTTTTCGAACCATTATTTTGTTATATTCCCAGTCTATGAATTCTATTCAGAGGATAATATAATTTAGGGCTCCTTTATTTTAAAGGAATAAAACTTCAATGACTTCTTTAAGTTGGTGCATATATGAAGGAGGAATCAGACTCTTTTAGAAATAATAAAGCACATGATAAGTATTTTCTTTTGCTTATTTCTTTTGGAGATATACTCTAATGATTACTATACATTTTCTACAGTTGATTTCAAAAGTTTGTTCCTAGGACATTTGTCAAATCGTGGATTGGGTGAAAACCTAGTATATGATACTTCCACTTTTGGAGATATCCAACACTTGTGCTAGAAAGGAAGTCTAACAAATTCAAATCAAAAGATATATGTGTGTTTATGATGGGTATCCAAAAGGAGTTGCAAAAGATTATTTTGGTAGTCATAAAGAATACAAGATGTTTGTAAAGTACAAACACAAAGTTCTTGATGATGACTATGTGAATAATCTTAAGGCTAAATGTAGAATTGTTCTAGAAGAAAGATGTCAGAATTTGTTGAAAGACAACTATAAAATACATTTAGAAATGAGATGGTTGTATTAGATACACCACAAGACATTATTCTAAATGTGTAGCTAGTACACCAGTGCAATATCATTGTGGGAGGATTATCAATTACCAAATAAATTCATACTTTTGGGATAAACTTTTGAAGTCATTCCACAAGGATATGAGAGGCGCCTAATGGCATTATGCCTATTATTTTCAAATAGGTCTACAAGTAAATGAGATTGATAGATTTGAAGTTGCAAGCCTTCAAAGTCAAGATTAGTAGCTATATAGAATAATAAATTTCTTAATGTATGTTGATGACATTCTAATCATTTAGAATGATGTAGAGTTATTGTCATCAATGGATTTTTTTGTTGTCTAATCCAATTTGATATAAAGTACTTGGGAAAGACTAGTCACATCTTAAGAATTAAACCTTGTTAAAATTTAAATATTAGGATGTTAGGTCTATCTCAAACTGCTTAAATAGATTTGATTCTAGCCATGTATAGCATGTAATACTTCAAGAAAGGATTCTTTCCTTTTAAGTTTGAAGTTCCTTTATAAAGGACTATAGTCCTAAGACATATTAAAGGAAGAGCACATTAAGATGGCTCCTTATACGAAAGCAATAGGAAGTCTTTATGCTATGCTATGTACTAGTGGGAGTACATAGCTGAATCTAAGATCACTTAATTTAGTGGGAGTAAAGCATATACTTAAATATCTTAGAAGAATGAGGGATTATTTGCTTGTCCACCAAAGTAAGGCTATGATTGTTATTGGATATACAAATACTGACTTGTAGTTTGATTGTGATTCATGAAGTTGGACTTCAAGATATGTGTTCATCTTAGGTGGTGAAGATACACAATAAGCGTAAGTATTGTCTCATTAGAGAGATATGAGTACATGAAAAGTAGTAGTAGAAAAGATCATTTATGCAATAAATCTGGCTGTAACTTGTTTCCAAACCTTGCCTTAGAGTGACTATGAATTACTCTAAAGGGAGATAAGTGTCGAATATATGGTAAATTGTCTTTGAGGGCAAGTGGGAGATTGTCAAGGTTTATGCCCTAAAATCCAATTTATTGGCATATCATAAACAATTAAATTGTTTAATGATATGAGACTATCAACAAATGAACAAATGGGATATTATCTTAGTCCATGAGATGCATCGTATGTGATTTATGTGAAAAGTCACAGATGATATAAATCACAAGTTCTTTGTAAACTCAGAATTTTAGTTTGTAGTCGGTAATGAAATTGGGCATTTCATCTACGAAGACTATAACATGTCAACTAAGATGATTTGTCTTAATCATGGAAGTGGAGACTTTTAATTGATATGTTGATATGTTTTAAGAGTTAAGACATATTGAACTGGACCGCTATGAGATTTATTATTCTCCTCATGACTATCAAATGAATAATAAATCTCACGACTTCTATTTCCATCAACTCTAAATCCTGAGAGAATAACGGACCTAATCATGAGGTGTAGGTTGTTTTGATATATCAGGAGTGATATCTTTAAGTCACGATCAAAACCTCAGTATATTGAGCAGCTGCATTTAGTATTGATGGAACATATATTCTCAAGATGGAATTCAGAATCTCTTAACGGAAATATAAAATATTCCTTTGAGATAAGTTTAATGAGTTTGGTTATTCAAAGTGTTGGACCCAACCACTTTAGTAAGGAGTTACTAAAGTATATATATTTATGGAATTGAATTTCATAAATATATGATGAATAGCATAAAGGATTAAACCGGGTACTCAAGGACTAAGATGTAGTAATCTTCAAAATGGCAGTCTATATTAATAACTCTGTATTACTATGAGTTTTTAGTGAAAGGGTTGTATGTATAATAACGTCTTGGGATATAATTTATTAATAAGGTCTAGAGTGCAATTATATTCATATAGTGGTATTGAATATAATTAATGGTAACTTTGGACTTATCAAGAGTTGACAAAAAAGTCCAAGGCCCATTGGCGCTAGAGTCTTATTTGTTTCCTTTTGGTCCAACTCCAAGCCACATACTAGAGCCCAATTGGAATGGCCCAAAAGTCTAGTCCAATTAGATAATCAGTTATATATTAGGAGAGAAACATACAGAATTTTTTAAGTCTTTTCATAAGGGTTTTGATTAAGATCACATAAGAATATGAAATGGTTTGTATATGAGTGTTAGACATTCTCTTATTCTCTCCTTGGAAATTGATTGAGAGACCACACTTCTTGGGCATTAAGTGGAATTGGAGTGAAGATTAAAAGTGTTCCCAAGTATTTCTAATCTTTTGGTTTTGAATTTCACCGCACCAAGGTACAGTTTCTTGTTCTTAAATTCTAAAACTTACATAGTACATGTTATCAGTTGCAAATGAAGTAGATCTGTTAATTTTTCGCTGCGTATGTTTTGTATGTGATATAAACATGTATTTTTCCAACAACTTCATCACTTAGCTGGCCATCCCATCTTTCTATTTTCTTTTCTTTCTTTTCTTCTCTCTCATACACTCCTCTCTACTCTTTTTATCCTCTCTCACCAGTACTTCCACACCACTACCACCATTTCCGCCATTATTTTTCCGACATGATCACCGAAAAATCCTTAAGAGCCTATAAACCCCTTCACATCTTTTCTTTGAGGTAAAGATTTCTAATCTTTTTGTGGGTTTTACACTTTTGCTTGAGGTTATTTTTATCTAAGTTTTAATAATGATACCCATGTGATTTATGAGCATTGGAAGTGATATTTATGTGTTTATATGTATGGGTTTTGTATTGGTGGAATTATTTGATGAGTGGGTATATGGTTTGTGCTAATGATGACTACCTAAGATTTATTTATGGTGAAAAATTTAGGGGTTTTGAGTTATAACATGTGATGGTTGGTAAATCTAATTTTTCCATTGCCATTGGGTTTATTTGGAGTTAGTTAAGTTCTAAATTTCTTATATTGGAAGATATTTTGATTTTGCTTTCATGGGTCTCTTAATGATGTAGTGCAAATTTTATGGAAGCTAGTTGTAATGTTGGAGATGATATTAAATAGTTCACATTATAAATTGGAGTTTATGCCTTGTGAATCAATTTGTTGAGAAACTTTGGAAGTGGAATATATTATTATTGATAAGGTTAAATACTAGGCTTGCCTAATTAAGTACTTATTTGGCACTTCCTAAATTGTAGCTAGATACAATTTCAAGCTTTATGCATATTGTGATAATTTTACCTGATATTGTTTAGGTTCTAGCTAATCTCCTTGGAGCTTGGAGAATTAGGCTTTTGCGGTTGCGAGGTAAGTAGCTTTTCAATGGGATTTTTGAAAAATAACCATGTTGCATAAATGTTGTTTTTAGGTTAGACACGCTTTTGGAAACTACCCATGGAAACTATATTTTCCTAAAATACTATTGTGTCGTAACCTTAATATATATATATATATATATATATGATTATATATTAAAATGCATCATATTTGGTATTGCATTTGGGGAAATACATGAATTGTTGATATGGAAAAATGAGCATCTTTTATTTAATCCTTGATAAGAAAATCATTGATTTTATGGTATATTGAAAAATTTAAAGATGCTTATCTTGTGTTGTATTATTTGAGAAATTGATAGAAAATCTCTTGACAAGAATGAAATTGAAAACCTTACAAACTTTGTAAAAATTAGATTATTTAAGGTTTTTCTAAAACTACTTGGATATGAACTATGTGTTTCAAAATAATGTAACCTGTGAGCTTATGTGATTTTAACACCATGCCATGTGTGATTTTCCGGTGATCACCCGAATTGGTTTTCGTAGTCTTTGTGGCAACGGAATCAAATCTAGGTCAGTGCTCTTTCACTTTGGATGACGCGTTCTTCCCTGCTGTCCATAGGGGGAAGAGGTTCCTTGATTCTATGTGAATGAGGCTGCTGCCCATGGGGTCAAGAGACCACATGCAAGAGAGGTCCTATTTGACGCTTTCTTTCTGTTGCCCATGGAGGGAGAGAAAAACTTTGAGAGTATAGGTGAGGCTGTTGTCCATGGGGCCAAGAGATTGCATACCAGAGAGGACAATATCATGCCAGTTGTGAATGGGTAGATCCCCTGACCGGTCTATGTGGTAGTGTGGTATATTAGTGATAATTTATCTTAAGTTAGATATTATGGCTTTGAAAATTATATTGGTAGTGCTCACAGATTATAGTATATAGTTTCAAAGTATTTACTTTGAGAAACTTTGTGTTTCATTATTAAATCATTCTTGTCATAGCATATTATTATTATTGAAAATGAAACTTGCTTTTTTCCCACCCCCATTAATTATGCTACATACTGGGCTCTGTCTCATTCCATTATTTTATAAAATTTTCAGAGTAGGCAACAATCTTTTGAGACAGCTTTTTGGTGGCTAACAGTAGTTTGACTAACTACTGATGGAGGCTGAACTTTTGTAATGGAGATATTAGATTATGTACATCTTAGAATAGGCTTGACTCATTCTTTTGTGTATTATAGTGGCTGTGACTTCATTCCCATTGATGGGACAAGCTAATAATATGTAATTATTTATTCAGACCTTTATTCTTTTGTGGCCAATGGTCCTTGTAGTTACTGCTTAGAGCTCTGACTTACTTTGAGAGTATATTCAATGGAATTATTATGATAATTCTTGATGTTGGTACTTGACATGATTTATATGGTTTGGATTGTCAAAAAGGAAAAATCTACAGGTACTTTGAGATGTATTTCTCATGCTTCGGACCACTAGGGTTTGGGGCGTGACAGATTTGGTATTAGAGCTTAGGTTATGATTCTATAGACTTTCGAAAATAATAATTGATTTTTATCTAAGTCAAAGTGTTAGGGGTTTGATGAATTCTTCATTTTGTACCTTTATTTCGGCTTCCACTTGCTATTTCTTTTTCCTTATCTATTTTTCTATGTTAACCTTCTATGTTGCCTTGTGATTTACTTGCTTGTTTCTTGGGTATATGTATAAGTACCTTGGTACACTATGCCTCCTATAAAGAAATCACGTAAAGTACAGCATGTGGATAAGGTTACAGCTCTAGAGCATGGCCATAGGCAACGCCAAGAGCGTGAGATAACTGTCACTCCTAATGGTGGTGAGATTGATGAGGTAGCTGTGGTAGGCAGGATTTATGCTAGGATTGCTAGAGTAGTCCAGGATGGTGAGCATTGGAAGGAGGGTTGCTCTTTTGGGGAGTTCCATAAGAAAAACCCTCCAACTTTTTTTGGGGGACCTGATCCTATGGCCATAAAGAATTAGTTGCTAAAGATGGAAAAATTACTGAGAGCCCTTGACTGCACTGATGCTCAGAAGATGGTGTATGCCACTTTTGCTCTTTAGGGTTCTGCAGAGAGATCGTCGACAAGCACTAAGCATTTGTTGAGGATAGAGTTGGGAGGGGACACTCCCATTACTTGGGAGAAGTTTAAGGAAGTTTTCAATGGGACATACTTCCCTGATGTAGTGAGGGACCGTAAGGTAAAAGAATTTTCTAATTTGGTTCAAGGGGCTATGATGGTGGAGGAGTATGCTGCTAAGTTTGTTGAGCTGTCTCGCTTTGCTCCTTACTTGATTCCGGATGAGTCCAAGAAAGTGAGAAAATTTCGGGAAGGTCTTAATGGTAGGATTTGCCCTCTCATTATAGCCTTTGGAGTGGTTACTTTTACTGAGGCTGTGAAGCGGGCAATGAGTCTTGAAGAAGACTTTAAGTACAACCACAGTTCCAAGGAAAGCGAAAAGAAGCAAGGGCCCTCTAATTCTGTACATGGTAAGGGTTAAGGGCATAAGAAAGGATTCTTTAAATACTCTAGTAATAGAGGACAATCTTCTAGGCATAGCAAGAGTGCCTATCCTCAGTCTAGTGATAAGAAGTCTTGCACTCATTGTACTAAACTTCATAATGGACAAAATTATGATGGGGTCAAGATTTGCTTTGCTTGTAAGCAACCTAGACACTTTGCTAGAGATTTCCCAAGTTCTAAGGGCTCGAGTTCCTCTTCCTCATCTCGTTGCAAAGGGTAATGAAAATGGGAAGAAGGTGCAAGGTATAGTGTCTAACTTGACTACTCAGGATGCTCAGGCCATGGATATAGTGGTGGAAGGTATACTTCCTTTATTCTCCACACATGCTAAAGTTTATTTTTATCCTGGTTCTATGCATTCTTTTGTTTCTTGTGCAATTGCTAAAAATGATGACAAGAGCCCCGAATTACTTGATTTTGAGTTATCGATTTCTACCCCTGTTAGTGATACTTTAATGACTAATCTTGTGCTTAAGTCTTATATTATTTGTATTAAGGGTAGAGAGTTATTGGCTGATTTGGTGTTGTTAGATATGCATGATTTTGATGTCATTTTGGATAGGGATTGGTAGAATTGTTGGACAAGGGGTTTATTCGCCTTAGTGCCTCACCTTGGGGAGCTCCAGTTTTATTTGTCAAGAAAAAAGGATGGGTCTTTAAGGTTAAGTATTGATTACTGTGGGCCTAATAGAGTCACCATCAAGAATAAGTATCCTTTGCTTCGTATTGATGACTTATTTGATCAGTTGCAAGGAGCACAAGTCATTTCTAAGATTGATCTTCATTCTAGTTACCACCAGTTGAAGATTAAGGGTGAGGATATACCAAAGACGGCCTTTCGGACTAGATATGGTCAATATGAATTTTTGGTGATGTCGTTTGGATTAACTAATGCCCCTGCTACTTTTTTGGATTTGATGAATAGGGTATTTCATGAGTACTTGGATCAATTTGTCATTGTGTTCATTGATGATATTTTGATTTATTCTAAGAGTCAATAAGAGCATGAAGAACACTTGAAGGTTGTTTTACAGATTCTAAAAGAAAGGAAGTTGTATGCTAAGATGAAGAAGTGTGAATAGTTAAATCAAGTAGTATTCTTGGGTCATGTGATATCTAAGGATGGGATTACTGTGGATCCTAATAAGATAGAAGTGGTTGTTAATTGGGATAGGCCTACAAATGTGGGTAAGGTTAGAAGTTTCTTGGGCCTTGCTAGTTACTATAGAAAATTTGTAGAGGGATTTTCCCGCATTGTAGCTCCTTTGAAACAATTAACTAGGAAGAATGTTAAATTTGAGTGGAAGGAAGAATGTGAGAAAAGCTTCCAAGAGCTAAAGCAGAGATTGGTAACTAGCCCTTTAGGTATAGGGGGTTTTGTCAGTTATAGTGATGCTTCTCATAAGAGACTTGGTTGTGTGTTGATGCAAAATGGGAAGGTTGTAGCATATGCCTCTTGTCAGTTGAAAAATTATGAGAAAAACTACCCCACTCATGACTTGGGGTTGGATATAGTTGTTTTTTCTTTGAAAATTTGGAGACATTATTTGTATGGGGGAAAGATGCGATATTTTCACTAATCATAAAAGTTTAAAGTATTTCTTTACCCAAAAGGAGTTAAATATAAGGCAACAAAGATGGTTGGAACTGGTTAAGGATTATGATTATTCTATTAACTGACATCCTAGTAAGGCTACTATTGTAGCTGATGCTCTTAATAGAAAGCCCTCAAATTTTTCAACTACTTTTCTATTCACTCGAACGGAAAGTATTTGGGATCTTGAAAGGATGGAGATTGAGGTTGTTATAGGCCATTCTGAGGCCTACCTGGCTAGTTTGAGTATTCAACCAACTTTGGTGGAAAGAATTAAATTATCATAGGCCGATGACCCACATTTAAAGAAACTCATGGATGAGGTGCGTAGTGGAAAGAAATCTGAATTTTCTATCTCTGAGGATGGTGCTTTGAGATTTAGGAGTAAACTTTGTGTGCCAAATGATCCATTGATTAAAAAGGAGATTCTAGAGGAGGCTCACTATTCCCCATATACAATACATCCGAGTAGTACAAAGATGTACCATGATCTTCATGAAAACTTTTGGTGGAATAATATGAAAAGGGAGATTGCCCACTTTGTAGAGCAATGTTTGACTTGTCAGCAGGTTAAGGTGTTGTACCAACAACCCTCGGGATTGTTGCAACCACTTCCTATTCCCTAGTGGAAGTGGGAGAAAATTACTATGGATTTTGTTTCCGAATTGCCGAGATCTCCTAAGGATCATGATGCTATTTGGGTGATTGTTGATAGAATGAAAAAATCAGTTCATTTTCTCCCTATTCAGATGAACTACTCCCTTGATCAGTTAGCTTAGCTTTATGTTGATGAGATCGTGAGACTTCATGGAGTACTAGCTACTATAGTTTCAGATAGAGATCCAAGGTTTACTTCTCATTTTTGGGGTGGTGTGCAAAAGGCCTTGGGTACTAGATTGAATTTTAGCACAGCTTTCCACCCTCAGACAGATGGATAGTCTGAAAGGATTATTCAAACTCTAGAAGATATGTTGAGAGCATGTTTTTTGGATTTTAAAGGGAGTTGGGCTAGTCACTTACCTTTGGTGGAGTTTGCTTACAATAATAGTTACCATTCAAGTATTGAATCAGCACCTTTGTATGGGAGAAAGTGTAGATCTCCAATTTGTTGGGATGAGGTTGGAGAACGAAAAATCTTGGGGCCAGAGATTATTCAGAGGACTTGTGAAAGGGTAAATATGATTCGTGATCAACTACGAGCTAAACAAAAGAGCTATTATGAAATTAAAAGGAAGGCTTTAGAACTTGACATTGAAGATAAAGTTTTCCTACGGGTTGCACCTATGAAAGGAGTAATGAGATTTGGCAAAATGGGTAAGTTAAGCCCTAGGTTTGTAGGGACTTTTGAGGTCTTGGAGAAAGTGGGCGAAGTTGCATATAGAATTGCCCTACCACCGACCTTGTTAGGAATTCATAATGTTTTCCATGAGTCTATGTTAAGGAAATACATTCCTGATCCTTCACATGTTTTGAGCTATAAGCCTCTTTAGTAGAGATAAATCATATGAAGAAGTTTCAGTACAAATTTTGGATCGTAAGGAGCAAGTGTTACGCAATAGAGCAATATCTTAGGTAAAGGTGCTTTGGAAGAATCATTCGACGAAAGAGGCATCTTGGGAGCGTGAGAATGATTGGTTGTCAAGATCAAGGTACGTAAAATTTCGAGGATGAAATTTTTTATAAGAAGGGAAGAATGTAACACCCCAGTCAGTTAAAAATAAAAGTGTAAGGTGAGGTATTTTTGGGACCAAACGTGCCCCACCTACCTATTCACTACCCACCACTCATCTCACACTATCACTTCATCACTTGGCTAGCCATTCCTTCTTCTTATTTTCTTTTCTCTCATACACTCCTCTCTACTCTTTTTATCCTCTCTCACTACTTCCACACCACCAGCATTTCCACCATCATTTTTCCAGCAAGATCAACAGAAAATCCTTAAGAGCCTATAAGCCCCTTCACATCTTTTCTTTGAGGTAAAAATTTCTAATCTTTTTTGTGGGTTTTGCACTTTTGCTTGAGGTTATTTTTATCTAAGCTTTAATAATGATACCCATGTGATTTATGAGCATTGGAAGTGATATTTATGTGTTTAAATGTATAGGTTTAGTATTGGTAGAATTATTTGATGAGTAGGTATATGGTTTGTGCTAATGATGACCACTTAAGGTTTATTTATGGTGGAAAATTTAGGGGTTTTGAGTTATAACATGTGATGGTTGGTAAATCTAATTTTTCTATTGCCATTGGTTTTATCTGAAGCTAGTTGAAGTTCTAAATTTCTTGTCTTGGAAGATATTTTGATTTTGCTTTCATGGGTCTCTTAATGATGTAGTGTAAATTTTATGGAAGCTAGTCATAATGTTGGAGATGATATTAAATGGGTTAACTTTATAAATTCGAGTTTATGCCCTGTGAATCAATTTGTTTTGAAACTTTTGAAGTGGAATATATTATTATTGATGAGGTTAAATACTAGGCTTGCCTAATTAAGTGCTTATTTGGCAATTCCTAAATTGTAGATAGATACAATTTCAAGCACTATGCTTATTGTGATAGGTTTACTTGATATTGTTTAGGTTGTAGCTAATCTCCTTGGAGCTTGGAGAATTAGGCTTTTGTGGCTGCAAGGTAAGTAGCTTTTTAATGGGATTTTTGAAAAATAACCATGTTGCATAAGTGTTGTTTTTGGGTTAGACACGCTTTTGGAAACTACCTATGGAAACTATATTTTCCTAAAAAACTATTGTGTCGTAATCTTAATATATATATATATATATATATATGATTATATATGAAAATGCATTATATTTGGTATTGCATTTGGGGAAATGCATGAATTTTCTTATTTAATCCTTGATAAGAAAATAATTGATTTTATGGTATATTGAAAAATTTAAAGATGCTTATCTTTTCATGTATTATTTGGGAAATTGATAGAAAATCTTTTGACAAGAATGAAATTGAAAACCTTACAAACTTTGTAGAAGTTAGATTATTTAAGGTGTTTTTTAAACTACCTGGATATGAACTTTATGTTTCAAAGTAATGTAACATGTGAGCTTATGTGGTTTTAACACCATGCCATGTGTGATTTCCTAGTGATCACACGATTTGGTTTTTGTAGTCTTTGTGACAACAGAAATAAATCTACGTTAGTGCCTTTTCATTTCGATGGCGCGTTATTCCCTACTGTTCATGGGGGGATGAGGTTCTTTGATTTTGTGTAGGTAAGACTGCTACCCATGGGGCCAAGAGACCACATGCAAGAGAGGTCCTATTTGACGCACTCTCTCTACTGCCCATGGGGGAAGAGAAAAACCTTGAGGGTATGGGTGAGGCTACTGTCTATGGGGCCAAGAAATTGCATACCAGAGAGGATAATATCATGCTAGTTGTGAATGGGTGGATCCCCTGACCGATTTATGTGGTAGTGTGGTATATTTGTGATAATTTTACTTATCTTGGATTGTATGGCTTTGAAAATTATATTTTTAGTGCTCACAAATTATAGTATATAGTTTCAAAGTATTTACTTTGAGAAATTTTGTGTTTCATTATTATATCATTCTTGTCATAGTATATTATTATTATTGAAAATGAAACTTGCATTTCCCCCACCCCCATTAATTATGCTACTTACTGGGCTCTGTCTCATTCCATTATTTTATAAAATTTTCAAAGTAGGCAACAATCTTTTGAGACAACTTTTTGGTGGCTAATAGTAGTTAGACTAACTACTGATGGAGGCTGAACTTTCGTAATGGAGATATTAGATGATGTACATCTTAGAATAGGCTTGACTCATTCTTTTGTATATTATAGTGGTTGTGACTTTGTTCCCACCGATGGGACAAACTGATGATATGTAATTATTTATTCAGGCCTCTATTCTTTTGTGGCCAATGGCCCTTGTAATTATTGCTTAGACCTCTGACTTAATTTGAATGTATATTCAATGGAATTATTATGATAATTCTTAATATTGGTACTTGATATGATTTATGTGGATTGGAATTTCAAAAAGGAAAAATCTACAGGTACTTTGAGATGTCTTTCTCATGCTTTGGAACCTTTAGGGTTTGGGGCTTGACAACAAGACCTAAACATGGGATTAAAACTAATCAAAAAAGAAAAAAGAAAAAAGAAAGAACCATAAATCTGCATTTCTTGGCATGAGTATACGTGCACATCCCAGTTGTATGTGTACCCATACTTTAAGTATGCATATGCATGCATAGAGCATGTGCACGCATACATTCCTAGATACACAACTTTAAAGCAACAAAACTACAATCAAACAAAACCTAACATGCTTCTAATATATTAATCCAACTCTTCATTCAAAACATGGTGAGACACATCAAAGCAAATACAAATAAATCAAATCATATTTCTAAGCATGTATAACATATAAATAAAATTAATAACAACAAAAACACAAGATACAAAAACCCAAATTGAGGAAGAGTCATGTGAAGAGATTTACCTTGCTTATGGATCACAACTTGGTAGACATTTAACTAGCTCCTCAATGCCTACACAACAAGATTCAACGAGATTCAAAGGAAAATAGAAGATTTCAATAGTTCTTAGTCATCATAAATCAAAATTTAAATGGTTCTTGAAAAGGTTTTGATTCAATGATTTCAAAAACTTAGTTACTGCTTGAATCAACACTAGAGAGAGGTTTTAAAAATGAGCTTATGGCTGTGAGTGCAAAAGATTCAGAGATGGGAGTGTTCTTGGATGAGTTTAGGTCAAAAAACAACTCTCTCTAGCTAGGGTTTGAGTTTGGGGGCATAGGGTTGTATTTATATGTTTAAACTAGGGTTTTAAAACTCATTGGGAGGGTTTTGGATGTTCCAAAGGGTCCAGGATCTGGGGCCCATGTTATGATTCTACTTATAGAGAATGGAAAAGAAAGAAACACTTTAAGGGGACCGGGCCTTCATAGAAAGATAGAGATATCAGAGTAAGAGAATGCTTGGAGTATTATTGCTTACCTTCATAAAAAATCAATCCTCCCTTTATATTTGTGTAACTACCTTCCCTAACAGAATGCTCGTCATTTCCTCACTGACTAACCCCTTACTAATTCGTACAACACACACGTGCCATTTGCTTAGCTGCTATACACTACAATGCACACATGTAAAACTTGCTTAGCTGTTATACACTACAATGCTAGTACAACACAAGTGCAGATAAAGTTCCTAACATTACCCCTCCCATTCAAAGCACCTTGCCCATAAGGTGAGGAAAGGCATGCTGCAACTGATGCAGCGATTCACAAGTAGCTTCAGTAGTTGAAAAGCCCAACCATTAAACCAAAACCTCAGTGATGACTCGAGATCTCAAAGCTTTTGTCCTAGTCTTCAACACAGAAATAGGTTTTGAGAGTACCTGTCTTGACTCATCAACAGGTGGTAAGATAGGAATAGGTGTAATATGTTGTCCTAGCTTCATCTTTAAACAAGAAACATGAAACACAAGGTGAACTTTTGATTCAGGAGGAAGATCCAGCTTGTATGACACAGGACCAACCTTCTGTAAGACTCGAAATGGACCAAAATACCTTGGTGAAAGCTTCCATCTCCCCTTGGAAGCCAAAGACTGCTGTCTGTATGGCTACAATCTTAGAAAAACCCAATCCCCAACTTCAAACGATCTGTCCTGCCTGTGTTTATCTACCTGAAACTTCATTCTAGCTTGTGCAGCAACCAAATGAGTCTTCAAGGTATCCAAAACAACCTGTCTCTGACATAATAAGGAATCCAAGGCATCCACCCTAGTAGTGCCAAGAATATAGGCTTGCAGCTTGGGGCAGGGATAGCAGCAGCTGTAGGAGATGCTGAGATATGCAGCACTTGGCCTTTCCTTTCTGAACCACTAAGAAACCTATCAGCCTCTCCAGCTTCTGAAATGGTTAATGGAGCAATCTATAATCCTTGCAAAAACACCCTTTTACCTAAGTACATAAATTTCATGGTCAATAACTGGAAGTCCCAGCTAATCTCCCCCAAAGTACTCAACCATTGAGTACTAAGAACCACCTCATGAGCTCCTAAATGTAAGACATTAAAGTCTATGACAAACTGATACCCTTGTATAGTGATAGTGACTCTTGTATAGCTACCTAAAGTCTTGATGATTGTGCCATTAGCTACTTTAATTTCTAATACCCGAGAATAATCAAGTTACAGCTACAATCTTGGTAGCACAGAAGCATCCAAGAAATTGTGTGTGCTCCCAAAATCAATAAGAGACACCACTTCTTGTTTCTTGATTCTTCCCCTTACCCTCATGGCCTTAGAAGTAAGGCACCCTACTAATGCATATAAAGTAATCTCAGCAGGGTCAATGCCATCGTTGCCAACCCCACTCCTCTGAAATGCACCTTGAGTCTCTAACAGCACCTCTTCATCAGAAATCTCAACCAACTACACACCTGAAGCTCTAGGTTCTACTCCCATGGATATTTCCTCCAACAAAAACAATTTAGCTCCCTTGCATTTGTGCCTCATCTACCACTTCTCATCACAATTGTAACACAGCCTTTGTTTCCTCCATTTGTGCACCAGTCAACCTATGCAATGGGACCTTAGTTCTTGGCTCCACCCTAGCTTCCAATTTAGGGGTACCCAAAATTGAAGCCTTCCCATTATCAATTACACCTCTAAATCCTTTCCTACTAGTGTTAACATATTCTTCTTGAATCTTTGCTAACCCAAAAGCTTCATTAAGGGTTTTAGGAACTAACATTCTAACAAGCAATCTTATCCCATCCTTTAATCCACTTAAAAAACAACTTAATTTGTAAGACTCAGATAACCCTATGATCCTATTAGACAAAATTTTGAAATTACCTTTGTAAGCCACTGTAAGAAGTTTAGACCTCTTAAACCCAAACAGATTAACCTAGATATTTAGCCAAGTGATTAACTTAAGTAAATTAAGCAATTCTAGGTTAACACAAATATATCATATCATGCAAAAGTGCGAAAAATAAAGAACACATGATATGATAACCCAGGAAAACCAAACCGGTAAAAAACCTGGGGAGGATTTAGCCTAGCTATCCTCAAGGTAAAACCGAATTCACTATGAAAGAATTGAAGTTTACACAATAGCGACTTAGACTACTAACATCCTATTGCTACCTCAAGTAGGAAACTTACTACCACGACCATGTGACAGCTCCGAGTCCACGGACTACTTCTTTTCTTGAATTCTCAGCAAAGCACAAGCACTTCGGCTTGTATATCTTGAAGTTCTTGATTCTGCAACTAAACGATCACCAAGCTCTTGACATCAATCTTGAGTTTGAAAACCCTAAGTGTATGTGAAGGTAAACACCTCTAGATCTCACAAATAAGATTCACACACACAATATTCAGAACACCAAAACCGTGGCTAGGGTTTTCCCTTTTATACTTAGGGCAAAACATAAAATCCTACACGTCAAATGGGTATGGGCTGAGTTGGAAATTTTGCAAAAAAAAAAAAAATAATTTGCATGACTTTCAATCGATCGAGTCTAATTTTCAATCGATCGAGCCAGGCAGAATTGCACAATAATATCTGTAATAACTCGATTCCAACTTTACATAAAAGCCTCATACTTTGAGCAAGTCTAAACAAGACTAAAAACGTTTTCATCATGGTTTGCCAACATTACAAAATGAAGTTCTAATGCATTAGTTTCTAATTCCTTAGAACATAACAAACTCCCCCTTTGGCAATCCGTGACAAAACACACACTTAACAAAATGCTCAAAGTTTACAAAATAAACAGCCCATTACAAAACAATAGCCCAACTAAACAAATTCAACCTAACTAATCTATCAGTTGCAAAAGTAGACAGCAGTACGACTGAATCAACCTGTATATTTCTGTAACACTTAACAAACACATAAACGCATGTGTGGAAAATACAAGTAACATAGAAAAGAACTTCTTGATTTCACATAACACAAAATAAAGAAATATATCATGAATAACATCATAAATATAAATTAATAAGCAATGTAGCATAGTGAAACAAGAAACATATACAAAAGATGTATCTCAAATATATCTCCCCCTATCATGAGCCAAAAAGGTAAATACACAATGAAACACCTAGATACAATCTAAAAGCTCCACAGCTCCACAGAATCACAAAAAGAAACAAAAAAAAAAAAAAAAAATCTCCCCCTAAGACAAAAAACTAAAAAATCTACCCCTAAGACAAAAAACTCCACTACACAATGTACTCCCTTTTTTGTGACGAATTGCCAAAGGGCACTCACTCATCATTAAAAAGAGGCGGTGGAGGAGAACGTCGAAGACTTACCAAATCTGCTCTTAAAGCTCAAATCTCGTCAAGCACATCCACCAAAAGTTGACCATAAGCCGCTTGAACGGTCATAACAGTGTCCAACATCCAACGAATGTTCGAATCATCCATAGGTGAAGGTGGAGGAGCAACAGCAGCAGCAGTAGTCAAATCAACAGACGTCTCTGTCGAAGGAGCACCTGCAGAAGAAAGAGGAGGAGTGACACCGGAAGGCTCTACCCTAGGACGCTTAGAGCTAGCTCGAAGCTGAGCAACCTTTTGCCTAAATGAAGAAGAATCATATGTAGAAAAACAGGAAAGAACAAAGCATGGGCAGTAGAATTGCTCTGATGCACTTCATTCAAAGAACGAAGAAACAGATGAGGAAAACTGATAGGAGCATCAGTGACAAGAGCGTATAGGAACACACATCGCTCAATAAGGATAGTGTGTAGATGAGAAATAGGCCACAAGGAATGACAAGAAATCCTAAAGAATAGATAGTGCAGCTCAAAAAGCTCAGCAGACGTGATCTGAGGATCAGAACCCCACTAGATAGAAGACCTAGTGATGTATGACATTACATCATCAAGAAGAGGAAACTCATCGTAAGGATACAGGATGAGAAACCATGGGTACCCCAAGAGCATCAGACACTACCGAAGGGGTAATGCGATACTCTACACCTCGTATCCAACTCTTTACTAAAGTTTTGGAATAAAAAATGTGGATAGAGAGATTCGAGTAGAACTCTTTAATTAGGGTAGCCAGAGGCGGATGATCTATATCTAACAAGGGCAACCAACCCTGATGCTTACCCCAAATGTTTCATCTAAGGTTAAGGGTCTCATAAGTCTCCTGATGTTTCTCACTCAAGAACCTATCACTATCGAAAGATGGTGAAGAGGAAGAAGTCCTATGGGCTCTAGTTTTCCTAGGTATGATGCTAAAGATAGGATTGAGAGACACAGAAAGAAAAGAGACAAAAGAAAAACCAAGGACAGACTGCAAGATTAGCATCAAAATCAACAATAAAAAAAAAAAAAAAAAAAACTAAATGATACATGAACAAAATATCCAAATGATGCATGATCTAATGCAATGAAATAGTTCAAATATGATCCAAATTCACAAAATTGGCCTGAGCAAGAATTTTCTTACAAAAATCCCCAAATTTGAAAAACTCAATTTCACAAAACTCAACAAATTTATAAATTGATCACCACAACAGTTAGAAAACACAATATAATGATCAAATAAGTCAATCTAACAAGCCAATTTCATCAATTTATATCAATTTGAACAAAAGCCCCAAATTCAGCAATTTTCAAGCCCTAGAATTTTCAATTTTCCATAAAACATCAAATTAATCAAATTAAACCACTTGTATCATTTGTACATGGTGTCCCCACAAAAACCCAATGATTTATTGTGAAAGAAAACAACCAAAACATCAACAATTCCCAAAATCACAAATGCCAAAAATATCCAACAAATGCATGAATTTATGCATGAAAGAATGAAAATAAAAGCAAAAGGAAGGGCAAAATGGTCTTACCGGCTTTGGGAGAGAAAAACCTTGCAAAAAATTTGGAGGAAAACGACAAAAATCTGAGTTGGAGACTTGACCGGTTGGTGAGAGAGAAAAAAGAGTTTGAAAAGTTTTTGAAAAGTGAAGAACACGTGAAGAAAAGTTCTTTTTAAAAACTCTCAGCCCGATTTTCGATCGATAGAAAAATAGATTCGATCGGTCGAAAATGCTTCGATTGATCCAGAACCAATCAAGCACCGATCGAAATAGACAGAAGCTGACCAAAGGATTTAATCGAAATTTCGATTGGTCGAGAAACAACTTCAATCGATTGAAATTCTAGAAAAAACAGATTTTTGAAAAAAAAAAAACAATTTCAGTGCAAAAACTCCTTAAAGCATTTGATTTTATGATTGAAATGCATGAGTATGAGATAAAATGCTTTTCAAAACCACTTGTTTAAATCACAGTTTTCCAAAATTAAGATCTTCACTCAATTCTCCCCAAATTCTCAAACAGAAAACATGTTTTGCATCAATTTTCAAGAAATTATCAAACTTGGTTGGTCAGACCAAAAATACACACAACAACATGTACAAGGTTTAGCAAAAAGTAACTTGTGTAGTACGTGCAACTAGCAAAAGCTTGAGAAACATGTGAGGTGATATGTAAATAGTGATCAATTTCAATTTCAACAAAATTCATCACATAAATTTGAGAGAGACTATCACTTAAAGAGTTATATCATATAACTCTCACATCTCCTAGAATAGAAACTTGCAATCATGTAAGTTTTTTTTTTTTTTTTTTTTAATTTGCCTCATAATATACACACCAATTTTATTTAATTTGAATTCATTATAGCCCAATAATGTACACACCAATTTTAGCATTTAATCTGAGGCTACACCTTATGTTCTTTTTGTGCAAGTGCTACACTTTCTCAAGCACAAAATCTTATGATATGCACTAAGGTGTTCATGATTGGCTAATAAACAGTGGTGAGATGGTTATTTATGCCTTTCTCAAAAAGTTCAAGTTCGACAATCAAAGACATATGACTTCAAGATCAAGATCATGTAACCAAAAACTATGAACATCTTCCCACACAACATGCATTACAAAGCTCAAACTAGTAAAGTGCCATAAAAAATAAGCTCATCCAAGCTAAACAAGGTACATAAACATGTTATGTAAAAAAAAAAAAAAATAGATTGACCAACATTGTTTTTAAATTCAAGAAAAAATTCTGCAAAAACACATTCTTGTTGCCTTTTTTTTTTTTTAAGAATAAACATCCTAGAATGAAAATGCATGAATGTTATGCAATGCAAATCCTAAAAAAAAAAGGTCTCAAGAGATGAAACAATGAAGAACAAGGACCATGTCAGACAGACTCAATTAGCTCGAGTCTTTTGCATTCAAAACCTTTTAGATGCAACTCTTACATTGGAGTTATGATTCACATTTGAATTCTGAACAACTCCAGGATTGGAATAAAGATTTATCGCCTTTACCAATTCACCAATAAGTACCATAGGATCTTGTGCTTGAGGCACAGGTAATTTTGGTTTATTTGCTTGCTTAGCAGCTTGCAATTTGAAACAGTTTGGACGTATGTGCCCAGACTTACCACAAAAGTGACAAACCCATGCAGGCTTATCTTGCAACTTGCCCTTAGAAGAATTAGAAGCTCTAGAATTAGACTCTTGAAGATCAACCCTAATCTTTTATAGGAGGTGTAACTTCTACAGATTTAACAACTTCATTCACAGAAGGTTTGACAGTCTCACCCTTAGGAGGTTGAGTAGAAGGAACAAAAATTGTGGAATGAGATTCAGGCACAAAGATGCTTTCCACAAAACCTAAGCCAGTTTTGTCAGAGGGAAACTTTTGAATACTTAACATGTGATCAAGTTTGGAGCTTGCAGACCTATTAGTTTGTTCTCTAGTAACAGATAATTCAAGTTTCAAATTTTTAATTTTATCAAGTAAAAGCATGTTCTCAGTCTTCACATTATTCAAAAGCTCATTAGCATCAAACAGTTTCATAAGCAAATTTTTCTTATCAAGTTCAAGAGATGTAATTTTCTTTAAGCCAAGATCAACATTCATAGCATCCTTTGCAGCAACTTTGCAAAGTTTATTGTAGGCTTCCTGTAAATTTGCATCTTTAGAGAGCACCCCATCAGAAGGGTTCTCTTTAACAGACACGCTTTCATGAACTACAGCAGTAGCAGTGAAAGTAATGAAGTTTCCATCTTCATTACTACTAGATTCATTGTCAGAAACTTCATCATCACTAAGGGTTACAGCCATAGCTTTACTCTTAGACTTCAAGTATGTAGGACATTTAGATTTCACATGACCATACCCTTGACATCCAAAACATTGTTGCCCCATAGAATTATTAGAAGGTTGACTTACTTTCTCTTTAGGTTTTTCAGTGTTATTAACCTCTTGCCCTTCTGTTATTGTTCCTAAGAAAATTTCTAAAGTTCTTGGCAAGATAAGCAATCTTTGTAGCAGAGCTCATCATCAAATCCACTAGCTTCAACATCATCAACAGACTCAAGAGCCATTGATTTGGATTTGTTAGTCTTGGGTAGGTCTAACTCATAGGACTGAAGAGATCCTACAAGTTCATCAACAGGGATGGAGTCCACATCCTTGCTTTCAGTGATGGCAATCACTTTGGGTCTAAAGTCCTCAGTCAAAGATCTAAGAATCTTCCTAACAATTTTAGGTTGATCATAGATTTCACCCAAATTATATATAGAATTAACAATATCATTCAGTTTAGCATAGAACTCATCAAAAGATTCATCATCATTCATTCTAATGCTTTCAAATCTAGTAGTCAATTGCTGCAACTTATTAATTTTAACAGCCTTTGTGCCTTCGTGCACAGTTTGGAGGATATGCCAAGCAGTATGAGCAACCTCAACATTAGAGATTCTCTTAAATTCCTCCATAGAGACAGCATTAAAAATAGCATTCATAGCTTTTCTATTAAAAGCGGCTGCCTCTTTTTGAAAAGTTTGCCACTCACTCACAGGAGTAGTGGGCTTCTCCCATCCATATTCTACAGAATTCCAAACTCTCTCGTCAATAGATTTCAGGAATGCTTTCATCCTTACTTTCCAATAAGCATAATTATTCTCATCAAAGTGAGGTGGAATAACAAGAGTGTGTCTGTGTTCCATGACAACCGGGGTCAAGGATCAGCTTTAAGATCAAAAGATCTACACAAAAAGCTACCGGCTCTGATTCCACTTGTAAGAAGTTTGGACCCCTTAAACCCAAACACATTAACCTAGATATTTAGCCAAGTGATAAACATAGGAAAATTAAGCAATTCTAGGTTAACACAAATATATCATATCATGCAAAAGTGCGGAAAATAAAGAACACACGGTATGATATACCAGGAAAACCAAACCGATAAAAAACCTGGGGGAGGATTTAACCTAACTATCCTCAAGGTAAAACCGAATTCACTATGAAAGAATTGAAATTTACACAATAGCGACTTAGACCACTAACATCCTATTGCTACCTCGAGTAGGAAACTTACTACCACGACCACGTGACAGCTCCGAGTCCACGGACTACTTCTTTCCTTGAATTCTCAGCAAAGCACAAGCACTCCGGCTTGTATATCTTAAAGTTCTTGATTTTGCAACTAAACGATCACCAAGCTCTTGACATCAATCTTGAGTTTGGAAACCCTAAGTGTATGTGAAGGTAAACACCTCTAGATCTCACAAATAAGATTCACACACACAGTATACAGTATTCAGAACACCAAAAACGTGGCTAGGGTTTTCCCTTTTATACTTAGGGCAAAACATAAAACCCTACACGTCAAACGGGCTTGGGCTGAGTTGGAAATTCTGCAGAAAAAAACAATCTGCACGACTTTCGATCGATCAAGTCTAATTCTTGATCGATCGAGCCAGGCAGAATTGCACGGTAATATCTGCAATAACTCGATTCCAACTTTACATAAAAACCTCATACTTTGAGCAAGTCTAAACAAGACTAAAAACGTTTTGATCATGGTTTGCCAACATTACAAAATGAAGTTCTAATACATTAGTTCCTAATTCCTTAGAACCTAACAGCCACCACAAAAGTCATCTGCTTCAATCTTGTCAATGCTTCCATAGGATCATCATAGGCAGTGGTCCCAAATTAAGTCTACAAAGCTTGAACAAACACTTCCCAGCTTGCAAACCATCTTGCTTATTCAGCCTCTTGAAACCAAATTAGAGCTTCACCATCAAGATGATATGAAGCCATTAACACCTTATAATGCTCAAGAGTGTTGTGATGTGAAAAAAATTGATTGGCTCTGTATATCCAGCAAGTAGGATCCTCTCCTTGAAATTGTGGAAACTCAAGCCTCAAATTCTTGATTGGTCCAAGTGGTAAATGTTCATGGCCTTCATTGGAAATCGTAGCATTAACCAAATACCCTTTAGATTGTGGTGATCGTTGACGTTGCTCCTCAAAATCAGCCTACTTCTGCATAAATGTGGTGAGGGTTTGTAATTGCTTCTTGATTTCTTGGAGGGTTTGTTCATGGTTGTCAATAATCTTGGATAAAGCAGCAATTTTTTCAGAATTCTAGGAATTTGATCTTGTCTCAGTCATGTTTTCCAATCTTGGATCACTACTCTAATTCCAAATGTTATGATTCTACTTATAGAGAATGGAAAAGAAAGAAAAATGTGGTCACTTTAAGGGACCGAGCCTTCATAGAAAGATAGAGAGATCAGAGTAGGAGAATACTTGGAGAATTATTTCTTACCTTCATACAAAATCAATCCTCCCTTTATCTCTGTGTAACTATCTTCCCCAACAGAATGCTCATCATTTCCTCATTGACTAACCCCTTACTAATTCATACAAAACACACGTGCCACTTGCTTAGCTACTATACACTACAATGCACACACGTGCCACTTGCTTAGTTGTTATATACTACAATGCTAATACAACACAAGTGTAGATAATACAACACAAGTGCAGATCAAGTTCCTAACAGCCCATCAAAGAGGGAGGCTTTGGGCCCTAAAAAATGAAGTTCTGGGCTTTTGGAAAGCAGTGTGCGTGCACACGGTTGGCGCATGCGCACGTATGCATGATTCATGCGTACGCATGCATCTCCAAAAACCCTAATCTGATAGCTCTGATGTCCCAACTTCAAACGGTCATAACTTCCTCAATTTAAGTCCAAATTAGGCAAAAATTATGTTTAAATTGAAGCCCAGGATGTCTACTCATTGTAGATCAAAAGTTATGGGCAAAACAGTGAGCAAAGGTCATTTTTCAGCATCGTTTTAAAAGCGATTTGAGCACTTTTGAGTTGTGATTACTTCCAAACTATCAAATAACTTCAATTACCTTTTGTAGACATGTAAAGCCCATCATTAGGATTGGAGACTAAAGTTTATTAACCGAGTACAAAATGAGGTGTCTACACCTCAGAAGGTCCTCCTTTTATTATGCTTTGGTGTTCCTTTTATAGTGGACATGGTCTGGTTCCTCCAAACAAGGACGTCCTTCGTCTACTGGGTAAAACTACGTCCTCTGACAGGAATCTAAAGGAGTTCATTAGCCGGATGGTTACCTAAGTTTGGCAATTATAATCCAAAAAGAGTATTTGGCTTTTGTTACAAATGGAAGATCCCTTCCTAGAAAGTCAAAGAAGTAAGTGGGATATTCAATGCAATAGGTGACAGCTTTGATTGAAAAGGACAATTAAGAGGAAGTTATGGGGAGATGCCATGCACATGAAGGAACTAAGTAAACCATTGGTTCATGCATTTCAAGCAGACACATTAACCAAGGGAATAACTACAAGTTCATCCTTTCACTAGAATTTACTCCCCTACCAACCAAACCACTTCTCCCTTACTATCAATTTGAGATCCTATGGGCTTGGACCATGAGTTACAAAGATAATGCATAGTTTGCAGGGTACCTAACGGCTTTTTTCTAGGAATCTGAATATACATGTTGGCTTTCCTATGTGTCAGCCAAGGCCCTCTTCTCAAGGCTTTAAAAGGACATTTTGAAAGTCCTGGGACCTTAATGTTGACTCTTCTTGGTTTGGTCATTTTCCAAAAATGGCATAGATTCCTCTTTGCAATGTGTGAGCCTGGAAAGCCTCTAACCATCTTTCACTTTGCTGCATGTCCTCTACCCTGACCGAGGTCCCTTGTTTCCTTTGCCAAGTTCTAAATCTGAGGCCATCACTTGTCCTTTTCACTTCTCTCTACCTCCTAGAAACTTGATTTCAACAGGACATCCAATGAATCTTTCCTTTTCCTTCTTTCAAGGATACATGTGAGTGACTTGTTCCCATACTACCTTCTGGGTCGTTTACATTCTTCTTAGCACCTTCTAGGTTTTCTATGTCCTTCTTAGGATCTTCTAGGTCATCTACATCCTTCTCAAGATTTTTAGGCTTTCTCTTAAAGCACCCGCTTCCTAAAGGATGGAGGGCCCGTTCGTGCCCAAGTTTCGGTCTTCTTCTTTTTTACTTTTTTCTTTCACTTTCCTTCTTTTTAGTCCTTAGGGTCCTCGTGGTCCTTCTTAACTTCATGACCTGGGTCTTCTTTTCTTAAGGCCCATGGTCTTTCTTTGCTTTCATGGAATGGGCTTCCTTGTCACATTTTGGTCCTTAACATTTAGCCCCTCAAGCTCGTGGGTTACCTATAGCCTACGCGTGAGAAAAAAAAAATTTTTGTTCTTGGACACTTTCTTGGTTTGTAGAACCAATGTGCAGACCAAATAATTCTTGAGGAAACTCCAAAGGAATTTATGCACTTCCTCTATGGAAGGAACTAACATATTGCCAAAGATTAGAATTCACCTTCATGTTAGTATTAAGCTATAGATTGGTATTCGATTTTCCTATAAAACAAATAAACTTTTTCAAACCGACAATTAAAGATTAATGAAGTATACATATATAACCAAATTATATTGGTATTGCATTCGATGGTAAGAGTATATTTCTAGCACTAGTATTTGCTAGCAATTCCAAGATATACTTTTCTTATTTGAAAATCGCATACAAAAATCATGTTGAATGCATATTCAATCTTGATATAAGATAGCATTGTTTTTACAACAAGAATTTTTTTTTTTTTTTTTTTTTTTTACAAAATAGTTGTTTGAGTGATGGAAGCCTTCATGAACTTTGTCAAAGCATTCTATGCATTGTAGTATATGTTTGTTATGCCTTGGAAGAATAAAACCAAGATGTTTGTCACATGAGACTTTTAAATTTTCATCAAGTAAAAGGTATATCTAAAGACAATTTTTAATCTTATTTTAGCCCCCAGTGTGTGTACTTGAAAAACCAATTGCCAAATATGTCATAGCAATGAAGATTACTTCATGTATATGGAACCATGTAAGAATTTCAATTTTTTGTTCTTTGATAATTGGTCATGTAAGAAGACCAAAATATTAGGATTTTCATTCTAATTGGTATAAATAAATTGCTAGTGCATGGGATGATACCTCTTGCACAATATTTTTTTTTTTTTTGATTTATTCAAACATGGCATCAATGATTGGGCTTCCCGAAAGGGTACCTTTCTCTTGTTGAATTGACGTATCTATGAGTACATACATCAATGTAATGCTATCAAATGATATGATGTAGAGTAAGGTTTTAATGATCAACAAGAACTAGTGCTCATTTAAGCGAACAAAAATGTATGATGAATGATAATCAATATAGTGTTTCACTTTCTAGAATGTCACAAAATGGACATTAGAATGATTTCATAAATGAGTTTGCTAACCTCCAAGCCTTTGATGACTTTTGCATCTCATAAGAGGAGAGAAATGTTGTTAACTAGTTTTGCAACATCGTTGACTAATCTCATTGTGTAGAGACTTGCAAAACTATCCATGTCTTTGTGGCTTCAAGCGATGTATTTTTAAAATTCTTTAAGTTATTTATTCCTTTCTCCCACATAAATTTTGAGATGATTTCCTCAGGTTCCTTTAAACTAATTTCTTTCAAGGAGGTCAATCTTGTACATTTTATACACCCACTTTTGGGTTTTCATACCCACTTGAGACCTTTTTTTACACCCCTAATTGGCCCTTTATATTCGATATGCACCCACTATTGGGTCATACCTACAATTTGCACCCATTGTTGGGTCATACTTACAACTTGCACCTATTATTAGGCCATACTTACAATTTGCACCTATTTTTAGGCCATACTTATAATTTGCTCCCATTGTTGGGCCGTACTTATGGTTTGTACCCATTACTGGAATGTGGTTATGATTTGTACCTATTACTAAGATGTGCTTATGGTTTGTACTCATTATTGGGACATACTTATAACCTGCACCCATTATTGGGCTATACTTATGGTTTGTACCCATCACTAGGACGTGCTTATGGTTTGCACCCATTACTGGGACATACTGATGAGAATCAACAAGCATTCAAGGATCCATTGCATGTTCCAGTTGGGCCAATTACAAGAGCAAGATCCAAGAAGATCAAAGAAGCACTTAATGGGCTGATTGAAGGGATTTGGGCTGATTCACATTCCAAGCTGGGCCCAAAAGAAGATGAAGGCCTAATAAATTTAATCCAAGCTATTAAGGGCTGATTTGACGTAATTGGGCGTTATTTAAGGCAAAGATTTATAGCTGATTGACTTTCCAGCTCTAAATCAGTTAACAGATACTTTTCCTTATTTAGATCTTCTAATTTTGGACCAGATCTTCCTTAATTTTAGGCTTTTATTATTTAGAACGTTTTTTAGGGTTTTCCTATTTTGGATCTGCTATTTTTAGACAAAATCAGGTTTTAATTAGGGTTTTATTATTTAGTACGTTTTTTAGGTCAAATTTGATTCCTGATATGGTTAGGTATCAATTAGGAATTATTTTAGAATATATTTTCTTGTCTGCCAAGTTTTCTGGAGCCTTTAAATAGGCCCCTAAGTCTGTAAACGTTTTTTGGGATGAATTATTGAATAAAAATCAGAAAAGGTGAGGCTTTGCTCTTCTCTTTGGTTCTTCAAGAACTGTGAACTTATCAAGGATTCTTCCTTGTGGCGTTCAAACTTATACCTTTGGTTC